>OU343127.1:20625000-21875227 GCA_910594945.2 Amphipyra berbera
TTCCCATGAGTGGTATTTTAAGTTTTGCTTCAAAGTAAAATTCCTGAACAACAAAATTCGAATCGTTTTCAATCTACAAACTAATATTTACAATACACAGGAAGGTAAATGAATTACATGCAACAAGATATCGCCAAAAACTTGTGCATAGAGGTTTCTTAACGTCAGATGAATTGGAATTGCAACATTCCACCAAGTGTAAATGGACAAATCAAAATTCATACATAGTATCCATACGGCCACTGTGTTATCACCTGCAGAATGAAATTGTAAAAAGTACTTACTCTTCTGCCTGCCACCGAACTGTTCGGCCCTCTCTTGCCACACCTTCTCGAGGAAGTCCTTGTTCAGTTTCTCAAGGTCCTATAGGAATCGTTAACACAGGGTAAATACAATGACAGTGGTACAGCAGGATTACACACGACCAGGACTTATCGAACTCGGAATATATTTTTAATACTGTCGAAATAATATTGTTGGTGAGAATTTACTGCAAATACTAAACATTTATCAAATAGTTTCCTTAAAATAAACAATCGAATGAAATCTAATTTCTTGCAAATGCAGTAAAAATCACACGTCCAAGTTATTTCAACAGCAGGCAAAGGTACATCTGGGTCACAAATGGAACATGACATGCCGTGAAGACATGCGTCGTGGGGTACAACATTGGGCACACAATCGCCAAACGAGGCGTTCTCCTCTTACTTTTGGTGCGGTTCATGAACTCGCTCATCTTCTCGTTCCACAATTTATCCAGAATCTCTGCCGTTTGAGTATCCAAACCCTGCGTTTAAATTTGAATATCAATATCCACATTCTTTAATGTGTCCCATGCATCTGTTTTTAGATTTGATGGTTTGGAGTCTTTGTTCTGATATTTTAACGGATTATATTCGGATTGTGTGTGTACTTTGAAAACGGTTGTTTCCTTGAAGATCGTGTTATAATTTAAATCACTACTACATGACGTCTGGAAATCAAATGGATGTGAAAGTGACCTGGATTAAGCTTTTGGCTTTACTCCAAATTATGTAGGGCAGGACTTGATATGTTCGGAAATTAATGTGTATTTAATTTCCAGAATTATAAGCTGCATAGTTCTTTCTAGTCATTTGCTATTAGGTATTTGTTTAAGTTTATGGGGGAATACTTACACCCTCGAACAGCTTCTTTTTGTCGTCGTAAGACCTTGTGTCGACACGTCGCTCGTACTTGGACGCTACTTGGATTTTGGGCTGAAAAATAGAAATTACTTTAGAAACGTTCTTTCGTCACAAGTTCTGCAAGGTCTAATATTCTTTGAAAATGTGCTTATTTTATGCTTACCGGGTGCTTGCCTGTGAGTGCTTCGGGGTCGAGACCCTTCTTGAGGGCCTTGTGCCTCAACTGTTGTTTCTGTCTTTCTTTGAGCTCCTTTAACTGTTGACAAAAGCTTAAATATTTACGAACTGCGTAAGCGAAGATACAGAGATACTCTAAAACTATACAAAATTATTAATTTGAATCTTAAGTTGGTCTTTGCGCCATGATTGCATTAAATGCGCGTTAATCAATAATATTACAAATTCAAACTTACGTCGTAGTCCTGCCTCTTTTGCCTCTCTTCGAGATCGTATTTCTCGGTCTCGAGTTTGATGATGCACTCCCAGAGTTCTGTGGCTTTCTGTCGGAGCTTTTCAACACCGAGATTCTCGATATTCAGGGGCTTGATGCGGATGGACAGCGAGATCTTCTTCTCCTCGTCGAGCTGTTCCTTGGTCTTGTTGCGTTCTACTTGAGCGTTGCTAAGGCCAAACTGTAAGTATAAAAAAGTAATGGTCGTTTATTTTTATGAAGTCAAGGCTTTGTTTACCTATTCGAAAATATCTAATTACAGTATATATATTTTTTTTACAAGTAAGGCGTGGTTAGATAAACCGTAAGCTTATCAAAGGAAAAACATATTATGTTATATTTACGTTTTCAGCAAAAACACACGCCCTAATTTGTCACGAGCAAGTTAAAAATATTGGTTACGAATTTGACAATTTACTCTTATTATGTAAGTTTAACTTGTTTACATATGTTTTGTCTACTTTAATTTACTCACGTTGTCGCTCTTCTTCTGGATGGTGAAGTTAGGTCCGGTCTTGCTGGAGTCTTTCATAGCCTGGACCATAGCCTGGCGTTTCTTCTCGGCCTCCTCGAGTCGCTGCCTCTTCTCTTCGATGTCGCGCTGTTTCTTCTCCTCAATCTCGCGAACTCTCCTTTCTTCCTCTTCCTTCTTCTTCTGAGCGAGGCGCTTCTCTTCTTCGGCGCGAGATACCTAGATTCATAAGAAAAGATTTTAAAAAGCCCGGAAAAAATAACAATAGCTACTTAAATATTACTAATATTATATCATCGATGTAAATGAGTCTCACTTTGCGCTTAGCCTGCTTCTCCTTGAGGCGTTTAAGCTCATCTTCTTCCTTGGCCCGTTGTTTACGCCATTCGTTGATGTATTCCTTCAACTGTTCGTCCAAGTCCGACCGCTTCTGGTCTTGACGCTGTTTACAAAACATTTAAAGTTATTTGATGAATTTTTTACACTGGCTCTAGATAAAATCAATTAATTGAATTAATTATGTAATTGTGCTCTAAGTAGATCGATTTAATATAATGTGTAATATGTTTGAAGAAAAACATAATAAATTCAATAAAATTACCTTGATGAATTCTGGGTCTCCCTCACCCCTGCGAATACAAATGAACCATAAGAATTGTTGTGCTTTTAAATAAGTTTGTGTTAATGTTAGAAACCGTTGTTATAACGGTAACAATACATATAATTTCTGTTATGGTGATTGAGTTTAACGGTAACTCGTTAGAGTTAATTTGTCTGCTGTTACGCTTTAATATCAGCGTGTAAGCAGGGACATCAGGTACTGTACATATTGTTAAAGTTTTAGCTTTAATGTGTACTCAACAACTACGTGACAACATTATTCATTTGTTAACATTATTATTGTTATACGATTTATATCCTTCATTCTCTAAAATCGTATAGCATATTTTTTTAGATAAATTATTGGTTTTGTGTTTAGCTTATATTCATAGTTGTGTAGTTTTGTATTTGTAAATGATATTATTGTTTGTTGTGGGTTTATGACAACATTTATAATTACCATGACGGTGGTACACGGACAGATACACATATTACGACAATATTATATTTTGTATTACAAGGTAGTAGTCATGCTTCGATGTCGTGTTATTACTTTCATGCAGTAAATCAAAAATAAGTCGGGGGCAACTCGAGCAGTCGCCCGTTGACCGACATTTTGTTTCTTTGCAGAATGGCGCGGGCGCAGCACAGTAAGGTTTTCTAAAATAGAACGCCTACCAACCGATATAAAAATAGCGACCGACGACGGTGTGCGGTTGTTCATTCGCCGAACGATCATCTGGTCGGATGCGATAAATTTGGGAAACGATCGTAAAAACACATACGCCCGCGCCGTATCCAGTTAATGATAGGATTATAGTTAGTGACACCACAGAGAGCGGTGCAACTTACGCGATCGATGGTCTACTCCTAGAAACAGAAAACAACAATCAGCCTTCTACTTATCTTTTACAATATTCTACTTCTTTATTGCAAAATTCATTGTTCGTAACCAAATAAGCGGTGACAATTATTTTGCGCAGACACGATACAAACACTGCATCACAAGCCACTAGCCGTTGTAATCAACATTTTAGAATTTTACCAAATGAACCGTAGTTTGTTTTGCTTAACCAAAATCAGTAGTTGGTATAAGATACGTTAATTTTGTGCCAATCAATCATGCCATAACAGTTTGGTGGCTAGAAGCGAAGCGGTAGGGCAGTTTGTATCTAGAGTTTACTTACTCTGGTTTAGAAGCGGGTCTTCATTTTGCAACGACGAGGGCAGCGACGGGAAAAGAAAAATAAAACACGATTAAAAACTGTGCAGCCGTGAAGAAGTATATTCCATTTGATTTACAAAGCTTACGGTGTTAAAGCCATCTTGATAAACACTCACAACTTTGACAACACACTGGTATTTTTTTCATTTTGTACAAGGAAAGATCAGGTACTTACTCGTCCTGGTTACACTGATCTTTTGGATAGCACCAAACTCATTTAATGATTCTGTTTGTTATATGAAAGTTTTCAATGTTAGAAAGCACGTTTTGCAGCGCTGCAGCACCTATCGTAAATTGTATATCTGGAAGCAACAAAAGCGATGAGGTAAGCGCTAAAAGCGTTAGGGTCGCCATCTAAACTTAGCCTAAAACGAGCGAAGCATTTGTGAGTGCCGGATCAACCAAAATGGCACGCCACTTACTTCCTGCAACAAAAGAGAGAACAGGGTTTGGTGAGGGCGTGCAAAAAGCCCGAGATTGGGGGGTTTCAAGAAACTGGGAATCAAAACTTGCGATCATGCCTCAAATAGTTCACGCTTATGTCCAAAAAAGTAAGACTATCGTCGTACAATCACGTACGTGTACTGCTCCGATGTAATAGTTTTGGAAAATGATAGAATTGCCAAGACAAAGTAAGAAATCAGGCCGAGAGAAGCTGAAGTGTTTCAAAACCAAACAGTTTCTAACAAAACTAATTTCGGTAATACGGGAGAGACTGAGCGTTGAGATGTCATGGGTACTTACGTCTCTTGGACCTCTTCTTCTACTTCCTCCTCCTCGGAGCCACTGTGGAGTAGATGGGAATGGAGTTAACGTACACATTTGAAGACTAACAGACATAGTCTTTTTGTAGTTAGCACAATAATATAGATGGTTATACAGACGACAGGGGGGACAGATTGCATGTAGTATGGAAGAGTGTAACTACAATAAGTATTGTGTATTTGTGTTTTTGTTGTGTAAGCATAGAAATATCTTACGCTCGGAGAGCCCCTTTTAGTTGTTTTTTTTTAATACTTACGAGTATTCTTCTTCGTCAGACATGGTGGTAGTTTATTTAATCTGTAATATAAAAAAAAAACTGTTTAATGTCTTGTGTGTTTAATCTGAGGTCCTTTCTAATCAGTCTTGATTTAAACAAAATAATATTTGTTAACATATTAGCTAACTTTATGATAGGTAGGTAACTTGTTTCGGATGAGTAAAACTCCGTGCGTTGTCAACAGTTCGTCGAACGTCTTTGATAGTTCGTTGACACGTGTCGAAGACAAATTCAGTATTAACGTGCTAAGTGCAAGATCACAACTGCATGCGGTATCAGATTGCGAACTGATTACATCTAAACATCAAAATAACCATTATAGCTCGATATAAAATTGATAAATCACTATCGATACTGTTTACATGACGCGTGACGTCACAACAAAACGCAGGAGATATTGGCAACGCGTCAATAGATGCATCTATTAACATTTTATCGACGGACAGATTTATCTCTCATCAGTGCATACACATGTTTACATTTGGCTCCCAAAATAGACTATTGACGTTGCATACATAATCGTTTTGTTTAAAATCTCATTTAATTTCACATTATAGGAAAATTATTACTACGTGAAGGTCTATTTTCTAGAAGTGTAATTGAAACCTACAGTTAATCCCGCCGCTTAAAATTCTACTCATATGTTGAAAGGAAAAGATGTTTTTTATTCAAATAATTCGTGTGCAAACCCGTTTTCCCGAGCTATTAAATGGCACTATTAAAAAAGCTTTTTGCACACGAATTGCAAAAATTGTTTTTCATTTGCTACATGTTAACATTTTTCATTTATACCTGTTGAATCATAGTTTTCTTTTAGCTAATTGCCATCAGCCAATACGTAACTCATACATAAACTCGAAATAGACAATAGCAATATCAATAACGTCGAACATTTTAGTTTGTGCCAACATTTAAAAAAATGGCGTGGGCGCGAAACGTGGACGCGGGAAGCGTGCGTTTTGTTTATGAAGTTTATTTTATTTTTAGCGGTTTTATCTTTCCAACCATCTAGCACACCTACGTGCTGGCAACTGTTCAAAGAAAGTGTAAAATTGGATTTCGCGTTCGACTCAATGTTGCCTAGGATTCGGATTTCGATGAGCCTTGAATTTTTACGTATTCTTCAGCGGTAACTTTTTTAAAATTATTATAGCATAGCTTGTCTTCAAAAGTTCTGCATATTATCTGAAAAGCTGTCTTCGTTTTCATAGTCTCTTTTATTTTCTGTGCACTGATTTATCTTGTCGCTCGAAGTTCGAAATAATATTTAAGTTAATAGTTAAAATGAAAAACTTATAGTTCCGTCAGTTACATACTTGGTCCATTGAACTACATTTCCTACAACACGTTTCTTTTAGAATTAGGTCAAGGAATGTTTCGCTTATGAAGGAATTCCAAGTATCGGACTAAAACACGGTAACAAAGTTAATAAAATCGATTCTAATAAGAACCGGCGCGCGTCCTTTCTGTATATTTTTCACGATTATTTCAAAAGAAAATCAATTTTATTAAATCCACACTTTTGAAGTGATTGTGGCTTTATCTGCTTAAGTGATTTATGCATTTGATTAGTAAGTGCCAAAGTAGAAGACGTATTATAAAAAATATTAAATGTAAACAAATCTGCGACATCATTTCGTTATTTGATAAAATATCTAAGTTTAAATTCTATAGTAGGTACTTTAAAACCATCTAAATATTAAACTATCTTACTAGGGAAAAGTTTACTGACTTGAGTAATATTTTGTTTAAAGCAACGTAAGTTATCTAATACAAATATCTATCAGGACACCGTTATCATCTCGACTCTATTTAAAAAATGTTCTATTTTCATAGATCTTGAAATTGTTTCTACGTGCGGCTATCTTTAGAATCAATGGTTACTTTCAATGCTTTGGCTATCGGAATTATTTCAACTATGTAAGCAAAAATATTCTCAATTAATTTGGATAAAAATTTATGTAATTATTTCTTTAAAGAGAAAAGAAAATTGTATAATTTTAAAAACGTATTTGGAAAACCAACATGAGTTTTTTACCTTTAGAGTAATTTTTTGGCCCTGAAGTTTGTTATTATTTTCTTCAGGGTTGTTAATTATTAAGATTGTTAGGCCACGATATTATTAACGACTTGTTGATATTTCTTCAACCTTCAAGAATTTTGAGAAATTATTAATGTCAGGCTATGTAACAAAAAATATGTGACATTTGAGTCAATTAGTTTGATTTTTTTTCGGGTATAGTGTGTAGTGTAAATGTGTGTATAATTAACAATATACGAAAGTTTTGACACAAAAATTTAAATCGTGTGTTTGAGGCGATTCTCATACGTCCACGTAGAGATCTCGCTGAAATTTTACGTGAGCGCTGCGCGCGCGTCGCGGGCGGTAACGTAATCCGGCGCACTATACAAGGCGGTTGCTTCTATTTCAGCGTAGCGACGCCCGCACCCGTCCGCATTTGGCACATACCGCGCGCGTATTTTTAGAACAGCCTCCTTACGAGCCGTCTTTTATCTTCGACGTTTCTGAACTCGACATCCACAAGGACTCCCGAAACACCATTATCCTACACACTATATGCCCGCTGGGCCCGTCACTGGCACTCTCACGGCACGGCACTTACGTCGCACGGGTTGAAGACGGTCACTCAGTCACGGCACTGGTTCTTCGACCGGCAGCACAGCGACGTTGGAATGTGGAGTCCGCGGCGACCGGGGCGGCTCTGGCCGGCGGCGGGCGGCGCAGCTGCCGCGCGCGCTCGCCCCCCCTGCGCCCGCCGCTATATTTAGCGCCGGTCATTTTTGAGCCGACGATTGCGAGCCAGCTCCGGTTTCTAAAGGGAAACTGACTGCCCAGCCCGGTCCGCGTACACGCCTGCAGGTGCAACGGCCAAAGGAGGAGGAAGTCAACCTGCTTCTGTTGCTGGACGTTACTACCACACTCTTGACTGACTGGCGCCTATCTAGGGTTGTCAGCTGTCAGGCGTAAGCAAGACTCGTTTAGGGTCATAGTCCTGGCATGTCGTACTCTTAAATTCCTATCAGCACTTAGTTTTCAAGGTGGGTTTGACTAATATGAAAACTTCACCGTCGCATATTCAATAACATTCAGATTTTCATAGACTAAATATATGACTAAAACATTAACCGAAAGACGTTCAATGAAGGAAATAAGCTTCCGCGCCGTATTGAGACCAAGCATTGATGTAATCACCAGATTTCCCGATTGATCGATGTAAAAATATATTTTAAGTCATACTGTCCTACTTGTATGATTCCTTACTGTTAAGTTCACTTACGGCTGGTGTGTAGTGTTGTATGAGCCGACTGCGCCGATCTGTCCGTCTAAGTAAAGACGAGCGGAGAGGAACAGGCCTGACTAAAAATTTTCCGATAGAATCGCTACATTTTTATATTTTAGCTTAGCTTCGTTGTTTTGTCATTTGGTGGGGAGTCAGTTTTTCCCTATGCATTTATTACGAGCTCAGCTATATTGGCCGCGTAACTAGACATTTCAACAAAGCGGGGGAGTGCCGCACGTCGCTGACGGAACGAGACGGACTGGCTGGTGACGTATAGAATACAACTGGGTCTGAATTGCTTCACTTCTCGCTTATCCGGGTTGCTCTTTTATGTTTCGAAAATTAAGTATAATGATAGCCTCATACTCTGCTACTCCTTAGGATAGCTGTCGCTAATTTTGCAAACATGTAGACGCATCTAGTTTTCTTCATACTCCTCCTTTTTTATTTTCTGATCAATTTCGTTGCGGGTTCCAACCCCAGACAGACGACGGTCCAATTCCCCAATCCCCCAAATTCCTCATCGCCATTGTAGATCCTGGCTTGAAGAAGTTGCAGTGGTTGGGAAAGTGTGGCGGGCTTGTCCTAAAAAAAGGTGGACAAATACCAATCAACCAACTATTGCCGAATAAGACACGGCTGGTGCTGGGCAACAGCTTCACAAAGGATAGCCTTTCTCACTGGTGAAGGATAAACTAGTATAGCCTATGCTTTGCGATAGCAACGAGAATTATCAAGGAGGTTCGCCACAAAGAATCGTAACCAATTTTTTTTTCAGATTTATTTGCAAAATAGACTGAACGGCAACCAACGGCTAATTCCCTGCGGCTACACTACTGAAGCCAAATTAAAACAAGAATATAACCTATAGGAAAACGGTAAAATCATCTAGTCTTTGAAAACTGATAGCACTCTTGAAGTTTTTTGTTGCGGCTTTCACACGGAAGCCAACATTCAAAAGCTGACAATTGATTAAATATATTTCTTGACAAAGATCCTGATAAGCATAAATTCTAAAAAGTCAGAATAGAATTGGCAAATCTTAAAAGTTGTATGGTCCCAGCTCATAAGTTGTATAACTGAATTAATGAATAAAAAGTAGAGGGCCAAACAAAGCTCCCTGTGGTACTCCGATATAAATAAAATTCAGTATGCGATTTGAATGGTGTTGCTTCATAAATGCAAATGCCCAAATGTAAGTCAATAGCTATGTGGGTAATCGAACCTTTAAAAAGTCGTATTTAGTTTCATAATTACATAATTAATACTAATCTTTCAGTCGAAAGCCTCGCAGTGATCTGTATAAAATTTACCTATCAGTAATAAATCATTTAGCAGTATGACTTCGTGTCGGTTGATGACAAATAGAATAAAATACCCAACCAGAGAAGAACCTAGCTTATCTGGTTGTCCAGTTCTATAGGCGATATATGCGGTGCTGTCAAAGTACGACATTTCAACAATGCTGGTAACGGTATTCAAATTCAGATTCCAAATAACCCGGCTGGAAGATGAGCAGCAGGGCCGGTCAAAGGCAGAAGGGTTGTTGCACCGGTGCGAAAGAATTTTGACGTATTGACAGTTTTTGTGTAGAAATTCTGTCAAAACATCTTAACTTATTACTCGGACAAGTCCGGCATAGTAAAACGGGCCTTGATTAAATTATAAGTTTCAGCAAAGAATATACTAGGTACACTCTAACGAGAGAGCTTCACTAAACCTTTATATTGGGGATGACAGTTAGGTATGTATGCGCAGATCTACGGTGTTTATAGCAAAGCAAAATGTTTGATTACATGGCTCACATTTGGCGCAACTTTAGAGAGATCTATGTATAGCAGTGGACTGTGATAGTCAAGAGTTGATTGAGAATGATTGAAGTCCAAATTATTCCATGGGGTGATCAGATTGCATCATAGGTATACAATTTTATACCGATTTTTTTGGATTCCATGCCTTATTATGCTCATTGCAGGCATGTGGAAGAAAAACAAGTAAGTATTTAGTAGGTAACTATTCTGGTGTAGGTACTCTATGGGGTGTAAAAAAATTAACTCTAAGAATCTTGTAGGGTTACTCGGCATCGGAAATTGAACAAATTTCGTAGACCAACTTTTCGAAAATATTTCCCGTTTCCGATACCGAATAATCCCACCAAAATTCATGGAGTTAATTTTTTAACAACTTGTATAATATAGTTACTGCATATTATCTCCATAGTGAAAAATGCTATGATATCTTATACCTTTAAACGAGCAATTCTTGTATATATATATATATATATATAATCTGAATCTCGGAAACGGCTCCAACGATTTTCATGAAATTTAGTATGCAGGGGGTTCCGGGGGCGATAAATCGATCTAGCTAGGTTTCATTTAAAAAAAGTCGTTTTATCCGTGTTTTTAGGCAATGAAAAGCTGCTACAATATCATTAGAATACGAAAGTAAATTTCGCCTCCGCTACAATGTTATAATAGCTCAGGTGGGAAATCAGGCGGTCACGAAAACCTGAAAACCCTGGTTCGAGTCCTGCTGATTATTTTTTTCCCTTTTTTTAAGTTCCTTCTTTTTTTTACAAGCTTTTATAATTTATTTTTCTTTTTATACGCTTTTATTTAACTTGCAATGTTTGTATGTATGTATGTATGTTCGGTTGAAATCTTGCAACTGAATTTTGAATCACTTCATCTTATCCTAAGGAGTTGAATTTAAAAATGTTGGTTTATTTCCGATGACAATACATTTTTTTGGTAAGCTTGACCTGAATCGACATCCAGGATTAGCTCCAGATAAAGGAACTCTTCAACGCTCAACAGCACAGACACGAAATGTTGTGTACGCATTGTATTATGATAGCCGGTTTTAAGTTTTACCGTGACATGGTTGCTGCACTCAGGGTTTAGTCCTGACTAGGGAACTGTTCAATGGTTAGCAGCACAGACACGAATTTTGGGTACGCATTTTATTGTGATAGCTGGTTTTAAGTTTTGCCGTGACATGGTTGCTGCACTCAGGGTTGGGTCCTGACTAGGGAACTCCTCAATGTTTAGCAGCACAGACACGAAATTTTGTGTACGCGTTTTACTATGATAGCCGGTTTTAAGTTTTACCGTGACATGGTTGCTGCTCTCAGGGTTGGGTCCTGACTAGGGAACTCCTCAATGTTTAGCAGCACAGACACGAAATTTTGTGTACGCGTTTTATTATGATAGCCGGTTCTACGTTTTACCGCGACATGGTTGCTGCTCTCAGGGTTGGGTCCTGACTAGGAAACTCCTCAATGTTTAGCAGCACAGACACGAAATTTTGTATACGCGTTTTATTATGATAGCCGGTTCTAAGTTTTACCGTGACATGGTTGCTGCACTCAGGATTGGGTCCTGACTAGAGAACTCCTCAATGGTTATCAGTACAGACATGAAATATTGTATACGCGTTCAATTATGAAAGACCATTCTAAATTTCAACATGATATACCGACTAAAAAATAAATAAATGAATAGTACAAAAAACATTTTTAAATACAAGCTTTTATTTAAATGGTCTAAAAAGAAGAAAATAAACTTTAAATTAAATCTATCCCATCAATTTATTACATTATATAACTAATTTATTTAAATATTATAAAAGCTTGTCGGGAGATATTAAATAAACAAGAATGCAATATGTATGTACAATAACTAATAAATGTAAAGTGTAGTAATTCTAAGAAAAAATGTACCTATGTACTTCATAAAATTGTATTTCTCGCGACAAACTTTTATATTGTTTTAATAAATTATTTGTATAATGTAATAAATTGATGGGATCGATTTAATTTAAAGTATATTTTCTTCTTTTTAGACCATTTAATTCCTTTTTTTTTCTAACAAAAAAACAAGAGTTACCAAAAAAAAAAACCGAGCTAAGCTCGGTTATCCAGGTACTTATTTATAATCCGAGTTTATAAACATCGTTAGATAGAGAGTCGACCCCAATCTAATTGAGAAAAGGATAAGATGTTTCCCGATCTTGCAATCTGAGGCCAATCCTTTATTTAGGTAGAAGTCTAGCGCATCCTGCCATCTCCTTCTGGGTCTGCTATATTTATAATAAATATGGTTTTGAGATTTTAAAACAAATAAAGATTTATTCCTTTTTTCGAAAGCAGTTTTTTTTATAAATACTTACTTATTCTTGGTTTCTGGACGTTTAATTTTTGCAAGATAAGGGTGAAAAAGAAGTTTACTAAGATTAAAAAATTGGAAAGTTACGAGGATTTTTATGAAAAAATAATATCAAACGTCCAACACGCTCACCCTAAACTGCTCAAGTATTTTAATAATAAAATTATCACCCAAGGTCTTAGTCCCGTTTCGTTAAGAATGGTTATGGGTATTTGGTTTATTGAACCAGTCTGGTTTATAGAAGTTACTGTGCGCGATTTGACTAAGATACTAAACCCTCAAAAATAATGGGATTCTATTCTGAATTATAATCGAATACTCAGCTGTTTTTGAGGAAATTACAATGCTAGGGCTGGCAGCCCCAATGAAAGTCAAAACAAATCGAATGTGTGTCAACTGTCAAAAATATCGAAGTGTTTGGTTATGTTTACTTTGTGTTTTTTTAATAAAATACAATGCAAATAAGAAAATTGGATCAACAATCGATTCTTAGTTATATATATACATAAAATTTGCTTTACAATAATGAATTCTATTAGTAAAACTCAAGATACTTCGACGCCGAAGCGCCGACGGCTTGGAACTGGAAGAATATTTCGATCGAATAAAGCTACACCGAAAAGCGATTTACTCAGAAATTGCAGTCCAGTCACATCTAATTATATTGATATTGAAAGGAACGCAACAAACAGGTGTGATTCTCCGCTTTTGCCGTGCAATCAAGTAGAGTTTCGAAGTCTTTGCGATTCAGACGATCACAGTTCCAGTTGTGATATTTCATGCTCCCCTGACGTTTTCCATACTTCAGTTAAAACCCAATGGGAATCTTTAGACGTATGTACTAGCAAGATTAACGAAATCTGCGAAAAATCTAGGAAAATCACAAATAATCCAGTTGAACCAGCAATGGAAGATATTTCAGATGATATGTTTCATTCGAAATTGGAACAATCTGTGCAAAATCATGTAATAGACAAAAGTTTTAAAAACAATATAGAAGAGAGCTTTGATATTATTAATCAGTCAATAAGCAACCTTGATGATGTGATGAGGAATAAAAGTTCTTTATTTGAAACTAGAGACTCATTTCTACTGGATATCAAAGAAGAAGTTATAGAAAAAGTCGTAGAATCTAACCAAAACGTGCATTTATATGAATGCAGAAAGGAAAAAAAGGCGGGAGTAAACCCAGCCATTAGTTTTTATGGTCTACCAATGATTACTAAAGGTTTGTTTAAAACTTACCGGAACATTGATAAGTTTTATGGTGAGTGATACCTAGTTTTTTTTTATTTCTTTGCCCCACCCTATGATTTCTCCTGTACCATGGGAGCGTTTACAGACATAAATCTACACATGCACAAACGCCCAGACCCGGAACAACTATTTGTAGGTCATACAAATTTTTGATCGGTGTGGGAATTGAACCCACAACCCATAGCGCAGAAGCCAATTGCTCAGCCACTGCACCAAACATGTCATTGTTTGTTTTCTTTATTCCATCAACAACATTGTAATTCTTTTTTCGTAAATTCTGGTTGCCCGGATGACTCCTTTCGTCGTCTAAAATATATGGATGATACCAGGCCAATTTTCAGCATTTACTCTCAGAGAGTGTAGATTTAAATCGTCATAATCAGATTTTTTTCCCCTTTTACTTAGAATGGCAAGAAGAATGCCTGAACTTGGACTCTGTACATGATAGACGGAACTTAATCTATGCTCTACCAACAAGTGGAGGTAAGACCCTTGTGGCTGAAGTGCTGATGCTGAGGGAAGTGCTCAACAGAAAGAAGAATGCATTGTTCATATTGCCGTTTGTGGCTATTGTACAAGAGAAGGTGGACATTTAATCGTATTACTATGAAATGGAGTATAGTTAGTACATATAGTAGGTATAAGTAAATTATTTATGACATTTCCCACCAGATCTGGGCCCTATCAACATTTGCCGTACAATTAGATTTCCTAGTAGAGGAGTATGCGGCAGGAAAGGGCCATATACCCCCCAAGAAGCGACGCAAAAAGAATAGTATCTACATAGCCACCATAGAGAAGGGGCTGGCTTTAGTCAGGAGTCTGATAGAGCTGGACAGACTGCATGAGATTGGATTGATTGTGGTAAGATACATTGTAAGCTTCCAAATGCTGGCGATTTTTTTAACATAGAGGCCATTCAAGAATTATGTAAGCGGAATTTTAATAATTTTTGACCCACCCCTCCCCCTTGTCAGCAAAAGTAAGTAAAGCTTTTACCCCCCTCCTATGCTTACGTAAACATTGGTATATATTTTTTAAAACTAATCAGGTTTCTTTATTGTTATTCATGAGCAAGTTTTTAATCTAGAAGAATAAGTAAATAAATAAAAATTCCTGACATAATCATCATCTAGACACCCCCATCCCCCATGTCATCAAAAATAAGCTAAGCAAAACCCCCTCACCCCCCTTTCGTGCTTACGTAATACTTGAATGGCCCCATACAGTAGAACCAGCTTCATATTCCTAGATCACTCTGAAGTTTGGCGAGTAGATGCACAGTAGCAAAATTGCCTATACAGGGTGTAAACAAAATCATGTAATTCCTTCAAACCTCGTTATGTACTGCTGACATAGATTAACCCTGAATGTACCCCTGTAACCCTGAATAACATTTGAATTCAATAAAAAAAAATACAGGTTGTAAATATCTGTTGTTAACGTGAGGCATTTTAGCGCCCATTTTTTTTTTGATTCCAAATTTATCCTGTTCAGGGTTAATCTATGTCAGCAGTACATCACGAGGTTTGAAGGAATTACATGATTTCGTTTACAGCCTATATACAATGTGTTAAATAACAGAGGGCATTCCCTTAAACTCGTTAATCTATATCATTAACAGATTAAAATAAAAATATTAGCATAGAAGAATAAGTTAAAAAAAATTAATATATCAATTAAATTAATTAATTAATTAATTGCGATATTGCCGTATTTCCACGTTGAAAGACAAGTGTGCGTGTACAGTGTTTCTTTTACGTATCAATTTAATATTTTTTTGCAAATATTTAATTATTAAAAAAAAACATTTTGTTTTTCAATGGTAATATTATTTTAGCATGTATGGACGCTATACTATTGCGGGTTAACGGGAACGCCTTTCGTTAATAATTAACATACTATATTTTTCTACTGCGCAACTACTCGCCGAACTTCAGACCGATCTGAAAGGTTGACACATACTCTCTAAATAACTTTGGGGGTGTGAATATAGTCACAGTTGGCATTGCAGTTACGAATATTAGGAGTAAGGATAAAGTGAAAGGTGTGCTATGGAAGAGCAGTGTATGTGAACTTCACACCCCATGAGTTATTTGGCTATGACTGTGCATGCTAGCGTATAGTTTGGGAAGGCATTGTGCTTGCAGATAGGGTGGAATTATAAACCCGTGGAGCTCATTTTTATTTATTTACTAGGGGCCCTGCCCGGCATCGCACGGGTGGACATTTTCCCCGTTTTTGAACCTTTTTCATTTATGCTCTGCTCCTATTGGTCGTAGCGTGATGTTATATATCCTATAACCTTCCTCGATAAATGGACTATCCAACACAAAAATATTTTTTCAATCCCAACCAGTAGTTACTGAGATTAGCGCGTTCAAACAAACAAACACTCTTCAGCTTTATTATATTATTATAGATTTATGTACACGCAAAAGCAAATGAAATGATATAAATAAATATTATGAATGACAGCTGAGCATAATTTTTTCCCTTTCTGTGAAATTGAAGTTTGTTTTGTATTATTTTGTTTTAGGTAGATGAGTTACATTTAATAGGTGAAAAAGGTCGTGGTGGCACTCTTGAAACATTATTATCAACTGTAATTTTTACAAATCGTAAGTTTTCTTCTTTGACCGTCTGAAAGGGCTTTAATTTTACTATTTTTAGTAAAGATGTGATTTTCTGACTAATCATGACAGGGAAGTCTAGGTGGGCACCTCCCCTGCCCCCCTTCGCCTTGTATCATCATGTAGACATATACTATCACTATACCATATTTCCTGTCCAGCCATATAGTTCGACAAGTTCGTACGCGACCGTCCCACGAGGCGACAGACGTTGGGGGGACGCGGTAGCACCTAGTAACTATTATAATTATGTGGTGCAGTGCAGCGCGCATGTCCCTTCCCCACTGCTCCACCCGCCCCCGTCAACATGTAGAGCACCGTGTCCCCCCAACGTCTGTCGCCCCGCAGGACAGTCGCGCGAGAATCTTGTCGGGCTACAATATTGTAACTTTACTACTCCTATGGTGTACAATAATAGTACATTACTGCCGCGGTCTGTAATGACTGCGTTGCTGGCAGCGCTGATGATGGTGAAAAGCGCAACTCCAAGCCAAAATAACGCGGTCAGCATGGTCTGCAATGATGACCAAGGTTGAAGGCCGAGAGCGTAGCTAAACTAAGCTCGAGGCCATCATAGCGTGGCCAGCAGCGCAGTCATTTCGGACCAAGGCTTGTATAGTGCTTTACTCAAACAATGCGAGTAATTATACAGCCAAATTCTGAATAAAATCTTTTTGCGCCTGATTATTTTTCAACAAAACTCGACAATAATGGATTTTCAAAGCAAATTGCTGCTGGCTAAAACTCACCAGCAATGAAATTCCATACAGACCTGCTGGCGCCTATTCAAGTAGCGCGGAAAGGTCGACTTTGCTCAATGAAGGTCGTCAAAATAATGACCACATTACAAGAATTTTTGAGTAAAGTATATTATCTATCTATCAATATCCTGAACTGCTTAATTTTCCAGTAAAGCCTACAAATAATCACAAAACCTTTACAAACTTCCATCCATCAGAGGACATCCAGATCGTCGGCATGAGTGCGACGATAGGCAACTTGCATGAGATCGCGCAGTTTCTCCGCGCCGACGTGTTCACGCGTCAGTTCCGTCCGGTGGAGCTGACGGAGTATGTCAAGTTAGGAGATATGCTGCACAGGATCGTGTGGGGGCCGGAGGGGGTGGAAGTGGTGCCCGATAGGACGCTGACGTATGATGTAAGTGGAAGATGTAAATTAATTCGATCGGGTGTATTGTTTAGGTTCATAGGCCGAGGCCACGCTGGAAAGCCGATGGCGATTTCACTAAAACTAACTTTAATAATAGTATGGTTGTTACCACATGGCTTTGACGACGGGCGTTATTGTTTTGTTCGTGTCGTCGCCGTCGCCTTCCCAGTGCGGTCTTGGCCTTATCGCTTTAACGTTTGCTTATCAAATATAAGACAAAAGCCCAGTGACTGCTGGTATAAAATGTAGCAACGTAACTTACCTGTTGCGTTTAGCTCCATACAAATCAAAGAGTTATGTTTACAATATTACCATGCTTTAGATCCATAAACCATAGCACGTTTTGATTCGTTTTCATAAGGTGCCATTCAAGTATTACGTAAGCAGAATTTCAGTAATTATTGACCCACCCCTTCCTCTTGTCAGAAAAAGTAAGCAAAGCTTTTACCCCCCTCCTATGCTTACTTAAACATTGTTATATTTTTTTTTAAACTGATGAGGTTTCTTTATTGTTATTCATGAGCAGCAGTTTTCAAGTCTAGAAGAATAAGTAAATAAATAAAAATTGCTGACGTAATCATCATCTAGACCCCCCGTCCCCCATGTCATCAAAAATAAGCTAAGCAAAGACTTCCTCATCCCCCTTTCGTGCTTACGTAATACTTGAATGGGCCCTAAGTTATTGTTTTCCTAATTAATTACGTTTTCATAAGTTAGCAGTTCATTACTAACTAGTTGATCTTTCAATAAAGAGTTTTATGTGTAGTACTCAGCAGCAGCAACAACATTAGACCCTGACCTTCTCGGAGGTTTGGTGTCGGAGGTGGTGCCAAAGGGCAGCTGTCTCGTGTTCTGTTCCACCAAGCGCAACTGTGAGAACGTCGCCGCCTTACTGTGCAAGTTGCAGAGACGGTCAGTACTTATGTACATAACAATATTTAGTCATACAGTACAAAAGTGAGGTTTTTGGGGTAGCAGAGGGAAGTACCGCTAATAGCTAAGCAAGCCGACCAATAGTTTTTTATTAGCCTATGGAATGGCCTCCCCTTCTGCCTTTCAAAGCCCTCTATTTTGTGCCGTTTCATGCGAAGCTTCTTATGTGAAAAATATATAGAGTACACAATACTATACTAGTATACTATGCGTACCAAATAAGAATAGGATCGCGCTTGCTACAACTTCACACGATAGCTGTCAAATTAGTACCGCCAGCAAAAAAATACTATGAAAAAAACAATGTTATATTTTTTTATTCATAGATTTGGTATGGGCATGTGCTGAGGAGGGATGAAACACATGTGACTAAGAGAGTGATGAATATGAATGTTGATGGATGGAGGGGGAGAGGGAGACCTAAGAAAAGATGGATGGATTGTGTGAGGGAGCATATGAAAGATAAGGGAGTAAATGATAATGAGACGGCTGACAGGGAAGAGTGGAAGAGAAAAACATATTGCGCCGACCCCAAGTAACTTGGGACCAGGGCAAGAAGATAGATTTCATTATTATTTACATTCATTTTTATAAAATGTTATTTATTGAATTCCATAAATAGATAATTTTGGATAATTTAATAATATTTGAAAACAGTATTCATTAAAGAAATGAACCAATATATATAGTTAACTTCACAAAATGCTACTGGTCACCCTAATATGTCGCCATATCTGTGTAATTAATTTGACGTTAATTGATTAGACATACATATACATACATAAACTCACGCCTTTTTCCTTTTCCTTTTCCTTTTTCCTTTTTGGGGATAAGCAAAAACTACAGAACGCCACATGCTACGACTCTTACATACCCCTTTCCCTAATTGATTAGAAATACCAAAAAAGTGAACTAAAAATAATGAAACTGAGTATAATTTCTTTATTTATTTTTTGCACACCTTACACTTTGGTAATGAATTCACGAGTATTGCGGAACAAAATGGCGTCTTGACAGAGCTATTCTTATTTGGCACGCATTATAATTATAATTTCGGAAAAATGATTCATTTCTACGATTCTATGATTAATTTCGAATATTGCATTTTTCCGGGTGGAATTCCACAGTAGCAGCCCGGAGTTTGGATTTATGCCCAGTTGATGGCAATAGGGTCGCCCCCTATTCCATGGGACTTGAACATAACGGCGAAATGAGGGAGTTACTGTAGACCTTTGTCCAATCCTTCGGGGAATACAGGCGTGATGTTATGCTAATTGCGAAATACCCAAAAAATCACGAACTTTTGTTGTTGATAGTACCTGACCTTTTTGAAGGACATCACAAGGTCGCTTTAACTGCATAATTATGTCTCTTCTATGTATCTAGAGACATGATTTCCCACATGAAGGCCGAGCGTCAAGCGCTCGAGAGCGCTCTGAAAGCGGAGGGAGCGAACACCGAGCTAGCACTAGCGGTGCGCTACGGTATCGCCTACCATCATGCCGGGCTCGCCAGCGATGAACGAACACTGCTCGAACAGGCTTATAGGTACGTTTATATAGACCTTAATAGGACCATGGTGAAGCTACGAGAAATAAAAAAATAAACAACTGATACTAAAAATACTTTGTTTGGGGATGATACGAGATGTGGTAATTTTTTTTTATCAAGTTGATCACCTTCGGTTATTAGATTTAAGCTATCTAGAAATAATGATCTCGTAGTGATACAATTGGTATACGAAATAACAGACGCTATTCTACTTTTTGATCATCTTTCTTAGGCAATTTTTTCACAACTACCCCCAATTTTAAGTACAAGTTTAAGCTGAATTTCATGGCTATAGATACAGAAACACAGATACAGTCATATATAAATGACGCAAGTTGACCTACTCTGCGTGCCATTTAGTAGGAGCAATGCTCCTACTTGTTACGCTGTCGAGTCCGTTCCCTCTCGCCGGTTAGACTGTTAACAAGTCCATTAGTATACAATACTGTAACATTCTCGGTCAGGTGTGGTGTAATATCAGTGCTATGCTGCACGTCGACGTTAGCCGCGGGTGTGAATTTGCCCGCTCAGCGTGTTATTATTCGGGCCCCGCTAGTCGGGCGGGACTTCATCACGTTGGGAGCATACCGACAGATGGTCGGCAGGGCTGGACGCGCTGGTGTTTGTGAGACGGGTAAGAGATTATGTCCAAGTTTTATTTTTAATTATTTACTTAAAATATGAACATGTGTGAGACGTAATAACTTTGTTATAAAAGTCAAAAACAAATTGCATTGCATTTATGCAAGCAAGTATTTTATTATTTTTGATATGGCGACTTTTAGGACTATATTTTGCACCCTTTAGACAAACTGGGTTGCCAGTCTATACTAATATTATAAAGAGGAAAGATTTGTATTTTTGGATTTTTGTATGTAACGAATAAACTTAAAAACTATTGGACCGATTTCAAAAAATTCTTTTGCCGTTAGAAAGCTACATTATCACTGAGTAACATAGGCTACGGGCGTAGCCGTGAGGACACAGCTAGTATGATATATTTTGAGTACACAAAAATGTTTCGTTTCATTATTACAATAGTTTTTCTTCTTTATCAGGTGAGAGCATAATAATCTCCGGCGCTCGTGACTGGCCCCAGCTCCGCAGCGTGCTGCACGGCGGCCTCGCGCCCGCGCGCAGCCGCCTGTGCGCGAGTGCGGGCGCGCTGCTGCTGAGTGCGGTCGCGCTGCGGCTGGCGACGAGCCGCCCGAATTTACGGAACTTGTTGGGGTGCACGCTGCTAGCTGTCACTGGAGATGGAGGTGACACGTGAGTAAATAATATTTGTCCACTACAACTGGCCTCTTTTGGTTTGGTTAACACTGCGAATTATGGCTGGAGTTAAGCTTAATACTTTGACTATCAAATAAAACGTCTGTTGGCGGTGCCCAGTAGTAGGACCAGTCTACTGAGTAAAGCCCCTATAACGCGTACCTTGCGTGTACTTAATGACGTAGCAGACAGATCACTTGTTCTCTGAGTGAGTTCACAAAAACCACGATGTACAGAATGTTATGGTAAATAATAAAACTGTAATTATGGCCACACTATTGAATTAGGAAATTCCTGTAATGATAATGATGATGAGTTAATAAATAAATAAAAATCACTTTTATTTTTGGAAGAATAAAAGCAAAGTAGGTGACAAAAAATCTTGAAGTAGGTCATAAAAAATCTTGAAGGTAATACAACATTTTCAGCTCCTCCGACATAAAGTCGATATGCGACGATTCACTTCGCTCCCTCCTACAATCTGGAGCCTTAGAGGTGGTGAACAAAACTCGGCAAAATGATGACGTATCACATGTTAGTGAACAAGACTGCTACATTTATAATGATAGCGAGCTGGTGGTCAGCAAGTTGGGCAATGCGGCCATAAAAGGTATTTAATTATTTATTTACTTGTTACCTACTTTAAGTTCTCACTGCCTCGTTGGTCTAGTGGTGTCTAACGCGACTACTGGTTGTGAGGTCCTGGGTTCGATCCCCAGGTCAGGCAAAGTGTTATTGGGCTTTTCCGTGTGGAATACTTCAGTAGCAGCCCGAAGTTTGGATTTGTGCCCGGTTGATGGCAACAGGCTCGCACCCTTTTACATGGGACTTAAACATATCGGCAAAATGAGGGTGTTACTATACACTTCTGCCGAACTCTTCGGGGAATACAGGCGTGATGTTATGTGTAAGTTCTCATTTACTCCGTTTACAGCGACCGCACGTAACGTTCGCCAAATATCGCATAAATCTGTAGGCAGCAGTAAACCTATTATTGAATCCACAGTTTTGATTGGTCACAGTAAAATTAAATCAAGTAGTGTTTCTTCCATCGTTCCAAAGGTTGCATGGACCTGTCAATGGCTAAGCAACTTCTGCTGGACCTGGAGCGAGCGTCCAGGAGCCTGGTCCTGATGGGCAGCCTGCACCTGCTGTACCTGGTGACGCCGTACGATGCCTCGGGGATCAGGCCTGACTATTCACATTATTATTCTCTGGTAAGTTCTTTTGAAGACCATCAAATTTTACGAAAATTTACTTCTATTTACAAAAATCTCGTCTAGGTCGTCTTAATCAATCTTCCACAATAGTCATCTCACCTTGCAAGCTCCAACAACCCCGTTGCTACTTTGAAATCAGAACGCGACAGCCTGACACCATTGTCCCTAGCTGCATAAGACAAGTCGGGACGTGACATTCCTATCATATTAACGCTTATTTCTTCCTGCCACCCTCACAAATCTCTGCAAAAAGGTTCACAATGGCCGACAGTTCGGACTTGACTGTGATATAACCATCCAATTGGCATCACTCATACCGCCATCAATGCTCGGCAGCTTCAAGGATCTGCAATCAGAAAACCTTTAGCCCAGCATTTCAGAACAGTCCTTTGATCGTTTAATCCTTATACTTATTTTTAGTACTGCAGTTTGGATGATGAAGGTGTTCAGACAGCGAAAATATTAGGCATCACTGAACATAACGCGATAAGAATGATGACTGGAAAACCTATCAAAGTAAGCCTTATAAAATGGTTATTTTTGACATTCAAACAAAAAACAATATAATGTTATTCAACTATTTTAGTTGCAAAGGAAATTGAACTATGTCCAATAAAATTAAGGTTTTTAATCCCAAAGCATGTTAATTCGAAATATAAAGTTGGTGATGTTTACAGGCTGCTTCGATGATTTTGTTATTCTTCTTATATTTTCAGAATGTACCTGAGAAAGTGCTGTGTCGTTTCTATCTAGCTCTGATGTTACATGACTTGTGGAAACAGATGCCTTTTCCCGCTGTCGCATACAAGTGAGATTCTTATTTGTTTGGTTCTTATAGCCAAAAACGAATGGGCTAAGATTAGAGTTTGTTACATCCCCTGACCTACGGGTTCGCTAGGAGAAAAAGTAGGAGAGTGTTGATAAAAGTCTCTGAGCTCAGCTTCGCACACCTACCACCATCTCTGAAAGCTCCTAACATATCTGGGAAACGGCGACAACATTCATGGAAGACGTTCGCCGCACCGCCTCAACCTAAAGCACTCAAATCACACCTTAAGTTGTACATCATATTGTACATTTGCGAAACTGAGTTGACGTGTTGACGCGCCGTCCATTATTTTAAACTTAATCTTTAAAATGTACCTTACGGAACACAACATAAAGCCTTTTCTAATACTCAATTTAGAGGTGAGGCGATGCGTTAGATGAGCCTTGAGCTGAATACCCTACAACCCACAGATACAACCTAGCTCGGGGAACCGTACAGTCGGTGATGTCGTCATCGGCCGCCTTCGCATCCTGCGCCCAGAAGTTCTGCGAGGAGATGGAACACCTGTGGGCCTTCAGAGCATTGTTCGGAGAACTAGCGTCACGGCTACAGCATTGTGCTGCTCCTGAGCTGCATCAGCTGATGGAGCTACCATCTGTTAAGAAGGTATGTTCACCTGCAGTCTGACGAGGCTGATGACATAACACTGTATGTGCCACCATACCTATTTCTACCGCAAAGCAGCGTTGTTGTGTTCCAATTTGAAGGGTATAAGGGTGCCGGTGAAATTACAGGCACGTGACACTTCAACTTTGTATCAGGGTTGGCAACGCATCAGCAATTCTCGTGTTGTAGGTGTATAAAGGCGGCGGTAATCACTTACTATCAGGTGGACCGTCACATTGTTTGCCAGTTTATAATAAAAAAAAACTTTCCTTCTTTAATCATAATTTGTTCTTCAGGTTCGTGCGATGCAACTGTTGCGAGCCGGGTACAAGCGCATAGAAGATGTAGCTAAAGCGTCAGTGGAAGACCTGATGTGCGCCGTGTCGCACCTGTCGCGGACAGCCGCTAATCAACTGATCAGTGCAGCCAGAGTAAGTTACACATCCTCTCGTCTGGGAATATTTATTACGGAGTCAACGTCATCCACCTTGCAATTGGTGGGAGTAATGGTACCCAAAGCAAAGGCTAGTCTAATGTCTGTTCTGAAAAATGTTGTTAAATTCAGTAGATCGATCAATCTGCGCGGTATAGATTTCCATCCATTCCATAGTACAGTAGGGGAATGAAAAGGTCAAGGCACTTTAAGGTCGATTTTGCTTGCACAGTGCAAAAAATAAACTATTTTACCGACTACGTATTGCCAACATTATAGAAATAAAAATACAAGTATTTTTGACAGGATATTATGGAAACAGACATAAGTAATGTCAATTTATTTAATGATTGATCAAATCAAAGACATTACATGGCGCTACTGCGTCATATGGAGGGAAAAGGAAATTTTGATCTTTGCTACCAAATAATTAAACATAGTTTTCCATACATTGGTCTGTTCCGTTTAAGTTTGAAAAAGTAACATGTAGCCGCGATGTGGGAAAGGAATGAATTTGAAAACTGACGAACCTTTTCATTTCCCTACTGTACAAACAAAAATCTATATTAATCCAGAAAGGACATGTTATGAAATGGGCTTAAAATATTTTTATTTTTGAACTACTTAGGTACATGTGCAGTTTTTCTGATAGGGAAAACTGTCTAGGATGTGCTTACAAAAACACATTTTTTTTAAAAAGCACCATTATTTAATTAAAAAATATTTAAAATCCTGACATTTTTTTTGTTAAAAAACTGATAAAAATCTTAGGAAATAAACTGATATATGTCATTTTTGAAAGCATAATATTTATCCTAATATTAAAATAATATTAGACGGCTTAAATTAAAATAAAATCAATGAATTAACACAATGATTTGGATGTATGGCATTGATTCCTTTGTCTCAATATAATAAATCAGAAAGGTTGTCACTTGTCATTGTCAGTAATGTCATCAATGTCTGGTCATGTCAAAGTTGTTAAACAAAATCGCTATCTGTTGTGGTTGTTTACTGAATTTGTAATTTTTGTTTTACTTGATATTCGCGAAATTGTGTTAATTTACGCAAAAACGCCTAAACAACAGTTGAATAAGTTGAATTGAATTTGACATTTTTGACAATGACAATAAATGCCATCCAATGGAAGTGTTGCCAGAATTAATAATTACTGTGGGTTGCAACTTTATTTTTTTAATTCTAATTATTTAATTTAAAAAAACAATAGAAGGGCGCTTTAAAAAAAAAATTACACGAAAGCTCCATATTTTATGTACTTTCATAAAAATATAACAACTTCTCTGTTCACAGCCAAAGCCCAGCTTCCATACAAAAATATAACATGTCCTTTGGATTGCGATTGGTTATTAACCAGTAGATTACCACCTGATCTCACTCTTGGAAAAAGTACAGTACGCCTTTTGGACACACTAAAATTTGATTGACCTAATTTGAAGATAAAGGTACGCTGTGTGTGTATGGGCCGTCCGCGAGTTGTAATTTGACTACCTGTGCTTTCTGCAAATGCGTCCTTACTACCTTGAACCTTGTATTAATTTTAATTTCGAAACATCCATTTTATATTCGTAGTTTTACAAAAAGCTTAATATAATGTACCCAATCAAATTGCAGATGATTTTAATAGAAAAAGTGGAGAATCTTCGCGCTGAAGCTGAAGATGTTATGGAAGAGCTTAACGTCTAAACTCTACATGTTATTTATACTACCTCAATACACCTCTCGAAAGTATGTTAATGAATTACTAAAGTAAAAGATTAATTAAATTAAAATAATATAATACGAATAACAAGTAAATATTAAGGGTAACCCGTAATAATCAGTGAGCTGTGATTTTAGTATTCAAATGAATTTGTATTAAGTAAATCAATATAATTATAAAAATGAATCCCTATTTCCCTTGGTCACGCCATAACTTGAGAACGACTTTACCGCCTGAGGCCATATTTACACAATATATTTGTTTTGACGAGACGATGGTTCGTAGCTAAGCTGGGATCCGATAGGTGGCGCTCTAGTCAAATTTTTGCATTAATATGTGTAGGTATGGAAGTAACTTGAGGCGATTTTAAAGTATTTTTGATACCTCAGATTTGTCTCGTTGTCGTGCAAAAATAAAATATAGGACTCCAAATGCTAGATATGATCTTATAATGTTTGGATAGTCCGCACTTTTTGAAATTTTTCCAAGAATTTCAACCAAAAGATTTAATGATTGATGGAATTGCATTACCAATTTAAATAAAGTAAATGTTATGTAAATAAAAGCGCTAGATAATTATTTTGTAACAAAATGGTTCAGAGGCCTGTATCAAGTAAAACTATGAAAGTGAATTATCTTCATTGTACCTTGTAAATAATATTTAGTGTTATATATAAATAAATTTGTTAAATAAATAAAGCATATTTTTTATTACTTTGTGACATTTCACCTAGATTAAAGTATATCAAACAAAGAAATAAAGAAAATTATTTATTTTGGACTCACACAGGCAGTTACAGAAACAAAAACAATATTAAAAATAAAAGAAAGGATAAGAATTTAGACTACCTGCACGAGACTAAAAAGGGCTCCTAACTCAGCATAATGCTGCGACATTTAAAAAAAACAAATAGTCGCAGCGCTGGTTTTCAGATAGGACCATAGTGATGCCACGAGCAATAACGACACAAATAAATAAATAAACATGTTATGTACAATATTAAATTTTAATACTACTAAATAAAAGCAATAAATAGTTTATGTTCAAACTGTTTGCAGATGCGATACACCCTATCGATTTTTAAGAAATTCAGACGACCTGATGGCCTTCCTGACCATCTCGCATTGCTTTAGTTTGTAGGAATACTTAACAGTTTAAAGTACTTGCGACCATTTCTGACTGCTTTATTTTTGCTTGTTGCATATTCTGGGAGTCTCAATCGGGTGCTCTGATAACGTGAAAAATAAAACCTCCAAACATAGTGCACAATGATTTTATTCATCGTCTCTTATACAAGCATGGCTTTAACGTCAGGGCTGGTAGCTTAGCTTTCTTCACCGGCGGGTCCCTGATCTTCGTAAACTCCATGAAGAAGAACACATTGTTGCTCTTGTCCAACTGTTTCAGTTTGAAGCCGAGCCTCTCGACTTCCTTTGCGAAGTTTTCTACTTTGTCGAAACGACTCTCTACTTCAGCTATTAGCAGGTGACCACTGTGGACAAATTTGAAGATCGAATTATCACGCTGATCCGTCAATCATGGGCGCTGCCGATATGTTACGAACATTAGGGCTGCTGTACACATGTACACAGTCAGGTCGGCAACTCTGGTTGTGGTCTCAGTCAGGTCTGTTAAACAAAAAACCCACCCAATAAAACTTGCCGACACGACTATGTGTATAACAACCCTTACAAACGGTAGACTGTGTATCTCCTTATATGGGCCTCTTCTCAGAATGAGAATGGTTTAGACCTTAGTCCACCATGCTAGCCTGGTTCGGGCTGCGGTCTACAAACACCATGGATAACTTTTGGTGCCCTCTTATATAGGTGTGCAGGTTTCTTCCAATGTTTTCCTTTACTGTTAACACAAGTAATAATCAAAATCTGATCTACACATGGATTCGAAGTCAGTGGTGTAGGCGGGGTCGAAATCGGACCCTCCTATGATGTGCTCACAGTTTCACGTTATTGGATGAAAATGGGTGCTGCTGCCTACAAAGCAGAGGCTATTGCTAGTAGCAGATGCAATGATCAAATCACACAGAAGAATCAGAGAACAGTAAAACTTACCCCATTTTCAAGACCCTGTTAGCTTCCACCAGATACTGTGTCAGATCAGTGCCCATCAACGCTAGACAGTAGACCGTCACATCCATGGAGGCTGTCAACATTGGTGTCCTCGCCATGTCACACGTTTCCACACCAGGCGCGGTGGCTACAAGGTCGAAGGACCGCACTTTGTGAGGGATCCGACGGGATAAAGCAGCTTCGCCGCATCCCAGGTCTGCTATTGTGTGAGTTTTGGGCCTGATGAGAAAGGCAAGTGAAAAGAATGTTAGGGCCGTCTTTGACCAGCAGTGGGAATATATAGCTTATTAAAAATAGGTACTGTGTAAAAAAGAACTTGTAGTCAACAAACAACACTTAATTTTGAACTAATGTTATGTTTTAATGTCGAGAGTCAACTATGTACTTCTATCCAGAATGTTCGATATTTTAGCACTGACTTGTGAAGTTGATTTGGCCTTCTTTTAACAGGAGAAAGAAAGTCTAACATATTGAAGTTGTTCAGAATTAGGACCAACTTACATTTTCATAATCTTCTTAACAATCACATCTAGTGGATTGACAGGCCATTTCTTGACCTGCAGCTGGTACCCCTGGTGGTAAGTCTCAAAGGCAGTTGGGTCACTCTGGAATAATTGCTGGGCTTCAGACCCTGATGAAGTGTACAGCTTCTCATTTAAATACCTGAACTGGGCAGCTGAAAACAAATGAAATATTTGAGAGAGTCCTTGGATTGTTTGGTCTCAGATATAGTTTGATGATAGCAAACTGACATAGATTCTCTGAAAGATCTGGTGGTAATTTATGTATGAGAAAGTGTCACACAAAGGCAGATACAGGTTGATGGGGGGCAAATACCCCTGTGACTCCTGTTTAATCCACTCTTAGGCCTCATTTATGGAGATGTGGTGTCTGCAGTGTAGGTACTGCCATCCATTCAACTTCAAGTCAAAAAATATGCGCGGGAAACGCGTCTCTGTTAACGAGGCATTAGAGTCACACAACCAGTATTATTAGGGGTGTGCATACATCCAACTAAACAGTTGTGCGATAGTTGGACAATTTCATTTTTGTATAAGAATTGGGTCGAGCTAGTATATACTCCCGTACATCGCCGAGCCGTAGACTTTAGCAATGCGTCTAATTATTATTGAACAACTGTTTAGTTGGATGTATGTAAGGGGCCTTAATGAAATGAGTATGTAAGACGAAGCCTGAAAGTGGCGCCGGTGACTGAGAAGTTGAGTGGAAACTGGTTGTCATGGTATATGATGCGGAGGAACGAGGAACATGTCGTGAGGAAAGTATTGAGTATGAATGTGGATGGTTATAAGAGTAGAGGAAGACCAAAGAAGCGATGGATGGATAGTGTGAAAGACGATATGGCTAGAAAGGGGGTGACTACCGAAATGACGGCTAATAGAGATGCATGGAAGAAGAAGACATACTGCGCCGACCCCAAATAAGTTGGGATAAGGGCAGGAGGATGATGATGTAAGGGGCCTTAATCAAATCTGAACCTAGTAGCAGAAGAACCTACCTTTTAACCTCTCCAACATCCTGTCCCTGAGCTTGTTACCACTTTTAGTAATATTTATATGACTTCTGTGACTTTTACTATTTAGTAAAGTTTTCAGTCTAGCCTTCTTAGTGTCAACAGGTTTAGAAGTTTCAATTATTGTACTATCTGTATCACTATTTTGTTTTATATTTTTTTCTGTAATATTATTATTTACACTTAAATTATTTTTAGCTTTCTTTTTCTTTCGTTTATTTTGTTTGTTTTCTGTAAACAACAAGTCTTCCTTGTCCTCATTTTCTATGACCTCATTGAACTTTTTCTTTTTAGCGCTCAGTAGTATTTCGTCAAAGTTCTGCGTTTCTGGTATAGCATCTGCTACTACTTTATTTTTCTTTTTTTTTGTGTCTATTTTGTCTTTTTTTGCATTCATGATCATTTTGTTATCAAGTTTACGTTTCCTTGATGGTTTGTTGAGACCATTTTTGGTGGAATTATTGTTCTTTTCTTTAACTTGTTTGACTTCTGGTGATATTGATTGCTTTTCTGTTACGGTCTTTTCTTTTTTCTGTAATAAAAATATGTTAGTAGGTACCTAGTAGGTAGTAGTAGTAGGTTGTAGGTACTTATGTACAGTAAACGCTCAAAACTCCATAGGCATGCTAAGGACTACATTGCTATGAACTCGAGCACGATACAGCCCGTGTGCATGTGCGTGCACGAGTGATGTCTCAACATTCCACAGATAAGACACTAATGAACTGTCGTCGCACTACGCGAAATAACATTATATTTCTGTTGTATTCAGAATACGCGTCATAGTGGCGACCTGTTTTTATTAACATTCTATTGCTAAAATTCGCATTAATCTAACATGTAATGGTAGCTGTTTGGGCTAAGCGATGGGTTCACGATTAAAGGTCAAAGCACACATATCAATTCGGAAAGGGATCGTCACCGTATCAACTCAAGCCGTTCAGTATTCTTTGTATGAATCTCCCTACTGCAACGCACACTAATCGGAATCGTAACGTAATTGCCTCGCCTCGGACCAAGCTCACGAACCGCGGTGCGGTGCGTGGTCAACTTGGTTCCCGCGCTTACGTCTCTCCGTACCCGAGCTTACGTCTCTTCGTCCACCCTCGCCCCTCTCACCCCTCCCGCGGCCTGCCTGCACTACTGTTACTGCGAGCCGTAAGCGCGGCGTCGCCTAGTCGTAGCCGAGTCGACGTATCGGAGCTGCTGATCCGCTTTGGTTACGTGCTTACGTTAGGTTGACGCCTGTTTGACGGCGAGGCGAAAGGCGATACGGTGACGATCCCTTTCTGAGTTGATATGTGTGCTTTGACCATAATGAGGTTTGAGTCCGAAATGTAGTTCTTTTTTGTTTCTTTGAAACTATATTAATATCTTTGTATTTTAAGCAAAAACTTATTCGTTATTGATGTTTATTTATGATGTTAGTTATTCTATTATTATTTCATAATTTATGTGATTATTTATTCAATTTATCTTTTTTTAGTGTAGGAAGGTGGAAATAAAAAAGTCGTGCTAAATGATAACAAAAATGTTTATTCGTTTTATTTATTTATATAATTAACAAACTTTTATGAGAATTGTGACGTCACATTCCTATCTAGATAAAAGAATTTCTTCAAGTGCCCGCGAGCTGAGGAGCAGGTGGTTTCAACTATAAGTTCGTGTGGGACCGTTGGAGCCCCACAGCACCGGAGCCGTGACAGAAACCTGCAGCATTTTGCATGCTTGCTGCATGAATGGTGTATAATGCGTTAGATGAGTCTTTTAATTATTATGGACTAGCGACCCGTCCCGGCTTCGCACGGGTGCAATGTTGATACTAATGTGAGGCATATAAACCTTTCCCTTGAATCACTATATTGCTGAAAATTGCATTAAAATCCGTTGCGTAGTTTAAAAGATCTAAGCGTACAGACAGCGGGAGCTACTTTGTTTATACTATGTAAAGATATGAAATGTATGCCAAAAGATGATTTTAACTGTAAACTTTCTAAAACCAAAACATATACTGGGTGTTAATATTTTGTATAACCCCCATTCTTTTCAATGAAGTCAAGTAGACGTTTGCGCATGGACCCTACAATGTTACCACATATTTCGGTTCCTCTTAAATTTTCCCACACCTCCATGGGTTTTTAATTGATCTGTACACCTGTCATCCCGTGACTCCCACCTTTGCACCATCAAACCCCATAGATTTTCTATGTGTAGTAGCATAGGTACATAGGTGTATAGCAGTAGGTAGCATAACATCGTCTAATACTTCTACATAAGTAGAACTGTTGGCGCGTGGATTAATAAAAGCCAGTTCTCCTGGCCCTGCTGCACTCATCCATCCCCACATGGTATTAATTGTAATTCGACCTGAGTCTGTATTTGGGATTACGTTTTTATCACACAAGCGAGTGTTATTCCTGCACCATAAATGAAGCCTACCCTTTTGACTAGATTTAAACGTCTTTTCATCTGAAAATATGGTAATATTCCAGTTAAAATCTAAATAATCCCGTACGAAATGTAATCGTTCTTGTTTATGTCTTTCTGTCAAGAAGGGCTTTTTAACTGGTCTTCTGTGATGCAAGCCTTCAGAGTGAAGGACACGGTGAACAGTTTGCAGCGAGGTGTCAAATAATTCCACAAAGTGTCTCGTAAGTGTGAAACCATTTGTTTCATACTCGCCCACCATATGTTGTCGCTGCGGCTTGCTATTAAGTGACGGCCTTCCACTTCGCTGCCGACTAGCAAGGCTTCCCTTTTCCTCATATCTTTTGACCCAAAGACTTACAGTATTCCTCTAAAACAAAAAAAAAGTTATATTAGGCAGCTATATCAAAATACTGAAGTGACTTAATTTTTATATAGGTAATATAATAATATAACAATATAATATTAAAACATTGCATTTATAAATCCAACAAATCCAATAATAAACACTATTTTATTTATCTTTTAGCCCTCATGATGAATTTAAAAAATAATTTATCCATATGTCTCCAAATAATCTTAGGTATAAATATCAAGTAAAAAAAATATAATACTCACATTCAGTCCGGTTTCATCAGATATTCGTGTTCTATTAAAACCACTTTTATGCAGTACAATTATAGTTGTCCTCGCCTCAATATTAATATTTGCCTGCATTTTGAGAAGAAATACAATACCGCTACCTATTAAACCACACATCACTAACCAACAACTACAACCAATCGAAAATGTTCATTCCGATCAAGTTAAATATTCATAAAACTTATGTCTACCTCATAGAAATCTAAATTCTTTATAATTTTCTATGATCTACCTCTCTAACGTCATGGTGCGTCCAGACCTGACGAACGCACCGCGAATGCGCCGCTCGCGCGCAGCGCGCGAGCCGTACGCGAGCTGCGCGCGAGCGGCGCATTCGCAGCGCGTTCGTCAGGTCTGGACGCACCATTATGAAACATGTAAACAAAGCGAACAAGATAATTGAATATTATAACTGTCCCATTACTTACAATTGAGTAAAAACTTACAAAATGTCTTAACTGTGTAAGATTTGAACGCACAACTGCCTGATTCACACATGTTGCTATTGCTTTGTGAGATTGCCTATGGACTTTTGGTCGCCACTGCACCTACATGTATTATATAGACAGGTCAACATTTTTTAATGTTTTATCTATCTTAAAACTTATTTTTGATAGTATTTTTTTGTTATTGATTTTAGATTTAATAACAAAATGTTATTTCATCAACCAAAAATAGCATGATATGGATTTGAAAATATTGTAGGAGTTTTAACAGCTGATTTTAGAACTAAAATTTACATTAAAATCTGCTTGTATAAAACTAATGTTATGACTGCAAAAGTTTGGATGATATTTTCTCAATACTGAGTCGGTGGAATGTTCTTGGCACAGAGAAGAACGATCCTGGGTATCATATAGGATACATTCATCTTAGAACACAAAGAACACGCGTGTACATACTATTATTGTAATATTAAAGGAATAAGGAGAGTTAGTAGCCAACATACCTTAACTTTTTGCGTAAATAATGGGTCGCTTTTTGGGACATCATCTTCCCAGGCTGGTATTTTAAACATATTGATATTATTTATAAGTGAAACCTATCAAAATGTTGTTAAACTTATTAAAATATAAATAAGGTTATGTTTTTCAATGCCTAATGTACGTGGTTTGCGAAATCAACTGATTAACTTTGACAGTTGACACTTGACAGTTTGCCCAACTGACAACTGAATGTCAAATGTCATGAAATAATAGCGTTTCGTTATAGAATAGAATATTGTACACCAAAATTGTAACACAGCTCTTATACAATAACAAACATTATTATTATGATGTTGAATAATTAAATGTTATAGAAAATCATTGAGATATAATGTACTACTTTAGTACATTATACCTCAATGTAGAAAATAATATTTATTTTGATTCGTAAATGTATGTTTTTCTAAATTCGCTTGTAGGTACTTTTGTATATAATACCACAACATATTCAGACAATTACTTCCCCATTGCTGGGCACGGACCTCTTCCAGTTGGAACAATGAGACATTCTTTCCGTTGCTCTGACTATTGTTACGATTGGGAATCCATGTTACCGTTCGTAAGTCAGAATCGTAGATGGAGTGGGAATAATTGAAATGTGCTACAAAATTAAATTTTAAATAAATATTCTTATTCTTATTCTTTATTGTACACAAAATAATAATATATAATACAGTTCCGTTGGTAAATTCATGTACAAAGGCGAGCTTAACTCACAACTGAGTTTTCTAACAGCAAACCTTAGAGCGATAGAGAGATTTGATGTTGAGGAGAACAATTACCGAAGTGTACAAGTTATATAAAATTACAAATTAAATACACAATAAATATACACATCTACATAAACTAAACAAATATGTGTATAGCACACAATACATAAACGTAATACATACAATATAATATATAAAATACTACATACATACATACATACATACATACAGGTCATGTAGACAGGAAATGTTCCCTAATTCTTTTCTTAAAAACATCTAACGACGGGCTATCACGTAAGGAGTGAGGAAGAGAATTCCAAAGGCGCGAAGCACGAACAGTAAATGATCCATCATAACGACTCGAGGTGTGGGAAGGCATACGAAGGAGAAGAGATGAGGATGAGCGACAAGGTTTCCCAAATAAATAAATAAAAAAATGGTAAATAGTTTTTTTCTTCTATTTTTTATTTCTACGGAATTGGTATTTATTGGAAAAATGGCCTAGTAGCACACGAATCACTTACCTAGTCATTTTCCCTTGACAAAATTTTAATAAAATACATACCTAAATAAACCAAGAGATTAAATAGGCATGTAAAATAGTAAACTTTTAAAAAAAAAGTATTTTTTAAAAAATGTATGAACGATTTCTTATTCAAACTTAGGCATTACGACTTTGCAACTTTAGTACGAGACGAGATTGACCAAATAATGTTTAACGTAGTAGAAGCTATAAGTTACGTGTAGAGCTGAGATTAAATATACATATAGGTACTAGGTACCTACCTAGTATTGAATGTCTCTAAGGTAAAAACAAACTACCTATATAAAATTTCGTTGATTAATCAGGTATTATAAAGCTTGAAATATTTTACGTCACGTTGGGGTCAGCTTCCAGTCTAACCAGATGCGGCTGGATACCAGTATTTTCCATGGAGCGACTGCCATCAGACCTCCGCAACCCAATACAGGGCAATGCCGATATCCTAAGTTTAGACCAGTTGTTAGACTTTCGCGCTTCTGACTTTCCGTAACGACTGTCATAGTTATTCGTATGACACCCGGGACCGTCTGTTTAACGTGATCTCCGAGGCACTGAGGGGTCTCGATGTGTAACGAACGGTTACCCATCCACAGGCTGACCGCGTCGCTTGACGCAGTAGACCCAGGAAGAATCCATAGAAATAAATTTCATTAAAAACATTAATGTAAAAAAATCATGCAAAGTCCCGCGACTCTTTCGTCGTAAAAAGTTACGAGATCTTATTATTATGTAGAGCCAAGTCTAGTGTTCCTATTACCATAAAACTACACAAATAACATCACGCCTTGCTTTCCCCGAAGGGTTCTGCAGAGGTGTTTTTTAGTACTCCCACGTTTCGCCAGTTATGTTTAAGTCCCATGTAACAGGGGGCGAGCCTATAGCCATTAACCGGGCACAAATCCGGACTCCAGGCTGTTACTGAGAAATTCCTAATGGAAAAACCCAATAACGCTTTACCCGACCTGGGGATCGAACCCAGGACCCCATGCTCAGCAGTTGCGCTTGCGACCCCTAGACCAACAAGGTAGTCCACCATAAAACTAAACTGCGTTTAATAAATTACTTGATTAAAAAATCTTTGCACTGATAGCTTAGCGGTTGAACGCTTGCCATGCAGGAGGGTCTGAGTTCGATCCCCCGGCCCGTACCTCTGACTTTTAGAATTCCTGTGCTGTTCAGAATTTGATTATCACTTGCGTTAACGGCGAAGGAAAACATCGTGAGGAAACCTGCACACCAGAGAGGGCTCCATAAAATTCTTGATAGCGTATGTAGTCTGCCCAACCGCACCAGGCCAACGTGGTGGACTAAGGCCTAAACCCTTCTCATTCTGAAAAAAGGCCCGTGCCCAGCAGTGGGACCGTACTGCGCTAATTATGTTATGTTGTAATTGTAAATAGTATTTGTGACTTGGCAATCACAATAATAGGCCATAAAAATATTTGGCCCGTGCGGGAATCGAACCTGTGGTGCGTCCAGACCTGACGAACGCGCCGCGAATGCGCCGCTCGCGCGCAGTTTGCGCGCAGCTCGCGAACTGCGCGCGAGCGGCGCGCAGAGCTTTGTACGAACATGAAATGCACACGCGCAGCTCGCGAGCGGCGCGCGAGCTGAGCGCGAGCGGCGCATTCGCGGCGCGTTCGTCAGGTCTGGACGCACCATGTACCTACACTCAATCGTTCAGCTTTCCGCCAATCGTGTCGTCTATGTTATGTAGGTAATGTGAATAACAAAGAACAAATTACATTTTAAGGTAGGTAAATGTACCATACTTCGTCACTGTAATTCGAGTTTTTCATTATTCGTATTTTTCATTTTTGTAGCCTATTTCCATAGTATCCTATTTCGGCATAAAATTCAGCCCTGTCTCTTATTTAGTTATTTTTATGCCTATTTCCTAAAATACTGAATTCTATGAAATGTATACTGGGTGCCCCAAATCAAGTCGTCACGGAGGGAAATAACTAACATTCTTTTTTCTTACGACTGCTTGTAGATAGATGGTCTTGCGGACCGTTTCTACGTAACCGGGCAGTTATTGGCGAGACCTGAAGGGTCCCCAAACAATGGGGCGAGAGTAAAATACTTAACCTAAGCTAACTACTACTACTACTAACATTATGACTACTAGCAACAACAGAACTAAGGGCGACTTTAATGGGACTCGGACGTCGGCTTAGGGCGTTGCTGGCGGGAGGACTGGGAGGGAGACAGATCGTAGAGGGCTGAATTAACGGTGTGATTAAAATATCGAAAATAACATTTTATTCAAAGAAACCTTAATTTTATTTTTAAAGTTAAATCTGTAAATGACCCTTAAAGATTAAAAAAAAGTGCTTAAAGCTTATCCCTGAAAATTATAAAAATTTGTGTCATACAGCTTTTTTTTTTGGATGCATTCGAAATGAAAACCAATTAATTTAGTTACTATTGTGAAATATTATGGTGCATTTACCTTATCAGGAAAAATAATAATTAGGTACACCTTAAAGAATTACACATTATAATTTGATAACGCCGCGGCCGATTATTTTCTGATTTTAGAAATACCTTAGTACTTAGATACGTTTTGTTATAGAATTCATTTAATTATTAGTTATTAACAATTTTGGATTTATGAATAAATGAATAACTGTAAGTACCTACTTATAAAATATTAGTGATTTTAAGGGTGTAGCTGAGTGTAGGCTCTATACTGTCACGTGATAGTTCAAAGGAAGTTATAGACATCAAGGAGGCGGTGGAGAGAGAGGGAGGCGATTACCTCTCTCCCTTCCTGTAGCAGACGTAGGTACCGGGCGTTGGAGGGCGCTTAACGATCTCCGGCTACCATGATAGTGGCCAGTAGGCGGTAGGCTTAAAGGCTCGTCGCCTGATCAGTCATATGCTTCAGACGGTGGCGCCACGCACGGAAATGAGCGTTCCGCCAAGGTTTGGCAGACCACGACCTGTTGGGTTGCGGAGAATGCACTAGAGAATCCTGTGACCTCAGCCATAGCTCCTCGCTGGAACACCGTGGTGGTTTCAGCCGGTAAGGGTCCGATATAGACCTGCGCCTTCCCCAAGGTGGAGGGTATTAATGAGTATTTTCCTACGTAAAAAAAAGGCAGATGTCCGATACCTAGGAATATTTTTAGGTCTAGTTAGACTAGGAGAGTGGATCTACATAATCTATACATATAAATAAAAATGTATCGCCAAATGTGTTGCTAAGGTCCTGTGTGTGTTCCTTAAGGCACAAGGAAGGTTCTTATGGAGAGAAAAAACATAAAAATTGCGTGGTAAATAGAAAAAACAACAGTTTTCTTTTCCCACTACAGGCCAATAACTTTTGACAGAACGAAGTCTGTCCGGGCAGCTCACAGAGCACTTATAATACGGGGCAGCTAGTTAAGAATAAGAATACATTTATTTGTTCATTGTTACAAAATAATGTAACGGGTAGCGGTAGGTAGGTCGACCAAGGAATAAAATTAAGTAGGTGGAGAAAAAGTAAAATATTTATTTGATAAAAGTTGTTGTAGGTAGTTTAATAAAATTAAAATTGTCGGTGAAGGTGGAAGTGAGTTCGATATCGAGCGCGTGTTAGGTTTTTAGATGTCAATAGAAACACCACTATCCTGCGTTAGTAGTGTGTAGTAAGTAGATGGTGTGCGTGTGTAGGCATAGATCATAGGCAGTGATCAGCTTCTCTGTAGCATCGGAGTCCTCGGAGTTGTTCTGCACCGAGAAGTATCCTCTTCTGGAGCAGACGGGCTTGCTTAGGTAGGCGTAGGAAGGAACCCCGTTCTGGGGTTAACACTGAATTTAATATTAGTTATACAAGGTTAGTCGGAAAGAGGGTATTAAGCCGAAAGAGTGTCAAAGTAACCATAATAAGGGATAACTTTTGTTGTACAACTTTCCCCAAAACTCGATAGTTTAAGAGAAGCAGCTTTTCAAAGATTACGTAAAAAATATGCTAAAATTTATCTGTCCATAGCTATGATCAGCTGTGTTTGCAATTTAGATCATATCTGGAGTCACGGATTAGAAACTTAATATTCTAAATTCATAACTAAAGCAGGTATGATATCTAAAAAGAAAAAAAACTTTTTGAATGCTAATAAAAATTATCGAATTTTGAAATTTTAACACTTGTTTTAAAATAGTCATCGGTAATACTTTAAGTGGCCCGCGGCTTAGTACCCCCTTTCCGACTAACCTTGTAGAATAGAAAGATATTGTAGTTATTAAACCAATAACATTTATTTACAGAATTATCCTAATATACCTATACAATATAAATCTTAACTACTATAATACAAATATAAAGTAAAACAATCAAAGGGCATCAAAAAATTCGTCCGCATCGCTGTCAACAGGAAAAGTGCCCATAAGGCTGGCAGCATTGCCACGTTGTATGGCAATGCTGATTCTTTGGCCACAATATAGGCCAGCCCTATGGTCACGTGAAGAATGATAAACCAATGTAATATTAATATGAACAGCGAATATGAGTATGCAAATTATTTCAGAGTAATTAGCTAGTCAAACACGATTGTTTGTGGCTCTGTCGTAGAGGGTTTCTCGCCTAGAATATTTGCGAAGCTTTCTAGGTTCCCGCGTTAGTGGGGAATGGTCCAACAAAACATGTATCCGACATGACATTATACATAACATCATGCCTATTTTCCCCGAAGGGCTGTGTAGAGGTGTATAGTAACATCCTTATTTCGCCGTTATATTTTAAATCCCATGCAATAGGGGGCGAGCTTATTATCATTAACCGGGCACAAATCCAGACTTCGGGCTGCTACTAAGAAATTAATAATTTAAAAACCCAATAACACTGCCCGACCTGGGGATCGAACCTAGGATCCCATGCTCAGCAGTCGCGCTTGCGTCCCCTAGACCCACAAGGCAGGCACTTGACTGCCTTGTTGGATATTATATACAATATATTTCAATTATAATGAGTGTTATTGGATAAAGGTTATAGCGCATTGTGGTTACAATCTTCTTATAGATCCCAATTATTTCAGTCTTTCAGAGTGGAGCGGTGAAATAGTTTTAGGAATCTAGTTGAGGAACTTGTTTGGAGGTGAAAAAGTAGTGACATGTTTTCTGTAAAATAAACGAGTTTGATTGATTATTTTAAAAACGTGCACGTTAAGGTAAACTACGGAGTAAAAAAAAAACACTAAATAATGAAATATTTTTTTATAAATAACATTAAGTTATCCACGGCGAAGCCTTCTCTTTCCATGGGTTAAGTAGTTTTTAATAACAGACAGAGGCTGGACGTTGGGAGATTTTATGATCACAATTAAATTCCACCAAGCAAACGTTTAAAGATAGGACAAAAGGTAGGTGACATAAAGAATAATGATTGTTGAAGAAAAGAGTGGATTTTGGAAATAATTGAAGAGCAGTGAAGAGAAATTTTAAACTAAGTATCTTCCTGTCGTTACGTACAGTTGACATCCTGAATTTCATGTTTATTAAAGTCCGTTTTTCATCTCGGAGACTGAATTGACAGGCACAAATGTCAAATTTGAAAATAATGTTCCTAAAATTTTGTAAGTTTGATAATTTAGTCTTCAGGTTGAAAAACCGGGCTATAGCTGTTAGGTAGGTACTTATTAAATATCCAGCGTTCTATGAAAAACGTGGTCTTCGTATTTGTTTTTCCGCATACAGATAGTGCATAATTACACGATAAGTATTAGCAGATAAAGTGTGTATGTGTACGCCTAATATATGCGAGGGGCCCACTGCGCATGTCTGTAATCCCGCCATGCGCAAACGTGATCATATTTCACCACCTACGGCCTCTCTGTTTGTGTTATTTACTAATTAAAACAAAATAATTATATCATTGTAACTAATATTACATTTAGGGAAAATAATCCATTACAGTGTGGTTGTGTTTCCATGTTCATTCTTTAAAATATTTCAAACAATAACCTCAAACAGTCGATGCAGTTGTTATTAATAATTCTGTGCGTGTATTATTGCAAGTGTAATTTGTATTCATGAAAATAAGGAGTTTATTCAGTGTTGCAATGTTCACGAATATAATATTGTGTTAATTTTATAATACCTATGTAAGTATTTAATGCGGTACCCATGAGATACGCCACCTCCTTTTGAAATCATTTATGCATATTTTAAAAGTAGTTCATTTCTTAGGCTGGTTAGTGAACCGTTTAAAAGAAAAATGTACATACTAGAATATTAGGTAAGTAAGCGGTTGTTTAATCAGAGAATTATGCTTGGTGAACACCAGTCCTAATCCCAGAATCCCATAACCATACCGAAGTCAAATTGACATGCAAGAATAAGATCTGATTTTACGAACGTCCAGATAAAGTTTATCTGTAATTATAATAATACAATAGATGTCAAAACGTCTTTATTCTATAAATAAATATTGTCCGACGTTGGTAAAATCGGCCCAGCAGAGCTATTTTAGGGTTCGTAAACGAGCAATAAAAATTGCATCTTGCCGGCAATCGGTAATTCTTTATTGCAACTATAGCCCAACAATTTTTACGACGATACTGTTGCTGGTTTTTTAATGCAATTAATTGCAGAAAAATAAAACTCGTAAATAATTTTTATTTCTGTAAATAAATCTGTTACAGATATTTTTACACGTCAATGTAATATTTTTAAGATTAGATTGCGTCAGCATATCTTATTTGATTAGTTCTGAGAAGAAAAGCCGAAACAAAGTCAGAGGTCAAGGTGTCTTTTAAAAAGTCCAGACATTGTGGTAGTATAAAAACTATGCGAGTGAGAACAATGTAGGGCAACGTCTGAAACGGCCTTTTGAGGAAAGAGCCATAGTAGGTTTGAGTTGACCTGTCCCAACTGAAGGCACGAATGCATTAGCTATCGTGTAGCTCAACCTTGTTTTAAGGAGCTCAACGACCCAACGCACTACGCCACCAATCAGCCGGATATTAGCGTAGGTCACAAAAAATACTCAAAACCCCCAAACAGTTAAGAAATTCATGTATAAAGCTAGTCTACATGGTACAGGTCGACCACAAATAAGTAAGGCGTGTCGTCTCCGATCACACGGTTTACTAATGAAACATTGACAAACTTTTAATCGAAATTATTTCGCAGATGTTTCCCATCATTTCAATTCGCCATCAATTAAGGTCGATTTTGTTTTGTCAGAAATCTTTAATTTTCGCTAACTAATTTGTCAGACCAACAACTCATCGTTTTTTTTGGTTATGTTTTTGTTGCCAAAGAATTTGAAGGTTTTTGTAGTAGTAGACGAAGAGACTGCCATCAGACCTCCGCAACCCAGTTACATGGCAATGCCGATATCCTAAAGTTAGACCGGTTGTCAGATTGTCGGGCTTCTGACTTCCTGTATCAACTGTCATAGGTATCCGTATGACACACGGGGCCGACTGTTTAACGTGCTCTCCGAAACTAATTTTAAATGGTTGCTAAGGCATTTTTCAGACCAACAAGTCGTCATTTCTTTTGGTTATGTTTTTATTGTCAAAGAATTTGACGGTTTTTGTAAAGGGAAACCATCTGAATGAACGATCCGGCTTAGGTTCGGTTGCGATTGATCGACGTTGCTGATAAGAGAATTGACCTCTCCTGGCCTCTTGTTAGGCTGTTTTTGACTCTGATCGCCATATTTTTCAATGATACGTTTACTACTGCTTCGTTGGTCTAGTGGTGGCAAGCGCGACTGCTGATCGTGAGGTCCTGGGTTCAATCTCCAGGTCGGACAAAGTGTTATTGGGTTTTTCCGTGTGGAATTTCTCAGTAGGTAGCAGTCCGGAGTTCGGATTTGTGCCAGATTGATGGCAATAGGCTCATCCCCTATGACATGGGATTTCAACATACGGCGAAATGAGGGTGTTACTCTACACCTCTGCCCAACCCTTCGGGGAATACAGGCGTGATGTTAAATGTATACGTTTATTACGACACTACTGGTCTGCCTAGCTTTTTCCCAACAATATTAGGGTCAGCTTCCAGTCTAACCAGATGCGGCTGAATACCAGTATTTTACACGAAGCGACTGCCATCAGACCTTCGGAACCCAGTTACTGGGCAATGCTAATATCCTAAGGTTAGACTAGTTGTCAGATTTTAGGACTTCTGACTTCCCGTAACGACTGTCATAGGTATTCGTATGACACCCGGGACCGACTGTTTAACGTGCTCTCTGAGGCACGGAGGGGTCTCGATGTGTAACGAACGGTCAACCATCCACGGACGGACTGCGGCAAGCGCAGCTTAACCTCGCAAATCGTATGATTCGCGCGATTTGTAATAAGCCACGGGCCTCTTCGTTCTACGACACTATTATAGTACACTAGTAATGTCTTGTCGTTTTGTGAGTTAACGTCACTACGTTTTGTCGTGATGTGTCTTGAGCCGTGAAGAATAAGACATTAGACTGTAAGCCAACCCTAACATTGTACCTACTCAGTTCTCTTAGTTCTGCAACAACTGACAGCAGTGATAGCCTAGTGTGACCGTCGGACTGCCAAGACATAGATCTCTAGTTCGAACCCAAGGCACGCACCTCTGACTTTTCGGATTCATGTGCGTATTGTATAATTATCACTTACTTAAAATCGTTGAAGGAAAATATCAGAAGGAAACCGGCATGCCTGAGAGATATTTTTCGACGGCATGTGAAGGCAAGTCAGAGGCCCATGGGCGGCATAAACTCTGACACCAGGTTAGTCACTAACCACACGAAAAGAAGAAGTTGTGCAAAGGCTAAGCTGACGATAGTAGTTGTAGATATGATTGTTTATTTCCTTCTATTTTCTTGTTTGTTGTAAGTAGGTATTCTCTGTAAAACAACATTAATGATTTTGATGGTTAGATTAGATGAGAATGGCTAATAACACAGTCCATAAACCAATCGATCTATCTAACCAAAACCATAACAGTCTAATCTTAGTTTACTATGCTGCTGATGTACATACCTTATGAGTAATAACTAGTTGTTCTGTGATGTACTGGTTGAGCGCTAGACGAGTTCTATCCAATCCTTTTTGATTGTAAGTATACACGGTGTAAAAATACCCTTAAAGAAGCCGAAGTCTACGCATACTGTAGATCAAACTAAGTAATAGAGCAAAAATAATTGCTGGCAAACGACTTTTATTTATAGGTAATAAAAACAGCTGTTAACTGTAGCGCGCAATGTAAGCGCTCGAGCAGCAGACTGTGCCTACATTTCAAAAATATTGGTAATGTTTGTATAGAGAATGTTTGGTACTAACATTTAAGATAAATGATGGAATGAGGTGTTACTTTGCGGTAATCCATGACCTATAAATACACAATAAAAATATTTAGTGTGGACGAGTCAACATCTCCTGAGGATGCCCCGTGGAGGGGCGAAACACGTGTCGTATTGGTTTGATTTGTTTGTGTGTTGCATGTTATTAATCGCACCTTCAGCATTTGCATATATTTGCGGGCGGGAGGGCGGTGATGCATACTGCATTCAGGCTTGATCAACTGTTTTTCGCGGAATTAACACTAAATATTTTTATTGTATATTTAATAACATTTGAACTTAGATTTCGTAAAAAACTAAAAAAGAAGTTGTGACTTTGACCTTCAATATCTCTATAACCAGTCGGTTCCCTCTCGGCTTCGTTAAGGATATTTTTACACCCAATATACTGGGTGTATCCGATACGTGTAATTCCTTTAAACCTGGTGGTGTACTAGTGACACAGATTGACCCTGCATAGGATACTTCTGGATTCAACAAATAACTAATTAGTCCACCAAACACCCCTCTCCAAGTCTCTATAGACCAAATAATTCTTACTATATTTTAACATTGAGTTTTTCCGTGTAGAATTCCTCAGTAGCAGCCCGGAGTTTGGGTTTGTGCTCGATGATGGCAATAGGCTCGCCCCCTATTATATGGGACTTAAACATAACGGCGAAATGAGGGTGTTACTATACACCTCTGCCCAACCCTTCGGGCAATATAGGCGTGATGTTATGTTATGTTTACCATAGTTTTGCACTCATTCGGGACGGTGTATGGCTGTACTCCAATAGTGCAGCCGCGGACTGGCCTCGGTTGGTGCCCCGTTCCGTTTTAGATTAAATTTCTCAAAGAGGCCTCTGCGCATTGGACTTGATGACCCTCGTAAGCTTTCCAAAGGACCGGACTACTTTCGCACTGAAGGCGAGCCGTGAGATTTAAGAGAGATACAAAATAATACTAATAGGTACCGTACATGATTTAGAAACACATTTGTGCACATGACGATAAATCAAGCTATAACTTTAACTCTGATTTTTTTAACTCTGATTGTACGGAAATTCCGTACAACGAGAGTTCAGGATAAACTGGAATTTTATAGATTGGTTGGAGACCCTACAGGTCTCGCCAATAACTACCCGGTTACTTAGAAACGGTCCGCAAGACCATCTACAAGCAGACGAATAGGAAAAAAAGGAATTGTATAGTTTGATATATCGCCGTGTAACAAGTGTATTTCTAAATCATGTATGTTAGCATGTTTCCTGTTTATCAGATTTCGACGCATAGGTTGCATACATGAGTTGGTCTCTCCCTTAATTGGACCCATTTTGGCAAACCAAACCCACAGTTTGAGTGAGATTGAGTTTAGTACATAGATGGCGCTCAAATCGCGCATTCTATCTTCCCAAAAAAAATTGTTCCTTTTTACCGTCTAACAACAGAGATACAACACTGTCACTTGCGGAACCAACCCACTTTGGCCACCTTTTAAAAAACTGTAAAGAACTATACGGCGTGGTCTCCTAAACGCTTATTAAAACTAATTGTTAAACAGATAGATATAAAAAGTATTCTGCATCTTATACCAAACGACGCAAAAGATTTCTACAAAATCCTGACAAGTATCAACATAGACGATGATATCAACGGCTTTACCGGTCCTATCGATTTTGAGGTAGAAGGCGATGATAATAATAGTGATGATTAGTTTTAAGGGTTCTTGCTTCCATTGTAAATGTAAGAAAATGATTCAGTAAATAATAAACGGCATTAAAAATATATTTTATAAAGAATTAGTTATATTTTTAGAAATATCACAATGAAATCTTAGGTCCATTTTGCAAGAAGCAACTAAGCAACAAAATATGTTTTTGCAAAAAAGAACCAACCGGGTTTTTAACGATTTGCTATAGACTATAACTTCATAAAATTTATAAATCTGATATTCCTAGATAGGCTACAGTATCCCACATAAGGTTAACAAGTATTCAATCATTAATATAGGTACTATGTATGCATTTTGCACACTCTGTTTACAAAAGTTTCGTTTTCTCGAAACCAACCTGCTGAGGGTTGGTTCTTGTTTTCAAAAATGGGTCCAATTATAAACGCAGCAACGATTAATAACGACCGGTTATAAGTATATAGGAGCCCGTAATCGCATTTAAAATTGTAAACGGGTAGTCTAATGATTGTAGGTAGTTGAGACCAATGGTTCACAAAGATTGTTATAACAATATAAAGATACTGTAATTTGGGCTACCATATGTACCTTTATGTACAAAAGCTATCATTATTATTTTCATAAGGGAAAATCATTCAATAGTTACCAATTATTTGTCGATTTCGCTTGATAGCCGATCTGTTTCCTTTGTTCATTTCTATTGTTACTATTTCAGTTGTCTCAATATCATACCTTTGACGTCATATTTTGTATTCTAGAGTAGTTTATATAAATCGTTCTTTAGTACAATAAATCAATTTCATAGTATAAAGACGTTACCTTCAATAATTTGATAGTCAGTATGTCACCGAGTGTTGTATCATTTATATCTTATATAATAAATAGCGACCCGCCCCGGCATCGCACGGGTACAATGTACATACCAATGTGGGGCATATAAATCTTCCCCTTGAATCACTCTATCTATTGCCGAAAATTGCATTAAAATCTGTTGCGTAGTTTAAAAGATCTAAGCGTACAGACAGTGGGAGCGACTTTGTTTTATACTATGTAAAGATTACATAAAGTCCATTTGAATTAAATACGTAATATATAATAACAATAAAGAATTGTATTTCTAAAAAAAGCGACACTGTTTTTTATTCGACAATTTCAAACACTATTTATTAAACACATGGCTTAAATTTTTCCATCAGATCGGCGAAATATCAAAGAAAATAAATAAAATGCTGATAATGTCCAGATGATATATGAGAACGAGGAAACGAAGACAAATGAGGATAATAAGAAGAGATAAAGTGGTAATATACTTGTATTATTTATTTAAAAAATGCATTATTGCATGCATGTGAGATCTAGGTTTTAAGTCGTGAGTGCTTTTATGTGTAGAGGTCGAAATATCTGAGTCAAGTACTATCATTTTTCTATCTTCTGGGGTGGGTAATCGACACCATCATACAAACAAAAGTCTATACAAACGTATTTCTCAGTTTCCTCTTCGGATAATGTCACTAGAGCATATATTTTTTACCATAATTGTGATATATATCTACCACCACTATGTCCCTATGTTTTGTTTTTGTCAATCAATTAATTAATTTTTGAAAGAACTAGAAACGTTTAAATTTTACAAAAATTGACCGGTTTTACCACCGTTTTAAAATATGTGGCAAACAAATTTGACGCATACAAAAATAAAAAAAAAACATACAGACATAACCAAAGTCTTTCTTAAATTATTACAGAAAAAAATATTAAAATCAGTCCAGATATAAAGAAGAAAACGGGGAAATACGAAAGTACGATTTCTCTAATATTGCACAGGAGATATCAGTCCGAGATGCAGTTGTCTCTTTCGCGCTCAATTGGAAAGGTTTGCGCGAAGGGTGGGACGGAAATAGATCGCAAAAACCTATATTTTGCAGCCCACGTTTCCTCTTAAAGTTTTATTGCAGTGTGCGTCAAATAACTAAAACCAAGATGGCATCGACTGCCAAACTTAAAGGGTTTACTAGTATCCACTGAAGAGTTCCACTATCCACCTCTTAGCTCCATCATCAGACCCTGAACACCAAGTGCAATCTATTGGACTTATCAAAACGAATCATATGATCCGAACCTCACATAGATCACGCAGTCGACGCCATCTTGGTTCTAGTAGCCATATTGTATAAGTGTGTTCCATTCTCTTTACTTTTTAGTATGTCATATTCTTTTTTCTGTGCAAGTCGAAGTTTTTCTTGCTTTCTTTATATCATTCTAAAGTTAACAAATGCAATTTTCAACAGTGGAGTTGGAGGTGCCAATGGGGCTTGGTAGCGACAGCAGCAGTCGCACTGGTGGTCTACAACGCCATTGCCAACATGTGGCTGCTCCAGCCTGCCTCCTGCCCTGTGCTAACCACCACTCCGCCCTCGGATCCACCCACCTGCGAGCCCTGCGTCGACACAATCTCCAACACTGCCCTAGATGACGACCCTATATCTAAACTCGACTTACGACTGGGCAGATGGGACGGCAGCAGATCTTACAAACTATACGACTACGCAGCAATCGGGGAAGCGTACCCCGAGCTTTCAGCAACCCACCGCGTCTGCCTCGCGACACAGAGCTCTATAGAGAGGCTTCATGAGTTACTAAGACTAGCACCCCATTGGACAGGACCTATTTCAATTTCTGTCTACGTGTCTGGAGACGAAATGAGACTGTTAAGAGCTTTTACTACTTGGCTAATAAGATGCCAACCAGACATATATTCAAGACTAGCTTTACATGTTTGTATGCCAATGGAAAGACCAGCGTACCATGGTTCAATGCCAACCTGGGCGAGGGACTGCAACGCTATTCCTTTACCGCAGGGGGACAAAAAGGCAGATACCGTTACATGGAGGACGAGGCATCCGTATCCTCAGAATCATATGAGGAACTTAGCAAGAAAGAACTGCCACACGCCTTTCGTTTTCTTAGTGGATGTTGATATAGTACCTTCTAGAGGAATGGCGGAGGCTCTAGATGATTTTCTTAGAACTACACCCAAGTGTCCGCTTTGTGCATACGTGGTGCCTACTTATGAGCTGGATCGAAGAGTTGCGAAGTTTCCAACAAATAAGTCCGAGCTGGTGAGGCTCTCTAAGAGTAAACTAGCTATACCATTCCATAGACACGTATTCATTTATAACCAGTACGCTTCGAACTTTACTCGGTAAGTGTACTATGTAAATTATTTTCATACAGTTTTTTTTTAAATAATGGAATTGCTAGCATTAGGGTTCTCATAATAGACTTCCTTCTTCCTGTCCTTATCCCACACTAGGTGGGGTCGGCACAACATGTATTTCACAAATCCATGTTGTTAGAGGTTTTGGCTTATTGTTTTATGACCGGCCGCCTGCCTGACATCAACCCTCCTTGGTTCTCATAATAGACTACTCTATTAACATTCTTACGTACCTAGTATATTTTCTTTTCGTGTGGTTAGTGGCTAATCTGGTGTCAGAGTTTATGCCGCCAATGGCCCTCTGACTTGGCTTCATATGCCGTCGAGAAAATATCTCTCAGGCATGCCGTTTTTCCTCACGATATTTTCCTTCACCGTTTGATAATTATACAATACGCACTTGGATCCGAAAAGTCAGAGGTGCGTGCCTTGGGTTCGAACTCCAGACCTATGACTTGGCAGTCCGACGGTCACACTACCAGGCTATCACTGCTATAGGTAGATACTATAAGATATTATAAGAGATATTATTCCTAGTATATTATAAGAGACGACGCAACGCCTATACATACCAGCAAAAACCAATCGAATTCAAGCTTTATCCCAGGATTGGTATTAGTTGCAAAGTGTTTTAAACAACAGTATCCCTAACAAAGACAATTTTCTAGATGGGAAGCGAGCGGCGGCAACGAGTCTACGAAGACGCACATCAGTCACAATGTAACGAACTTCGAGCTGCTGTACGAGCCGTTCTACGTGGCGCCCGACACCGTGCCGCCGCACGACGAGCGGTTCCTGGGATACGGCTTCACTAGGAACACACAGGTGAGGTGGCGGGACTGCATTGCCGGGGCCCGAGTCCCATTAGGGGTCGCCCTTAGTGCTGTTGTTGCTAGCTAGTCAACGTCGCTGAGCCTGCAAAATCCGCTATGTTTATTTTTTTAAATCTGTCTTTGTTGCTATTTTATAATAGTTCTCAAGCCACGCGCAACTGTAAAATACGTTTTCTAATCATTTATTTTGCTCTCTTCTTAACCAAATAAATTATTAAAAAACAGATTTTATAGGTGCACGTGGCTTGAGAACTATTATGAAATGGCATCAAGGACAGATTTAAAAAAAAATACACAGCGGATTTTGCAGGCGCAGCGGCGTCATGATGTTAGTAGTAGTAGTTAGCTTAGGTTAAGTATTTTACTCTCGTCCCCATTGGTTGGAGACTCTTCAGGTCTCGCCAATAACTGCCCAGTTACGTAGAAACTGCCCGCAAGACCATATAAAAGCAGTCGAATGGAAAAAAAAGCGGGACTGCATTGTTGCGAGACATCTCTTAAAGTTTTAAAAATAACGGTTAAATTTTAAAGTATGGTTATTAAGTCAAGTGGGGTGTTATATAAAAGGGCTTTATTTGTACATTCTAAAATATGATTTTATTTTCATATATGCCGCATAGTTTTTGACTTATGATGAAAAAACGTCTGAAAAAATACCTTTCCCCCGTCATCTCCGAAGTTTGCAAAGCGAAAAATCTGGAATAAATAAAGTTGATGGAGGTTTATGTAAATATTACAGGAAAAATAAAACAATATCTATAACTAGCACGGTTTTTAGAAATCAGCATAAATATTTTACAAACAAACTTAGTTGTGCGGTTCCAAAAAAAGAAAATTTTGTTTTGAAAATGGAAATAAATGTTTCCTCCAACGGTACGGAAGTCTCGGTGCGCGAGTACGACTCGCACTTGGTCGGTTTTTTATGGTAAGCGGTGTTTCTTGTCTTTGTACAAAAACCGACCAGGACTTGTCGGGAACACTGCTTTTTCTTTCTATAGCAATTAATTTAAAAATACTTAAGGATTTAAAAAGTATTTGCATTTTTTTTAAGCATCCGCAATTTTATTTGCTAAAGATTAAGTACCTATAAATAATATTGTATGATATTGCAATTTTATGCAACTTTCTCGTGACAAAAAATAAATACTACAAAAATATGCAACGCTAATACAGTAGGTAAGGTATACATTACAACCTTCAAACTCGTTTGTTTTTTTTAATATCTAAATAAAACGTTGAAGGCGCTATAAACCCGCTTCCGAGCGATGTTTAACGCAAACTTCACGGTACTTACTGACGAGGACTCAGCTGGTTGTGACGTGGCTGAGGTTGTAGCAGGGAATATAGTCCATGTGGCTCCACGGTGGCCTGTGAAAGTCCTCGTAGTCTGTGGTGGTTTATTGGGTGACTATACCGTGTTCTGTATAGAAACTGCTTTGGTTTTGCGAGCTCGTAAAGTTTAGGCTACCTGGCACAAATGTATGGTCGCTAAGTAATTTTATCTTCTACGAACTAACATAAATAATAATTGTTGTATCTACTTGTAACGGAGAATTTCATATTGTTTTATGCCTTTCATAAAATTGTCGTAGCAAAAGTATGAAATAATAAAAAAGCTTAGATTGTGTAAGAATGGAATAGGAGTGAGAGGCACGTGGATTGTTTTAAGGCGAATATTTAGCATTTAGCAATCGTGCCACTGGATGTGAATATGTTTTTAAAATCGGCCAGCGTGGCCGTATTTCCGAAAGAGAATTGCCAACATAACATAACATCACGCCTGTATTCCCCGAAGGGTTGGGCAGAGGTATATTGTAACACCTTCATTTCGCTGTTAAAGTCCCATGTAATAGGTGGCGAGCCTATTGCCATCAACCGGGCACAATTCTAAACTCTGGGCTGCTACTGAGGAATTCCACACGGAAAAACCACTTTGCCCGACCTGGGGATCGAACCCAGGGCCTCACGATCAACAGTCGCGCTTGCCACAACTAGACCGACGAGGCAGTTCGAGAATTTCCAAATAATTTTAAAACTGTGAAATTGACAGATCATATGATGGATAAGGACTTTGTTTACCTGTTCTATTTGCCACGTAATGTTCTAATAACACGTGAATTAATGTAAACATCATTAATCAAGAATTCCCAGTTGATTGATCCTCATAGTCATCATGATCGAACATCCTGTATAGATTGCACGAATAATACTCTCTGCAATTATCGAGGGTCAATGAAGCGCTACGAATTTTGGCGTTAGTAATGTTTGTGTCTTGTATCAATTAATTAGCATGTAGGATTCTTATCTATATAAAATAATTAGGTAGTTTTGTTACATTGCCCAATAATTAATAACGTTGTTGTATTTGATGGGAAAATTGAAACTGCGGATATATTTAGGTTTCAACTCTATACGATACAAAAGGGGAATTATAAAACGATTGAATAAAAAAAAAAATCAGATATTAAAATTCCAGCCGTGCGACTAAATGACTAAGTGGGCAACTAGAAATACAGAGAGGGCAACTTCAATATTAGAAACAGTTTGTCAAATTCGTAACGTCTAGGTTAGGTTAGGTTAGAACTCCGATCACGCAACGCGCGAAGGCGAGCGAGCGAAGCGAGCGTGCCGCGGCAGCGGCCGCCGAGCGCCAGATTTCCTCTTTTGCAAAGGCAAACACTCAAGCAAATATTAGGTCGCTCAAATATTATGAAGCTTCTCATTTTATATTTTAAGTAACTCAAATTAGTGTTTGTAAGTTGCTGTTCTGTTGATTTCTCGTCACTCGCAGTCAGTCGCTCACTTAGTAATACTATAACGTAAATTAATTATTTTTGTCACTTAAAACTTTAATTTACAGTCACTCGTTTGAATACTACCCAATACAAAATAATTACTAATTTTTTCAGAAATTTGTTCGTTTACAAATTGATATTTTTTTAAATTTAAATAACATTTTCTGAAACTAAAAAATATATTTTATGCCAAAAACAACAAATTAACATGCGCTTCAAATTCTATTCCAAACACTTATATTCCAAGAAACTTGCCGAGGTCGACGGACACCATCAATTTGTATACGGCACGAAAATAACCGTTTTATAGACCGACAGCTGTGCGCCGCCGTTCATGAGAAAATTTTACAACACTTGTAATTGTTCACAACGATATTTAGATTATTAGTGTTAAATTAACATAGACTCGTAAAAGGGACCGTTGGGAATTCTTATCCAGAAGTTGTTTAGTCAACGGAAAATGAGACTTATGTCAAAGCTGAAAGAGTCATTATGAATTAAAGTAATAAGCGTTCGATTGTTAAAGTAGAATGTAGTGCAAAGATACACAGACGGAACGAACAAACATGACTTGTGTTAAATAAATGACATTAGTCTGATGATCACATGTGTTTCAGGTAATTCTTATTACCTACGAATAAATTATTACTACTAGATGCGTTTTTTTGGGTTTTTCCATTAGGGATTTCTCAGTAGCAGTCTGGATTTGTGCCCGGTTAATGGCAATAGGCTCGCCACCTATTACATGGGACTTATACCGAGGGTGTACTAAAAACACATCTGCCGAACCCTAGGAGTACAAGGCGTGATGTTATGTTAGATTCGTTTTGTGAAACAGATAACCAGGCCTGTCGGTTGGTATGTTCGGAGTTTGGACGAATCTTGAAAACAACGCTATAAAATCTGGTCTTTTGGTACACATTTCACACTACTACTAGGTACTCTTCTTTGAGCTAATTTCAGGAACGGTTTGCGAGAATTTTATGTTAGCTAGCATTGTGAACAAAGTCTAAATTTGTATATACAATTAGATATTAGTTTATTTCGACAATAAAATTATTATTATAGATATTTTTGTTATACTGATATTGCCTAATGTAGATGGCGGGTTGATGGGAACCCCATTGAGACGGGTCGGAGAAGTTTTTAACTATTATAGCTAGAGAAGTTTGTTTAATATTAGCTTTCATAGTTAAAGACTTGTGGAGGAACGAGGTATGGTGTTCCTCCAACAAAAAGGGAGGATCCTCCAACCAGGTGGGTCTTATGCCTGGCGGGCTACTGCCTAACGGTTGATGTTGGGAAGTTGTATTATACTATCTGCATGTCAAATCTTGATATCGCGATGCAGGATTCTGTGACGTCATCGCGCTGCGTAATTCACATGTGGCGTGGTAGATGTCGCCACAGACTTCTCAATACTGACTCATCTCAAAGAATTATTCTGTATAGTTACTTCTTCTCTCGGGTCGGTAGGAGCTATACAAGAATAGCTCATGAGGTGGTGAAAATATTAGCCAGTCAGCAAGGTTGGTAGCGGGGCTGACTGTCCAGGTTAAAAGAGTTGCTAAATACCCATTTCTTACGGCCGATTGTTTTAGTTTGAGAAAATTTACTCTTTATCCTTCGAGGGTTATAGGGTAATAAGCTCGCCCCCTATAACATGGACTTAAACATAACTGGCGAAATGAGGGTGTACTAAAAAAACCTCTGCTGAACCCTTCGGGAAATACAAGGTGTGGTGTTATGTTTACTTCCAGGGGCTCGTGGCTAATTACCAACCACTCGGATCATATGATTTGCAAGGTAAAGCTGCACTCGCCGCGGTTAGTCTGTGGATGGGTGACCGTTCGTTACACATGGACACCCCTCCATGCCTCGGAGACCACAATAAACAGTCGTTCCCTGGTGTCATACACACCTATGACAGTCGTTACGGGTAGTTGGAAGCCCGAAAGTCTGACAACTGGTGTTACCTTATGATATCGGCATTGCCCAGTAACTGGGTTGCAGAGATCTGATGTCAGTCGCTCGGTATAAAATACTGGTATTCAACCGCTTTTGGTTAGACTGGAAGCTGACCCCAACATAGTTGGAAAAAGGCTAGGTAGAACAAGAACTTCATGGTACTATTGTATAGATGATAATAAAACAAGTGATGAGCAATAGTTTAGCTATGAAACACATGACTGCGGAAACTAAGCTGATGTACCTCATTGACGCAATAACACCGTTACTGACGTCAATGTTTTAAAATTATGCATGTAGCGAGCATTTACTAAGTAAAAATAATGGCAATGTTGCAGTCAAAATACTACATAATTATTATTTTTTGTACAGTATAATTAATTTACTATGTAGAAAATTAGAAAATGACGGTATTGCAGCCTAGATTTTTTTACAGATGTAGTGGAGACCTTACTATAATAGAGCGTTTTTTTTATCGTTGGAAAATCCTCATGGGTGTCCCTCGCCCGGGGAAGGCGAGGGGTTGTGCCGGACTCTTACCAGCTAAAAACCAACGGTGTCCCTCCTTCTGACCTAAGATCGGGGTCACGGGTTTCGCTTTTGCATGCACCGCAACCCCGGCAGACTATAATAGAGCCTGGCGTTGCTAAAAGACCTGGTGTTTTTAAGTAGTTAATAGTATAAAACTATGTAGTCTGTTTTTTTAGCTTTAGGCTCTGTTTAAACCTGGGGTAAAGAGGGTACAATTCTGACGTCATCCGTAAAGACCAGAGAAAACTACTATTAATCTAGATCTTTTTTGGGAATACTTTTAAGTACTTGTGGATGAAGCGAAAGGGGTATGTAAGAGTCGTAGCATGTGGCGTTCTATAGTTTCTGCCTACCCCCATGGGAAAAAGGCGTGAGTTTATGTATGTATGTATGTATTTTAAGAACTTGGGGCATTCTTCAAAAGATATTAACAAAAATTGAGAACGTCATTAGCATCATCCCAAAGTTAAGAATGCAGATGTATAATACTATAATTATGATAATGAAAACTCAAACTATACCGCTGCCTGCCGTCAAGCAATAAGACAAGAATAAAAACAATCTGACAATACTATAACGTTAACAACCCGGGAGAAGAATGATTTGTTAAAATAATGTTAAAAAATTTCGATTATTCACCCACTTATTCAATAATAACATTCAAAACTTAAAGTTGTCGATGGTGTGTGCAGTATGCCAACCCACACCAGGCCAGTGAGGTGGACTAGGGTCTAAACCCTTCTCATTCTGAGAAGAGACCCATGCCCAGCAGTGGGACAGTAATGGGCTAATTATGTTTTATGTATTCAATGATATTTAAAAGGTCATAAAACAATAAGCCAGAACCTCTAACGGCACGAATTTATGAAATACATGTTGTGCGGACCCCACCTAGTGTGGGATAAGGGCAGGAAGAAGAAGAAGTATTCAATAATATTTTGCTCTTGACCATACAGCGGATATAGAACTTATTGTAGAATAATGATATCAAATAAGTTTTGTTCCTGCTAAAGTCCAGCTTTAACTGGAAGCTTTTGCTCATATGCAATTCTCTTTTCAAACTATTGTTCATCCCTCTCCTTTCTAGTCGCGTCTTCCAGAACCTCTTGTCTCCAGGCTTCAGCCTATCTAGTTTTGAGTTGTTTTTTGTTGCATTTTATTAATCGCACCTTCTGCTGCATACTGCATCCAAGCTTGTTCAACTATTTGGCGGAATTAACACTCAATATTGTTATGTTTACAACGTTAGTCGGAAAGGGGGTACTAAGCCGCGGACCACTTAATGTATCACTGGTGATTATTTTAAAGCAAGTGTTAAAATTTCAAAATTCGATAGTTTTTATTTGCATGGAAAAATATTTTTATTTTAAAAAGCATCATACCTGCTTTAGTTATAATAAAAACTCTTTTTAATTAGTACGTGTTTTATCTAAACAGCGAGGAGAAATGTTAAAAATAATAATATAAGTAACATTAAATTTGAAAAAAATTTGGTTAAAAAAAACACTTGGATCTCGTTTTTTTTTGCATAGATATGTTTAGTTACACGTACTGAATACTGTGTAAAAGTTTGTTGAGGTATTTTGGTTGGACCTTATATATTTGTAACAGGTTTAGCATTACAACCCGAAAATCCGATATTTTCTTCGGTTTTCGATACTGACATTTTCTCCTCAATGACACACAATGATGGTTTTCGCTGCCAATATCTTCAAAACACAACACTTACTCGTGTCGATACAATGAGCTTCGAATCAATTGCAATTATTTACAGTCTCAACCTTGGCAATCATTGCAAATCTATATTTTGTGTAACGCTTACTGGCAAACTTATTGTTTATTAACTGTTAATAATCGTTAATGGAACCATTTCCTGTGTGGCCAAGCCCACGAGATCAGTTTGAAGTATTTGTAAATAGAAATATCTGACTTAGTTGAGGTGTGAATATTGTAATCAGTAGTAGAATAAAATAAGTAGGTACTGCTCATGGCTAATTACCAACCGTGCGGATCATACGATTTGCGAGGTTAAGCTGCGCTTGTCGCAGTCAGTCTGTGGATGGTTGACCGTTCGTTGCACATCAAGACTCCTCCGTGCCTCGGTGAGCACATTAAACAGTCGGTCCCGGGTGTCATACGAATACCTATGACAGTCGTTACGGCAAGTCAGAAGCTCAAAAGTCTGACAACCGGTCTAACCTAAGAGTATCGGTATTGCCAAGTAACTGGGTTGCGGAGGTCTGATGGCAGTCGTTCTGTGTAAAATACTGGTATTCAGCCACATCTGGCTAGACTGGAAGCTGACCCCAACATAGTTGGGAAAAGGCTAGGCAGATATAGTAGAATAAAATAATAATATTTGTTTTAATATAATAAAACAGCAGTAGAGTTCCTTGTAAAAATAGACACATGTGACTTTTTAATTTTGTCTCTAGGGCAGGCAATACATCAGTGATCTCCTTGGTGCTGATGGTGTATATACCTATGTGACGGTCACCACTATCCAATAAGTCGGCCTGTTTGCTAACCCATTGCATAAAAAAGCAGTAAGAACGAAAAGACCAAAATTTTCAAATGACCAAATGAGATTGCAGACATAGAAATGCCTATAATCTTATAAAAGAAATCGAAGATATTCTTTGGTCGTACAAATTACTTATAGATTGAGCGTAGATCTTTAAAAAACATATTATAAATAAATACCTTATAATTAATTAATTCGCATGTAGTCTATCTAGCTTTCGAGCCAGAAAATCGGCTCATACTATTGTAAACCAGACATAAGTTCCCACCATGTTTGGCGTCACACTTGGTGAGTCAGTCTAAACCAGCTTCGTTCTTCAGGTCATCAATAGATTTATCCATTAGTCTTTTGATGGTGGAAGCTGCCTTGTTGCTCTAGTGGTGGCAAGCGCGATTGCTGATCGTGAGGTCCTGGGTTCGATCCCCAGATCGGGCTAAGTGTCATTGGGTTTTTATGTGTGGAATTCCTCAGTAGCAGCCTGGAATTTAGATTTGTACCCGGTTGATAGCAATAGGCTCGCCCTCTGTTACATGGGACTTAAACATAACGGCGAAATGAGGGTGTTACTATACACCTCTACCCAACCCGTCGGGGAATACAGGCGTGATGTTATGTTATGTTATTTGCCAGCATCGTGCTGATTCAACAATCAGACATTTAATTAGTGAGCTTTGTTCTCTTCTATACAAGTTTTATATTAGATTTTACCTGTCAAAATACGAACACAATCGTTTCATTGCTTGTAGAGTATCTTTTGGTAATGTTGTCGGCAAATAATAAGTTTACATTGCGCTACATTGGTAGACTGTTTTATTACCAACATTGCAAAAAGCACAGCGTGAATGCAAGTTAATCAGTACGTACCAGGCTCCCATAGCGTCGAGCCGGTACTGATAGATTTGTTGCGCCGCCTGCCAAATGGTCCCGTTTGGCACCTCTCCATAATCGACACTTTGGATATTATGTTGTTCGTTCAAAGAATATGTTGTACGCTGTACGGATTTTTGTACACGCTGGAAAAACATGCGAGCCGCCGAAACTATTGGCACTGAACGTTTTTATAAAAAAAGAATCAAGATTAACGTGCAACTATGTCGAAGTTATGGTTGTTATTGTAAAAATATAGGCGACGGTTAATGAATTGACATTGTTAATGCTTGTCGCACGTTTACTAATATGAGAAGTGGAGATGAAAGTGAATACTGTCCGATCGCATACCCATAGAATCTGTTCTTTTTACAGCACTTAGAGCGATCGCGCACTGGTGTGACCACGGCCTCGGTCAGCCGAGTTGCTCTTAGGCTTGCAGTTTGTAATCTTCTTCTCACTTACCTTATTTACTTTACCTTATCCCACACTAGGTGGGGTCGGCACAACATGTAATTCGTAAATCCATGTTGTTAGAGGTTTTGGCTTATTGTTTTATGACCGGCCGCCTGCCTGACATCAACCCTCCTTGCAGTTTGTAATGCAGTCCGTCTATAATATTGCAGGGTTTACGTGGCGACACATGTTTTATTACAAAGGTAACAACTCACGTTGGCAAGCGTTTGACATCAAACTTCTCGTAGTTTTGCACTCCCAACACATTAGTGCCATTTTCATGTCACACGTTCTGGCTATCGCGAAAATATTTCAGTTCTTGTTATTGCAAACAGCCGTGACCGTGTCCGGGCACTTGCAATAACAAATTACTATCAGTCAGTGTTTTAGAGTGAGTGACAAGTACATAAGACCAGTAGTAGAAAATATGATATTTTTGACATTAACTAGAAATATCTCGCGTTATTATTATGAGATTATTTTACGAATTGCTTTTGATAGAACAGGAGGTAGCTAATAGTGTTTGCAATAATGTTCAATTCACTGTATTAACCGATCCGATTTCGCTTTGATAAATTTTTTATCAAAGGTAAAACGAATCGGTTAAAAAAAAAAAAAAACAGGAAAAGCAAAGCAAAATGCTCCCCATTCACACTATGAATATTGCTCATCGGACCAGTATTCATAGTTAACACTGACATTATTATTTTATTTTTAGTTCTGAAACAAAAGACTAGGTATCTTCTTTACGTAGTATAAAACAAAGTCGCTTCCGCTGTCTGTCTGTCCCTATGTATGCTTAGATCTTTAAAACTACACAACGGATTTGTTGTTTTTTTAATAAATCAAATCAAATCAAAAATTTTTATTTCACATAAACCAATACAGGTGCTTATGAAACGACGAATTTAGGTGCACGGTTCCAATTAGTTGTTTCCTATGGAGAAGAGCCGGCAAGAAACTCCATGGTTACTCTTTTAAAAATAATACCTTTAACAATTTCAGTGGATACAGTACAATGATTTAGGATAGTGAGAGAACAATGAGGTCCTGACCACAGACCAATGAGTAATATAGTTCTAAAAGACTTGAGTACAAAAACTAACAAACAAAAATAAAATTTAAAAAAAAGTAATATGAATAATATTGTAGTAATTTACAAATTTATAGATGCAGGTCCACAAAGTTCTATATAATAGATAGAGTGATTCAAGAGGAAGCTTTACATGCCCCACATTATTATCTACATTGCACCCGTGCGAAGCCGGGGCGGGTCGCTAGTTTATTATAAGGTAAAAAAAAATAGTTACATTTCTTCGACGATACCATGATACATAGTAAGCATTAGGCATGTAGGTTCTTACAGCAATTTTTTTCATTCTAGTCGCATGAATTTTGTCTACAACTCATTTTTCGATATTATGGGTCTTGCATCTGGTATTTGGAGCAAAGCTCACAAAATGATAAATGATTCTACAAATCAGTGCAAATTCGTTGATGCAGTTTCATTGCATAATGTGCCAAGAGCCAGGAAGTTTAGCTCACAATACAATACAAAAGGTAGATTTCTGTGTATTGCGTTCTTTGGTCGTTTCGCAGGAATCTATCTATTATTCAGTAATAGTTATAAAATCATTTCTTTTGAAATTTTTCGATTTAATAACTAAATCCAATAGTAAATGTTGATAAAGATAACAATTTTACTTTAAAGCAATTAAGATCTTATTACGATAGTATAGTCGAATGTAATTGAAAATGTAAAAAAAAACAGTTTTTAACATAACGTAACATCACGCCAGTATTCCCCGAAGGGTAAAGCAGAGGTGTATAGTAACACCCACATGTCGCCGTTATGTTTTAAGTTACACGGGTAATAGGGGGCGAGCTTTTTGCCATCAACAGGGTACAAATCCAAACTCCGAGCTGCTACTGTGGAATTCCACACGGGAAAACCCAATAACACTGCCCGACCTGGGGATCGAATCCAGGACCTAACGATCAGCAGTCGCGCTTGCCACCACTAGACCAACGAGGCAGTTAAAAACAAAAACTAGTTTATTATAATGATTCTGATAAAATTCAGGTCAAACATAAAAACTACGTTTCCTTTTTTTTTTTCTCTTTTTTATTAAAAAAAAAATGTATTTCATTGCTTTTACATCGGAAGCGAAGCAAAAAAACAAAAACAATATCCAAAATTATTTATATTAAACCTTTTAAAACCCAAAAATTTCTCATAAGACAAGCGGGTCAAGGGCCCAAAAGACCAAGTTTCCTCCCGGCCGCATTCCGCGCGATATCTCGTATCGCGTTACACCGTCGTACAGAAATATTCCGCGCGCGTATTTTCATAACCCGACCGGCTATTTACGTTGCTCCACGCTCACTATTGTTATAAGGGATTCGTTATGGGAGGTGAGACGTTGAATGGCTGAAAAGTTTCTTTACGTATACATCCGCTTGCTGTATAATTACTTATTATAATTAGAAGAGTGTGATTCTAGTAATAGGTGTTTACAATGTAGAACCATTCTTCTTCTTTTCGTTAGTGACTAACCTGGTGTCAGAGTTTATGCCGTCCATGAGCCTCTGACTTGGCTTCACATGCCGTCAAGAAATATCTCTCAGGCATGCCGGTTTCCTCACGATGTTTTCATTCACTGTTTTTAAGCAAGTGATAATTATACAATACGCACATGAATCCGAAAAGTCAGAGGTGCGTGTCTTGGGTCGGACTCGAGACCTATGACTTGGAAGTTTGACGGTCACACCACTGCTATTAAAACCAATTAATGATGCTGTAGGACGATTGCAAACGTCTAAAGCCTACTAGAATAATGCTAGATTATTCCACTGTCTATACATATTTGAAACAGTGGATCCATCATCGCCTCGTGGAGGAAAAGTGATGGGTGTTAAAAAACTAAAAAATTAAATATAGGTATTTGCATAAAACATTTGGACTAAATTTAGGATATCGGCATTGCCCAGAAACTGGGTTACGGAGGTCTGATGGCAGTCGCTCCGTGTAAAATATTGGTTGGTTAGACTGGAAGGTGACCCCAACATAGTGGGGAAAAAGCTACGCAGAACGATTTGCATAAAACAAAAAATATTTTTGCCTTCTTGTTTACAGTTTTATAGTAAAAGCTATAAATAATAGCGCAAGAATCTTGAGAACATGACATTGATAAGTATCTACCACTCTGGTACACAGATTATTTAATACATAGTTATTTTCGTCCATAGTTTAAATAAATTCGGGTTATTATACTACTTCTATTTCATTGATAGTTTTGAATATTAATAAATGGTTACTAGGCAAAATAGGAAGTTGTGTGGAAACCGGTTGTCATGGTATGAGCATGTGATGCGGAGGAACGAGGAACATATCGTGAGGAAAGTTTTGAATATGAATGTGGATGGTTACAAGAGTAGAGGAAGACCAAGGAAACGATGGATGGATAGTGTGAAAGATGATATGGTTAGAAAGGGGGTGACTACTGAGATGACGGCTAATAGAGATGTATGGAAGAAGAAGACATACTGCGCCGTCCCCAGATAAGTTGGAATAAGGGCAGGAGGATGATGGTGGTTTCTAGGCAAAATGTGTAAAATACTATGACATGATTTTATACAAAGAGATTAGGTATGGTGGTAATCGAATCCAACTGATACAATTCCTTTGGAGATCTTCTCAAGACTGCGACGGAAAAGGAGAATCTTTTTTTATAACCAGGAATCACAACCAATAAAATATTCTACTTTTCCGGCACGATTCGTGAAGTGGCTGATCGATGGGTTGATGTGGAATCTGTCGCGGTTTCGATTCCCGCACGGAACAAATTTTTGTATGGCCCACAGATAGTTGTTCTGGATTTGGCTGTTCGTGCAAGTGTAGATTTGTGGAGAGGAGAAATCCTAGTGTAGGGGCATGGTTCTATCGTGTTCTGCCTAGCCTTTTCCCAACTTAGTTGGAGTCAGCTTCCAGTCTAACCAGATGCAGCTGAATACTAGTATTTTACACGGAGCGACTGCCATCAGACCTCCGTAACCCAGTTACAGGGCAATGACGATATTCTAAGGTTAGAGCGGTTATCAGACTTTCGGGCTTTTGACTTTCCGTAACGACTATCATAGGTATTCGTATGACACTCGGGACCGACAGTTTAACGTGCTCTCCGAGGCAAGGTTCTATCATAATTTCCTTAATTATAGGACGAGTCTGATTACTATTTCTATTTAAAACCGTAATCATCCAGTAACAAACAGTGTAGATTAAATTAGTCAACCCATGTAGTAGTAATGAGCACCATTTGGCATGCACCAACATTTTTTATAGACGCATTCTGAACGAAGCAATAACCGTTAGCATTTCAATTAATGCTCTGAAATCTGCACTTGTGTGCAAATCACCGCACTGCGAAATTATTCGACACTAAAATTCAAATGATTCGCAATCCATTGCACCATACCTGCAGTATAACAACGTGAGTATTCTAAAAGAAAAACGCAATGGAATGTAGATTGAACGAATAATTCTTTTCGATCGATCTTCTGGTCCTTTGTTCCGGATGCACTTAAAATCAGTTTAGCTGGCGCGTGTTTGTCTTATAGTTGCTGTTACACTGCGAAAGTTGCTATTTTTATATCTGTTGTAAGTTATGTCGAGTAAATATAACGCCGACGCTCTTGGCCCACACCGAATCGTTGGAATACGTAAAACAAGGAATGTTCTTGTATCTTTATGATCTTCAACTTTTCTGTTTCTAGTAACTATCTACCATGTTAGACTGAGTGATTGTTGGTCCTTTTGTGCAAATGAATAATAATAGACGTTTTTAATTCTGTTTACTGGCTCGTTGGTTTAGTGGTGGCAAGCTTGACTGCTAATCATGAGGTCCTGGGTTCGATTTCCAGGTCAGGCAAAGTTCTTTAGGAATTTCTCAGTAGCAGCCCGGAGTCTGGATTTGTGCCCAGTTAATAGCAATAGGCTCGCCTCCTATTTCATGGGACTTAAACATAGCTGGTGAAATGAGGGTGTACTAAAAAACCTCTCCTGAACCCTTCGGGGAATTCAAGGCGTGATGTTATGTTTTATGTTATGTGACTGTACCATCCTACCTGTCCAAAATCTACTATTTCTACTGAAGCTATGTGTCGATGGCCCATTACATCTCACATCCTACCAACGCTACTACTCGTAGTAACTCTAGAAGTTTCTCCCTTAGTGTAGTGGGCGTTTTATCGTCTTCATGCGGATTTTATTTTTTATTTTTCTTAAGGTAACCCTGTTTTTATTGCGGTCCTTAAATCCCACACGTAACAGTGAACAAGGTTCCACGCTTATAAGGTATGGTCTTATATTTAGACTTGTCGATGGTCATGACTGATATACTGGTCATGTTTTTGAAGACCCTACAAAAACCTACGTTAAATAAAGTAAAAAACATGTTATATAATCTAACGAATAAGGAATTTGACGACCTATACCCTTCGGGGAATACAGGCGAGATGTTATGTTATAATCATCTCTGGCCTAGAGGTGGGATAGACACATGCATTCTTGTTTATACCACTTTCTTCGATCCTCTGCTTATCATAATTGCTATATGTAATCGTAATGGTCAGTCATTCGAGGTTTTCAAATGATCTATTGTTGTACCTACCTTACTTACAGGTCACAAACGATGTTTCAGATAACGCCATTTTAATTATCACGTTTCATTGAGATTCATCTTACTATAGGTGATACCATGTTTTTCGTTTAGGGAGTTCACCCATGAGCGACAATCGCTGAGCGATTATTTTGTCGCCGAATATAAAATATGAGCGACTTTTCGTAGCGTGTGGGAGTTTCAGTATTGAATTCTGAATGTTTTATGACCAAATAATCGCTCAGCGATTGTCGCTCGTCGACGAGCTCCCTTACTATCTAAACTTGCAAACCACATTATGAAACAAATCTAAAAATACAAGTAATCTTGAAAGTCATTTATTTTAGAAATAATATGCATTGACGAAATCGCAAGTGCATCTTTCAAATATTTCGTCACCGCTCAGTAATCGATATGCGTATACCAAAATGTTTGGTATGTGTTTATTTTTGCATGACTTTTTTAAAACTTTCCGCTTCTTCATTATAAAATTTTCTTGGCGTATCGCAATGATCCCATTTATCTATACAACGTGTAGAAACTAATAGTTTATTAGTAAACACGCGGTCATCTTCCTTCTTCATCAATGATATGGTGCTTACGTTATGGTGTACCTTTGCGCTGGTATTCCAACTATGATTTTGGGTATCCTGGTTGTAAGGGTAAAGGCCTTAACCTTAAACGTTAATGTTATGTTGATGTTGTAAAATAATGAAATAAATATTATTGTCTAAAATATATTTTTTGTAAAACTTCACAAAAAATTATGTTACTTAAGAAAATTTTATAAAAATAATTGAATATTGCGTAAGGTCGATATAAACCGAAGCCTTTGATCTAAACCGTAACACTGACGTACTTGTGTACGTGATTTTGCGACATTTACTTAATTGACTGCAGTATATCTTACTAGGGTAATGTACAATGTGCGGTTGCTGACCGTACAATGGTTGTGCTGCCATAGAGCTCATAGATACTTTACACGACTCTTATGAAATAGATGGTGTGGCATCTAAATTACGTCACATTTCATAAGAAAACAAAATAGTACATCAGTACTGAATATCGTCGGTCGGCAGTGAAAACCACGTAGGTATGTGTAAAATACAAATTTTTAAAAGAGATAGATGTAACTGTCTCCTGCAAAAAAATGGCCGATCAAATGTTATAGATATACGTACGTCATAGATAGCTTAGAAGTATTTGAATTGAAAGTTTGTTGAACTAGTACGTCTATGACGAGTTTATCGATCTAAAGAACAAATAAAACGCTTTTGAAGAAAATTTTATTTACGAGGTTTTCACTGCCGAGCGACGATATATATTTAAATGTTTTCGCCGTTATAAAGCTATGTACGAAGTATTTTTCTACGTGCTCTTACAGCGTCGTCATCCACTTTTAAGTACGTACCCATTCGTAATAAATGACGTAGTTTTTAGGGTTCCGTGCTTCAAAAAGAAAAAAGGAAACCTTATATGATCACTTCATTGTCCGTCCGTCTGTCTGTCAAGACCCTTTTTCTCAGGAACGCGTGGAGCTATCAAGTTAAAATTAATATCAAATACTCAAGTCTGCAATCCCTTGGAGCTGAAAATAATAATATTTCGATAAGACCGCCATTGTACCCTTTAATGTTTGTTATTGTATAAGAGCTGTGTTACAATTTTGGTGTACAATAAAGTATATTCTATTCTATTCTATTTCTAAGTCAGCGCAATCAAAAGATACGGCCGTTTATGCCGCATATTTTGACACTCGCAAGGGAATGAAAACCTATAGGGTACTTCCCGTTGACCTAGAATAATGAAATTTGGCAAGAAGCAATGTCTTATAGCACAAGTAAAGGGAAAAATCCGAAAACCGTAAATTTGAAATTTGGTATGTACATCACAAAAGAAATATGAACGGAACCCTTCATTTTAAGCTGTATTCTTTATTTAGGCTTTAGAATAATCCCAGTTTCAGTAGTATTTTTTTTATATATTTCTGTTCTTTCATTTTTTATTCTATAGAGTCAAGTTTTGTTATATTTTTTGTTTTATATAACCTAAACATGCTGGTTGGCCTGTAATTGGCGACTGTATAAGACCAAAACTGAGTGTATGTATACATAAGATCTTATATTTATACAGAAGCTGTTGGCAAACCTTTTTTAATCTATACTAATATTATAAAGCTGAAGAGTTTGTTTGTTTGAACGCGCTAATCTCAGGAACTACTGGTTGGAATTGAAAAAATATTTTTGTGTTAGATAGTCTATTTATCGAGGAAGGTTATAGGCTATATAACATCACGCTACGACCAATAGGAGCGGAGCATAAATGAAAAATGTTGCAAACACGGGAAAAACGTCCACCCGTGCGAAGCCGGGACGGGCCGCTAGTAAATAAATAAATAAACCCTCTGAGCTCGAGTCCGACTCGCACTTGGCCGGTTTTTATCCATTCGGGACAGAACGTAATTGGTCACAGGGAAATTTATAGACGCTAACGTTTCGATATTGAAACAACACTAGATTAATGAGTTTAATCTGGCGCACCCGAATTACCAGTCACTGTGGAAAAACGAACGAATCCAAATATTGTTTAAGTGGAATTTTTGTTTTCGTAACGCTTTTAAGGGAATGGCTACCGTAAAACCTAGCAACTTTGCCCAAAAAATCAGAGTATTTTTGCATTAGTTGAGTTATTTCCGAAAACGTTAATGTATTTCATATTATTTTTGTACCACACAATACTATATGTTCATATCTCGATATTTATTATTGAAAATATCCAGAAAAATGAATTTGTGTGTGTAAAAAACACAAGTATAATTGTTGGGCAAAGAATCACAGGTTTTTGGCAACTTTGCCAACTTGTAATATTTCAGATACTATAAACCGTATCATTATTTTAAAAATGGCTGAATATAAATACAGGGCCATAAAGTATAGTATCAAATTATGAGATGAATGAACATATTCGTTGTCCTTCAAAATTGAGTGGGCAAAGTCAAAAAGCCTCCTAGTACATTTTTCTTACCATAACGGTCAATGTCTAAGGGCTGTCATCATTGAATAAATGCTACATTTAAATACTTAATGAAAAAGTTTTTGATGTGGATTATTTCTATTGAGATAATCATAAATTCAATAAGTATATAATGGATACAAAATGAAGATACTGCCAGTTAAGTTATATTGCTACGATATATTACTAACTTTAAGGTAGCCAAAAGACAAAATATGTGACTAAACATCTACATAATATGTCAAAAGACAGTCACCAGTTGCAGATACTGTTCGAACTAACAAATTCGATGAATGCCTATTTATAAATAGTTCTACACATGTATTGCCGGGAATTGTTCCATTAAATATGTAACAGCAGGTTTCTTTTCTTCCAATTTGTTAAAAACTAGCGTTTTCTAGTCCAACTTGGTCATTGGACAACTTTATTCATCAAAAGCCACCAAAACATTTACAAGTTTTTCTCTTTTAGCGTTCTGTTAGTTTGTGCATAGGTACCTCTTAAAATTATAATAAATTTAAAAATTACAGGTGACAACCCTACGGGAAAAAAATTGGTGGGCAATGTCGTTAACCATGCTCAAAAAACATGCATGTGACTTTGCCCATCAATATATTTTACAATTTTATGAGATGTTTTGTGTGAAATACCAGTCTATATTATTCATTTCATACATATTAACGGTGGGAAAAAAAAATAATTACCTACTGTATCTGCAACTATCACTTTTTGAAAAAGTTTTTTGACTGGTTTTTGCCCGCTAAAAACAATACCAACTTTTAAAGGTTCCTGACAGCCAACGGAAGTAAAATAGGTGACATTACGTCACTTGGTATTGTCAGAAAAATAATCAATTTTCTACCACAGGCAAAAGAATCCTCCTAACTATAGACAAATTTGCTATGCATCAAATTTTAAAAAAAATACACAACTGGGCAAAGTCATACCTCAAGGGCAAAGTTGCCAGGTTTTACGGTATGGTATCGATTTATGAGCATAGCTTTGCCTTGAGAAAGAATTAGCCCAGTAATTTGTGTTAATATTTTGAGTAACAGCCTCGTTGGTCTAGTGGTAGTAAGCGTGACTGCTGATCGTGAGGTCCTGGGTCCAATCCCCAGGCCGGGCAAAGCGTTATTGGGTTGAATCTAGAAGAATTCCATGCAGGTTTAATCTATGTTATGTGACCACGAGGTTTAAAGGTTGTCTAAATCCCGTATAATAGTCTATTGCCATCAACCGGGCACAAATTCAAACTCCGGGCTGCGACTGAGTAATTCCACACGGAAAAACCCAATAACAACTGCCCGACCTGGGGATCAAAACAGGACCTGACGATCAGCAGTCGCGCTTGCCACCAACGAGGCAGTTGTATGTTATTATTTACGTACTAGCCGTTGCCCGCGGTTTCCCTCGCATCCTAGGGGAAGTGCTTCATGTATCCAGATGAAAAGTATGTATTTATAGGTTTTATATTGTACGAATATATTCATATGTATTCCTATTATTAAATTATTAATATAAATATGATGTATCTATATATCTGAAGTTTGTGTATTTTTAATGTAAGTAGTATATTAGTATTTCTAGAAAGTTTATAAATATATACATAAGCTTATTTTTGATATCACATTATTCTATCTTAATAAAGTGTGCACCTACCATGTTTTGTTTCTGCATCACCCTAAGGTCGACTGGTTGAAAATGCCTAAAGGCATTAAGTCCGCCTCTGTACTAATTTTGTGCATAAAGAATTAAATAAATAAATAAAAGTATCCAATGTGTTAATCCAGGACATGGTCTATCGGTGTGCCAAGTTTCATTCAAATCCGTTCAGCTGTTTTTGCGTGAAAGAGTAACAAACATCCATACATACAAACTTTCACGTTTATAATATTAGTAAGGATGTATATAATATATGTTTTCCACTTGTTTTTATTACATGAAATTCCACTCGTACTGTTAATTATGTCAATGCATGAAGTCCTATTTGTTCCGTTATTCACGAGAGACTCACGGCCGTGTATTGTTTCTTAATGTGTTTGTCCAAATGGCGCGTCTCCAAAATATCGGTACCGTAGGATAAACACTACTACGTAAGTTTTGGAATCTTGACAATGGCGAACGATTGAGAATGTTCGATAGCGTTCTATTATTAACTCCTTTTAATGGGGTTAGAGATTAGTGTTTTTTAATTAGATGATGTGATTTTCGATTAATTACAGATTTCATTCATTTGTTTTTTTGTGATTTGCGAGAATAAGCTGCGCTTGCCGCGGTCAGTCCGTGGATGGGTGACCGTTCGTTACCCTCCGTGCCTCGGAGAGCACGTTGAACAGTCGGTCTCGAGTGTCATACGAATACCCCGAAAGTCTGACAAGTCTAACCTTAGGATATCGGCATTGCCCAGTAACTGGGTTGCGGAGGTCTGATGGCAGTCTTTCCGTGTAAAATACTGGTATTCAGCCGCATCTGGTTAGACTGGAAGCTGACCCCAACATAGTTGGGAAAAGGCTACGCAAACGGTGCTGAACTATTAGGTTAGGTCAGTTAGCTGTAAGATACACCATGAAGCCTTAGATGTCCATCATCAAAGTTGTTAAAGGAATAGTGAGTGTTGTTTATTGCCGTAAGTACTGATTATTTTTTCCAAACCGCCGCGCCGCCGCGCCCTTTCATCCTTTAGTCAAAATGTAGGGAAATTGGCATCATTTATATTTATTATTAGCGGCCCGTCCCGGCTTCGCATGGGTGGACATTTTTCCTGTTTTTGCAACATTTTTCATTGATGCTCCGCTCTTATTGGTCGTACCGTGATGTTATATAGCCTATAACCTTCTAGTTCCTGAGATTGGCGCGTTCAAACAAACAAACTCTAAAGCTTTATAATATTAGTATAGATTATTAACATAGTTTTTCAGTACCTATATTATAATTTACCGAAATATGGTAGAACATTGTCTGAATTAGGTAAATATTTTGAATTTGAATTATTACGATAATTAGCTGGTGATGTCAGTAATTAGGCGTACGCTTTCTGACTTTTTATAATCGTATGGAATCCATGTCTGAGACGGGAATCTCACGTCACACGCCGGTAATAAAAATCTAAATTAAGAAGCTTATAACTACCCAATTCGCTAACTCCTGTCGCTTGTTCAGTAATAACTGGGTCTGTTACGGTCCAGCAACAGTTGAAGGTCGATGAGTCATCGGTTCAACTATAAGATATTATTCCGATTGTGTTTAGCTTGTTTAATGAGCCGATTAATAACTATTTTATTGGTATCGACTTTTGTATTTGACACTTTATTGGAATAAAAACTTGTGTGTAATTTAACATTTTTGCAATGATAGATCATAAATTAGGTTTATGATTATGGATAGTCATTGGTCTAGTAGTGGCAAGCGCGACTGCTGATCGTGAGGTCCTGGGTTCGATCCCCAGGTCGGGCAGTGTTATTGGGTTTTCCGTGTGGAATTCCTAAGTAGCAGCCCGGAGTTTGGATATGTGCGCGGTTGATGAGATTAGGCACGCCCCCTATTACATGGGACTTAAACATAACGGAGAAATGAAGGGGTTACTATACACCTCTGCGCAACCCTTCGGGGAATACAGGCGTGATGTTATGTCATTTTTTTTTAATGAAATGTTTTCCCGCTCTTAGATTTTTCCTATCTCGTATCTTTGTTTACAGTAACAAATCTCACATACGCAAGTACCCAAATTTGATACAATTAAACAGTCAAATCAAATCAAATCATATTTATTCGTAAATGTAGGTTTCATTACAATAGGATGTTATAATACAATGGTCAGTTCGCTACATTTTACTCGAGAGCATACAAATAATAATAAAGTTAGATGTGTCGAATCCTCAGACACACATTTAAAATAAAATAACTTAATTACTTACATACTAATACTAACACACAATTCCTATCTAAACAACGAGGAGAAATAAATCATTAAATTAAATGTATTGTAATAATCTAAACGTCAGTGGTGTCCTCCATAAACTCAGTTTAGGGCACAGTGTAGGGCATACAAATATTTGTGCTAATGTGAGAATCGAACCACTGCGATCGGCATTATGCCACTGTGCCATTTAGGTTGTCTCTCGTGTGGATAGTTTTCGCCAAGTCAGTAGTCAATAGTAATAGTAAAGTATCTTTATTTGGATAAACATGGTACAAATAAGATCTTACATACATTAATGTGATAACAATCATATTCTGCCATGTGTGGCGTGCAAATAATAATAAATTAGTAATTATAAATCGTAATGAACCCGGTTAGGCGAAGTGACCTTTCACAAATCAATTATATTGAGATATCAATTGCTAATTTAGTTTAATTTTCCTTGAGTTTAATTAAAATTATTAACAAGTCAGCAAATATCCTTATAGGTACCTTGTCGTGGGTTAAAATTACGAGAAGATTATTAATACCTAAGTGATTTTTATTTGGGAAAATATTTCAACATAAAAAGTGAAATGAATTACAAAAGACTGACTGCCTTGTTGGTCTAGTGGTCTCAGCCGCGACTGCTGAGCATGGGGTCCTGGGTTCGATTCCCAGGACGGGCAAAGCGTTAATGGGTTTATCCATTAGGAATTTCTCAGTAGCAGCTCGAAGTCTGGATTTTTGCCCGGTTTTTGGTAATAGGCGCGCCCTCTATTACATGGGACTTAAACATAATCGCGAATCGAGTGTGTACTAAAAACACCTCTGCCGGACCCTTCGGGGAATACAAGGCGTGATATTATGTATGTAATCACAAAAGTTCAGCTATGTAACACCAGGTTCACACGATTCGATTCTAATTGATCAACTGCTAAATCGCATGCGATTTGAACCGTCTGAACAGACTTTCAATCAAATTTAAGCAACAAAAACGTTTCAAATTTTGTTGATCAAGTCATTTGATCAACTAGGTAGAATCGAATCGTGTTATCCTGGTATTATCTATACTAATATTATAAAGCTGAAGAGTTTGTTTGTTTGAACGCGCTAATCTCAGGAACTACTGGTTGGGATTGAAAAGTTATTTTTGTGTTGGATCGTCCATTTATCGAGGAAGGTTATAGGCTATATAACATCACGCTACTACCAATAGGAGTGGAGCATAAATGAAAAATGTTGCAAAAACGGGAAAAATTTCCACCCGTGCGAAGCCGGGACGGGCCGCTAGTGTTAATATCAAAAGAAAAATTAATGTCATAATAGTTATTGTATCTAAATAAAAAACGAAACATCAATCGTCGGTTTCAGCACGACCAGTGCAGCGTAGCGCGCGATATTTTATTTAAAATTTCATAAATCTCGGTGTTGCAAGCGTTAGATGACAATTATTTTTAGCTGTCGCCGGATGCTGACGTCTAAAATTAGTAGAAATAGGTATGTGTGTTAGTGAGTCTGTTGGTCTACGCGGAATGTTTTAATCACGCCGGTTAAAAAAAAACTTCTATCTTCTTCTTCTTTTCGTGTGGTTAGTAACTAACCTGGTGTCAGATTTTATGCCGCCCATGCGGCTATGCGGTTTCACATGCCGTCGAGAAATATCTCCGGTTACCTCACGATGTTTTCCTTCACCGTATTTAAGCAAGTGATAATTATATAATACGCACATGAATCCGGAAAGTCAGGTGCGTGCCTTGGGTTCGAACTCGAGACCTATGACTTAGCAGTCCGACGGTCTCACCATTAGGCTATAACTGCTGTTTAAATTTCTATGTGTGAATACGAATGCTAAAAGTTTTTATGCTGATATGCCTATGATGTTTTTTATTGTAAACAATATATCTATAGAAGCTAATTGCTTGATTTATCTTTACATAGTATAAAACAATGTCGCTCCCGTTGTCGGTACGCTTAAATCTTTTAAACTACACAACGGATTTTAATGCAGTTTTCAGCAATAGATAGAGTGATTCAAGAGGAGGGTTTATATGCCCCACATTAGTACCTATCTACATTGCACCCGTGCGAAGCCGGGGCGGGTCGCTAGTAATTTAATGAAGCAACTATTCCTACAGTAAACATTAATGTTTAAAAGGATCGGCAGTTATTTATCCGGATCTAAGGACCAGAAAGTGTTTGGTCCTTCCAACCGGATATTTACCAAACGTAATAGGTATATGAATGTGTAGAAAATACAATGACTAATTTTCAGTTTTTTATGTAGTTAATGTAGGAATTTTCAAAAACCTACGATAAGAAACCATTAAATATAATCATATCTTTAAAACAACAAGCAGAGCCTAACGAAAAAACTAGTAAATTATTTGTCTGTTGCGTTAGCGCATTTAAATCTGAAACACTTCCACTGCTTATCGGAATTGCATTGGCACTTGCAGTGGCGATAGCAAATCGATTCCCAGTTGTCTCGATGTTTTGGTAGAATCGATTTTCAGCAAGCGATGATAATTTGTAACAAAAAAAACGTTAATATTACCAACTAAAGATACGCAGATGCCTAGCTTTTTCCCAACTATCTTGGGGTCAGCTTCCATTCTAACCAGATGCGGCTGAGTACCAGTATTTTACACGGAACGACTGCCATTAGACCTCCACAATCCAGTTCCTGGGTAATGCCAATATCCTAAACTTAGACCAGTTGTCAGACTTTCGGACTTCTGACTTCCCGTAACGACTGCACTAGGTAGTCGTATGACACCCGGGACCGACTGTTTAACTTGCACTCCGAGGCACGGAGGGGCCTCGATGTGTAACGGTCACCCATCCACGGACTGACCGCGGCAAGCGCAGCTTAACCTCACAAATCGTATCATCCACGCGGTTGGTAATTAGCCATCAGATACATACAAGTAAAAAGTCCACAAATCCTTTTTCCACACAAATAAAAGAACACAAAGCCATGCACAAACGTTTAGCGGCTATAGAAAACAGAAAAATATTAGTTTTTTTTAGCAGAACCAACGTGAAAAGATTTTGTCAACACGCATGTCAATTTTTGTGAAGCATTCGAACGACATCGTGTGCAAAAGCTAGTGTTTCAAAAATAAACAACTCGAGTGAACCGACACACAAAACAGAAGTACAGAAGTCAACCACATGTATGTACTTCACTTACGCTCGGCGGTCACTCTATCTATATATCTATCTCTCTCAAGCGCATGGCACTCGCGCTCGCACTCACTCGCACTCTAGTCCCAAACATTCCGAGATATCGTGTCCGTGAGCAGTGTCTATGTGTGCGTTGCTCGAGCGCACTTGTATGTAGATTGACTTCTGCACCTATCTATTTTGTGACCGACAGATGCAAACATTTTAATGGTTGTCGTAAAAATGCTTAACAATATTATGTTTGCGGTATTTACTGATAATTTGCGACTGATGTAACGTCATAATTTTAAAGCGTGTTGATGGCGTCATCGACTGATGGTGGCGACTTTGTAGGACCATGTTGATCAATGGAAATCTACGGGCTGTTAACATTTGCGTGTATACTGGTCTTGAAATAAATAAAATTAATTCGAAGTTGATCGCAGTTCGCAGTGGTAGCCTAACAGTTAAGCGCTCGCCTTTCATGCAGTGGGTCTGAGTACCATCCCGGCCCGTACCTCTGACTTTTCGAATTCATGTGCGGATCAGAATTTGATTATCACTTGCGTTAACGGTGAAGGAAAAATATCGTGAGGAAACCTGCAAACTTGAGAGGGTTCCATAAAGTTTTCAATGGTGTTTGTAGTCTGCCAATCCGCACCAGGTCAGCGTGGTGGACTGAGGCCTAAATCCTTCTCATTCTGAGAGGAGGCCCGTGCCCAGCAGTGGGACAGTAATGGGCTAATTATGTTATGAAGTTGATCGATGATAGGTAAAGCCTTTATCGATCGATTTTTGAAACTGAAACTCAGACGATCAGTTAAAAAAATCGGCAAAATATTAAACAAAGTTATATTTATCGATATTTTTAGTGTTGATTGATAATTAAATCGTTAGTCTAGTGGTGGCAAGCGCGACTGGACCTGGCTTCGATCCCTAGGTCGGGTAGAGTGTTATTGGGTTTTTCCGTGTGAAATTCCACTGTATAAGCCCGGATTGTGCTCGGTTGATGGGAATAGGTGCGCCCTCTATTACATGGAACTTAAACATAACGGCGAAATGACGGTGTTACTATACACATCTGTCCAACCATTTGGGGAATGCAGGCGTGATGTTATGTTATGTTACAGCTACTTAGTTCACACAGAAACTGTTTACAGGACTGGTTTTAGCGGATCCGTTTTTATTTTGGTGATGACGCCTGTAGTTGTATGAGCGAGTTCACATACACGACAATATTCTCAATCCAGTAAAAAAATCTGGATCCGTTATTTTTATCGTATCCCGTCCGCCAGATGCGACGCGGCTGCTGATCCGTCGGTACAGATGTGAACAACACATCCAGTACCGACAGATCCGTTAAAACGGATCCGTTGTGTGAACGGGCTCTTATCTATACTAATATTATAAAGCTGAAGAGTTTGTTTGTTTGTTTGAACGCGCTTATCTCAGGAACTACTGGTTGAAATTGAAAAATTATTTTTGTGTTGGATAGTCCATTTATCGAGGAAGGTTATAGGCTATATAACATCACGCTACGACAAATAGGAGCGGAGCATAAATGAAAAATTTGCAAAAACGGGGAAAATGTCCACACGTGCGAAGCCGGGACGGGCCGCTAGTGGTAAGATAAGACTACATCCCGTAACTACTTAAAAGTTGTTTTCATCTTTAATGTAAAACAAACTACCAGAAGCAACTTTGTTAGAGATAATGCAATGATTACTGTTGAACTGCCTACTATTGAAATTTTGCCTTCGGTAACATTATGCCGTGATATCAAGGGAATAAGTAGTTTAAAAAACTAAAAACCACGCTTATAGAACGCACTTAAAATTATAAAACTAGTAGCCACTGAAGAATTCTACTATCCACCTCTTGGATCCATCATCAGACCATGAACACCAAGTGCAATATATTGGACTCGTCAAAACGAATCATATGACCCGAAACTCGAGGGGTTTACTAGTACCCACTGAAGAGTTCCTCTCCTCCTGACTCCATATCAGATCAGCTCCAAGATATCAAATTATAGTATTGTCATCCGAACTACTTATACACACAAAGTTTCATTTCGATACGACAATTAGAAGTAGGTTAAAGTTGACTTCCAAGATTTTTTTACATTGTTAGTTACAGGTGAAGCTAATATAAAGCGTGTAAAAAACGTTACGCATATAAAGTCACCTCGTTCATGTAACTTTTTTCATTTCATTCTTCACCTTGACTTAACTCGATAAATTAATGGAACCCGGTGAAAAGGTCGCGACCGTGGACTGAGCGTGTGAAATTACCTGCGGCAGACATTTGGCAATAATTTGAATTAGAACAGTTTGGCTGCGCAGGCGGCTGTCTGCTGTCGATACAGGTGGAGCTTACCAGCCATCATGGTTGCCGTGACCGCTGTGGTGATGTTCTTGTGTTTAGTGGCTGTTGTGGGTGAGTGTTGGATTTTATCTTTTGAACTAGCTCGTATGTGTATATGAATTTAGTTTTTTTTTTGGGTCAATGTTGATGCTTCATTCTGGGTCATCAGAGGCTAAGCCAATTTCAAATATTTATAATTAAAAAAAGAAGTTAGTGGCATATTTTTCATGACATAATTTTTTAAATAATCTTTGCAATTATATTATTTATTGAATAATCACAAATTCTAGTTATTTTGTTTACACTTTGAGCAATAACTCCTTTTTGAATAAGTTAGAGAATATTTTCTATGTGTAAATATTTTTATAGATCTCCAAGAGGCAGTTGACACAGAATGTTGCGCAGACGCAGTAGCAGACGATGCTCAAAACACAGAAGATACTCAACAGGAGTTAGATGTAGAACTAGAAGAAGCCTGCCCAGAACTTAGCGGTCAGATTATTGGAGGAAGACCCACGTCAGTGAACCGGCATCCTTATCAAGTGTCAATGGTGTTGAATGGGAATTCGTTCTGTGGAGGATTCATCGTTAGCACGGATTATGTGCTGACTGCCGCTCATTGTGTACAGAAGTAAGTATGGAATATTTTTGATTTATTATAGTTTGAGGTAAATCTTTTATTAGGTAGTTTAATAGTTTAAATCCATCGTGGCTTTAGACGACAAAGTTATAGTACTTTAATCATTCATCAGATAAGTTAACACCAAACGTATTTTCAAAATGTAGAGCTTGTAACTCTTCTGACTCCAAAATCGATTAAAAGCGTTAAAGTACCCTATAATTGAAAAGACTGATAGATCTACAAACATTGAATCGAAAAGCCCATAAATTTTACGGCCTGCCACTGATTCCAAATTATTCGGGCAGGAAAAATCAAAGCCGGAGTTAACGCGACCATAAATGGGGCTTTGTCGATGTTCCATTTTATCAGTAATCATAAAAATAGTTATATTTTTTACTAGGCGTAGTAAATTCGGAGATATTGTTCAGAGACTACACCATTTCGGGCACTCCGGTGTCAAGGTCAGAATCGTAACGTTTCTTAACTTTACGACTTTAGTAATAATAAAACTGTGACCAGAGGAGCGGGACTTAGGGTTTATGGTCTTCTTTAACATTGTTGCTTATCACTTTGACGGTTGCTTTAAATATATATAGGACGAGGAAAATTATTTATTCCACAGAAATATTTGGATGAAGGAAGGACTTTTCATTTCCATAGTTCGTACCGTGGTTGTAAAATTCTTAATGCTGAATTGCAAGTCTTCCATCATTTTCGCAGTATCTCAAGAGTTTCATTATTACTAATGTGCTAATTTGTCAGCCTTCTTAAGTTAAATTCCATTATGTATTCTCTTTGCTGATGTTTAGTTTTGCAAAATCTTGTGTCTATGCCAGCTCATCTTTAATTATAATTAGGACGATAGGAATAATAATAGTTTTCGTTGTTACTTCAAGACCATGTCTTGAGTCTTGAGTTATTTATCGACTTCCTCTTTTCCTTTGATCAGAATTTATTTGGAACACAAAAATTTCTTTAAGATGTATCGTTCTATTGATTTCTCAATCTAACCTAAGCCACATAATTAACCCTAACAATATCCAAGTCCAAAGTAAACAGTGTCAGTATAAAATCGTGGTCGTTACAGACATGACCCAACGGCTGACATGGCAGCTGGTTTTTCTCTGCGTGAATATTTTATGAAGTACAGTGTAGCGTTGGTTCAAGAGTCCTCAGCTCTACTGCAAATGTTTTGGTCGAGTGGACCTACACGAGTTTACGATGCAATGATCGTTGGCCGGGTATTCATGGAGTTGAAGGGTTAATTTTTGGTTTGATGGAGTGCATGGTTGAATGAATTATTTTGTGTGTAATTAGATTATTTTTTTATTGGGTTTTAAGCTTTCTATATTGAAAAATTAGTCTGTTATATTCAATGAGTTAAACATTTTGGAGCTCATTCAATATTTTTACTTTACATACATACATACATAAATTCACGCCTTTTTCCCATGGAGGTAGGCAGAAACTATAGAATGCCACATGCTACGACTCTTACACACCCCTGTCGCTTCATCCACATTCATACATCTTGTCATACACGCACACCGGTTGAGAGTACTACGCACCTTACCATTTTTTTTTTTTTTTTATATTCAGGTCTTCTATACGGATATATTTGCAAGCTCTCATGGCCGATTCCTATAATTAACCAAGCGTTATTGGCTAAAATTAAAACTCTTGTAACTTTACTAATAATGAAACAAAGACCCCCACAGCTTTGCACAGTTCACCATCCCATACATAAGTAGCTATCACAGGTAAAAATTAGTTTTAGAGTACATTTCTGTGCCACATTTGACAATAGAAAATATTACCGTTGGTAAGCAAAACGATTCGTTTTAGGTCATAGGAATGAGGCATTAATCTTTGGTACAAAAAAAATGGTTGCAAAATCTTAGTTATTGTTTCTAGATTAACCAGACAGTTGCTATTTTCGATTAACGTTTTCGTCACAACTCTAATAGCGCTGATTAAGTTTTCTTTAATGCCGGTTTTTTGTTTTAATAACCTTCATTGCGATTGATTTAAGATTATCAATTTAACACCGATTTCAGTAACTTGTTAATTATCTCTTGAAAGCAGACAATGCACTTGACAGCTTGTCAGTCACGACCAACTGGACGTATCTTAGTATAGCGTAGGTATTAAGATATTATGCATGTTTGGGTATCGAATTGGTTGCGGCTATATGTATTGCGTACCGAGTAGCGTATCATTACACTGCCTCGTTGGTCTAGTGGTGGGAAGCGCGACTGCTGATCTTGAGGTCCTGGGTTCGATCTCCAGGTCAGACAAAGTGTTATTGGGTTTTTCCGTCAGGAATTTCTCATTAGCAGCCCGGAGTTTGGATTTATGTCCAGTTAATGGCAATAGGCTCTACCCCTATTATAAGGGACTTAAACATAACTGGCAAAACGAGGGTGTACTAAAAAACACCTCTGTCGAACCCTTGTTATTACTACCATATCATCTATATTCTTAATCTTCTTCTCCCAGCCCTTATCCCACACTAGGTAGGGTCGGCACAACATGTATTTCATAAATCTATGTTGTTAGAGGTTTTGGCTTATTGTTTTATGACCGGCCGCCTGCCTGACATCAACCCTCCTTGGGAATACTCGTTGCGCCATCGCACGGGTGACCCAATGTGCTTGCTGATATTATGCACTATATTTATCTACATTCTTAGCAAAATTGAATAAGTGGGTCGAGGAACTTCAAGTATACTCCACCAAGAAGAACATAGTCTGCTTAATTGTCGGCAATAAGATTGACAAGCATATCATGCATACTGTCAGCAAGCACACTGGGTCACCCGCGCAACGAGTATTCCCAAGGAGGGTTGATGTCAGGCAGGCGGCCGGTCATAAAACAATAAGCCAAAACCTCTAACAACATGGATTTATGAAATACATGTTGTGCCGACCCCACCTAGTATAGGATAAGGGCAGGAAGAAGAAGAAGATATCTACATTCTTAATATCCTCAAATATTTTTAGCACCTCCCCTCAAGCCATACGTCTGCGCGTCGGCAGTACTCGTCGAGACTCCGGGGGTAGGATAGTGAGAGTCTCCAACATCACGGTACACCCCCAGTACGGAAGGCCGCAGTTCGACAATGACATAGCTGCATTGAGGCTGGTCCGGCCTCTCAACTTCAATGCCAACATAAGGGCTATTAGACTGCCGCAGCCGAGGCAGGCAGTCCCGCTTGTGAGACTCACTGTGACAGGATGGGGTCTTACCGCTGTGAGTATTTAAACTTATTTTTAACCGAATTCAAAAAAAAGGAGGAGGTTCTCAATTCAACCATCTTTTTTTTGTATTTTTGTTCCGCGATATCTTTGCTAATTTTATTGTGAACGATTTTAATGATTCTTTTTTTGTTTGAAAGAGTATAACCGGCTTTAAATAAACGAATAAAATAAATATCATATTATAAAATTTGCAGTTTCAGAAGTCGGTGCTAATTCCACGCTGAATAAAATTGAAGGCACCGGCTTCTAAAACTGTTAATTTTATAATATGGTAATTATTTTATTCGTTTTTTTAAAGTCGGTTTATTTTTTGTTATAGTGTTTTTTATTGAAATACAATTCATAATGTACTAGAATCCTAGCGGAGCTCATGATGAAAGAAATCTGATAAACAACTTGAGATTCTAAAGACCAAATTATGTTTGGTCCTTAAATCCTTGTTGAAATGAAGCTATTTGTTTTCAAATACACGTTACGAAAACAATATAATTTTCTTCTGCGAGCGTGATTCCTGAGAACTCTGTCTAATCCCATGATACCCAAGGTAGTATAATCGATAGGTCCAGCAGGTTTAAAATAATCTTAACTTAATCCACAGGTAGGTGGTCGTCGTATCCCACGCACGATGATGGAGGCAAATGTGCCCGTAGTACCACACTGGCTCTGTCGACTGTCCTATGGGGAATCTTTGACGAACAACATGTTCTGTGGAGGACACTTCCTCATAGGAGGAGTTTCATCTTGTCAGGTGAGTAGGGAGAAGTAGACTACAGCATGAATATGAAGTGTAAATACATGGAACAGATGAATACATATTTACGTGTGTATACTAGGCATATGAACTATATTTGCACAATTTAGAGTAAAATAAACACAGTGATAGCCTAGCGATTGAACCACTGCCTTCCATGAAAGAGGTTCTGAGTTCGATCTCGGCCCACACCTCTGACTTTTCGAGTTCATGTAAGGATCAAATTTTGAATATCAGTTGCGTAAACGGTGAAGGAAAATATCGTGAGGAAACCTGCACACCTGAGAGAGCTCCATAATGTTCTCGGTGGTGTGTGTAGTTCGCCAACCCAAACTAGGCTAGCGTGGTGGACTAAACCCTTTTCATTTTGATGAGAGGCCCATGCCCACCATTGCGACAGTTATCGGCCATGTATTTCACTCGTATAGATTTTCTGATCTACATCGGAAGTCATCATCATCCTCCTGCCCTTATCCCAACTTATTTGTGGTCGGCGCAGTATGTCTTCTTCTTCCATACATCTCTATTAGCCGTCATCTCAGTAGTCACCCCCTTTCTAGCCATATCATCTTTCACACTATCCATCCATCGTTTCTTTGGTCTTCCTCTACTCTTATAACCATCCACATTCATACTCAAAACTTTCTTCATAACATATTCCTTGTTCCTCCGCATCACACGCCTATACCTCGGAATCTACATCGGAAGTCGTGTAAAGAAAGCTATATTCGAGTGAATCAAGGCATAGGTATATCCAACTCACTTATCTAAAATACTTCCAGGGTGACTCCGGAGGTCCAGCAGTGTTCCGAGACACAGCATTTGGCGTCGTATCGTTCGCCAGAGGATGTGCATTACCGCTATCACCGACCGTCTTCACAAACATAGCCTCTCTCAGAAATTGGATCACAGACAACACAGGAGTTTAATCTAAATTCAACTCTATTCTTACCACTGTAGATTTTAAATTACAGCGCCACTGTGATAGATAAGTATATGTAGAATCCAGCAGAGCTTAAGTTATCCTTACTTACTTACTTGGTTACTTAGTGCTAGCGTTATCCTGGCTGGAAGCCAGTAAGCTTTTCGATTACCAGGAAATATGGTTTTTGTAGTATTGCATCCTCGATTAAGCTGGTGTATTGTGAATTAAGGCTCTGTGATTTCTTCCAAGTTTTGACTGGCTACTATTAATATAGACTAGATTTTTTTTAATACATTATTTTTTATATTTGTGCAAACTGACCGCTACACTATTTTGGAATTATAAGAAAGTGTATTTTGATTAACTGGTGAGTGTATTATTAGAGCCTTATTTAACATAACATCATGCCTATATTCCCCGAAGGGTTGGCAGAGGTGTATAGTAACACCCTCATTTTGCCGTTATGTTTAAGGTCCATGTAATAGGGGGCGAGCCTATTGCCTTATTTATGGCCTAAATATAAAAATTATGTGTTTTCACATAGAAATAGGTGACTCAAGCTCTGCCTAGACTGTTATAAGTATTGTTTTATTTATTTTTGTAATGAATTGTTTTTTAATAAAGTTTTTGTACCATTGTTGTTTTCTTTTTAATTCAAAGCTTTTATTCCAGACAAGTTATTAAAATGTAAGATTATTTTTGTACCTATTAAACTAAAAAAAACTATGTTTCAAAATGGTACCTATTTAATGCAATGCCTTGTTCTGAGTCGTTTGTTAGATTCACATAAAGAAATATAGTTTGCGACGCCGCACCGATACCCTTCACGATGAGGCATTCCAGTTAGCGCACTTGGTAAGCTAACCGGAATGCCTCTTCACGATAGAGCAAACTGAGCTATGTGTTATTGCCTCTTTAGATGTTACAGATATAATGCTTAGCTAATACTTATTCTTCCAACAAGATACTTTCAAAGGAAAAGCATTCACATCCATACACAATGGACTGGACATTTATCCATCTTCCTGCCCTGTTCCCAAGTTTATTTGTGGTCGGCGCAGTATGTCCTCTTCCATTCTTTCCTGTCAGCCGTCAACTCATCATTTACTTCCTTTTCCTTCATATCCTCTCTCACACAATCCATCCATCTTTTCTTTGGTCTCCCCCTCCATCCACTGGACTTTTATACTCAAGCCAAAACAATTTTTGTGACTATCTCATTTCGCTTTCAGGTATACGAAATGTTCTTAATCGGGACCGAATTCAAAGTGCTTTCTCCAATCTTCACAATCCACTGGGGGTTGCAAGCGAGGAGAGACCGTCCAATATGGCGCGAGAAGCAAAACCAGAAGAACAGAAAGTACTTCGAGACTTTTAAGCGGGAACTCTTCGCGAGGTATAGGAAAGACCCTCTTCATTTGTTGAAAAGACCACAACAGGGAAAGAAGACCTAGGCATCGCGAGGCCGCGCTGTCTCTGCCGGCCTCGGATTTTTAATAATAATAGTATCTTCTTGGCTCTTCTGACAAATAAAGAGGAGAAGGAATGGACATTGAGTCTTGTAAAGTGAACTTCTGTATGTGTTTGGATCTTCTGAAAGAAAGGAGATAACACTGACGATAAGTGTGATGAACTGAAGCTTGTGTGTTAGAACCTCGCTTTTTAAATCCCAAGTGTGCTGTGTAATGAATGTTACTTTAAATGATCTGTAAAGTGTCGTGTATCTACATCGTTTTGTAAAATTCGTCTGTCTAGTGTAAACTTATGATGTATACTTATAGTAATTAGCTTAGACTTTTTAGTTTCACGTTCCTAACAACCCAGAGAACTAGTTTCACAATTGTCGGTTAGCTCGTAACTCGGAGATGAATATACCGATCTGACAGTTTCTCTATAGAAAATCTGCCAATCCGACAATTTCCCAGATATGAGTTATGATCCGACGATTGTGAAACAGGCCCTCAAAATAATTAATGTTTAGTTAATTATTTTTTTCTGTATATATAATACATTACGATAAATATAATAATAAGCATATAATGACTGTTGTACATTCTGTTGTTATTTTATAAATAAATAGATCTCCATTCCAAAAAAGGTGTTCTATCAAAATAAAAGTCAATCAATTGGTCCAATAAATATTTTATTATTTAAGTAATGCTGAACTAGACAATCACTTACGTCACGATAGTTCATTGTGTACTGTCACTAGTTGTTTACTAAATAGATCATTTTTTCTGGCATGGACTTTACTGACGTATTCAGATTCTGATGCCTCGCCTCCAGTCAAGTAACGAAAATATGTGTAAAATGGGAGACGGTAATTGAAAATAAAAAAATGCTTTATTCGACACAACTTCATAGAACCGTTCTAGAGGAGTTAAACAAAATATATATACAGGGTGTCCCGTAATTAATGGATAACCTTGAAAGGGCGTAAAGCAGAACTAAAGACATTAAAAAAAATACAAAAGTAAAGATGTCCCAAGATCTGTTAAAAATATTTTTGAAATTTTTTCTTTAAAAACGTAATTAATTTTTTTTAAATGTGCGTTATCTTATCGTTTTATTTACTGCTTATCCATCGGCAAAGTTAATGTAAATTATTATAAAAACATAAAACTTATGAAATTCATACATTAATGGTCGTGGCGTACAAGAACTTAAAATGAGGTAAAAAGTAGAGATCTTGGTACTGCTTGAGTTTCTTTTTTTTTTTTAATGTTCATTTTATTCTGCTATACGCCATTTCAAGGTTACCCATTAATTACAGGATACCCTGTATTCCTGTATATATCAATGCGAATAAGAATTTTCTTAAAAATAACACGTATCCTTATCAAGGCTCTACGTTTTGCCAAGATGCAGCTTTTTTTTCAATAAAACATCTGCTAGCTATAAAGTCTCGGTTACAGAGTTCTGACTGTAACTATGATTAATAAGAAAAAAGACAATTATTAAACCAAGTACATTCCTCTCCTTCACACCTATACACATCCTATAGATAATGCAAAATAAATTTTACTCTTACTGTTATGATAAGAAGTACTTTAGTCTACGAAAGAAGATGTTGTGACTATTATATAATTTATTAATGTATTAACTTTGTTATATTTTATGATGGCCACTGACACAAACTACTTAGAGCTTAAAAGAAGGATTCGTATCTGTTTGATGGTATGATAATCCCAGAGCTTTTGTTACTGATAGGAAAAATACTTCTAGTGCAGAAAAATAAAATTGAGGCTAACTCATAATGGCCATATTAGGCAGTGCTGTTTAGGTAGCGTATATCCAGCCGTCGACTTAAAATACGCTGAGGTTAAGGCCTGAAATACACGTGCTATGTAGTAGCACAATAGCATGCTACTTATCGGCAAACAATTAGCACGTGTAAAAGAATCTAGCATGCTTAAATTACACTCGGAAGGTATGCAACTAGCATTCTACCGAGTAGCAAACATGCATGCTCTTTTAATAGCATGTGTTTCAGGCCTGTGTAGTATCTAGTACAATTTGTAATTCTATTATTTGGTCAAGATTTATAGTCTTTATTGAAAAAGCGAGTAGGTATTCCCATGAGTATTCAGAGTATTGTGAATTTACATGTTATAGTTGTTTAAGCACCAAATAAAAAAGCACCATTTTTGTATATTGTTATCTACTTAGAAACTAAATAACTATTAATTGTAAAATAGCATTTCTAGCTATATTTTTTTTACTCAAATTGAAACATTTTTTGCTTCGAAAGTCTGCCAGTTATATTTTTTTGTTTGCTTCGATCGTATGTTTTTAATTATTTGGATATCTTATTTAAAACATTATCTGCCAATGGTTTTATTAATTAAAATTGTATTTATTCCGACGTGATATTGAGTTTTACTCGCCTTCAGTAAATGTAAGCTCTTTTTTATTAGTATTATTATCAAAGCACCGTATAGAGCGACCTGTGAATGTAGCTATTGTTAGTGATAATGAACCACTGAAATTTAGTATTATTATTTTATAGTGCTGTATTAGAATAATTATAGGTGAATCTTGTTCAAACACTTGTGGCGCATGCTACACGTTCAATATTATCAAGATATTTGGATCGCGATCCTAGATCGAGGTATTTATTGAGCGTTTAACAATCAATACATGGATCTAGCTTTGTTAAGATCTCTTTATGATTTTATCTAGTTACCGTTTTAGAACTCAAATAGTTTTGTTATTTTATACTTATTTTAAATCATTTACTTTATTTAAAACTGAATAAAAAAGGATTATTATTATAAAGGTGAATATCGAACTATTCGAGTGAGAATTTGTCATCATCGATCGTGTCTTTTGTAAAGCCTTTAAATTATTTGAAATCTTCGAAATATACGTCGTGGTAACGAATTTTCAATAAACAATTCTTGAAATTTGAATTTTTATTGTACCATAAGCCCGTTAGAGACGTCCACCTTCTCCTTCTCATAGACCGCTAATGTTTCGTTTTGTCCAGATTCCAATCTAACTAGATGCGGCTGAATACCAATATTTTACTCGCAGTGACTACCATCAACTGCCTCGTTGGTCTAGTGGTGGCAAGCGCGACTGCTGAGTTTGGATTTGTGCCCGAATAATGGCAATAGGGTCGCCCCCTATTACATGGGTCTTAAACATCACGGCGAAACGAGGGTGTACTAAAACACCTCTGCCAAACCCTTCGGGGATTACAAGGCGTGATGTTATGTTATGACTGCCATCAGACCTCCACAACCCAGTTACTGGGTAATATCGATATCCTAAAGTAAGACCAGTTGTCAGACTTTCGGGTTTCTGACTACTCGTAACGACTGCCATAGGTATGACACCCGGGACTGACAGTTTAAAGTGCCATGGTACGGAGGGGTCTCAATATGTAACAAATGGTCACCCATCTACGGACTGACCGCGGCAAGCGTGCTTAACCTCGACAATCGCATGAACCGCGTGGTCGTTAATAAGCCAGGAGCCCATAGACCGCTAATGATCAGTTGATATAATATTGCCACATCTCCTTCCACCTTGCATAAGCGTGTCCTAAAAAGGAAATGAAGGATCGTAGTGACTCCACTAGACATGTATGTTGCTGTAGGTAACCCCCCTAGTCTGGAGGGCGCACGACGACACCCTAGTGTGTGGCCTGTGGGCGGTGGGTTAGGGGACCCGCCGCCGGAACAGTAACAGGCCCAAGAAGGCGGCGCGCAGCATTTCACACCCGCCTCTCAGGAGGACGTGGGGCAAGGCCACACACAAGGAGAGGTCCGCCAGCACTTGGCGGACCGAGACCTGCCGGGGTTGCGGTGCATGCTTTTGTGAATCTCGAGACCCCGGCCGAACGGTCAGGAGGAGGAACACCGTTGGTTTTTAGCCGGTAAGAGTCCGGCAGACCCCGTCGCTTTCCCCGGGCGAGGGACATACAGGAGAATTTTTCAACGCAAAAAAAGGTAGCTAAGTAGCCTAGTACGAGTTAGCTTGTTACGAAAACGGCAGTAGTTTTCTCGAGCTCGCTAAACTGAATAATATATTCGTCTCTTTTTCTTGCCGATGTGTAACAGAGATAGAGTTTAGCGAGTTTATGAAAACTATTCGTATTTTGCAAATTCGTACTAGAGGCACTGATAGCTGTCCCTATGATAGGCTGCGATTGTTTTTATGAAGTTTTTATTTATTGGTACATATAGATAGTTACAGTCTGGAAGGCATACAGTAGCATCAAGCTGTAGCCTTAAGATAGGTGCTTAAAGGTCAAGGCACACATATCAAATCGGAAAGGGATCGTCACTGTATCAACTCAAGCCGTTCAGTATTCTTTGTATGAAACTACCTACTGCAACGCACACTAATCGGAATCGTAACGTAATCGCCTCGCCTCGGGACAAGCTCACGATCCGCGGTGCGGTGTGTGGTCAACGTGGTTCCCGCGCTAACGGCTCGTCGTCCCCGCGCTTACGTCTCTCCGTACCCGAGCTTACGTCTCTTCGTCCACCCTTGCCCCTCTCACCCCTCCCGCGGCCTGCCTGCAGCACACTACTGTTACTGCGAGCCGTAAGCGCGGCGTCGCCTAGCCGTAGCAGAGTCGACGTATCGGAGCTGCTGATCCGGTTTGGTTACGTGCTTACGTTAGGTTGACGCCTGTTTGACAGCGAGGCGAAAGGCGATACGGTTACGATCCCTTTCCGAGTTGATATGTGTGCTTTGACCATTAAGGTCCTGTTCAGTTCAGCAGTGGATATCTAGTCGTACAATAATGATAAAATTGGCTGATTGATTACTATTCAAAAAGTACAAGGATTTAATATTATTTTAAAGAAGGTAGGTATATCTAGAAAGAACACTATATCGTCGCTGTGCAGTGAAAACCTGGTAATTGCAATGAACGTAATTTTACAGGAGAAGATAATAACTGTCTGTTAAAAAAAGTATGAAGTGTAGATGTAAGGTTCTTCTGTTTTATTATCTATTCATCAATCTATTTCATCTTAGAGCCGTGCACGTTTGTTCCAAATATGCGTTACAAGGTTTTCTACCCAACAAATAAATAACAAAAAATATAAATGAATTTGTGCTTTACGAGCTTTTCACTGTCCAGCTACGATATGTAATAAAAAAATAAAAAAGAACGAAAAAATAAAGGAGTTTTCGAAGATTTTGGAATGGTAATTTTCTGTCCTTGTCGCGCGAAACGGTCATTGTAGGTACTGAGTGGTGTGAAGTTTCAATGGTGTTAATGTTTTATGTATGACGTCAGTGCAAAGTAGTGCTGTTTCTGCCTAATAAACAATTTAAAAACTAATTATAAATTAGGTAATTTTTTAAATCTTTCATTTACGCTGTTTTGAGATTTAAAATAAAGAAGATAATAGTCAACCACCCTACTGTACTTTAAATAATTTATTGTGAATTATAAGACTGTGTTGTTATCGGTCTTCTTGGTGATGTGGCTGTGCACCCAGTCGTAGATGAGCGGGTAGGAGAGGCGCGTGTACACGCCGGGGAAGTTGCCGCGCGCGCAGCCCAGCCCCCACGAGACCACGCCGATCAGGACGCCTTCGTACACGATGGGGCCACCGCTGTCGCCCTGCAATTAAGAAAATAGAGAATTTTGAAGTCCTTGCTCATTTTAGAATTTCTTCTTCTTCCTGCCCTTAGCCCACACTAGGTGGGGTCAACACAACATGTATTTCATAAATCCATGTTGTTAGAGGTTTTGGCTTATTGTTTTATGACCGGCCGCCTGCCTGACGTCAACCCTCCTTGGGAATACTCGTTGCGCCGTCGCGCATTTTATCGGTGATCCAATGTGCTTGCTGATATTATGCACTGGGTCTCAAAATGATATGCTTGTCAGTCTTATTACCGACAACTAAGCAGACTATGTTCTTCTTGGTACAGTATACTTGCAGTTCCACGACCCACTCATTCAGTTTTGCTAGGGACTTGGGTTCTGACACATCGTAAACTAATATAGCACCGTGAGCTTCTTTGTAATTCACTGTATCCCAAATACCAAGCTTGACTTTGCCACCGTTCACGTCCATGACTTTAGCTGAGAATGATGGATTGTAGTCTCCCGTTGTGAACGCTAGGATTTACCCACACCGCACTCACCGATAAAATAATTCACAAATTATATCAATGTAAAACAGCGAAAAATATATTTTATAAAATGTCATGAAATGTCTTGCTTATCCTAGAATTATGATCTCAAAAGAGAAATATGCTCGACGCGAAATAACATTTCGTGGCGATAAGTACGTGGGTATGTGACCCAAAGTGTTTTAAAGGGGTAGTTGATGGTGTACTGTTGTTCTTCCTTCTACACTACATGCAGTACCTAAATGTTAGTTTCTTCTTCTTTTCATGTGGTTAGTGACGAACCTGGTGTCAGAGTTTATGCCGCCCATGGGCCTCTGACTTGACTTCACATGCCGTTTCTCACAATGTTTTCCTTCACCGTTTTTAAGCAAGTGATAATTATACAATATGCACATGAATCCGAAATGTCAGAGGTGCGTGCTTTGGGTTCGAATTCGAGACCTATGACTTGGCAGTCTGACGGTCACACCAATAGGCTATCACTGCTGTTAATGTTAGTTTAATACCTGGCAAGCATCAGGTGATGACTGGCTGAAAGAACCAGCGCAAAACATGGAAGTAGGATCGATTGCCTTCCTATCGAGACCGGAGTGACGGCACAGCTTCATGGCTATTGTCCTGATCGTGGATGATTGTAGGTACGTCGCGCTGGGGCCACCTTCCTGAAAGCAGCGAAGATATGATGGAGACAGTAGTAGGTAGCATTAACCAGTATACAGGGTGTAAACGAAATCATGTAATTGCTTCAAACCTCGTGATGTACTGCTGACATAGATTAACCCTGAACGGGATACTTATGGACCCAATAAAAAAAATACGAAAAGTAAACATGTATTCTTAACGTAAGGCATTTTAGCGCCCCGAGTTAAATAACCGCGTGGCGAGCGATAGCCACGCAATTCGCTCGGGGCGCTAAAGTGTCTCTCGTTAAGGACACATGTTTACTTCTTCAAATTTTTTTTTGTTGAATCCAAATGTATCCGTGCATGGTTACTCTATGTCAGCAGTACATCACGAGGTTTGAAGGAATTACATGATTTCATTTACACCCTGTGTACTAAAAGGTAGGTTTGGCTATTTATCCGCTTTAGATAATCGGAATGCTCATTAAAGATGTCACGCTCGCTGACAGGAAGGAATGACATGGCACAGCAAAGGATTATAATTTGACTCCGTGTGGGGACGGGTTAGAATATAAAACTTCCTCACCGCACGCTAGGAATAGACGCGTGTTGGTAGGATCTATACGGTCCGCCTGGCTAGCTACCACCCTCACATTAAAAGTCCGGCGCCAAGCAGTTTACTGTGTTCCGTCGTGTGTATGTGAGAGCCAGAAGGGTATAGGGGAATCCCTCTGTATCTCTGTTCCTTGGATTCGTGTGCTCCATCTTAGACCCTGTCTGCGCTTACCATGAGGTGAGACTGTGCCAAACGCGACCATGTCAAGAATAAAAAAATAAAAAATCCTTATTTTAATACCCTCCGCTCTCGTATTTACCGAAATTGCCCAGTAACTGGGTTGCGGAGGTCTGATGGCAGTTGCTCCTTGTAATATACTGGTATTCAGCCGCATCTGGTTAGACTGGAAGCTGACCTCAGCATAGTTGTGAAAAGGCTAGGCAGATACTCGTATTTATCGTAATGTGCGCAAAGATCTTGAGCCATGAAGGGTTCTCCTCCATTTGACAAAAGATTTTCTCTAATAGGTACCTTCAGTTTGCCCCACCCGCTGACAATAGCCGATTCATTGGCCGGCAGCCTCGCTTCTCTTGCCACTAGTCTTATCGGCAGCACCCTGCCGGAGAATCGCAGCGGCGAGTAGAGGCGCACCAGGCCGACGTCATTGGCCTTCGTCTTGCTGACGTAGCGTGGGTGGACATAGCACTCCTTGACGTCATACATCTCGCCGCCGTGCGTCTTCCATGACGAGCCCAGGCGTACGCTCAGCTCGCTTGCTCGGGCTCTGGTTTAGTAAGAAGTTATATTGAATAGTAGGACAGTACATTACATGAGATCGATTTCCTAGACAGGTTAGTTTGCCTAGAATCTCATTTAGGTTGATGGTAAGAGGAATCGAGTTTGCCTATAGAATAGAAGAATAGAATTCTTTATTTGCCTGAAATATGGTATTATAAACAGATGTTAAATAATTTTAGAGTCCTGCATATTTCGCCTACTTAATTCGGCATGCAAAGGAGAATGGATTTTTTGGTCTACCGGCCTCTAGCAATGAGTGATATATCAATAGAAAGGTTATTTTAAATATAACATTTTTTCGTATTACAGCTACTGTCGAGTAATAGTAGGTATTTATGGAGTTAAAGCTCATTCAATGGAACCATTTAAAAACTATGTTTACACTCAAATATTGCTATTTATTATATTTTTTATACGTTTTGCCATAGGAGCTTTGTCATAATAATTATTTAAGCTACCTACTTAAGTAACACACATACCGTAAAACGAGGCTATTTTAAATTCATGGGGTTAATTGGAACGAACAAGGTACAGAAGATTTTTCGATATATATTTTAACTATGAAAAATTAAATTTTAATATTTATTTTTATAATACCTAAATATACAATTTCATTGAAATGGTAAATATGTATAAGAAGTACGTTCCATAACTGAATTTCCAATGAACCCCATGAATTTCAGATAGCCCCGTTTTACCGGTAACATGACGTCTGAATTTCCCGAAGCGGTAGATAGGCGCCCCGTACACAGTCAATCTCGATCGCGATCCGCAATCAAAATCAATGATCGCGATCCAGATTCTTTTGTGATCAGATGCATCAATCCGTCAATCTAATTCGTACATTATCAATCTGGATCGCGATCATTGATTTTGATCGCGGATCGTGATCGAAATTGACCGTGTACGGGGCGCCATAGAGGTGTATAATGCATCCACGTTTCACCAGTTATGTTTAAGTCCCATAACTATTATTTGCAAATATTATGATAAGACCGTAGCGATAATTTAATATAAGTAACAAATAAAGAAGAAATTGTGATAGTATGGATATAAACGATTTTTCACTTTAATGGTGTTATAACTCCGAAAATACTAACAATTGACTTTACTTGTGTTAGTACCAAATGTTTTACTTATAAAGACCTTTCTAATGACATACCATTCATTGCTAGAAGAGGACTAGACCAACTTCTGAACATTTCGCCCATTCTCCTTTCTCAATGAAATTTTGTGAAAATTACAATAATAATAAAATTATCAAAACTTCATTCAATTAATTATTATGGATTACAAATAAGGCGATCGATTGTGCATTTCATTATTGAAAAAAAAAGTCTTCCAATTCATTCTATCAACACAAAACAAGTTCGAAATATATCCATTAAAGAATTGATCTACTTAAAGTACCTACGTAACAAGTCTTGAACAAAACGTGATCTGAATGCAGTGAGGTCACCCCCCATAACAATGCAAATAATATAATATTTGTCGCAATCTACGGCGATTGAGCGAGAACAAACAGTTGCAAAAACATCTGTTGCTCGTAAAAAAGGCGACCTTCAATAAAAACGTAATTGAAATTATTCACGTGCCGGTTTAATTTCTAATTAGGCACGATGTTATTGTGAAATGACAGAAATATTGAACTAAATCGGTATTGGCTTCTTTTTTGGGAATATTTTATCAATGAACGTATACTTTTACAATGTTTGTAAATATGTGAGCACCAATGTACCTATCTATCACATAATAATTGTCATTGCTTCATTTTTAATTCTTTTCACCTATTGTGGTATAGTAATTTTATTCTAGGTGCATCGTCTTCACATATAATTGTATAATTAATGTACCTATACAAAATATTGTAAGACATTTTAAAAGAGTAACGGTGGAGTTTCTTGCCCATTTTTCTCTATACGAAACTACCTTTTGGAAGGGGCGACTAGAATCAATTCAATTTTTTTTTGTAAATATTGACGTTTAAAGTGCCTTTTATGTGCCTAATTGAAATAAATACTTTGACTTTGAGCGCGAATTTAGATAATTCACGTTACAGCTAGTTCACACAGAAAATGTTTACAGGATCCGTTTTTGTTTTGGTGATGACGTCTGTAGTTGTATGAGCGAGTTCACATACACGACAGTATTCCGAATCCAGTAAAAAATACTGGGTCCGTTATTTTTATCGTATCCTGTCTGCTAGATGCGACGCAGTTGTCATTTGTTTGACCAATCCGTCGCGCGGTACACCAGATTCACACGATTCGATTGTAGTTGATCAACTGCTAAATCGCATGCGATTTGAACCGTCTGAACAGACTTTTAATAAATAGAATAAATATAATAAATTTATTGTTTCAAAGATTACGATTACAATTCAGTTGAAGTCCTAGACCTCACACTAGGATTCCCTGTGTCGTGAGATCTAGGCTCTTTCGTTCCGTTTACTAATTTAATATTACTGTGTTACACAAGACACATTTTGGAAATCATGTATTAAGGTATGTTCTTTTACATAATCTAAAAAAAGTAAATAATATAACATAAAGTATAAAAGATTTATCTTGTGTTTTATAAGGACTAAATAAATGTGTGGATGTGTGTGTGTTTGTGTAGATTAGTGTGTGTGGATGTGTGTGTCAATCAAATTGAAGCAACAAAACGTTTCAAATTTTGTTGATCAAGACATTTTGTTGATAGCGATTCGACCCGTCTGAACCTGTCGTTTCGGATGTGAATAATACATCCCGTACCGACGGATCCGTTAAAACAGATCCGCTGTGTGAACCGGCGCTTAAGTGCGACGATTTCTATTGATAAACAGATGCTATTAGTATTGGAACAGAATCGTATAATTATGCTAATAAGGTACTTAGCATGAACTATAGGAAATTATCGATGTAAATGACGATTCACGGAAATCATGACAAGAATGACGATAAGTACGTCCGATGCACCCTGGGCAGTTAGCCTCGCTACCAACCTTGTTGACTGGTTAATCTATTCACCACGGCATGGCCTATTCTTATACACGGGGTTTGAAGGAATTACATGATTTCGTTTACACCCTGTATTGCTAGTGTCGCCACATGAGAAGAATACGCAATACAAAGTTCGGTAATATGGGAATTCGGCAGAAAGTCATAATGATAACGACCACAATGACCATCATCAACACTATCATAACATAACATAACACCACGCTTGTATTCCAAGAAGGGATGGGCAGAGGCGTAATATTAACACGCTATTACACCGTTATGTTTAAGTCCCATTTAATAGAAGGCGAGCCAATTGCCATCAACCGAGCACAAATCCAAACTCCCGGCTTCTACAGAGGAATTGCATATGGAAAAAACCCAATAACGCTTTGTCTGACCTTAGGTATTGAACTCAATACTTCATGATCAACAGTCACGCTTAACCAACGAAGCAGCCAAGTCTATCATATCTTAAGTACCTAATGGTAAGTATAAATAAATAAAACCGAAGAAGAAACCAATTACATTGATGCACAAGACAACAAGAAAGAAGCAACTCAATCCTAATACGACGGATATTGAAGCTCGCAACAAGCCCCGACATTTCGCCGACAACGTATCGCTTTCCAAGTGGGTGACAATAAATTTCTCCAGAACAATCGTAAAGTCCCAGGAGACCTACTACCTACGTAACAAACAGTGGCTGCTTTGTTCCATGGCCTCTGGCGATTGCTATTTTGCATCGGAAAAACTCAGCTCCACTAGGGTATAAATTGAAATTGGCGAAAGGAACGCAACCCGCTAGGGGTGGACTATAAAAAGTGCGCGGTGGTACGCTGAATTTATTTGGAGTTGTTCGCGGGCTCTAGCTGGGTGGGTCTGGTTGACTGTTTATTGTTTTTGCCTTTATTCCCTTGTGTAAGTTTAGCTTTAGTTTTAGTAGATGCTTGATACTCGTTGAATCTTTACTGTCCTTAGGCCCGATTTTTCAACTGTCAGATATTTTGTAACTGAGGAATAAATTTGACGTTTTGACAGATTTCCTATACTGGGTGTAAAAATACCCTTAACGAAGCCGAAGTCTACGCATACTGCACATCAAACTAAACTAACTAAGTAATTGCTGGAAAATGACTTTTATTTTGTAGTATTAAAAAACAGATTTTAATTGTAGCGCGCAGCAGACTGTGCCTACATTTTGAAAATGTTGATAATGTTTGTATAGAAGAATGTTTAGTAATAACATTTAAACTTAGTTTTCGTGAAAAACGCTCAAAAATATGGTGATTTTGACCTTCAATATCTCCGTAACCAGTCGGTTCCCAGGTATGGCCCAATACCAAAAAGTCTTCGTAATAATTTGATTTTGATTTGAATGATGGGAAGAATATGTGGCTCTCGGCTTCGTTACACCCGATATAAAAGCTATCAAAACGTGGAATTTCTCAGATAAAAATTATCTAACGAATGAAAAATCTAAATGTAATACAATTGCAATTTTATTATAATTTTATATGCATAACAAGATTATATTGTTTCCATTCTTCTTTTAATAAAATTAAGTGAAAAATAAAATAGTCGTCTTACACAGGTAAGTACCTACATCGCGGGACGTAAAGAGTCATTGTTTTTTTTAATATCCAATATTTATAAAGCAGAAATATGGATGCTGACAGAGGATTGGAAAAGGTTGATGTGAATTGAAAAACTTATAGAAATCTAAATATTTATAAGTATAATTTTTAATTATTTATAATTTAAATAAATTATTTATACAAGGTTAGTCGGAAAGGGGGTACTAAGCCGAAAGGGTGTTAAAGCACCTATAATAAAGGATAACTTTGTTCTACAACCTTCCCCAAAACTCGATAGTTTAAGAGAAATTGCTTTTCAAAAATTTCGTAAAAAATATGCTAAAATCTATTTGTCCATAGCTATGATCAGCTGTTTTTACAATTTAGGTCATATTTGGGGTCACGGATTAGATAATTAATTTTCTGAATTCATAACTAAAGCAGGTATTTTTTTTTATATGCAAATAAAAATGATCGAATTTTGAAATTTTAACACGTGCTTTAAAATAGTCATCAGTGATACTTTAAGTGGCCCGCGGCTTAGTACCCCCTTTCCGACTAACCTTGTATAAAGTGTAAATGCAAATACTGAAAACCTTTTAAGGGCTCATTTTACTCATCATTATGAACAACTTCTACTAGGGACTAAATCTGAAATCGCGAGAAGAAATCTGCTGCTCCATACATTTATGTTTGTTAGTTTGCATAACTCGACAAAATGTAGGGAAGGCTTTTTCGTGTGGTTAGTGACTAACCTGGTGTCAGAGCTTATGCCGCCCATGGGCCTCTAACTTGGCTTCACATGCCGTCGAGAAATATCTCTCAAGCATGCCGGTTTTCTCACGATGTTTTCCTTCATCGTTTTTAAGCAAGTGTTAATTATACAATACATACATGAATCCGAAAAGTCAGAGGTGCGTGCCTTGGGCTCGAACTCGAGACCTATGACATGGCAGTCGGACAGTCACACCACAAGGCTATCACTGCTATAATATATGGAACTGCTGATTTGAACACACACCGTGAACACCTTACAGTTCTATGGGGAAAAGCCTAAAGCAGGAACCTAACAATAGGTAGATAACATATAAGATAGGTACTACCTCAATAGGCAATGCGCAGCTGTCAAGAGCCACACATCGGTGATAACAGAACCTCCGCAGATAGGATACGTCTTCTCTCGCAGTGACACCTGCCAGGGAACCGCCGCGATCGACGTGTTGCGACCCGACACGATGCGACGCGTTGACGCGGCTACAAGCCCACCTCGCTCATGATTCACGAGGCTGTAATCGTCCACTGCAGAACATGGGCGCGTCAATGACCGCTACAATGACCGGTCAAATCGCACGTTTAACTCTAACCCGTTATTAGAGGAACATTTGTGATTTTGTGTATTATTATCTAACCTATAACTATGTACCCTACTTTACGTATGTAACCTACTTTGTGTATTATTACTAACTGCTGGGTGAATATTCGAAAATTTTTAACATTATTTTAACAAATCATTCTTCTCCCGGGTTGTTAACGTTATAGTATTGTCAGATTGTTTTTATTCTTGTCTTATTGCTTGACGGCAGCGGTATAGTTTCAGTTTTCATTATTATAGTATTAAACATCTGCATTCTTAACTTTGGGATGATGCTAATGACGTTCTCAATTTTTGTTAATATTTTTCGAAGAATGCCCATACTACCTGCACGTGTAACATGACCACTGTAGGCGAGGGTTTTTACCTGTGTCGTTGTGCAGTGAAAACCTGGTTATTGCAATGAACGTAATTTTACAGGAGAAGATAATAACTGTCTGTTAAAAAAAGTATGTAGTGTAGATGTAAGGTTCTTCTGTTTTATTATCTACTAGCGACCCGCCCCGGATCGCACAGGTGCAATGTAGATACTAATGTGGGACATATAAACCTTCCTCTTGAATCACTCTATCTATTGCTGAAAACTGCATTAAAATCCGTTGCGTAGTTTAAAAGATCTAAGCGTACAGACAGCGACAGTGACTTTGTTTTATACTATGTAAAGATTCATCAATCTATTTCATTTTAGAGCTGTGTACGTTCGTCCTAAATATGCATTACGAGGTTTTCTACTCAACAAATGAATAATAAAAAATAAAAATGAATTTGTGCTTTACAAGGTTTTCACTGCACAGCGACGCTATTCACAATAGCGATAATGACATTTTGTCTATTTTCCGTAATGAAAACCCTTATATAGGTCATGCCACACCGGCTATTATAGGTATATGTCTGGAATTCATAAAATGCAAAGAAATCCAGAGTTGTACTTAATCTACGTCTAGCTAGATAGTGCCAGTTGATATTGGTAATGTCGCCGCGCAGTTTCCCAATAAACATGATTTTTGGGTAAGTCACGGCTTAGATTTAAACGTGCGAATCTTGTAAAAATATTTGTATGAAATACAAAATTTACCTCTTCGACTTGGTGTTAACTGGGTGTCTACTGAAAAATAACAATAATTCATAGATGTTATATGTATAATTTTATCACATTACTTCCAAAATATGTTCCCTGTGAGGGCACTGCAATACATAACATTACATTAGCTCAGACTAGCTCAGCTAGGCCTTAGTCCACCACCATGGCTTGGTGCGGGTTGGCAGATTGCACACACCGTCGAGAACTTTATGGAGCCCTCTCAGGTGTGCAGGTTTCCTCACGATGTATTTCCTTCACCGTTAACGCAACTGATAATCAAATTCTGATCCGCACATGAATTCGAAAAGTCAGAGGTGCGGGCCGGGATCGAACTCAGACTCTCCTGCATGAAAGGCAAGCGTTTAACCGTTAGGCTATCACTGCTATAATACAACAAATGTTAAATAAAAAAAATAAAAAAGCTAGCTTATTCCTTTTATTCATTTTCTGTACATATATTTAAAATTTATAAACATTAAAAAAATATAATACTAAAAAAACACGAAAAAATATAAAAAAATGTGTCCCACCGGCGGCATCGGGGACAGCGGCCACGCTATAGGTTATTTATTATCATTTTTAGTTAATCACGACGAAAACTACCACCCAGACTACATTTTAACTCTGTACCAAATCACAGCCAAATCCATCCATCCATTGTATGCAGACTTTCTCATTTATGAATTGTTGAATAACCTATTTCAAGTTATTAAAAGTGTCCGTTTTCTCTAGAACTTGGCGAAAATAGCCCGCGAGGGACTGTTTCTCGTAGTAAACGAAGTGTGGCCAACATGGGTCATTAGGGTTAGGAGTCCTAAGTTTGTAAAGATGATCCACTTTCAGTAGATATCTCGCTATCGTCTAAGGTACAAATTTTGAAAATTGCCTAATATTTGATTCGAAGTACTTTCGTACTTCTACTATTGGATGATGAAGACATATTATTTATCCTCACATGGGATGATCTGGTCACCGTTTATTGAATACTTATATACAACTCAGATCCCAGCCTATAAAGCCTTGCTACCTTTAGAAGTCTTACAACACATCTTTGCAGAATCGAATTCAGACGAGGAAGTAAGAATAACTTCTAACAAATATTATAAAGTTAAATTAAACATTACTGAAATCATCATTCTGAAGCGAGTGTTCGTAACTTTTAATTTGTTTCTTCGGATCTCTAACTAACCGTGTCGTGCGTATGTTCCTTCAATCAATTAATCATTGTCGCTTACCCATTAGTTTTGATAATAAACAGTTATACAACGTCTTATATTGTTCCTTGACATGCGTCCGATTCAAGAAGTCTAATATATCATTCTTATGCATCTCCGCTTCTCCCGCCAAAGCAGTGTAGTCCAACTCCTTCGTAGACCCAATAGGCCCAAGCTCGCTCTCCTCGCCAATTATATCGCAAATATACACAATAACCAACAATAACACTTTAAACAACATTTTATTCATGTAAGATAAAAAAATTGATTAGAATTTTGTTTACGAAATAAAATTTCATTTTTTTTTTATTTCAACTTTTGGTCCATCTTGTATAGATTCAATGGTGGCATCAAGGCATATATCGTATATACGTATAAATTTATTTACAATTATTGTGGAAAGTTATAAAACCAAATGGCCGTGAAATCAGAGAAGTTTATGGAGTGCATTAAGTTATGCAATGGCACGAGACGGACGCCTGCTAACAATTGCTGACGGAGCGCCGGGGTGAAACTTGTTGCTATTGTGTTTGTGCAGGCGTTTAACAACTTTTCCTCTCTGCTTAACATTATTCGGAGTTAATGATTGCGTCCTCTTGTTGCAGAGAGACAAGACTATTTTAAAAGAAAATTGCGAGAAGAAAGGTGTTTATATAAGAAGCTTTTTTGTTTTAGTTATACCTGGAAACTATTCAGAGTTAGCAATGCGTGATAATTGTTACATTTCTGACAATATAAATAAATATTCTTTTAACATTTTCCCATAAAAGAAAACACGCGTTGTGGGAGCTGAATGTTTTTATTCAATGTCGCTTCTAAAAATACCTTGCCTACACGAAAGGGGTAGACATCTTAAGATAATATTCATGTACATACAATGTGTGCTTCTAAAAATACATATTCCGGGATCCTCTTACTGATACGAATAGTGTACGATAAGAAATGTGCTGATAATAGATGTCTTTGTGTCTGTTTATCCGTATAACAGTCAGGTAAATATTATTTTTGTAAGAAATATGATTTTATTATCTATATATTGTTCCCAAATAACAGTGTTTTTATTTCAGAAAGTTGTTAGTAGTAATAACAGTCACTTTATACTCATGACAAAGAATATCAATGTTTCACTTTATAAATTACCACTGGGTCACTCCGCTACAGCTAAAAGCAGTATAGGTACGTTAGCGCAAATTCGAAAAGGGGAATTTTGTAAGTTTTAAAGCGCTCTAAACAAGTCCCCGGGCGGAGTCCCCGTCCTATGAAACACGTTTTAGGGAGACCGGGACTTGGGATCGAAACTGTTCCGACTAAGTTCTGGAAAAAAATCACTGTAGATACGGAGTTTTATCTCCAACTGATGCTGATTAAAAGAGTATCCTTTATTTGGAACACTTACTATTTTTAACCGACTTCAAAAAGGAGGAGGTTCTATATTCGATAGGTTTTGTTTTTATGTATGTAAACCGATTACGCTGAAATTTATGATCCGATTTACGTGATTCTTCTTTAGTTTGATGCGGAATAGTTGCCATTTGGTCCCATAAAAATTTAACATAGTTTGGCCCAGTAGTTTTCTGTCTAACTATTGTCACCTTATCCACAGTAAATATAAAGGGTGTAAACGAAATCATGTAATTCCTTCAAATCTCGTGATGTACTGCTGACATAGATTAACCCTGCACGGGATACATTTGGAATCATTTTTTTACAAGATATAAACATGTGTTATTAACGCGAGGCATTTTAGCGCCCCAACTTAAATGACCGCGCGGCGAGCGATAGCCGCGCAATTCGCTCGGGGGCTAAAATACTAACGTGAGGCATTTTAGCGCCCCGAGCGAATTGCGCGAGAAACGAGGAACAAGGAATTAGAAATACAGTCGTAAGGCCTAGGAATAGGTTTAGTATGAAGTTGCTAGTACATCTCATAAAGATACATTTAGTGAGTAAGTGTCACACACATCAGTCACATCGCGGTCATGTCGCCGATCAGTCACGTCAAAAAACAGCGTCACGGCCGGCGCGTCTCAGTCGCGTCACTCAACCACGTCAATTACGTCAAGATCGTAGCGAACGAAACAGGCACTTTTTTTATCGTTGGAAAATCCTCATAGATGTCCCTCGCACGGGTAAGGCGAGGGGGTCTGCTGGTCTCTTACCGGCTAAAAACCAACGGTGTTCCTCCTTCTGACCGTTCGGCCGGGGTCGCGGGATTCGCAAAAGCATGCACCGCAACCCCTAACATCACGTCACTTTCCTTAACGATGACGTGACTGATCGGCGACGTGACCGATGTGTGCGAGTGACCTTATACGTCAGTTTTCTTAAAGAGAGTAAGTACATAAAAATACCGGGTTTACATGTTGCCTACATATGTATATCGACTGCCTTGTTGGTTTAGTGTTAAGACTGCTAAGTAAGGGGTCCTAGGTTCGATCCCCAGGTCGGGCGTAGGAATTTCTCAGTAGCAGCTCGGTGTGTGAATTTGTGCCCGGTTAATGGCAATACTCTGCCGAACCCTTCGGGGAATACAAGGCGTGATGTCATGTTATGTTCTATGTATATCTATCGCACGGTATAATGTATGCGTTATCACTTAGAATTAGTATAGGCACAGAATAAATAATACACTGGCCTGCAAAAATAAGTATCACACTTTTAAAATTTCAATTTTTTCTAAACTATAGAAGTTAGAGATTTAAAATAAAAAAACGTTTTATAGCAATTTTTATCAGCTTTCTTTGAAACTATAGTAACAAAGTTAAACTCCTTTTTGAGTCCTTTTTGTTTCGAAAATATATCTTGTGTACTTAAAAAGTTATTGTAATTTTAAAAGTGTGATACTTATTTTTGCAGGCCAGTATAGTATGTCAGTATGTATAGGTTGTCTGGTAGATATCGCTATCAGCGATAAGACCGCCATTGTACCCTTTAATGTTTGTTATTGTATAAGACCTGTGTTACAATTTTGGTGTACAATAAAGTATATTCTATTCTATGGTATAGCCACATCTATTCAACCGTGGTATTCCTCTCCCAGAGTTTCTCAAACTTTTTTTCACAGATAATAACCGTTGAACGTATTCTTTTAGACCCTGAAAAGGGCAACGTTCATTGTTCGCACTTCACCAAGTGTTAAGTTCACAAATAAAACGATTACTGTAGAAGTTTGGAAGGAGGGGCGGCTTCTTTGTGAAGCAGACAATGCTGTCGAATTATGTGTAATCTGCGAAGTAAATAGGTTTAGAATTACTTATAATAAGGCTTTTGTATTTGTAATTTTAGTTTTACAAACACAGCCTTCATTTAGGAGTTGTTTTACTTTAATAAACTGTTTTGAGCTAACTATAAAGTGCCCGAGTTGTAAATGTTGTAATTGTTTTGTGTAATGAGAGTTTTTATTAATTCTTGACTTGGTGTCGTTTGGCTCTAGTCTCAACTGATGGTAAGCGCAGATAGGGTCTAATAAATTTCAGAAACACTGATATTCATTTTACGATCTTTTATTTTATTTGGTTACCTTTTTCATGTTTTAAGCAATACTGTTTGCAAATATTTTCTATGTATCAGTCTCTGGTTTTATAATACAGTGGAATCCGTTTATTACGACTTCGCTTATGAAGATCAGCCTCTTATAGCGACTTAAGAACACCCTTTAGTTAGGTTTTCTTATCTAGTATTTACTGACGCTTATAACGACGTCCGTTTAGTACGACCAAATATCGCCGTCCCTTTGTTGTCGTTATAAGCGAACTCCACTGTATATAATTTTTTCCTCATTTTATTGATTTGAGTTTATTTTTTGTACATAACCTCGCCCACTGCGGTATGAAAAGGATTAACAGTGGTGGTATCAAGTTTTGTCAGCAGACGCAGAGATAAAACAGTTTTGTTGGTTTAATTTAAACTTGTAGTGAAACTATATCGAAACCAGTTTCTTGAGAAACACATAATTTTATTGGTAGTAAAATGATATTGTCTAAGTTTGATATTATAATGTTCTCTATGCACTTAATACAATCCCTTAGAGCCTAAGGTCTGTATTCAAATGGCGGCCAGACTGCTTATTTACGAACGGTTCAATAGAGTGTCCATTGTGTCCTTAAAATAGTTTTAGACATTTTGGTATTCTGCTGGTTATTTTTAAACCCTGACAAAAAGAGGGGTGTTATAAGTTGAACGTGTGAATCTGTGTATCTGTGTGTCTGTCTGTGGCATCGTAGCTTCCAAACAAATGGACAGATTTTGATGCGGTTTTTTCTGTTTAAAAGCTAATGTGATCGAGATGGTGAATGGATCGGGTGTCGGGGGTTATGTATAGAATTTTTTGGCTTTCTACTGACTTTCTATTAAACCAGTGATACCCAAAGTGGTCTATATTGACCCCCAGGGGTTGATGATGATCTCAAGGAGTCCATGTGGGTGAAAAAAAGAATTGGGGGTCCGTGAGATGTAAACGGGGGTTCACGGTAGTGGATATCTTGTCTTTCCTTTAATGGAATAACCCACATATACACATGATTTGTTGCTTAGTTTTTACCTGAAAACGTAACAAAGTGACCGACGACGCTCGATAGTAATATCGTAGGTACCTACTGTCGTAGGTTTAATAAATTTATAAAACTTAACGTGTGCTTTATTGGCTTTTCGCTCTACACCTCACTACGGTTAGAAATCAGTCAAAAACACATTTGCAGTCAATGAATTTGCAAAATGCAATATCAGCTAAGCAGAGGGTCTACCCAAAACTGATAAAAATGGCGAGTGGTCTATGGTCTCGAGACAAAAACGTTTGGGGACCTCTGCATTAAACTGTCATTCAACATCTATTGAACTAGAGTGCGCGCAAGATAACTCTGCGCGCGACGGAGGGCGTGCTAAATGTTGCCATGATGGCAAAAATACAAAGTCCTACTTTTTAAGGAAAAGTAAAATATTCGTGAGCATTAAAATTGGGCAGCCCTCTTGCGGTTTATTATATTTTAATTGAGCTAAGTTATGTACGTTTAAATTTACTAGCTATCAATTAAATTAATTCGTATTTTTACGTAATTTGCAAAGGAAAAGAACTAAACTGATAAATGTGGCGTGAGTGAATAAGAATGCATTAGAGCCATACCTCACCGGGACGCCATAGCGACGTCTCCAGGTCGCCCAGCCAACTAAATGTATACAGCTTTATAGAGGATGGCTGACCTGGCGTCCGCTTGGTGACGCAGCCAACCATACACTTTATTGGCGACGCGACCTGGCTGCGCCGTCATGGCTTCCCGGTGAGGTATGGCTCTTATGATTATTATCGTCTGATGAGGTAATCTTTATTGTTATATTTTTTTATTCCTAAAATCAGGTAGATCTAGTGACAAACTTAATAAAACGGCAACACTATGGCGGACCATGATTAGTTCCGATTTTGGCCGCGCGCAGAGTTATCTTGCGCGCACTCTTTTACTTCAATACAAAACATTGAAGTTTCAGCAGACTAGCTAATCTGTCACAATCGTAATGAAATCTCAATGGGGTGTCGTATGTCATTTTATTTAAATTAACAGGCTTGACTCCGTGTATCCAAATGGAACTGTCAGTATGTATACGTCACCGGAATTTCATAAACTTGACAACTTTTTTTATCAATCCGCCACTCCTATCTCAAATGAGAGCTATTTATTAATTAATTAGCGACCCGCCCCGGCTTCGCACGGGTGCAATGTAGATACTAATGTGGGGCATATAAACCTTCCTCTTGAATCACTCTATCTATTGCTGAAAACTGCATTAAAATCCGTTGCGTAGTTTAAAAGATCTAAGCGTACGGACAGCGGGAGTGACTTTGTTTTATACTATGTATAGAAGGCCTAGTGGCTAAATTGTCAAACGGTACTCAATTTTAAGATTCTGTTAAGTCTCGTACTGCCACTGTCACTTTAAAGCGAAATGACAGTGACAGCACGAGAATAGACGACAACTTCAAATTGAGTACCATAATATAACGGGGTGAATAGAGATGCAGGGATGAATCGGGACGAAACTTTAAAATGGATTTTAAATTTGAAATAATACAGGGTGTAAAAGAAGTCATGTAATTCCTTCAAACCTCGTGATGTACTGCTGACATAGATTAACCCTGCAAGGGATACATTTGGATTCAATAAAAAAAAATCCAAAAGTAAACATGTGTGTTTAACTTGAGGCATTTTAGCGCTCCGAGTTAAATGACCGCGCGGCGAGCGACAGCCGCGCAATTCGCTCGGGGCGCTAAAGTGCCTCACGCTAAGAGCAGAGGTTTACTTCTTGTAATTTTTTTGTTTATTGAATTCAAATGTATCCCTTGCAGGGTTAATCTATGTCAGCAGTACATCACAAGGTTTGAAGGAATTACATGATTTCGTTTACACTCTGTATAGTTTGTTGCCAACAAGGACACTAAATCGTTAATTATAACACAGTAAACACATTAGTTCTTTTTGGCAACAAACTATATTATTTTAATGATAAAATCCCTTTTAAAGTTTCGTCCCGATTCACCCCTGCATCGCTATTCACCCCATTATACCGTAACGTTTGAGTATTTGGCCATAAAAGGCACAGTAGTACTGTTAATTACTTAGCCAATTATTTTATAATCCAGTAGTAACCGTCCACTACATCTTTAAGATGAACCTCACAATAATCGAACGTAACCCACTGCCATAATAACAGCGGCAAAGGGAATGTTTGCAGACGCACATGTGGATTGCTTCTACGTAACGATGCGTAAGAGGTGCGCTTCCTTGGTGAACAGGGTACGGGCCAGCTCTAACAGAATCCTAAACATGATTGCAATCAGATTGGATTGGATATACGTGGGTCGCTGTTGCGGCATCTCTCATGGGAAGAGGTAGCGGTGAGTCATGGATCTATACTAATATTATAAAGCTGAAGAGTTTGTTTGTTTGAACGCTCTAATCCCAGGAACTATTGGTTGGAATTGAAAAAATATGTTTGTGTTGGATAGTCCATTTATCGAGGAAGATTATAGGCTATATATAACATCACGCTACGACCAATAGAAGCGGAGCATAAATGAAAAATGTTGCAAAAACGGGAAAAATGTCCACCTGTGCAAAGCCGGGACGGGCCGCTAGTCATGTATAAAATGTATATCCCTTACTAACCCAGTTTTTAAGTATCGCTAACCTATTGAGTCTTGGTAGCTTGAATAAATATTTTTCTATTCTTCTAAAACAAAGAGATACTAGTATTGAATGTCTTTGTTCTAAAAGCATTTTTTCTTCAAACAAACTTCATTATAACCTCAAAATCTTTTCCCCACAATCGTAACCGCTTTTCATAGTTGATTTACACAGCGAGTTTGTACAAGAAGTCTGCAAATGAATCAACAATTCACTTAGAGTCCGCATTCCCTATTAATTAGATACATAGTTCGTACTTCGGTTACTGTAACTTTGTTACAAGTTTGAAAGCGAGAGTGACTATGAGTTAGCGACGTCTGGGATATTTTTTGGAGTTAGTTGCGTTTGCCAATTGAAATAAATATGTGTATGTGTGTGTGTAAATATGCGGTGATAGCCTAGTGGTGTGACCGTCAGACTGCCAAGTGATAGGTCGTTCGAACCCAAGGCACGCACCTCTGACACTAACTTTCTTTCGAACTATACATTAGCTGACAGTTACTGTAGAAATAATAGAAAAGGAGGTTCTTGCATATTGGTCAGAAACATTCACGAGTTTGAAATGATGCCACTGGTAAAAAAACTCTCTATACCAAACATTTTTGAGTGTTGCGGAATTCAACTTAAAAAACATAACATCATAATAATTTGCGTGTATAGAGTGCCAAAAGGTACTAATACAAAAATACATTTTCAATTATTTTTTGAAAAATTAGAAAATTTACTACATCAAATAACACGTGGTAGATCTAATAAAAAAATCGTTCTTTGTGGCGACTTTAACATAAATTTACTAAAACAAGACATAAATACTAAAACACTTGTTAACCTAGTCAAAGGATATAATCTTAAAACTTTAGCTAATGAACCTACCCGTCTACCTAGCGGCACTTGCATAGACAATATATTTCATAATGATCGCGGTAATAATGGGGAAATAATAGAAACAGCACTTTCAGATCACACTGCACAGATTTTAAAATGTAATGTTAGAAAGTCTTGCGTTATACACTCATGGAAAATAAAACTAGTCGATTATTCTCCAGATTTAGTAGACAAATTTGTAAAATGTATTAGTAGCTTGAGTTTCAGTGAAGTATACGAAATAAAAGATCCAAATATTGCTTATGAGTGTTTCTTAGACACATTCAAATTATTTTATAATCTATGTTTCCCCAAAAAAGATGTAAAAAGAACAATAAACAAAAAACAAAAATGGCTATCTAGAGGCATAAAAAATTGCAGTAAAATCAAACGTCAATTATTATGGACATACCGGAATACTAAAACCGAAAACAATAAATACCGTTATATCTCCTATTCAAAACGATATAAAAAGATTATACAACTTACTAAATATGCGCAAAATAACCATTTCATCAGAACGTCCAGCAACAAAAGCAAAGCAACCTGGAAAGTAATAAATAATAACAAAGACGAACTCCCTAGAGAACCTATTTCAAAAATTATGCACCTTGGTAGAGAAATAACAAAAACTGAAGACATTTGTAATGCATTTAATGATTTTTTTATTGACCAGATTGCCCCATGTCATATTGATAATAATGCATCACAGATTTATAGGTTAAAAGACTCGATGTTTTTAAATCCATGTACGCCGAAGGATATCTCTGATACTATAAGATCTTTGAAAAATACTAAAAGTACTGGTTGCGATAATTTAACGACAAATATCATTAAGAAAGTACATAACTTTATCTGTTTTCCATTATCGCATATTGTAAATTTGTGCTTTGAACAAGGAGTTTTTCCAGACTTGCTAAAAATTTCTATTATTAAACCGTTGTTTAAAAAAGGAGACAAAACATTAATGAAAAATTACAGACCAGTGGCGTTGATACCTATATTTTCAAAAGTAATCGAAAAAGTAATTTACTGTCGGTTATACAATTACCTAGAAAATAAAAATATTTTAGTCGACGAACAAAAAGGTTTTCGAAAGAAGAAATCTATTAATTCAGCTATCTTTGATTTCCTACGCATTGTAATGAATAACGTAGATAAAAGAGTATCCATTTGCGCCCTTTACATGGACATGACGAAGGCTTTTGATTATGTAGATCACAGTATTCTTATAAGCAAACTGGAGAGATATGGCATACGCGGAAATATCCTTAACCTACTAATATCATATTTAAGTAAACGAACACAGTTCACAGAAATAACAAATATCGATACTATAAACAAAAGAGAAATTAAATATAAATCCAAATCGAGGCCGGTAAAATATGGAGTACCTCAAGGGAGTGTTTTAGGTCCGTTATTATTTCTACTCTATATTAATGATCTCCCCAAAAACACTAAACATCCAACAGTATTGTTCGCTGATGACAGCACAATTATTGTTAAATCAGATAATTCTTACAACTATGAGGAAGAGGTAAATAACACATTAAGACAAACAATAGAATGGCTTAACTGTAATAATCTGCTAATTAACTTAGAAAAAACTCACATTATGCATTTTGAACAAAGACTTAGGGAAAATCATATACATGTAAGTTATAATGGAATATCTGTTTCAGAAAAAGATAACATAAAGTTTCTAGGCTTATTGATAGATTCTAAACTTACATGGAAATCACAGGTAGAAGTCATTTGTAGTAGAGTAAACAGCTTTTCTTACGCACTGTATAAATTATCAAAATTTGTGAATCGAGATACGGTACTTGTAGCCTATCACAGTCATGTAGAATCTATTATGCGATATGGTCTCATTTTCTGGGGCAATTCAACGGATAAAGAACAAGTATTTATAGCACAAAAGAGGTGCATTCGTGCAATATGTAACTTGCACCCTAGAGATAGTTGTAAACCGTTCTTTCAGTCATTAAATATTCTTACATTTCCATCTCTTTATATCTATGAGGTGGCGGTGTTTGTAAAAAGTAACTTACAATTATTTACAATAAAGCCCCCAGCAGATCCAAAGTTGAGGAAAAGGGAGTCCAATATTCTAAGAATTGAGCATAGCAACACTGCCCTTTTACGGAAAAGTGTTTATGAAATGGCTCCAAGAATATATAATAAAATACCTCATGACTTAAAAAAATTAAATATAAATCTCTTTAAGAAAAAGCTGAAAGAACTGTTAATAAAGAAATGCTGCTACTCAATAAGTGAATTTTTAGAATGATATAATTAATTTAGATTAATAAAAAAATAATAAAAATAACAGTATTATATAATTAATATAATTTTCGAAACAGACTGTATAAATATGTATAATAGAAGAAATAACTATAATTACAATAGAGATTAACAGTATTATATATAAATATAATAGAGTAAGAAAGCCAAATAATTAAAAAGGTAAGCAATGAATAGACATAAGTGATGGAATTAAATAGTATTATATAAATGTGATAGTATTATATACATAATAATAGGTTAATTGAAATTAATAGCAAAGTATGTCAATAGAATATAAGTAATTCTCGTTTAATATAATTTTCGTATGCCCACAGGCACAATGTAGCGAACTTCCTGTAACTCTAACACCTTTTGTATTGTACACCTGCATTGACGAATAAAAAGATTTGATTTGATTTGATTTGACTTTTCGGATTCATGTGCGTATTGTATAATTATCACTTGCTTGAAAACAGTGAAAGAAAACATCGCAAGGAAATATTTCCTCAGAGTTATTTCTCGACGGTATGTGAAGCTAAGTCAGAGGCCCATGGGCCGCATAAACTCTGATAACAGGCTAGTCACTAACCACACGAAAAGAAGAAGATGGAAATAAAACGCAGAAACTGTTCAAACATCATTAAAATCGAACAAAGATGAGCATACTGATTAATGATTGCATACCTAAAGTTACAGACCTTTCTATACATATTATCTGAGTACAATTTATTCTCATTTTTCATTCATTTAATTGTATAATATTTATATTTCGTTTGTGTTTTAATTACTTACTGCGTACATTGCCGCAGCATTGAACAATATTTGTTCAGCGTGTCCCTTTAAAACACATACAATAGCCATCAAATAATAATCGATTGGTTTTATTAATAGTTGATTTATTATAATTTATATATTGCTTTTATTTAGCGTAAGCCAGAAGTGAAACCCACGCAACCATATGTTTTGTTGCATTTTGTGTTTAACTCATTCATGGAATTACGCATTTAAAACGAAGATACGTAATAAAAATGCTTTTCATCAGCAGTGTGTCGCAAAAGACAGATAGAGATTTATTTCAAGAGTATAAACTGACATAACATGATACCATATATGGTAATAACCGTCATAAAACGTGGCACATCTCCAGTAGTACAGGATATTAACAAAACACTTTTTTGTTATAAGATGTGTTCTATGGAGTCACTCGACGACTCGACTTTGTTTTGTTACTTCTAGAAGTTTAAAAGACAATGGCGCCGATTCTCTTATTCACCAATTAAACTAAAATTAAAGAATTGCTATCTTTTTCACACTGATAAAATAAGAAAGAGACAGACAAATATGAGCAGTCAAATTTAGTTGAACTAAAATTTCCATACAAATATAGACGACACGTCGAATCGTGTCCACTAAAGACACGGTGAAGTTCAAGGCGTAAACTAATTTGACATCTCTAACTTAGATCTTATCTATCACCGTCCTTTTCTTGCACCGTCTGTTAGTAAAAGATAGCAATTCTTTAATTTTAGTTTAGTTGGTCTTTCTTTTTCGTGTGGTTAGTAACTAACCTGGTGTCAGAGTTTATGCCGCCCATGGGCCTCTAACTTGGCTTCACATGCCGTCGCGAAATATCTCTCAGGCATTCCGGTTTCCTCACGATGTTTTCCTTCACCGTTTTTAAGCAAGTGATAATTATACAATACGCGCATGAATCTGAAATGTCAGAGGTGCGTGTTTTGGGTTCGAACTCGAGACCTATGACTTGGCAATCCGACGGTCACACCACTAGGCTATCACTAGTTACGCTATCAGTAGTTTAGTTGGTGAATAAGAGAATCGATGCCACTCTCGTAACCATTTACACTTTAAAGATCGCTCGTAAACTGATAGCCGCATTTGGTTTGAGGTTAGACAGTCTAAATTCAAATAGCGGTATCGGTCTCGGTGTCTCGTCTCGGTTGCACCGGGAACCCCCGTCTTTGTGTAATTAAGTTGCGGGTGTCCGGGGGTTTTATCCGTTTCTTCCATCACAACATAGACACCCTAACCACATAGCAGCAAGTTCCTGCTCCCGGGCGAAAGTTGGAATGTTATAAAAGGCTGTGTGTTAACAATTTAGTTCGCTGCGGCAGATGAGCCTCGCTTCCGGACCGTGTACGGAGCGATCCGGTGAACTGGCGTATCGGTAACTTAGGGATCAGCAGTAATCTAGACTCCTTTTAAAGAATTATTTATAAAATGAGTATTTAGCGGTTGGAAAGGTTAACTGTTGTTGATCTTCAGTGCATAATTAGTCCATTGCTGTTCTACTGCTGGGCACGGGCCTCTTCTCAAAATGAGAAGGGTTTTTAGGCCTTAGTCCACTAAGCTGGCCTGTTGCGGATTTGCAGACAGAGATGAGTTGTTGGGGAGTTTGTTGCGCCATTTCTTCTTGCCAGCATTAACACTTGGAAGTGGTGATGGGTGGGCGAATTTGGGGGTTGTCTATTGTAATTTTGACGTTTAAAATAGCGCGCCCCCGCGCGTCACCTCGTCGCGCCGTGACATTAGTGACGGCGCACTCTTCGTTCGGAAACGGCTCGAAAATCCTCTCCCCTCTTGAACACTTCAGGGCCTTGAAGCACTGATTTTCAGTCTAGATTAAAAAAAGATTTTTTATTTTTGACAGAAAAACTAACGTGCTTGATGTGCAAATTCAGCACTCAAATCGTGCTGACTTACACCAGAAACATAAAAAAAAACTTCCACACATATGCGACTAGAGCAATGAGGCGACCGTGTAATATTTTATATGGGTATTATAATAGTAAAATATTTACTAAAGCCGGCGCCAGATGAGCTCGCATCCGGCCCGCGTCCGGGACAAATCCCGCGCGACCCACCGGTGCACAATGCAATAGTTATAGTGCAGGATGAACAGTGGGTCAAATATGTCGCCGGGGTTAGGGAGCTGACAATATTTTCGTAGTACCTATCTATGAGCAATCTACTTATAGTTCGGCTATTAAAATTATGTGCTTATAAAAGGTAAATAAAGCTTTGATCGTGAAACATTTATTTTGTTTTAAGAACCGTTTAAAAACGCACACTTTTAAAACGATTGAAGAATAAGTGTTGTAACAAATGTGTATTGTTAATAAAAGAAAAATTCAAAGGTCTCTCAATAGTACTCAATCAAAGGTTTGTTTATTTCATTTTCATAGAATTTGATCTTGTCGCAGGGATTCGGTTTGATATACATATACCTACAATGCAATTTACAAAATAAGAGAAAAATTACAAAACCTCAAAAGTGTTTGTTTATATTTGAACCAATATTTTAATTGTCATGTTGTTCTACTGTGAAGCCTGCACTATGTTGCTAGAATAGAGCATGGATTTTTTCCATGGCTTTCACTGAGTCGTCGTTGTGGTTATTGTTTTATTTTGATGCAAAAGTTTTATTTATACATGAATGTTGTATAGGTACCTATAGTTACGAAATATTTTTAGCTCTATATTACCTATAATAATTTATTTTACCGTTATAACCCATTTTCAGATAAAAGGAGTTCGACTTGGTACAATTAGTTTTGACTAGTTTTAACCATATTTTAATTAACTGCGTCGTCGATTTAGTGGTGGCAACCGTGACTGCTGATCGTGAGGTCCTGGGTTCGATCCCCAGGTCGGGCAAAGTGCTATTGGGTTTTTCCGTGTGGAATTCCTTAGTAGCAGCCCGGAGTTTGGATTTGTACCCGGTTGATGGCAATAGGTTCGCCCCCTACTACATGGGACTTAAACATAACGGGGAAATGAGGATGTTACTATATACCTCTGCTCAACCCCTCGGGGAATACAGGCGTGATGTTACGTTATGTAGTTTTAACTAATTGTAGCGGAGGTTATGACTATATAGCTAGATTTGACACTACTACAAGCTTAACATTTCTTTCTTTGATGACATCACATAATTACCAAATGTGTTTCTTCTTATGTGAAAAAGATGAAGAGGCTTTTTAATATCCTAAATTGTATGATTATTGTGAGCTTCTAGATAAGCGCTGTTCAAACCAGGGCCCGCGACTCATATTTGTGTGGCCTGCGAAGCGATTTTTAATCGTAGTGTTGTAAGAAGAAAGAATATTTTGAAGTATTTTTCCTTTTGAAGGCTGCTAATTAGTTTCTACGGCAGTATCGTAATTTGTATAGGCTCTTATATGTCTCCCACCTGGACACCCCTGTTCTAGATGATATTGAATTTATACCTCTAACTCAGTGGTACCCAAAGTGGTCTATATCGACCCCCAGGGGTCGACGGCGACCTAAAAGAGGTCCGTGTGGAAAATAATAATAATTGGGGGTCCGTGAGTTGTAAATGGGGGTCCACGATATTGGATCTCATTTAAGTAGGTCGTGACTGATTTGTTGCTTAGTTTTTAGGGTTCCGTACCCATAGGGTAAAACGAAACCCTATTACTAAGACTCCGCTGTCCGTCCGTCTGTCCGTCAGTCACCAGGCTGTATCTCATGAACCGTGATGCAGTGACAGTTGAAATTTTCACAGATGATGTATTTCTGTTGCCGCTATAACAACAAATACTATAAAATTTTATTAAATAAATATTAAAGGGGGCTCCCATACAACAAACGTGATTTTTATAGATAATGGTACGGAAGTCTTCGTGCGCGAATCCGACTCGCACTTGGCCGGTTTATTTACCTGAAAACGTAAGAAACAGACCGACGACAATAGTAGGCACAATTAAATAAAACTTAACGTGTGTTATTTTATTGTTTTTTTACTCTACATTTCACTACAGTTAGAAGTCAGTCAAGAACACATTAGAAGTCGATGAATTTGCAAAATTGCAGTATTACCTAAGTAGGGGTACCCAAAACTGATAAACTTTGGCAAGTGGTCTACAAGACAAAAACGTTTGGGGATCTCTGCTCTAACTGCTAACATTTTCCTAATATCCACCCTTTAGCCAGTGGATTTGCAGTAATTGATAGAGAAGGACACGTGTCGTCTACGTATGGGAGTAATAACATTGTTATTTATTCGATTACTGTCCAATATTGTTCCTGATTGTCCTTGCTGTCTCTCGTGAGATAATGAGAAAGGACAGGGTTCTATTGAACCAAATCTTGTTTCCTTGAGAAGAGCAGCTCCCATTATATTGATGTGTAAGCTTCCTTTATTGAGTCGTACTCAGTTGTCATCTTGTCAGTCGGTCTGGTAAACGCGATAATTGGATTTTTCTTCTTTTCAGTGTGAACATTTCACTGTAGTTTATACAGGGTGGGGAAAAACGACGGTTGGTGGAGGGAAAGTATGGTCAGGGAAACAAATTGTTTTAATACTACGTTAGCTAGTTCACACAGAAACTGTTTACAGGATACGTTTTTATTTTGCTGATGGTGCCTGTAGTTGTATGAGCGAGTTCACATACACGACAGTATTCCGAATCCAGTAAAAATACTGGATCCGTTATTTTTATTATATCCTGTCGGCCAGATGCGACGCAGCTGCCATTTGTTTAACTGATCCGTCGGTACAGATGTAAACAACACATCCAGTACCGACAGATCCGTTAAAACAGATCCGCTGTGTGAACGGGCGGTTAGTTTGCCATATTTGTACCCATATCATACGATTGATAACGAATGACAATTGTGATTTTAGTATACGGACAATTTAGTTGGCGGTCAATTTGCTAAACAATCAAATCTTTCTGTGACTGTACCTTAAATATTGATACAAGGAAGAAAACATTCCTTTATATTTAAAAATAAGTACCTATAACTACACTCAAATATATTTTTAAGACGACGAATTGAAAATATTGGCGGCAGGGATTTTAATATTTCTCAGCAATTACAAAACATTCTGAACTTATATTTATTTATCATGTCTTTAAGATCAATTTTATAATTGTTTTACATGATTGGATAACTTTTACAGCACAGAAAAAAATATCAAAAACTGCTCTTCAAAAACATAGATTTTTATTTTACAGAGAAACGCCTATCGCCATCACCTATCGCCAATCACCTAACACCAATCATCTATCGCCAATCACAAACCGCCAATCACCTATCGCCATCACCTATGACCAATCACCTATACAAACATTCCAAGTTTATTTCAAATGCAGAATAAATGTTACAAAAATTCGATACTACAACAAATGACATAATTTCCGATCTTGATCACTTTAATGTTGCCCATTCGTCAATCTGCGAAATAGAGAATTGTTCAGACATTATAAAAAGACCAAACTCCTGTGTTAAAATATTTCATCAGAACATTAGAAGTATAACACGTAATAGCCCAGGTCTACTCACACTATTAAACCGCGCACGTACTGAATGGGATTTCATTATTCTTACTGAATGCTGGCTACCTTGCACGCATTATATACCGGCAATTGATGGGTATGACTATGCCAAAACAAATCAACATTTGACTCAAAATGAAGGAGTTGTAGTTTATTACAAAAAAACAATTGATATAGCAATAGCAGAACCCACCATCTTAGACTGTAACTGTATTATGTTAACCATAAACAATAACATGGTAATATTGGCTGTTTATAGACCAGCAGGTTACAAAAACTTAAATAATTTTATTCAATCTTTAGATCAATTTCTACAAACAATTTCAAAATTTCCTAGTATAGTATTAATAGGCGATATCAATATAGATATATCTCTTGATAACTCTGATTCAAATTCTTCTACTTACCTTAACTTATTAGCGTCACACGGCATGTTACCAGCACACACCATCCCTACTCACAACAAAACATGCCTAGATCACGTTGTACTAAAAACACGTCTACCGGCCTCTTGCTATGTTGCTGAAACTTCCATCACCGACCATGACTGCCTAATATTAATCATAGACCAAAAGGTTCGCCATACTAATACCCATAAAATTATAAAACGCATATTATTTAACACCATTTTATACCATGTTTTATGCAAATAAACGATTTATTATTATTATTATTATTATAAACTATGAAACTTTAGATAACGACATGAAAATAGTTAATTTTACTGATATTTATCTACATATAGATGTCAACATTGCAACTACGCTATTTATTAAATCGTTGAATGGCGCCCTACTAGATAATACCAAACTAACTAAAATATCAAATCGTAAAAGGGTGCAGAAACCATGGATAACTCCTGGTCTATTAAAGTGCATGAGAAACCGCGATAAATTGCACCAAAAAGCGAAAAAAAATCCACGTAACGATGTAATCATAACGACATACAAAAGATATAGGAACTATTGCAACGATTTATTAAAAAAGATTAAGAATGAATTTGAAAAATCAGAGATTAAAACGGCGTCAAAAACAAGCAATAAAAAATTATGGCATACTATTAAATCAATAACTCATACAATAAAGCTAAAAGACCAAGCCACTGAACTCATAACTCAGCAAAATGTTGCGACATCAATGAATTCTATCAATGCCTATTTTGTCAATATTGGGAGAAAAGTGGCTGAAAGAAGTCCCCTCGTGAGTGACCTTACTTTACCCGCAGAAATCAGGTCTCATGTCCACTCATTTGTACTACTTCCAACTGACAATGAGGAGGTTGAAAGGCTCATTCTCAATTTAAAAAATGATTGTTCTGTTGGACGCGACAATATATCAGCTACCTTTCTAAAAAGATACAGAGAGCTTCTAATTCCTCCACTTACGCATATTTGTAATCTAGCACTTGACACCGGCAGATTCCCAGATGACCTAAAACTAGCAGAGATTCATCCTATATATAAAAGTGGTGATAGAAGCTGTGTTGATAATTACAGACCAATCTCGATATTACCAACCTTATCAAAGATTCTAGAAAAGATCATCAACCAGCGTCTCATCAAATATCTCGAAGATAATTCACTACTGTCCTCTTCTCAATATGGCTTTCGACGTGGTTTATCAACTAGTGATGCGGTCCATGAACTGACAGACTTTGTAGTAACAAATTTAGATAAAAGCAAAAAGGTTATTGTCTTGTTCATAGATTTGGCTAAAGCTTTCGACACAGTTTCTGTCCCACTGTTACTAAAAAAGCTGGAACATCTCGGTATAAGGGGAACTCAACTAAAATTGCTGACTGACTACCTCTCTAACAGATTTCAAAGAGTTAAAGTTGCAGATTGTGTTAGTGATGATCTTCCGATTTTGCATGGAGTTCCGCAGGGAAGTATTTTGGGACCAGTGTTATTTTTAACGTATATAAACGAACTATGCGAACTCAGCATGCCCAATGGTAGGATCATTACCTTTGCTGATGATACAGCGCTTCTGTTTGAAGCCGATACGTGGTCTGAAGTCTATGATCATGCCCAAAATGGCTTTAATCAAGTTTATTTATGGCTAAATAAAAATAGACTTGCCCTTAACGTAGTAAAAACTAAATATATGACTTTCTATTTAAAAAATCGCACGTTGTCGTTACCTGATCAGTTCTCGATCATTGCCCATTGTTGTCCTTCTCCACACTCTATTGACTGCTCTTGCCCCGCATTAAGCAAGACGATGACTATGAAGTATTTGGGTGTAGTAATAGATAACTGACTTAGCTTTCATGCACATATAGACCTACTTGTTACGAGGATCCGAAAGCTAATATTTATATTTAAAAATCTTCGTCATGTAGCAGATTTCAATGTTATTAAAATGGTTTACTATGCACTTTGTCAATCTTTGCTAACCTACTGTATTACCGTGTGGGGAGGGGCACCTAAAACTCATATGTTGACACTCGAACGTGCTCAAAGAGCAGTACTAAGCCAGTAAGCCAGTTCCTGCCATTTCTATATCCGACAAAAGACCTATACGAACGCTGTAGCCTTTTGTCCGTTCGCCAACTCTTTATCCTTAACTTGATTCTACGTAAACATTCTCAACTACAATACAATATTCCCACAAATAAAAGACGCCAACACGCAGTGTGCCCTTATAAGCGATGTAACACTAGCTTCTCTCATAGGCATTATGCATTCATTGGAGGTTATCTATATAATAAAATAAACCTTAAGCTGTCAATTTATTCCCTTACAAAACATCAATGTAAAAAAGTACTAATTAAGTGGCTTCATACTCTGGACTATGATAGTACAGAAAAATTATTTATTATCCCTTCATAATAAACACGAAGACACTAAAGACATACACAGCCATACTAACGTCACACACGAACACACACATACATACACACCCTCTCTCTCCCACACACATCCCTTATGTGGCGGTGTGTTTGTGAGAGAAAGAGACACTAATACTCCACAAAACTAACATTAAAATTAGTAACAATCAAATTAATTTGTAATTTGTACACATTTTAATAGTTTTAATTTCTACCTACGTCTCTTTTCATGTCTTGAGCGCCTACCATGTTTTCAAGGTGAGAGCCTGGTGATCTGTCACACAGGGATTTCCTAGTACGGACTCCAGTCTCTCACAAAGGAGCATAATTCTACTATGTACTTTAAATTAGCATGTATTATGTATAAGAATATTATGTATTGCCTTTGTGAGAAGAGAAATAAAGCTTATTATTATTATTACCTATCGCCAATCACATACCGCCAATCAACTATCGCCAAGCACCTATAATCTATCACCTATCGCCATCACCTATCACCAATCACCTATGACCAATCACCTATGACCAATCACCTATGACCAATCACATACCGCCAATCACCTATCACCAATCACCTATGACCAAACACATATGACCAATCACTTATGACCAATCACCTATGACCAATCACTTATCGCCAATCACCTATCACCTACGACCAATCACCTATCACCTATAACCAATCACCTATCACCAATCACATAGGTGGCGATAGCGCCAATCACATACCGCCAATCACCTATCGCTATCACCTATCGCCAATCACCTATCACTAATCACCTATGACCAATCACCTATGACCAATCACATACCGCCGATCACATACCGCCAATCACCTATCACCAATCACCTATGACCTATGACCAATCACCTATGACCAATCACCTGTAACCAATCACCTATGACCAATCACCTATGACCAATCACATACCGCCAATCACCTATCGCCAATCACCTATCACCAATCACTTATCGCCAATCACCTATCACCTACGACCAATCACCTATCACCTATGACCAATCACCTATCACCTATCGCCAATCACATATGACCAATCACCTATCGCCAATCACCTATCACCTATGACCAATCACCTATAACCAATCACCTATGACCATTCACCTATGACCAATTACCTATCGCCAATCACATACCGCCAATCAACTATCGCCAAGCACCTATCATCTATCACCTATCGCCATCACCTATCACCAATCGCCAATCACCTATCACCTACGACCAATCACCTATCACCTATGACCAATCACCTATGGCCAATCACCTATGACCAATCACCTACGACCAATCACCTATCACCTATGACCAATCACCTATGACCAATCACCTATGACCAATCACCTATGACCAATCACCTATGACCAATCACCTATCGCCAATCACCTATCACCTATGACCAATCACCTATGACCAATCACATACCGCCAATCACCTATCACCAATCACCTATCACCAATCACCTATTACCAATCACCTATGACCAATCACATACAGCCAATCACCTATGACCAATCACCTATGACCAATCACATACAGCCAATCACCTATAACCAATCACCTATGACCAATCACCTATGACCAATCACCTATCGCCAATCACATACCGCCAATCAACTATCGCCAAGCACCTATCATCTATCACCTATCGCCATCACCTATCACCAATCGCCAATCACCTATCACCTACGACCAATCACCTATCACCTATGACCAATCACCTATGACCAATCACCTATGGCCAATCACCTATGACCAATCACCTACGACCAATCACCTATCACCTATGACCAATCACCTATGACCAATCACCTATGACTAATCACCTATCGCCAATCACCTATCACCTATGACCAATCACCTATGACCAATCACATACCGCCAATCACCTATCGCCAATCACCTATCACCAATCACCAATCACCTATGACCAATCACCTATGACCAATCACCTATGACCAATCACCTATGACCAATCACATACAGCCAATCACCTATCGCCAATCACCTATCACCAATCACCTATGACCAATCACCTGTGACCAATCACCTATGACCAATCACCTATCACCAATCACCTATGACCAATCACCTATGACTAATCACCTATGAACAATCACCTATGACCAATCACCTATGACCAATCACCAATCACCTATCACCAATCACCTATGACCAATCACCTATGACCAATCACCTATGACCAATCACCTATGACCAATCACATACCGCCAATCACCTATCACCAATCACCTATGACCAATCACCTATGACCAATCACTTATGACCAATCACCTATGACCAATCACATACCGCCAATCACCTATGACCAATCACCTATCACCAATCACCTATCGCCAATCACATACCGCCAATCACCTATCGCTATCACCTATCGCCAGTCACCTATCACCAATCACCTATCACCTATGACCAATCACATACCGCCAATCACCTATCGCTATTACCTATCGCCAATCACCTATCACCAATCACCTATCACCTATGACCAATCACCTATGACCAATCACCTATGACCAATCACATACCGCCAATCACCTATCACCGATCACCTATCGCCAATCACATACCGCCAATCACCTATCGCTATCACCTATCGCCTATCACCTATCACCTATGACCAATCACCTGTGACCAATCACATACCGCCAATCACTTATCGCCAATCACCTATCGCTATCACCTATCGCCAATCACCTATGACCAATCACCTATGACCAATCACCTATGACCAATCACCTATGACCAATCACCTATGACCAATCACCTATGACCAATCACCTATCACCTATGACCAATCACCTATCGCCAATCACATACCGCCAATCACATACCGCTAATCACCTATCGCCAAACACATACCGCCAATCACCTATCGCCAATCACCTATCGCCAATCACCTATCGCCATCACCTATCACCAATCACCTATGACCAGTCACCTATGACCAATCACCTATGACCCATCACCTATCGACAATCACCTAACGCCAATCACCAATCACCTATGACCAATCATCTATCGCCAAGCACCTATCACCAATCATCTATCACATACAGCCAATCTCCTATCACCAGCATCTATCGCCAATCACATACCGCCAATCACCTATCGCCAATGACATACCGCCAATCACATATCGCCAATCACCTATCGCCATCACCTATCACCAATCACCTATGACCAATCACCTATCATCTATCGCCAACCACCTATCACCAACACCTATCGCCAATCACCAATCATCTACCGTCAATCATCTATCGCCATCACCTATCACCAATCACCTATGACCAGTCATTTGACACCAATCACATACCGCTAATCGCCTATCGCCATCACCTATCACCGGTTGGTGGTTACCTATAGCCAATCACCTATCACCAATCATCTGTCGCCATCACCCATCGCAAATCTCCTTACACCAATCATCTGTCGCCAATCACACACCGCTAATCACCTATCGCCAATCACCTATGACCAATCACCTATGACCAATCACCTATGACCAATCACCTATCACCTATGACCAATCACCTATCACCAATCACCTATCGCCAATCACATACCGCCAATCACATACCGCCAATCACATACCGCTAATCACCTATCGCCAAACACATACCGCCAATCACCTATCGCCAATCACCTATCGCCATCACCTATCACCAATCACCTATGACCAGTCACCTATGACCAATCACCTATGACCCATCACCTATCGACAATCACCTATCGCCAATCACCAATCACCTATGACCAATCATCTATCGCCAAGCACCTATCACCAATCATCTATCACCTACAGCCAATCTCCTATCACCAGCATCTATCGCACATTAACATACCGCCAATCACCTATCGCCAATGACATACCGCCAATCACATATCGCCAATCACCTATCGCCATCACCTATCACCAATCACCTATGACCAATCACCTATCATCTATCGCCAACCACCTATCACCAACACCTATCGCCAATCACCAATCATCTACCGTCAATCATCTATCGCCATCACCTATCACCAATCACCTATGACCAGTCATTTGTCACCAATCACATACCGCTAATCGCCTATCGCCATTACCTATCACCGGTTGGTGGTTACCTATAGCCAATCACCTATCACCAATCATCTGTCGCCATCACCCATCGCAAATCTCCTTACACCAATCATCTGTCGCCAATCACACACCGCTAATCACCTATCGCCAATCACCTATGACCAATCACCTACCGCCAATTATCTATCATCTATCGCCAATCACCAATCATCTATCGCCAAACACCTATCGCCAATCATAATTCATTTTCTCATACATTTTGTATGGAACGGCTTTTTTGGTATCTTGAGAACGGTTAGGGTGGGGTCGCGGTGCATGCGTTTTTTTTTGCTACTGTATCTGTATTTACATCGTTAGATACGGATACAGTCGCAAAAAAAACGCGATATTAATACAATTGCTCACGTAATTATGATTCTGCTTCGCGACTAACGCAATACAGCAGCGATACAGACGCGATGCAGCATTGCTACAGTCGCGATTCGACACGCTGTAGTGTCTACCTGTGAATGCCTGTGGACGCTACAGTTATTAGATGGACTCAGTCGACACGACATTGGTCGCGTTGTCTTTGTTGCTGCTTTTACGGAAGCAATCACAGCGTAACCGTGGACAACATAATACAGAAGTGACGCTTAATCGACACCGTTGCGCGTTTGCATTGATAATGTCGCGCGTATGCATCGATGCAGACATGATGCTGAATCGATACAATCGCGCGTTGCAAATGCAACCAACGGCCAAAAGTAGCGATCCAGAGGCACGCTCACAAAACGCGCGTCCTTATTGCTGCAAAAAGTCGCCGTGAGCGATCGCCCTTAGACGGCGCGGGCTGCCTTGCGCCGGTCCATCGCACTACGTAAAGATTATCGGAGTGTGCGAGGGTTGCGGGGCGCGGCGACCGATTTGAAATTATTTGTTTATCACTGCGTCGCCTTAATCTTGCTTACAGTCGGTAATGGATTTAGCTCTAGCGCCAAAAAATATCAACCTGTATTTTTTCACCGATCAATAGGGTTAATAATAAAGATCAAATCTCACTAATAAACATTGTGTCTTAAAATCATTTTAAAAACAGGAAAAGAAAATTTGATTTTGCATTTTGCAGATACATTTGATCCATGAAGGTATAGGTAAAAATGGAGACCGTACTAGGAATATCTGAATGTCGAAATATTATAATATACTTAGAAAGAGATAGATTTCCAAATTTCTTTTTCTAAGCAGGGTATTTAGAAAGAGAAAGAGGGATTTTTTTATGGTTATATATTAGGTCCCCACCTATGAAATTGGCGTTTTTTTCTCACAAATAGAGATCCTCGTCACTTCTATGATTTAAAAGATTCATTAATTGCTTGATATTATACCGAATAATGACCATCATAGACAACTATCAATAGTAAAAAAATCTTATTACTTAAAGTTTTCTAAACACAAAAAATACCTTAAAAATGACTCCTCTTTTTGTTAGCAGAAATGACCACTATTTTTGTGTTAACTTAGCCAAAACTTATTTTTGTCGCATATTCTAAGTCGCATACTTTATCTTAGTTTTTAAACAATAGTGCATAAAAGTTTTACAACATTAGTGTTCATAGTTGTTAAATAAATTAAGAAAATGTTAGTATGAAAAATGCAACTTCTTTAAAATTCTCCATACAAAACGCCAATTTCATAGGTGGGGACCTAATATTTCGACTTCAATTAGGTATTCGTAATGTGCTTTTAATTTTTACCTAATCTTCATGATTTGGTTGTTATATACTTGCATAAAACTAATCAAAATGATCGAAGCTTTACACAAGATGTCAATACTCGCTTTCACCCCCACTTGACTTCTACTAGCTCAGGATTAATACGAGTTAATACTAGTCCCTAAGGCAATGTTATTTATTGGATTAATACGAGATTGTAACTATATCGTATTCGCGCAAGATTAGTATTGACACTTAGTAATATTGATAAGTTACGGTCCCCAAGAGCTTAGTAACTTGAAGACTCACGATTAAAGTATTAGTTGTAACTTGTAGTGTTTTAGTAATAATATTTCTTGATAGACTTGTAATTATAGGATTTAGAACTGAGATGTATAAATCTGCCGAGGCACTGTAGCGCTTCGGGCATGTTTGCCGATGCTCGTACCGATGGCTTTCATGCCATCCTCAGAAAGAGAGTTGCATCATTGCTGAGTCGGGTCCGAGGCAGTAGCAACGGCATTCTTAGCGTTATGGCTAGTCGAACTGACTGTCCAATATTGTGGCAGTGTGTACAGATGCATGTCAAGAAGTCGATATAATAACTTAGATGTATTATTATTGTTTACTAACATATTTCTAAGTATTACTAACAAATATATGGATTGTCGATCTGAAGTAAACATTAAATAAATAAGTAAAAATAAATTAGTACAGTTCCTTCTGCCCAAAGGCTATAGGCCCGGTTACACGCAGAGACTTGCATGCGCAAACGGTATTGGCATTGCACGGTATACCGTTTTGACTAACATAATGTTACTTGCGCAAATTATAATTTGTGCAAATAAGATTGAGCGTGTAGTCGGACCATAAGTTGGTTACGTATATTGTCGTATACATGGTGTAAACGAAATGATGTAATTCCTTCAAACTTCGTGATGTACTACTGACATAGATTAAACCTGCAAGACATACTATTGGAATCAATAAAAATAAAATGCAAGAAGTAAACATGTGTTCTTAACGTGGGGCATTTTAACGCCCCGAGCGAATTGCGCAGTATCGCTCGCCGCGCGTTCATTTAAGTCGGGGCGGTAAAATACCTCACATTAAGAACACGTTATGTTTACTTCTTGTAATTATTTTTTATTGATTCCAAAAGTATTCCGTGCAGGGTTAATCTATGTCAGCAGTACATCACGAGGTTTGAAGGAGTTCATGATTTCGTTTATACCCTGTATAATTTGGTGAGGATAGCTTAAACTCTCATATAAAAACCTTTGTAACTTCTAAACATGAGATAACTTAAATGTTATTATAAGTATGCAGCTAACTTCATGCGAATACACCTTTAAAATAATTATCTAAAGGTTCTTTTTTGTTTTTTAAATATGCTATGTTTTGCTCCATATTTTAAATCACATACAAATTTCAGCTTATCAACAGGATTTGGTCCCTACCACCAAGGTCAAAGACAGCACAAATTATATGGAACCTTTACACCAGGGCTGACTGTGTCACGGTGCCACCACGCGATTCAGACATTTGTCACGCCTAATGCGCTCTGCACCTCGCATAGGGTTGTCAAACGTTGACACACTACTTTTATAATATAAATAATAAGTAGATGTTAATCTGAATGACTAATACATAACATCACGCCTGTGTTCCCCGAAGGGTTGTGCAGAGGCGTATAGTAACACCCTCATTTCGCCATTATGTTTAATTCCAATGTAATAGGGGGCGAGCCTATGGCCATCAACCGGGCACAAATCTACACTCCGGACTGAAGAATTCCACACGAAAAAATCCAATAACATTATGTCCGATCTGGGGATCGAACCCAGGACCAAACGATCAGCAGTCGCGCCTGCCACCGCTAGACCAACGTGGCAGTTTGACTGACTAATACTTTCTATCTTATTTATTTCCCATTAACTACCTGAGATCACATATAAGGAAATATTTGAGCTTTAGACCATTATCATCACAGACAACAATCAATAATGATAGCTGGGACAATAAAATTGATTTCCAAAAGTAGTGACATTGCATAGCCCTTTAGTGAGAGTCACAATTGATCGCTCGATTTCTTTTATACCAAGAAATATCCCTGTAACTGACACATAATTATAAATTTATTAAAATGTCAATCTATTCCCTAAATTAATTCCAGAAATATCAATTCAAAAGAATATCTTATCACATACAAGCAATCAGGTAAAGTAACAAGTACAAAATATAACCGGCGTGGCACCCCTAACAGCGTACAAATCGCCGGTCCGATACGATCGGAACGGATACAATTAATTACGTGAACAATAGTCGTGAAAACTACTGATGACGATCGCGTGAACAACCCGTTGTTGTACGTTGTTGTATGCCTGGATGTTGGCGAATAACTTTCGAGTTTGGCGAGTTCCACGCCTTGCTGTTTTGGGGTGGATGTTAGCGTTATTTTCAATGTTTTTTTTTTTTCCCTATTCGACTGCTTGTAGATGGTCTTGCGGACCGTTTCTACGTAACCGGGCAGTTATTGGTGAGACCTGAAGGGTCTCCAACCAATCCCGACGAGAGTAAAATATTTCACCTAAGCTAACTACTATTACTACGTCTACTATTAACATCATGACTAGATAGCAATAACACCACTAAGGGCGTCCCCTAGGGGGGACTCGAACCTTGGCTTAGGGCGTTGCTTGCGAGAGGACTGGGAGGGAGACAGCTTGATGAGGGCTGAATTAACGGTGTGACTGCGGAGTCAGAAAAGACGACCAGCTCCGCGGCTGCGGCGGGTGAGCACGGTGGATTAGAGTTTCAATGAATAATATTTTGTTTGGGGAATTATTTGTAGGGTTAAATATAGGCATTGAATTATTTTTTTATTATATTTGACTAGCGACCCGCCCCGGCTTCGCACGGATGCAATGTAGATACTAATGTGGGGCATATAAACCTTCTTTTTGAATCACTCTATCTATTGCTGAATACTGCATTCAAATCCGTAGCGTAGGTTAAAAGATCTACGCGTGCAGACAGCGGGTGCGACTTTTTTATATTATGTAAAGATGATTTATGTTTAGGCCCGGCAATGCTTGAACGAGGTTCAGGAGTTTCATACTAAACTAAAAACTAAAATGTCGCGATATCGAAATCTCGTTACCTTGAATTATCTTTTCGTATAGGCTGCGGGTCAAGTTGATTCAAGCTATGAGATTCTATAGTAGAAACACACTGCTGGTATACATAACACAATATCATGCCTGTATTCCCCGAAGGGATGTGCGGAGGTGCATAGTAACACCCTCATTTCGCCGTTATGTTTAAGTCCCATGTAATAGGGGGCGAGCCTATTGCCATCAACCGGGCACAAATCTAAATTCTGGGCTGCTGCTGAGGAATTCCACACGGAAGAACCTAATAACGCTTTGACCGACCTGGGGATCGAACCCAGGACCTCACGATCAGCAGTCGCGCTTGCCACCACCATACCAACGAGGCAGTTGCTGTATATGTTGGTGCTGGTATGTCGTCGATAATTATTATTTAACTTATACACCACATACCACTGATGATTTTCATTATTTTAATAAGAAAACTCTTTGTTAAGCCCTCGTTACATTCACCCATGGAAAGTTTTTATGTCTGTCGGCCAAATACTCATACATTACTCAATTTCAAGTTGGCGTTAATTTCGTGCTGTCACTGTCATTTCGCCTTAAAGTGACAGTGACAGTACGAGACAAAAGCCTCGTATCAACTAGGCAACAATTGACGCGCAACACGTGATGATCAGCATGTTCGGCAGCGTTGCACAGTATCGCGCGACGTTGCCAGCTGGCGCGCAACATGACGCACGGGCTTGTTGTTTGTTTCGGTGCAACATGCAGTTGAGCATCAAATGTTGTCCAGTGGAGATGTGACGCGCAGAAATGTCCGTGTGGTCTAACGAATACACTGAATATATTTTCTTTATTTTGTAAGTAATTTCTAACCCATCAACGTGGCTTTTTCTTTTTGGTGCATTTTTCGATATAATTATAATTACCTTCGCTGAAATCAACATTAGTTCCTCTGGCGACATGTTGTCGACGACTGATGCGAGCGAAATCATGTGTAGACAGACAACGTTGCTAAACAAAAGTTCCGCGCTGACTTTCAACACGTTGAGCAACATGTTGTGCAACATGTCGTGCGCCAAATGTTGCCTAGTGGATGCGAGGCCTTAATGGCAACTTAAAATTGAGTAGCATTTAAACGTGTGTATTAACCAATTACGTCACTAATTCGCACGACTAATTCACAAAACACCAACATTTCTAATATTCTTTGAACTCGAAGAATACCATCGGCGTTTACGAAGTCCTCAATAAACAGAACATTCCAGAGTATTCCCAGTTATTGTGCTGCCTTTTATCAAGAGATACGGCCGTGTACGAAGCTCGCTTGGGAAATAAAATAAAGAAATACGCGTGCACGCGACAGTGCGGGCCCCGACATAAATATTAGAGTCGATACGGACTTTTATGAGACTTAAGCTTATGAAAATATATGTTCTGAGACGTATTGTGATTCGTGTTTTAGAGGTCTGGGAATTATCAGTAGGTTTGTAAACGATTCTTTGTCGTGTATAGCAGCGATATGTTTTTTTGGCGTATTTGGCTCATAAATTAGGTAGGTATCATGTTCCGCGCGCGCCTCTCAGAAGGAAGTGGGGCAGAGCAGCAATTGCCCCACCACTGGAGAGGTCCATCAGAAGAAGCTGGTGGACCGAGACCTGCCGGGGTTGCGGTGCATGCAATAGCGAATCCCGTGACCCGGCCTTAGGTCAGAAGGAGAGACACCGTTGGTGTCTAGCCGGTAAGAGTCTGGCAGCCTCCCTCGCTTTTCCCGGCGAGGGACATACATGAGGATTTTCCAACGGAAAAAAGAAAAAAAAGGTAGGTATCATGTTTTCTTAATGTGTCATTAAAAAAGTGAAATCGTCATTAATTTTTTAGGTCATTAAGGGCTGATTCTACCAACGACAGTTAACTTTTATCTGAGAAGTAAGTTTAAAGTTTTGACAGCTTTTATGTACAGAATCTGTCAAAATTCCTCAGATAATAATCTGACGTTGATAAAATTGGACTTAAATTGCAGGAATGTGGTTCTTTTATTTACAGATAGGTATAATGGAAATCATAGGAAAATTCTTCCATTTGATAGTTGAACAAAACAGTAAAATATTTTATTCCTCATAAGAAATAAACATTCCAACATCAAACATCACCCCAACACATAAAATAATGAAATCAGAGTCATAAAAGTAAAACAATCAATAAAAATATAAAATTGAATTTAATGCCGACGACCGTCGCATTTGAGTGCCGTTATTGAAATGACCGAAAACACTGAAGCATGAGCTTGAGTGAGAGTGAAAGAGACGGAGCTATTCTCCCTCTCTTTTGAACCAGTTTATCGTTTAATCAGGATTCAGTTTGAGTGCACATATAAATGTTTAGTGTCTGTACGTATGTCTATTTAGGTATACAATAGTCATATAATGTCCGATCATTGGATATACTCTTAAAATGTAATTGGTATTTTTGCTTCCTGATTTTAGATTTGATAGACTTGATATAAAAACCTTTCTGTGTATCTACGACACGATTGGCGTAGCGGTTGAGCATTTGGATTCTATTTTTATTACCCGATTCGCGGGTACTACGAGTAATTATGAACTATAGATAATTATTCCAGGTCTGGGTGTTTGTGTACGTGAGATTTGTGTTTGTAAACGCAATCATGATTCAGTTGTAATCCCAGTGTGGGGCAAAGTCATTAAAAACAGAAAAAGTCCTTATTAAATATAAATATACATAGTCGGTACCTACTCTCAATAGCAATGAAAGTTTCTTTTTCTTTTTATTCCTGGCTTGGTCGCCTTTGACCGTAGTCTCGCCTGATGGTAAGCGCAGACAGGGTCTAAGATGGAGCACAGGAATCCAAGGAACAGAGATATAAAATAGGGATTCTCCTATACCCCTCTGGCTCTCACATACACACGACGGAACACAGTAAACTGCTAAGCGCCGACTTTAATATTCAAAATCGTTCGTTCGTACTGCCTAACCTTTTCTCAACTATGTTTGGGTCAGCTTCCAGTCTAAATAGATACGGCTGAATACCAGTATTTTAACCGGAGCGACCGCCATCAGACTTCCGCAACCCAGTTACTGGGCAATGCTGATATCCTAAGCCAAACCAGTTGTCAGACTATCGGGCTTCTGACTACCCGTAACTACTGTCAAAGGTATTCGTATGACACTCGGGATCGAAGGTTAAACGTACTCTCCGAGGCACGGTGGGGTCTCGATGTGTAACGAATGGTCACCCATCCACGGACTGGCCAGCGCAGCTTAACTTTGTTGCGCAGTTGTTAATTAGACATGAGCTCCTCTTTCAAAATATCCTCTACAAATGACAAAGAAGATATTATTATAAACTAGCGACCCGCCCCGGCTTCGCACGGGTGCAATGTAGATACTAATGTGGAGCATATAAACCTTTCTCTTGAATCACTCTATCTATTGCTGAAAACTGCATTAATATCCGTTGCGTAGTTTAAAAGATCTAAGCGTACAGACAGCGGGAGCGACTTTGTTTTATCTGTACTAATATTATAAAGAGGGAAGATTTGTATTTTTGTATGTAACGAATAAACTTAAAAACTACTGGACCGAATTTAAAAAAATCTTTTGCCGTTAGAAAGCTACATTATCACTGAGTAACATGGCTATATTTATTACTGAAATAAAACTTCTAACGCGGGCGGAGCCGTGAGGACACAGCTAGTAAAGATAAAGATATTCTGCACGCAGCTATACCTATCCGTATCCAGTTATCTGTTACATAAAAACTATGATATTGATATTGCAATAATTATTCAATGTCTGCCTCGTTGGTCAAGTGTGGCAAGCGCGACTGCTGATCGTGAGGTGCAATCCCCAGGTCGGGCAAAGTGTTATTGAGTTTTTCCGTGTGGAATTCCTCAGTAGCAGCCCGGAGTTTGGATTTGTGCCAAGTTGATAGCAATAGGCTCGCCCCATATCACATCGGACTTAAACATAGTGGCGAAATGAGGGTGTTACTAAACAACTCTGCCCAACCCTTCGGAGAATACAGGCGTGATGTTGTGTCATGCTATTTGATTTCTGGTAAAAACAAGTATATTTAATACCAGCGGCCCGTCCCGGCTTCGCACGGGTGGAAATTTTTCCCGTTTTTACAACATTTTTCATTTATGCTCCGCCCCTATTGGTCGTAGCGTGATGTTATATAGCCTATAACCTTCCTCGATAAATGGACTATCCAACACATAAATAATTTTTCAATTCCAACCAGTAGTTCCTGAGATTAGCGCGTTCAAACAAACTCTTCAGCTTTATAATATTAGTATAGATAGGAAAAACAATTTTCATGCATGTAAATAAGCAATGGATTGAAGATCTAATTTATGAACATAGTATAGAGTAAAAACAATGCTATAAGTATGTACGTACTTACATAAGGTTATAGTAAACAAGGTTCAAGAAAACCTTTGTAAGATTTCACGTGTTATAAGTCTTTTCTTGCGGCATCTATTGAATATTTTACTCCGGCCCTACAATGCTATCAGAATAAAAAAGTGAGTAGGTAGTGTCCCGAGGGCTAGCAATTTGCCTACTTAGCTCTCACGTAAGGAAAGAAAAGCAAAAGACTGTGTTAAATATGTATAGAGAGATTCTTTTGTAGAGTTACGAGCGAGCGTATGTAAGTTTCTTTATAATGTTTCCTTTTTTATTTATACATATTTTATTGGACAACTAGCTGTGTCCTCACGGCTCTGCCCGTAGCCTATGTTACTCAGTGATAATGTAGCTTTCTAACGGCAAAAGAATTTTTGAAATCGGTCCAGTAGATTTTAAGTTTATTCGTTACATACAAAAATACAAATCTTTCCTCTTTATGATATTAGTATATAGGTAGATTAGTATAGATACAGTGTGACTTTTTTCCAGTCCGCGTGTTTATTCTTTACAAGGTTATACAGCTGATCTCAATTCAAAATCCGTTAATCGTTCGTTAATCGATATTTCAGGGGCATTTATGTATAAAAAATCGATTAATAACTTATTCCTTAAATATTTTTTTGCCATTATTATCGTGTCCGCACGATGTTTAATTTGTAAAAACGTCAAAAACGGCTGTACGGTTGGCATAAAAAAAACAGAATGAAAATGAATGATAAAATATGTAGACGATATTTTATGCGGGCTCTACTGAAAATTTGTATTCTGTAGTTAATTGTATATCGTATTTCGCACGACAGTATCGGTATCTGACAGCCCTATTAGCAGAAAAACTGGATAATTTTGTGTTAAATTTTTAAGAAATCTGTCGATTGACCACGTTAAAGCGTACCAAACGCGGGGCGTGAGCGGAGCGTGTTGTTAGCGGGTCGGTTGTATTCTAGAAATATGAATAAACATAAAATTACCCCTTGTACTCCCCGAAAGGGTGGGCAGATGTGTTGTAAGAATGAATGAAGATGAATTTCAAAGGGTTACTATGAATCATGTCACACCATATGCCCGCCGTCGACACAACACGATCCCGCCCCGCGCCCGCGTTTGGTGTGCTTTACAAAGTGCAAGGTGCTTTTGCAAAGATGATGGTGTTTCCCGCTTTGGCATCCATACAAATAGGATAATAGAGAAGTTACTTGTGGGTATAGATACAGTTTCTGAATTGACATTTGCAAACTGTCATAGTTTTATAATATATTCACGCTACAACGAACTGAATGCATACAGCACTCGATATTTCCGGCCGTCAATAGTTAAAATAGTGGAAACTATTTAGTTCACTAAAAGCGCTGAACTGAATGGTAATAGAATATTCTATCCAACTATACTTGCTCGGATGTGAACTACAGTACTGTACAGTGGAGCGCAACATTTTTGGATATGTCTAACTTATTTTGTAAAACTAATTGAAAATGTTAACAATTTAAAAAATATTTGTTGCTTTGATTTTTTTCTAGGAAAAAGTTATAAAATGTGTCGAATGATGGCTTAATTACACTTACGCTTACACTTCTAATTAATTGAAAGGAGTATGCTTAGGTGGTTTGGTAATGTTGAGAGAATGACTGAATGGCGATTAACAAAAGGAATTTATAAGGCGGATGTCAGTGGAAATGCTGATAGAGGACGCCCTAGAAGGACATAGATCGATGTTATTGATGATGTTCTTCACAAAGGACATGTACGTAGTACTTACAACCGGGGTGCGTGTATGACAAGATGTATGAATGTGGATGAAGCGAAAGGATCGTAAGGATCGTAGCATGTGGCGTTCTATAAGGAAAAAGGCGTGAGTTTATATATGTATGTGTCAAGGACAATTTTTACTATGTAAATAGTGAACTCGCCTCATGAGTTCTTAAACTGGCTAAGACGAGCTGTCTTGATTACCGGGGAGCACAGACGAATCTATAGGTTTTCGATTACCATTTAGTTTCTTCCACAGCAGAAGAGACAATCAAAAATTAAAACTTAAAAACAAAAAAAAACCTGCTCCAGTCTTTCTAAATATAAATTCACTCGATTAAAATGTTGACAACGCCCGGCCCGACCCGATGCATTAACGGGCTCCATTGTTTGACACTTTAAAGGGTCCACCGAAATCGAGACGGTATTTTTATACTCGACACCTATCAACACCTGAGTGCATTATATTAAATATTCAGTTCGTTATAACTTGTAACAGCCCTGTTGAATTAGGGATGTCGACTAGACTTATTTTTTGTTCTTTTTTTCGTTAAAATTGTGTTTGATTACGTTTTTGTTGCATCTGACTTTCGATAGTTATTTATGTTGTTCCCATGCCATGCCGTAAGTTGAAAGTGGCGTTGTCTATGCCGTTTTCATTTTATGTTGGATTTGGAACCATTTATACTACTAGCGACCCGCCCTGGCTTCGCACGGGTGCAATGTAGATATAAACTTTCCTGTTGAATCACTCTATCTATTGCTGAAAACTGCATTAAAATAATCCGTTGCGTAGTTTAAAAGATCTAAGCGTACAGACAGCGGGAGCGACTTTGTTTTATACTATGTAAAGATTTCATATAAAATTAGACAAAGCACGAATGTCTTTTGAACCATTTCTTAAGTAGAGTTTCAGCTCATCTTGATTGACCGTTAAAGTTCATAAATGCATAATACTGTGTTGAAATCAGGAAATGTAAAGAAATAAGCAAACATGTTACTTATACATGGGTATTATTTGTCTAATTACAATAAACATAACATAATATCACGCCTTGTATTCCCCGAAGGATCCGGCAGAGGTGTTTTTCGTACACCCTCGTTTCGGCAGTTATCTTTAAGTCTCATGTTATAGGGGGCGAGCCTATTGACATTAGCCGGGCACAAATCTAAACGCCGGGCTGCTACTGAGGAATTCCACACAGAAAAACCTAATAACACTTTGCCCGACCTGGGGATCGAACCCAGGACCCCATGATCAGCAGTCACGCTTGCAACTACTAAATGAATAGAGAGGCAAAACATAATAAAATCTCATTAAAATACAAGTTCCATTAAAAGAGTTAGCCAGGGCAAAATTTAATGAAAGTGACCGAGAATTAGAGCTAATATTCTGGGCTTGTTCTTCATTCAACATTATGTAAAGCCTTTACGATAAGTAATTAATTCTACTTTCAACAACAAACATTATAAATAATGATACTGTCATTTGCTTTTACATGTCAGTATGCAAATAAAGGACAGCCCTTAAGTGCTATAAAACAAAATAGGCTATTAACAACTCGTATGGGTTTCATTAAACATAAAACAACCTGTAGTTTTACATGCGAGTCGTAAATGTCAATATAGTGCTAACCCTACGTCCGCGTCGTCTGTTAATGAAAGCAGTTATGGATGAGCCAACAATAAAACTTTAATGTTATATCTTGTAACAATACATTTGTATAAACAAGCTTTTTTTATTTTAGTAGTAGAATTTTAGCAGTGATAGCCTAGCGATTGAACGGTTGCCTTCCATGCAGGAGGGTCTGAGCCTTGGTTCGAATCCGGCCCCAGACTTTTCGAATTAATGTGCGGTCATACTTTGATTATCACTTGCGTTAATTGAAGAAAAAACATCGTGAGGAAACCTGCACACCTGAGAGGGCTCCATAAAGTTCTCGATGGTGTATGTAGTCTGCCAACCCGCAATAGGCCAGCGTGGTGGACTAAGGCCTAAACCCTTCTCATTCTGAGAAGAGGCCCGTGTCCAGTAGGTAGTAATGGGCTAGGTACGTAGTATTTTTTTATCATCACCATGGCCAACGTCATAGTAATCAACGGTACCTCATAAACTATCCATAAATCATACAAGGTAATAAAAAACTGATTAACAATAAAACGGCACAGGAGGGACGATAGGATCAGAGTTTATTGTCAAAATGATTGATTCACTCGGGGAGTAATAAAATTAATTTACCCCTTTGATTCCGTACGCAGTTGTCGAGTGGACTTCGGATTAAGGCGATAGCACGGACGGTTATTCGTAAATAATTTCCTGCGTGTATATACCTACTTATGTAGGTAGATAATAGGGTTTCAATTGGAAAGGAACATTGTGTTCAAAAACTTAAAAATCTGTACTAATATTATAAAGCTGAAGAGTTTGTTTGTTTGTTTGAACGCGCTAATCTCAGGAACTACTGGTTGCAATTGAAAAAATATTTTTGTGTTGGATAGTACATTTATCGAGGAAGGTTTTAGGCTATATAAAATCACGCTACAACCAATAGGGGCGGAGCATAAATTAAAAATGTTGTAAAAACGGGAAAAATGTCCACCCGTGCGAAGCCGGGACGGGCCGCTAGTATATTAACAAAATCGTGATGAAGCAAAAACAGTATATTGAAAATTTAAAAAATAAATAATTTCTATGTGTACTAGGAACGATATTGATACCGAAACAGAAGTTTTCAGCATTTTTGTTTGTATGTTTGAGCTTCACACCAATACTACTAAACAGATTTATGTAGTTGTTTGGCAAAAATGTCCGTTATTGGGATTAGGAATTTCTAAGTAGCAGCCCGGAGTCTGGATTTGTGGCCGGTTAATGGCAACAGGCTCGCCCCCTATTACATTGGCTTAAACATAACTGGCGAAACGAGGGTGTTACTAAAAATACCTCTGCCGAACCCTTCGGGGAATACAAGGCGTGATGTTAAGTTTGTCCGTTAAGGTCAAAACGGTCAGGCGGTTTCAGGTTACAGGGTGAAAATTATAACGCATTCTGTATTTCTGGTGATCAGTAGAAGATTACATGTACATTGAGGTTATGTTCTAACAGATATTTATGAAATGTGACTCTTATAAGAATATCTATCTACATAACTTTTGATTTTTATTGTGATTAATGTATTAGGACATTTTCCACGTAAGCGAAGCTGCGGGCATAGCTAGTATATCAATAAACTACGAATCTATAGAGTTTTATTTTTAAAGAAAAGTCGTTACTACCCAAGACAGGTTGTTCTTCAAATTAACTAGCGCAACTTTATACTGTTACTAGGTATCATTAATGTGTATAATAGGTATACAAGGTTAGTCGGAAAGGGGGTACTAAGTCGCAGACCACTTAATGTATCACTGATGATTGTTCTAAAGAAAGTGTTAAAATTAAAAAAAATCGATGAATTTTTTTTCCATTAAAAATCATTATTATTTTCGTTTGTTCAAAAATTCTTCATCCCTGCTTTAGTTATGAATTCAGAAAATGGAGTTTCTAATCCATGACCCCAAATATGACCTAAATATTAAACACAGCTGATCATAGCTATGGACAGATAGATTTTAGCATATTTTTTACGGAATCTTTGATAAGCTATTTCTCTTAAACTATCGAGTTTTGGGGAAAGTTGTACAACAAAAGTTATCTCTTATTATGGGTACTTTAACATCCTTTCGGCTTAGTACCCCCTTTCCGACTAACCTTGTATATAAAAATCAATTGCCCTGCGTTAAGGCTCATTTACACGGTGCAAGTTTCTTGAAGCAAGTCTCATGCTATCTTCGTCTTTCCCTACGACAAAAACCGATATAACATGAGACTTGCGTCAAGAAACTTGCACCGTGTAAATGAGCCTTTAGTCTCGCAAAATTCGAAAATGGCTGGACTGATTCGATTTTTTTTTGTTTTGTTCACCTCGTTACTGGGGTCGTTTAGGAAAAAATAAATTAAGAAAATAATAAATAAAATGTGGTACGAACTTCACCGGGCAGCTACTTATAATAGAAAACATTAAAGTGAAACTTTAGTTTATTAGACAATGAGCTACGAGCGCTCTTCGCTACTGTATTAATAAGGTGTCTTGTTATCTCAATAACTAAAGGAGATGTTTCATTTTTGTATGGGACTCCGGCCATAAGGTGTACCTTTTAGAAAAGCTGGGAAACTGAACCCTGAATAGCTTACAGTAACATTTTTTTCATAATATCAAATGTTTTTTATGCACAAAATAAAAGTTAAATATGTTTGACGTTTGTCGTGAGAGCTATGGCAGCCGTGAGAGGTTGTAAAGATGACGTTTACCTAACCTAGAAATTGATATTTGTTAATTATTGCAGAACTGTGATTAATTTCGATACCTACGTATTAAGTTTTTGCACTCTGTTTTGATAAAACATTTGAGAAAATTTGCTCACCTAGGCAAAATCAAATCAAGTTGTGTTCAATTTCTGCTGGAAGCAAATATGTTGTTCAATACATATCCTTTGGAAAATGTGTCTATTTTGTCTAATTAAGTATACTAAATGGAGGATTTACTATGTTGACACTGTAGGTAATGATGGCATGGATTGGTATAATTACTATAGATTAGATGAAAAGTAAAAACGTAGGTAGGTAATGTAAAACAAGGAAGTAGGTACATATCCTACATAAAAATAAATGAAACAACAAACAGCTTTCAAAACTTTATTCTTCTTCTCTTACTAAAACATCATCAAGATTTTTCGTTCAGAAGTACACGTCAAAAAAGAAGAATATATATTTTTCTAACGATGAAATCGTCACACTAGCTTAGAAGTAGTCGAAAAAGATGGCTAAGAGAATGATAATTATTATTAATTGTACAAGAACACATACCTTTCATATTTAACGTCTACGTGAATTATGTTTTGAATTGACATGATTTCAGAACGAAAGCAGGCTATGCAAACTATAGGACGCCATGTTGAATAGAATATGGCAATAATTGAAAACTTATTATATTTTGTGCACATCAAATCAGGTTTAAATTCACGAAAGAATATTTTTCCTCAATTCTTGGATTTTTTTCCCCTTTTTCGATAAATGTACATCTTATGGCCGAAAATGAAACATCTCCTTTGTTTTTAACCTTTTTTATTAACTTTTTGGCCGCCCCAGTAGTATTTATACGACAAAGGTTTTCGTGCACGTGTTGCCTTAGTCGCATAAATATGACTGAGAGCAAGCGGGCACGAAAACATTTTTATTTGTCGTATAAACCCGACTGGGGCGGTCAAATGGTTAATGATACCTAGTAACCTTGTGAAGTTTCGCCAGTTAATTCGAAGTAGGTAATGGTAAACCTAGGTACATTCTACTTAAATAGTGACATAATTATATAAATAATGAAACCAATTAAACTGTTGCATCACGCGCAATTCCATGGTGCGAACAGACTGGCTGATAAATCGTCCAGGTAATACTTTTTTCTTACACTTTACAATAGAAGAATGGCCAACGGCTAGTAGTATAGTCCAAAGTTACCAAGGAATTCACTGCTTGTTGTGTACTTTTAAGTATACTGCTGTGGCCACGACTTTGGGGTCCACATTGACGGACGAGCACTCCGGGCGTATAGTCGCGATAAAAAATTCGTGTTCGGTTTTCGGCGATGTACGTATCTACACAAGTACGATGCGCTCGAAGTCTACGATGAAACCAAAGACTACAACATTAAACCTATATAGCTGGAATTCAAAGAGTGAAGTGTAGCCATGCGAGCAAAGTTTGTCGCAACAAAAGCCTTCATGTCCGGTAATTTGTCGACCGTAGCGCTATTGGCATTCGTTTTAAATTAAACTTGCCAACTTCTCGGCTAAAAATACAGTCAACAAGTACCCTAGCAATGTCCATTAAAATATTATAATAAATTACCAGAACTAATTAAAAAAGAACTGAAGTTTAATATGCTTATTTACAAATAATTTAAAACGATTATTAATAAAATCCAAATGCTATTATAATATCAACGAGTATTTAAACGATACATTTTAAAAGATAAATGTTATAAATAAATAAAGTGTTTATGGAAAGCCCTCTTCCTCTCTCACATTTAGCTGTGCCCTACAGGGTCCACAATGATCAAATGTTTTTATAACCTACCACCTTAGTTCATATTGTGGAATGCAATGAATATATTGAGTACTGAGTCTTTGCCCGAACGAAACGCGATGTGACGAATTGCTTGGTCAGACATAATTATTATCGCGACAACGTAAACATTTACCGAATCCCGACAGTGTGGCCCCAGCATAAGAAGATGGCATACGGATTATTGTAACAAATAAGAATAATAGGGACGCTTTTACTAGCAGCGAGCATAAGTATAGAAATAATTTCTATTCATCATATTTTTTTTATTTTTCTAAAATATTATAAAGTCTTGCCAATTAGATCTTTTTCTTTCATTTTGTTACTGAAACATGCTTCAGATTCAATGGAGACTTCAAATAGAATCAATTATGTTCCAGATAGTTAGCTTCGCAGATGTTTTCAAAAGCTCTGAGATTTATTCTAGATTTTAATGGGTGTACCTCCTGTGATCTGAGGGTCTAGCCTATTATAGTTTGTAATTTGTCTTTTTTTAAGTCTTGTAATATTTTCAGCTTTTAGTAATAAAATGGATATTAAAATTCTCAGTGAAATGTTTTATCGTTATATTTTAAAGATGTGATTTGTATAAACTTATTTTTTTTACAAGAATCTATATTTTCCAAGTACTTGGTTGGAATAAGTTCATTTCTAGTCTTTAAAACAAAAAACTGCCTTGTTGGTCTAGCGACTGCTGAGCATGGGGTCCTGGGTTTGACCCCCATGTCGGGCAAAGTGTTATTGGGTTTTTCCATTAGGAATTTCTCAGTAGCAGCCTGGCGTCTGGAGTTGTGCCCGGTTAGTGGCAATAGGCTCGCCCTCTATTACATGGGACTTAAACATAACTGGCGAAACGAGGCTGTAATAAAAACATCTCTGCCGAACCCTTCGGGGAATATAAGGGGTGATGTTATGTTATGTATGTTACGTTAAAACAAAAAAAAACAAGGTATCTGAATTAATGTTGAATTAAGTTCATAAGTTGTTTCTTACCTACTTGACTCCCATCATTAAGAGTATACCTACTCAGATAAAATTCGTTTTACGATGGTCTTCAAGGTGTCTTAGACAGCTTTGCAGGAGCTGCCCTAAAAGTACGACCTACATAATTCCAGGTGGTACTGGATCCCATCATTGCTGATTCTCCTGGCCTCTGCCATCATGCTGGTGATCATGGCCATCACCCGCTACGAGGACGTGCCCACCGCCTTGGTGCAGACTGAGAAAGGATTTGTAGAAAGGCCGTTCCCTTCAGTAATCCTGTGTCCGGAGATCAACTTCGTGGATCAAAAAATGGATCAGTTTCTGTCACAAGTGTATGCTTTGATTTTATTATTTTATTTTAATACACTGCCTCGTTGGTCTAGTGTTTGCAAGCGCGACTGCTGATCGTGAGATCCTGGGTTCGATCCCCAGGTCGGGCAGTGTTATTGGGTTTTTCCGTGTGGAGTTCCTTAGTAGCAGCCCGGAGTTTGGATTTGTGCTCGGTTGATGGCAACAGGCTCGCCCTCTATTACATGAGACTAAAACATAACGGTGAAATGAGGGTGTTACTTATCTCTGCACAACCCTTCGGGGAATACAGGCGTGATGTTGTGTTATCATGTATGTTATTTTATTACAACTCATTTTAACTTATGAAAACGCAAACAACAAAATTTATTACTTAGTATTAAATTCTCATATACAACATGTAACATAATTAACGCACACCCTCAAACACCCCAATTAGAATATTATGTAATAGTCATAATACATACACTGAAATTTTATTTTAATGTGCTTAAATATTGTTTATTCAAGAAAATAGTATTATTTTTTCATTGTTAACTTCATTTAAAATTCAGTCTCATGCCCTTGACATAAGGCTCAATTTTCGTTATGCCAATTAAAAGACAAATTATGAAAAAACACGTATATAAAAAAAATATACACAATAAAAATGGCTGAAGATTCAGTAAACGATTCTGAACAAACTACTTTCAGGATGTGCGTTAATTATGTTACATATTGTATATATTTTTAAGAGCACCGTACTGTTATGACTTTGGAAAAAATGTAATCTTCCAATGTTATAATTACTATAATATATACTATTAATATATACTATTATACTAGCATTTAAAAAGCGTCGACTCCCATATTTCCGCGGGATGTATAGCCTCATCACCGATGAACGTGGGTGATGCATTCGGTATGCAGTCAGCAGCGTACGGACCCTCATATATAAGGTCTAACCAAAATATCTGGGCAAACTTTTACACAGTGTTCAATACGTTTAACTAAACATATCTATGCAAAAAAACGAGATCCAAGTGTTTATTTTCTAACCAAAAAATAATTACCTACGTTTTAAATTGCCTGTACTCTTTAAGAATAAACTCATTCATTTTTTATGCATCTACCGCCGCGGCCGCCGGGGCGCGCGTTACTTACACGCTGTGTTTTACCTAAACTGAGAAGTGAAAAATGTGAAAAAAATAAATAAAAATTAATGAAGAAAAAAAAATTTTGGTTACAAAAAAAAACACTTGGATCTCGTTTTATTTGCATACATATGTTTAGTTAAACGTACTGAATACTGTGTAAAAGTTTGTCCAGGTATTTTGATTGGACCTTATATAGGGCGTCAAGTTCAGTCTGAGTCCACTGAGTATGCCTACGGAGTACATCAATTACAATTACTATATTTATTAATGCGTCCTGATTTAAAATTTGTATTCCAGAAAATATCCAGGCGGCATGAACGCATCTGAAATGCGAGAGATCCTGCCGCAACTCGGCGCCTTCTATACCCTTGACGTGACGTACAATATCAATGATCTAGTGCGGGTGGAACAGCTTCTTGACCACAACTCTATTGATGTGGAGACTGCCGGGAGACTTCTCACAGCGTCGTGTGAGGAGACATTAATCAAGTGAGATTCGTCTCATCATGTTGATAGATTTGTGTATTCTTTTTAACCCCAGACGCAAAAACGACGGGGTGTTATAAGTTTGACGTGTCTGTGTGTGCGTGCGTGTGTGTGTGTGTGTGTGTGTCTGTCTGTGGCATCGTAGCTCCCAAACGAATGAACCGATTTTCATGCGGTTTTTTCTATTTGAAAGCTGATGTAATCAAGATGGTTCTTAGCTATAATTTATGAAGATCTGTTCAGGCGTTTGAAGATCATCAGCTCATTTCCTACTTGACAAAAGGGTCTTACCAACTTTCACTGGTCCGATTGATTTGAAATTTGGTGTACTGTTATTTTGGTGGTATTTCCAAGACATGGCAACCTTGAGCTGATGCTGCAGTATCAAGTAGTCTGCAGGATACCCAACCCCTCAGCAACTTGTAGCAGATATAGCATGTTCGGGCTCATAAGAATGGTCTCAATGAGTAGATGTTAGATAGATGATGGTGTCTACTAGTAATTTAAAAAGTATTAAATCAAAATTAAATTAAAATTTAAAAAACCCCCGACTCAAAAAATAACCCCTAAAAAGAAAAAAAGAAAATGTGTTTATTGGCCATTTAACTTTATTAAAAGTACCTAGTAATATTTTGATTCAAGCATCGTCACGTCGGGGGACCGCTAACTAAATAAATAAAAAAAAAACAGAATACAAAAAAAGAAGCTTGGTAATGATAATTTACTTAGCGGTCCCTCGACGTGACGACGCTTGGATCAAAATATTACTAGGTACTTTTAATAAAGTTAAATGGCCAATAAACACATTTTCTTTTTTCTTTTTAGGGGTTCTTTTTTTGACGTTTGTACCCAAAGTTCCCATTGCTGTAGCAACGCTGTCCGTCCGTACATCTGTAAGAACTATGTATTTTGTTACCAACTTTATCATGCAAACGTCATTCACAATGTTGCATTTATGAAAATGCAAGTGCACACGCAGAACGAAACGACTCAGCCAGCAACGCGGTCGAATACAATCCGCTTGTGAGTGCGTAATTGCGTATTTGATGGCATAGAGCGAGTGCTTTGGTAGTGTATAAGACAGATGGCGTAGTAGGTAGATCTCACTTATACCGTGAAAACTCAAATTAACTGGTTAATTTCGCTCAACGGAACCGGAATTTGTAAAAAAAAACCGGCCAAGTGCGAGTCGGACTCGCGCACGAAGGGTTCCGTACCATTATTTATAAAAATCACGTTTGTTATATGGGAGCCCCCTTAAACATTTATTTTATTCTGTTTTTTAGTATTTGTTGTTATAGCGGCAACAGAAATACATCATCTGTGAAAATTTCAACTGTCTAACTATCACGGTTCATGAGATACAGCCTGGTGACAGACGGACGGACGGACGGACAGCGGAGTCTTAGTAATAGGGTCCCGTTTTACCCTTTGGATATCGAACCCTAAAAACGGTTTATCTCATTAACTGTTTAAAATACCAGTAACCGACACCTAAACCGCAAACGTTTCTGGTTCGGTTTCTAAACCGGTTTGGAAAATTACCCGATTTCCGACCTCTGATCAGAAGCCCGAAAGTCTGACAACTGGTCTAACCTTAGGATATCGGTATTGCCCAGTAAGTGGGTTGCGGAGGTCTGATGGCAGTCGCTCCGTGTAAAATATTGATATTCAGCCGCATCTGGTTAGACTGGAAGCTGACCCCAACATAGTTGTGAAAAAGCTACGCAGAACACTATTAGTAAAATATATAAGAGTAAAGAAGTTACGACTAGTAAAAATAAAACTTTTGTTACTATTATTCTTGAGCCGGGATCCTCGGTGCACAAGTCCAACTGGCAGTTGACCGGTTCTTCTCAATTTTCTAGTGTAATCATTATCCTCCTGCCCTTATCCCAACTAATTTGGGGTCGGCGCAGTATGTCTCATATCATACTGCACAAATGTTTCGGCTATATTTTATGAGCTTTTGCTGGTGGCAAGCACCACCTACGATCTTATTCCATCTCGGGCTTGCTGGTGCTGCATGCTTGTCAATCTTATGAAAGAAAGAAAGAAAGAAAAAGTATTTATTTTTTCGCCCAAGCGGACGCACACGTATGCTTAAAAATTAAATATAAAAATTCTTAAAACTACAACAAAAATGTGTACTTAAAATTAAACATAATATTATAATTTAAATATATTTTATATTATTTATATTTTAATAATTTAAACATACCTATTATTTCCGACATTTAAGCAGACTATGTTCTTCTTGGTGGAGTATACCTACTTATTGATGTCAATATTCTGTATCGCTCCTGTCCCGCTCGTAATCCGTATTCGACATCGTTTACAATAATTCTCAATTAAACAAATCAAAATTAAAAATACGCGAAAAGATTTTTTAAAAATATCATCTTGATATTTCGGTTGTTAATTTTCTAGTCTAATATATGTTCTTAAATAATTCCCAGGTGCCGATGGGCCCACAATACTGTAAACTGCTCAGATATATTTCGAATGGAACTTACAGGGGATGGATTCTGTTGCGTCTTCAACGGAAGATCTTTGAGACGGTAAGCTGTCACACTTTTTTCGGCACGTGTAAGAAATACGTGTAGCCGTGCGTTCACACAGCGGATCCGTTTTATCCGTCGGTACTGGATGTGTTGTTCACATCTATACCGACGGCTCAGTTAAACAAATGGCAGCTGCGTCGCATCTGGCAGGCAAGATACGATAAAAATAACGCATCCTGTATTTTTTACTGGATTCGGATACTGTCGTGTATGTGAATCCGCTCATACAACTACAGGCGCCATCACCAAAATTAAAACGGATCCGCTAAAACGGGTCCTGTAAACAGTTTCTGTGTGAAATAGCTGTAATAGAAAATAGGGAAAGCAGTGATAGCAGTGGTTGAACTCTTGGGTCCCATGCAGAAGTATTTGAGTTCGATCCCTGCCCGCCGCACTGACTTTTCGAGTTAATATGCGGTGTTATCATAATTCGATTATCACTTGCGGTAACGATGAAGAAAATTTTATTATCGTGAGGAAACCTGCACACCTAAGAGAGCCACCAGCGTGGTGGACTAAAGTTTAAACTCTTCTCGTTTTGAGAAGAGGTCTGTAAGCAATTATGGAGTTTTTTTTAAATGTGTGTGTTACAACAGTGAAATGGAAGGACATCCTACAAATATACGAAAATCTATACCCGAGAAGCAGTGGTACACGGAACAGTTCGGTTACAATAGCGGCCTGATGATAGCCGTCAACCAGAGCCAGAAACCTGGGAACATTGACCTTTCTTACAAGTGGGTGAGTAGTGAGTGGTTACAATTTTTTTGATCTCACGTTTTGTAGGGTTTTTAGGGTTCTGTGCCTCCAAAGGCAAAACGGAACTAATATAAGATAGCTCTTGCGTCCGTAATGTTTTTCTCGGATACGACGTTACGTACTAGTTAGAAATTGGGGTATTGTTTGAAAATTGGGGTATTGTTTCCACAGCATTATGTCCTACGGCATTCTGTTGTGGGGCTCAGCAGCTGACGTTGATTCGGTTTTTATTTTACAAAAGAGAGCAATCCGTGCAATTTATAACCTGGGTTCCCGCGAGTCCCTTAGAAACATGTTTAAAGATATTAGCATACTAACTTTGCCGTCACTCTACATCTTGGAAAATATATGTATAGTTTAGCTTCCTTTTCACTTTTGTAAATGTGAGAACTTTGTGGACCTGCATCTATAAGTTTGTAAATTACTGTTATTCATATAGTTTATATTTATTTGTTAATTTTTGTACTACATTACTCATTGGTCTGTGGTCAGGACTCCTTTGTTCTCTCACTATCCTAAATCATTGTACTCTGTAATTGTTAAAGATATTATTTTTAAAAGAGTAAGTAACCATGGAGTTTCTTGCCGGCTCTTCTCCATAGGAAACGACTAATTGGAATCGTGCATCTAAATTCGACTTTTCATAAGCACCTGTATTGGTTTATGTGAAATATTTTTTTTTGATTTTGATTGATTTGATTTGAAAGGCTACTTCCTAGGATTAAAATAAAATAATGTATTGTTTTAAATTTCCATGGTTATTGACGTTAGTAGAATAAACTATGGCGGGATTTACACCATGTACCTGTTTATTTTTGAGACTCCGATATTTCGGCGCAGTTGCATGCGCCATGATCACGGAAGAACTATCGATTGTTACGTGCGGGTAGATGTTATTGGCAGACGAAACGGTCTACCCTCCGTCTAGTTCGTTTATCACACTCGATACCAGAACCACTGAAAAAAAAAGGAACAAAAATAAACAGGTACATGGTGTAAATCCCGACATAGTTTACTAAAATAAAATAATTTTCGTGAATTGTTTAAAACAAAATGAACCCCCCGTACTTATTTTCTAATACTAGTTTTTTTTAAAAATATCATTGTGACCAGGAACATGATATTGTCAGAGTTATAGATAACACGAAAACTGCAGTTTATTACGTCACTGATATGTATAAAAAAAATTACGTACTGTTACGGAACCCTGCTTGCGCGAGCCCACTCTTTATTGACCAGTTTTTTACTGAGCAAATGATGTCTATTCATGATTTACCTTCAAATTCCTATAATTATGAGCGTTACAATAGCGAAACAAAAACCCATAGTAGTTTCATTACTTACAATCTACCTATATATATACTAATATTATAAAACTGAAGAGTTTGTTTGTTTGTTTGAACGCGCTAATCTCAGGAACTACTGGTTGGAATTGAAAAAATATTTTTGTGTTGGTTAGTCCATGTATCGAGGAAGGTTATAGGCTATATAACATCACGCTAAGACCAATAGGAGCGGAGCATAAATGAAAAATGTTGCAAAAACGGGAAAAATGTCCACCCGTGCGAAGCCGGGACGTATGTATAGATAAGTAACTGTCTCGTTAGTCTAGTGGTGGCAAGCGCGACTGCTGATCGTGAGGTCCTGGGTTCGATCCCTAGGTCGGGCAAAGTGTTATTGGATTTTTCCGTGTGGAATTTCTCAGCAGCAGCCCGGAGTTTGGATTTGTGCCCGGTTGATGGCAAAAGGCTCGCGCCCTATTACATGGGACTTAAACATAACTGGCGAAACGAGGATGTACTAAAAACACCTTTGCCGAACCCTTCGGGGAATATAAGGCGTGATGTTATGTTATGTGTTCACTAATGGAGTCCTTTCGTCACATCACACTTGCAGCTTGCGCTCGAAACCAGCCAGCACTTTGTGGACACGACCAGCAACGGCACAGCCCTGAACCCTGGCTACGAACAGTGGATCTCCTACTACACCAGGAACTTCGAGATAACTGCAGGAGCCCAGGCACTCAGTGCTTCCCTCAGAAGATGTTACATGTCGAGCGAAAAGTTGAGTTACTTCCCGGTGTATAATAAGTAAGTGTGTTTAATCTCTTTTGACAAAATCGCCGTTGGATGTCTCTGACGACGAAATCGAATCGGGAATATAATTTTAGCACAGAGAAGTCCACGGTGCTATATTAGTTTACGATGTGACAGAACCAAAGTTCCTAGCAAAACTGAATGAGTGGGTCGAGGAACTTCAAGTACACTCCACCAAGAAGAACATAGTCTGCTTAGTTGTCGGCAACAAGATTGACAAGCATATCATTTTGGGACCCAGTGCATAATATCAGCAAGCACATTGGGTCACCCACGCGACGGCGCAAGGAGTATTCCCAATGAGGGTTGATGTCAGGCAGGCGGCCGGTCATAAAACAATTAGCCAAAACCTCTAACAACATGGATTTATGAAATACATATTGTGTCGACCCCACCTAGTGTGGGATAAGGACAGGAAGAAGAAGAATATAATTTTAGGTACCTGGACCAAATCAAATCTGAATGTCTTTTGTCTGTATGAAGGTATGGGTAAAAATGAAGATCACATACTAAAAGACGGAACATTTGGCCTTGAATATTTACTTTGGTGGTCTTTACATACATAAACTCACGCCTTTTTCCTATGGGGGTAGGCAGAAACTATAGAACGCCACATGCTACGACCCTTACACACTCGTTTCGCTTCATCCACATTCATACATCTTGTCATATACTTACGCCGGTTGAGAGTACTACGCACCTGACCTTTGTGAAGAACATCACCAATAACATCGGTGTATGTCCTTCTAGGACGTCCTCTCCCGACGTTTCTATTGGCATCCGCCTTATAAATTCCTTTTGTTAATCGCCGTTCACTCATTCTCTGAACATGACCAAACCATCTTAGCATACTCCTTTCAATTTTTGTCGACACATCAGTTTTTAAACCGCAACTTTGTCTAATCTCATCATTCCTTAAACTATTTTTCAAAGTTACACCGCACATACTTCACAAGATGTTCTAGTCGAAACATTTGGCCTTGAATATTTACTTTGGTGGTCTATCTCTTTCTAAATACCCTATTTAGAAAAAGATAGAGTATTTAGTTTGGAAATGTATCTCTTTTAAAATGTTTTTTTTTAAACCTTGCCCCACACTATGATTTCTCCTGTATCGTGGGTGCGTTTACAGACACAAATCTTCACATACACATTTAGAAAGAGATAGACTACCAAAGTAAATATTCAAGGTCAAATATTTCGACTTTCAATAGACGTTTGTAGTCTGGTCCCCATTTCTACCTATACCTTCATCATTATCTGTCGTGTTTAGCAGTGGCCTAGGAGCCAGGAAATAAATCTGAATGTTTGTTATTTTTCAGACAGAGGTTCATCATCTTCCTGCCCTGGTCCCAAGTTATTTGGGGTCGGCGCAATTTGTTTTTCTCTTCCATTCTTTGCTGCCAGCCGTCTGTAATCTCATACATTTAAATTCCTGATTCTTTTTATTTCCATTTCCACAAATAAAACTTAGTTCTGGAGACAAGTAATAGTAACAGAAACATATTTTTTACATTGGCACTAAGTTGCTATTATGTCTACAAATCATAGCTGATTTCAGTCTTCTCTTCTTTTCATGTGGTTAGTGACTAACCTGGAGTCAGAGTTTATGCCGCTCATGGGTCTCTGACTTGGCTCCACATGCCGTCAAGAAATATCTTAGACATGCCGGTTTCCTCACGATGTTTTCCTTCACCGTTTTTAAGCAAGTGATAATTATTATAATACAGTCAGAGGTGCGTGCCTTGGGTTCGAACTAGAGACCTATGACTTTATAGTCCGACGGTCGCACCACTAGGATGTCACTGCTTTCAGAAGACTGATAAGATAAACGATGTTTGCACACTGTTTATCTTGGTTTCTATACATGACAGCTACTTGGTACCAAAGTAAAACATATTTCCCTTACGAAGACCTGTTTCCGAAATTTTCAATAGAGGTCAGTAAATGAAAACAAAAATAGAGGAAAAATGGATGATCGATCTCCTTTAGATTCTAGAAAAGTGCACAGGAGATGCAAATTTAGCGAAAAACTTACAAAATGAAGTTGTATGCTTTCAGGAGATACTGCCTATTGGAACAAGAAATAGCCAAAACTTTGGAGAATTGTAAGTGTGTGGGCATGGTACATCCAAAACCCACCGGCACTTCTCGATGTCGAGCTCAAATGCTGCGCTGCGCTAAACAGAACTTGGGTATATATTTCCACAAATTAATCCATTTTCCAAATTCCACAAATTATTATGCTGGCCTTGCACTACGTACCACACCCACCCGACTGAGGTCGATCAAGTACCTACCTATGAATAACACCATAAAGACTGAGGGTCTCACCGCGCAGTCCAGTGCAGAACCGTTTCATGACGAGGCCTTAAATTGCTCCTTGGAGAGACATAGTCTAGATCTAATACTTAGCAAAACATAACACAACATCACGTCTGTATTCCCCGAAGGGTTGGGCAGAGGTGGATAGTGGCACCCTCATTTCGCCGTTATGTTTAAATCTCCTGTAATAGGGGGCGAGCCTATTACCATCAACCGGGCACAATTCCAAGCTCTATGCTACTGAGGAATTCCACACGGAAAAACCCAACAACACTTTGCCCGACCTGGGGATCGATCCCAGGACCTTCTCGATCAGCAGTCGTACTTAGCAAAGATTAGTCTTATAATCTATTATAGTTATTTCTACTAATATTTACAGTGGCTTATGTCAACTTTCACTCCCGATGTCCTCGAACTTGTGATGTTGAAATATCTTCCTCAAAAGCAACTAGTTACCAACTCGACGATACAGTGATGCCTATAGACTCGTTCTAGTAAGTAGCTTGTAACTGTATTATGAACCACAGCTTACAGTCCACAGATGGACATAGGTAGGGACAGTCCAGAAAGTATCACGTATAAAGTATAAAGTATCACGCCTTGCGTTCCCCGAAGGGTTCGGCAGAGGTGTTTTTAGTGCACCCTCGTTTCACTAGTTATGTTTAAGTCCCATGTAATAGGAGGCGGGCCTATTGCCATTAACTGGGCACAAATCCAGACTCCGGGCTGCTACTGAGAAATTCATAATGGGAAACCCAATAACACTTTGCTCAACCTGGGGATCGAGCCCAGGACCCCATGCTCAGCAGCCGCGTGCGACCATTAGACTAACGAGGCAGTTGACACGTAGTAGTTACACGGCAACCGGATTAGTGACTGTTAACCTTGGGGGATACTTAGAAAGTTGGAAAAGGATGGAGTGAACATCCTTTCTACGTCTGTCAGTGGTCAGGGCAGCAACACGGTGTACTGCTTTCAGCTGAGGTTGACGTTATTGGGGGAGCAGGGCGTTGTAAAATTTCGTACTAAATGATAAATGATTTTTATTTCTGTGAATAAATCTGTTACAGACACTTTTACAAGTCAATGTAATGTTTTTTTAAGATTAGATGGCGCCGGCATTTCCTATCTGACTAGCTCTGAGAAGAAAAGCCGAAACAAACTCATAGATCGAGGTCTCTAAAGTCCAGACATCGTGGTATAAAAACTATGCGAGACAATGTAGGGCAACGTCTGGAATGGCCTTATTGGGAAAGTGCCATAGCAGGTTTGAGTTGACCTGTCCTAACTGACGGCACGCATGCATCAGTCATCGCGTAGCTCAAACTAGTCTTGATCCACATTTAACCGACTACGCAGTATAATCCTCACTTGACGCAGTTGACTGCGATCGGCCGAGTGGATTGACTGCCCGTAACGACTGCCATAGGTATTTGAAGGAAAATATATATCGATATCTGTTTCTTACCACAGCAAAGGTTTGGACTTCAAACGAGTGACCGTGGTCAGAGTGTACGTGCAAAATCGGAAGATGTATACAAATGAACTCCGGGCATACTTCTCCGTCTTAGACTTATTTTGTAAGTCGTTTATTTATTTATATCTTAAAAGTTTGTACATCGATATCCCCGTAAAACCACGTGCACGACATAATAAGTAATTCCCACTTTTGAGGGACGTTAATCTCTCTCCCTTTCTAGTGTTGGTACGGGTTATCCGAGAATAGCTCCTGCTGTGGTGAAAATATTAGACAGTCAGCAAGGTTGGTAGCGAGGCTGACTGCCCAGGGTGCTTCGGACATCTTTAAGTATCGTCACTCGTAAAGGCGCTTTTAATGCACTCTATTAGGTTAATTTATCGTCGGAAGACTATCGTCTCTAGCTGTTCCTATTATACGACTGTTTGTCGTCAATTTTTTTTATCGTTTAGCGACTATCGTATCTAGCTGTTCCCATTGGACCGCGACGACATTTTGTCGTTTCACGGCAGTCGCTTTGTCGTTTGCACATCAGTAGCAAGCTACAACTCTACACTCGACGAGACGATATTTTTATCGTGGCCACAATAGATAGTCGCAACAACGACACATGATTTGCCGTCACGACAAGTCATGTCATTTTCTTATCGTTTTACGGCTGTCGTGCTAGCCATTCCCATTGACTGGGCAAACTGTCGTCACTGCAAAAAAAACTTTTTTTTTTTTTTATGTTGGATCACTCGCTGTGTAAAGCTCGCTACGGCTTTTTTACTGCTTAACCGGACTATGTCGTCTTATATGTGAACACCTCCATTTAAATATAAAAGGTTAGTTGGAAAGGGGGTACCTACTAAGCCGCAGGCCACGTAAAGTACCTATCACTGATGACTATTTTAAAGCAAGTGTTAAAATTTCAAAATTCGATAGTTTTTATTTGTACGCAAAAAGATTTTAATTTTAGTTTTTTCAATAAATCTATCTATCTACTTTAGTTCTGAATGCAGAAAATTAAGTTTCTAATCCGTGACCCCAAATATGACCTAAATAGTAAACACAGCTGATCATAGCTATGGACAGATAGATTTTAGCATATTTTTTACGAAATCTTTGAAACGTAATTTCTTTTTAACTATCGAGTTTTGGGGAAAGTTCTAGAACAAAAGTTATCCCTTATTATAGGTAGTTTAACACCCTTTCGGCTTAGTACCTCTTTTCCGACTAACGTTGTATAAGCTACGACACTTAAAACTATACGATTATCTGTCGTCACGACAAAGTGGCAACGCGGCCTTACAATGAATTTAATGTAAAATATGGTGACACACCAACACGGAAAAATCTTTTTTTTATTCAATTTTTTCTCGACGTATTAGTCTTCTTTGCGTGACTATCGCAGCCTCAGACAGCTATACTACCTGTGTGCTGCGTTACCATATTATTCGGGTTACATACATACATACATAAACAAAACATAATGGTAGAAACAGCTAGTGTAGTACTATTTATTCAGATAATCGATCATGATTGAGTATGCAAATCATTATCGATCGCAATCGATAGTTATATAATCGACTAGCTGTTGCCCGCGGTTTCACCCGCATCCTAGAGGAACTACTTCATGCACCCGGAAAAAAAGTAACCTATGTGTTAATCCAGAATATTGTCTATATATGTGTCAAATTTCATGTAAATCTGTTCAGCCGTTAATGCGTGAAAGAGTAACAAACATCCATACATCCATCCTCACAAACTTTCACATTTATAATATTACTAGCTTTTACCCGCGGCTTCGCTCACGTGGAATTAACATGATGTTTTTCCAGGACCAAAAGTAGCCTATGTTACTCTCCATCCTTTCAACTAACTCTATGCCGAAAATTGGTTGCTTAGTTAGGGCGTGAAGGAAGGACAAACAAACAAACACACTTTCGCATTTATAATATTAAGTATGGATATTATTATAAAGTAGGAAGTAGGATTATTGATAATCGATTTCGCACATCACTGGTATAAACGTTTATAAACCGGACTAAAACATGTTTAATTTTTATTTGTTGCAGCTCAACTGGGCGGGATGTTCAACGTGTTCTTCGGTTGCAGTATCCTAACGTTACTAGGACTGCTGCAGCTTGCCTGGCGCGTAGCAGTGACGCAGTGGCAGAGACTGCGGAAATAAACTGATATACTGGGTGTAAAAATAGTCTTAACGAAGCCGAAGTCTACGCATACTGTACATCAAACTAAGTAACATACAGCAAAAATAATTGCTGGGAAACGACTTTTATTTTTTGGTATTAAAAAACAGCTTTTAATTGTAGCGCGCAATGTAAGCGCGCGCGCAGTAAACTGTGCCCACATTTCGAAAATGTTAATAATGTTTGTATAGAAGAATGTTTAGTAGGTAATAACATTTAAACTTAATTTTCGTGAAAAACTTTCAAAAATATGGTGACATTGACCTTCAATATCTCCATAACCAGTTGGTTCCCAGGTATGGCCCGATACCAAAAAATCTTCGTAATGATCGGCTCTCGGCTTCGTTAAGGGTATTTTTACACCCGATATAGTATTATGTTACTTTAGGGCCACCACAGACACGATAGATACTTTTTAACCGACTTCCAAAAAGGAGGAGGTTACTATGTTCGTCTGTATGTATGTTTTTTTTTTTTTATGTGTATGTTCATCGGTATTTTCGCCAATTGTGAACGGATTTGAATGATTCTTTTTAAATAGATAGGGTATACTTCGAAGTTGATCCCATTTAAATTTGGTGAAGATCTGATGAACAATTTCGGAGATAGACAATGGAACTCCTCAATGACGAACAGTACGCATATTGTGATGATGTGATTATGTTACGAGCAGCGTTTTTAGTAGGTCCAACCATATTTTATAATTAAGGCCACTAAAAAGAAAAAAATAAAAAACATTTTTTACAAAAAATTTAAACCGACTTCAAAAAAGTATAAAATAATTACCATATAAAATTAACAGTTTCAGAAGTCGGTGCCTTCAATTTGGTTCAGCGTGGATCAGCACCGACTTCTGAAACTGTTAATTTTATATGGTAATTATTTTATTCTTTTTTGAAGCCGGTTATAATTTTTTGTAAAAAGTTTTTATAGAATTATCAATCGGCGATTTGGCGGCTACATCGATGCAGTATCGCGTTTTGGCGACCTGGGTTGGATCACGGTATGAAAACCGCGCCTTTTAGCGCATCGGGCCCTGGGTCATTTTCCGAGCCTTAGTTAATCGCTGCGACTGGCGTTCGTTTGTGTGCAGTGCGAAGTGTTTATTCGCCGAATCCAGCGACCGAGAAGCGATTAAATCGTCGGTCGACGATGCTAAGTATTGTCTCTGTGGTGGCCCTTACTTTATTACCACGTCTTTTGTGAAACGGCTTTAAAAAATATTTCGAGTGTTGTGTGATTTGGTTTTGTCATAGGTTTAATGTGTAAAGGCACAGTTTTTCAATCAGTCGTCGAGATTTTTACACGCTTTATATTAGCTTCACTTATAATTAACTAACTAACAATGTAAAAAAATCTTGGAAGTCAATTTTAACTTACTTCTAATTGTCGTATCGAAGTGAAACTTTGTATGTATATGTAGTTTGGATGACAATACTATAATTTGGTATATTGGAGCTGATCTGATGATGGAGCTAGGAGGTGGATAGTAAAACTCTTCAGTGGCTTAGTAGCCACTCTTCAGTGGCTTAGTAGCTACTCTTCAGTGGCTTACTAGGGGTTTACTAGTGTAAACCCCCGGGGTTTGGGCTCATAATTATGATTCCTCTGGACAAGTCCAATAGATTGGCTTGGTAACGAGGGTCTGATGATGGAGCAAGGAGGTGGATATTTTATGATTTTTAAAGCGTGATAAAAGCGGTTTTTTTAGTTTTTGGGGTTCCATACCCAAAGGGTAAAACGGGACCCTATTACTAAGACTCCGCTGTCTGTCCGTCCGTCCGTCTGTCACCAGGCTGTATCTCATGAACCGTGATAGTTAGACAGTTGAAATTTTCACAGATGATGTATTTCTGTTGCCGCTATAATAACAAATCCTAAAAATCAGAATAAAATAAACATTTAAAGGGGCTCCCATACAAGAGACATGATTTTTTTGCCGTTTTTATAGATAATCGTACGGAACCCTTCGTGTGCGAGTCCGACTCGCACTTGGCCGGTTTTTTAAACTACATATTTTTATTTTTATATCTAGACGTGTATGTATGTCTAACCTAAATCAGTTAATCATATATAAAACGTATTATTGCTATTTTGCTTATCTTATCTATATTAAACATTTACTAACTGTGCCCGTGGTTATGCTCACCTGAAAATAGGGACTGAAAGCTGTACGAGGTTACGATACCTTGAAAATATAAGTATACCGTTTTCTTATAAAGGTTGACCTTTTTACGATTTCGGTACCGAAAAACATCGATTGATGAATGAATCATACTAATGCCATCTGGCGCTTCATAGCGAAGGACAGACTGACGCGGCGGTTCATTAATGAAAATCATTATTTATAAAGGTTTAGGTACCGATAGCGGCATATACCGTTTCGTATTTTCAGACTCTACATTTCGGTACCGAAATATATTCAGGTAACCAGAATTTAGGGGTTTTTCTTACCGTATTTTAAAAGTATCTTAATTTTTGGGTTTTTCTGTCCCTGCATGAAAATATATATTGTCCTATAAGAATAAATATTAGTTACAAAAAGTGAATTCGACTCCAGAATATATTTTCTTTTTTAGAACAATAAAACTATTATTATTATCACCTTTATTCAAGTTGTTTCATACATACATACATTCATACATAAACTCACGCCTTTTTCCCATGGGGGTAGGCAGAAACTATAGAACGCCACATGCTACGACTCTTACATACCCCTTTCGCTTCATCCACATTCATACATCTTGTCATACACGCACGCCGGTTGAGAGTACTACGCACCTGACCTTTGTGAAGAACATCACCAATAACATCGGTGTATGTCCTTCTAGGACGTCCTCTACCGGCGTTCCCATTAACATCCGCCTTATAAATTTCTTTTGTTAATCGCCGTTCACTCATTCTCTCAACATGGCCAAACCACCTAAGCATACTCCTTTCAATTTTTGTCACTACATAATCTTTTAAACCGCAACTTTGTCTAATCTCTTCATTTCTCAATCTATCATTCAAAGTTACACCGCACATACTTCGCAAGGAACGCATTTCCACGGCATTTATTCTACTTTCATGCCTCTTCTGCCACGACCAACATTCACTTCCATACATAAGCGTAGGTACCAACACACCATTATGGACAGCCAGTCGTGCCTTTTTGGACATCGACCGGCTAGCCACAACCGCATGCAAAGCACTATTTACTTTATTTCCCGCATTTGCTCTCCTTTCCACATCTTCGTCAATCTTACCATCTCTTGTAAACATGCTTCCCAAATAAACAAACTCATTCACCTGTTCAATACTTTCATCTCCTATCTTTACTTTACACTCAGATACATCTGCATCTCTTTCAAAAACCATTACTTTCGTCTTTCTTACATTCATTTTCATCCCTTTCATACTATATGCTCCATTCATCATAGTTACCATGTCTTGCAACTCTTCCGCCGACGATGCAAGCAAAACTTGATCATCTGCGTAGAGAAGACATTTGACAGGCAACTCATTCATTTTCAATCCACACTCACTCCCTTTTAAATCTGTCAAACAACTATCCATGTATAGGTTGAACAGCCATGGAGACGCTACACAACCCTGTCTAACACCTCTGGAGATGTCAAACCAGTCTGTGAACGCCCCATTTATCCTAATACAAGCACTGGAATCCCTGTACAGCGATTTCAGTGCCCGTATCAAGCGCCAGTCCACCCCGTACAAAGATAGTGTCGACCACAATTCTTCCCTCCACACACTATCATAGGCCTTCTCCAAATCAATGAAAGCGCAGTACACTTTCTTGTGCTTTGCCAGATGTTTTTCTGCTATGCACCTCAAGGAGAAGATCTGATCCATACAGCCCATCCCCTCTCTGAACCCTGCCTGAACATCCCATACTTTCTCATCTGTTATTCTTGTCACTCTGTTAATTAAAACTTTCGCATATAGTTTGCCGACCACACTTAAAAGACTAATGCCGCGGTAGTTTTTACACTCCTGCTGTGAACCTTTTCCCTTATATAGTGGTACGATTACAGCTTTGCACCAGTCGCCCGGCACTTGGCCGAATCTCCAACACATATTAAAGATCCGGTACAGCAGGCTTGCTACCACCCCGTCACCGCCCTTAAGCATTTCGACAGACACTCTGTCACATCCAGCAGCTTTTCCAACTTTCATACATTTCAGCGCTTTCACGATTTCATCCATTTCAATCAGATTTTCCTCATCTTCATCCAAGTCAATGTCTGACTCACTCGCTTCCGCCCAGTTACCCACTCTTTGCACACTATCCTGCCAACTAAATAAACTTTCAAAATATACCTTCCAGCGTTCCAACACCTTGCATTCTTCACTTAACAAGCATCCATCTCCTCCTCTAACTATATTCATATTTGATGTCCCCGAAACTCCACGAGCCAATCTTACTTGTTGCCAGAACAGCTTAACATTGACCCCGAAGTTGTCGGAGAACTTCCTATTATACTTATCTTCCATTTCATTCTTCGTCATCTTTACTATCTCTTTTACTTCCGCCTTTATTTCGGTGTATCTTTTCTTCACTCTTTCCAAATCTTCAATCATACTCGTTGCCTGATTCATCCTTATTCTAGCTTTAAAGGCTAGTAAATTAAGCCAAGCTTCTTTCTTCTTCCGTACGACCTCTTTAACTTCATCATCTATCCAACAATCATTCGTTCTCCTGTTGTTTTTCCTCTTCGCCACACCGCATACTTTTGTGGCTACTTGCACCATGCTGTTTTTTACAACATTCCATGCTTCTTCTAAACTATAATCATTCATTCCTTCTAAAATCTCATTCGTCTTCTCTTTTACTTCCCTCTTATATTCCTCTTTCACTTTTAATTCTTGCAACCTTTCTACTTTTATTCTCTCAAGTGCAGTCACAGGAACCCGAACCCGATGGCACCAACGCTTAAACAGACCATGTATCCGGCACATGACAAGATAATGGTCGGTCCCCACATTGGCACCCCGATACACTCTTGTATCTGTGACCTTACTCTTCAGTCTTTCATCAACAACCACAAAGTCAATCATGCTTCTACTATCTTGCCTTTCCCACGTATACATGTGAATCTCTCTATGATTAAACATAGTGTTCATTATAGAAAGATTCTTCTCCACGCATATTTCTAACAAACTCATTCCATTCTCATTCACCCTTTTATCCCCAAACGCACCTAGTGTACTTTCATAACCTTTCCTCTTCACACCTACCCAACTATTGAAATCACCAAGCATAACAATCTTCTCATTTATTCTACACTCATTCACAATACCTCTTATACTATCCCAGAATGCATCTCTCTACGAAAGTGGGCTTCCCATGTCGGGTGCATAAACACATATCATGAAAATATGGTTCAAACCCACCTTGGCTCTGATCCATAGGATTCTGGGACTTAGACACGCATAATCTTTTATACATTTTATCATCCGTTCTGAAAGGACAATCCCCACACCCTGACAAGCCCTATCTGTCTCTGGGACACCAGACCAAATTGCGGTCAGGGAACCGTGTTTGGATATGTCCACTCCCTTTCTTTTCGTCTCATTCACACAAAGCGCATCTATTCTTTTTTCATTAATCAGCTCACAAACTTCATCTATCTTGTCTTTTATACCTCCCTGAACATTCAACGTAGCGAAGCGACATTCTGCAGCTCGCTTTTCGCCCCGTGAGAACATTTGACGTGGGGTGTGGCGAACATCACCGCCGACTCCGAGTTTTTTAAAATTTGAACTCATTTTGTTCCCACGAATAGCTAGGGAACTAATTGTCCACCCCTACAGAGCCCCGCGTGTAGAGGTAAGGCTACTTAGTGCCTGGAGGCGCCCAATTCCAGACAACAGGCACGCTTCTGACTCGGCTCGCCCCTAGTCATGCAGCTCTGGGCACGGCGACCTTAGCTTGGGGATGAGCTGTTCTCATCGCACAAAAGGATTTTTTACAATCCCCGGCTGTATTCCCTTAGTCGGCTCTTACGACACCCACGGGAAGAGATGGAGAGGATCTATTCTACTGCCCGGACCCACACGATGTAAATAATATGAAACAACCGTGTGGGTCCGGGCAACCCGTGTTTGCCCGGACCCACACGGTTGTTTCATATTATTTACATTTTTAAATACATATAAAAAGAAAACAAATATATATTTAAAAATATAAAAAATAGGGGTCCACCGGCAGCGGGAGCAGGGTCCAGGCTACCGGCAGTTAGGGCTCCAGAGACAGGAACCTCCTCACAATACGTGCCGTATCAAGGAGGACTGCTATTATTATTATTATTATATTGCCAAAATTACCTCTAGAGAGTAGGTACTACTAAAATTGTAAAATTAGAAATGTATTTCTTCAACACTTGCTCGTAAAGTGGCTCTTATTGCACCGCTTTTAGGTTCGTAATGTAGCTTATTACGACTAGTCCGGTAAAATGTACCACAGATTAATGATATATATCTACGAATTTCAATTAAGATTTAATTTTTTTAATTTTAGCAAAGCGTTTTTGCCTCAAAAAATAGTATTTTTTTATTATAAAATAGAATAAAATAAACTGTGTTAATCAAAATATCATAAATAAACATTTCATTTCATATTAGGAATACATCGCTTTCAGTTTTAATTGTAAATAAAATTATTCTTATAGACACATTTTCACGTGAGCAAAGCCGCGGACCCAGCTAGTATTAAATATAAAGCCGTTAACATTAATAATAGCCTTCGTGGTCGTTTCAGACAAAGAATAAATTTGTTTTAGAAATAAATGGCCCAAGTCTAAACAGCAGTGTTCACAGAACTTCATGTGCGGTCGACACAACATCAATTTTGTGTATTAGGTATGTATTTATATTATGCGTCGGCACACAACGTTGTGTAGTAAATGTATGCCGTGCTTTATTTTATAACTAGCGACCCGCCCCGGCTTCGCACGTATGCAATGAAGACACTAATGTGGGGCATATAAAACTTCCTCTTGAATCACTCTATCTATTGCTGAACACTGCATTAAAATCCGTTACGTAGTTTAAAAGATCTAAGCGTACAGACAGCGGGAGCGACTTTGTTTTATACTATGTAAAGATAAAGGTTATTAAAATAGATGTGTTTTCTAATTTAATTTTTTCATTTTAACACTTGACTAAATAATTTACTACATAAAATCACGCCTGTATACCTCGAAAGGTTGGGCAGAGGCGTATAGAAACACCCTCATTTCGCCGTTATGATTAAGTTCCATGTAATAGGGGGCGAGTCCATTGCCACCAACCGGGCACAAATTCAAACTCCGGGCTGCTACTGAGGTATTCACACGGAAAAACCCAATACCACTTTGCCCGACCGGAGGATCGAACCCAGGCCCTCACGATCAGCAGTCGCGCTTGCCACCACTAGATTAACCCGTCAAGTGTCGGGCGCACATACGGGTGTGCGTAAGAAATTCGGGCGCGAAGTGTCGGAGGCACACACGGGTGTGCGTAAGGAACGCGCTCCTATGGTAGCGGATTTTTTACGTTTTATTTTACTGTTTACACGAACCGAATTTATAGGAGCGCGTTCCTTACGCACACCCGTGTGTGCCTCCGACACTTCGCGCCCGAATTTCTTACGCACACCCGTATGTGCGCCCGACACTTGACGGGTTAACGAGGCATAATTTACTAATGTTATTTATATACTGGGTGTAAAAATAGCCTTAACGAAGCCGAAGTCTACACATACTGTACATCAAACTAAGTAACATACAGCAAAATTAATTGCTGAGGAACGACTTTTATTTTTTGGTATTATAAAACAGCTGTTAACTGTAGCGCGCAATGTAAGCGCGCGCGCAGCAGACTGTGCCTACATTTCGAAAATGTTGATAATGTTTGTATAGAAGAATGTTTAGTACATTTAAACTTAGTTTTCGTGAAAAAAGTACAAAAATATGGTGACTTTGACTTTCAATATCTCCGTAACCAGTTGGTTCCCAGGTATGGCCCAATACTAAAAAATCTTCGTAATGATGGGAAGAATACGTGGCTCTCGGCTTGGTTAAGGGTAATTTTACACCCGACATACCTATAATATCAACGTAGCGTAAAGCTGATGCGCACGAGGATAGTTACTCGAAGCGAATCTCATGTTATTTCTGTTTTTGTCACAGAGAAAGACAAAGGCAGAACGAGTCTCGCTTTGAGAAACTATCCTCGTGTGCCTTAAGAACACGTTCTCACGCTTGCCAGTACCTACACAGTTATGAAAATACTAGGATAAAGATAATCATCACAGCAACAATAAAAAAAACGTCTTGTCTGTAGGCACAGACTTTTCATCATTCATTTGTGATGATGATCAGAACTTTCTATTAGATTGGAAACTGAAAATATGCTAGTCACTCCATCAATCCATCAATGCTAATCACAACACACACAAATCCTTACCCCCACCACCCATACACATACACTCTCCCCACACACACTTACACATCACCCCTCACTCAAACTCACCACATACATTTGCTCTCCCTTTCACAAATGCATACTTCACTTGCTGCTGTTAACCTTAAATAACTGAAATGTCACGGTTGTATTATAAAACTGAAGCCGTAGAAACTCCCGACTCCTAAGATACAGGTCTGCATACCTAGTTTAGGGGCCGGAACTCTGTCATAATATTTAGACTTGATTGTACAACCTGCTGTTGTTTCACGTGCTCTGTATTGTGTTTTTAAGTACAAATAAATTATTATTATTAAAAAAAAAAAAATTAAGTCTCAACACCTCAGAAAAAAAATACGCCAGCTTTAAACGTACACAAAATAAAAATAAAACAACACCATAATGTACTCTATTTTATGTGGTATAAAGAATTCAATCATTTATTTAAAAAAAACCTTTAAACCACGTAATAAAACGAACGTAGGTACCCCAAACTGAAGAAAAGTATGTGGAACACGGTAAAGTTCCGTGCCGCTCCAAATTGTCACCGACAGCTCTAATGAATAAAGTTAACGATCAGATTCGGAACTCTCACTGTTTAATTAAAATACTCCAGATATACCCGACTTAACTATTTCAATGGATTTTAGGTACGACGTGTTCTGTGGTTTAGGTACGTGGGGTTTATATTTATTCAGGATTTAAGTATTACGGTATCTACTTTCTCAGTAACTGCCTCGTTGGTCTAGTGGTGGCAAGCGCGACTACTGATAGTGAGGTCCTGGGTTCGATCCCCGGGTTGGGCAAAATGTTATTGGGGTTTTCCGCGTGGAATTCCTCAGTAGCAGCCCGGAGTTTAGATTTGTGCCTGGTTTATGGCAAAAGGCTCGCCCTCTATTACATGGGACTTAAACATAACGGCGAAATGAGGGTGTTACTATACACCTCTGCCAACCCTTCGGGGAATACAGGCGTGATGTTATGTTAGTATCTACTCTACCTTTGGTACCTACAACTACTCATTCTTGTAACCTGTCATGTTTACCAAATGGCCCATCTGATGGAACGTGGTTGCTGCCATCTATATCTACAACACCCAAGAGGATTGCTGATACGTTACCAACCTAACAGACAAAGTTGGAAAATCTCATGTGCCTGTAATTTCACTGGCACCCATACTCTTCAAACCGGCACACAGAAACGCTGCTTGGCGGCAAAAATGGGTAGGTATGCTTGTCTCCGGACGAGCTATTTCACAAGGAGCTCCACTACAACTACATTTTATTAAATTATGTTAAAATTATAAAAACTAAATTTTACTTCGAGATACGAACAATATTTGCTCTAGGAACGTCAATTGCATTGAGTTACTTACTTTTTACGTGCGGCGTGCACAAACCGATAAACAGACAAAAATTCCAAAAAGGATTCTATTGGTTACCCTGTAATGTACCTGCAATTTTTTTAAAATATTTCCAATGTACAGACACGCCAAGTCTACAGATTTATTATACAGTGTGTCCCTGGACACAGTGTATAATAAAAGTGGGTGAAAATAGACCACAATTATTTTTGTCGATAAATTGTGGTCTAGTTGGCGCAGCCGCACACACAGCTACTTTTTTTTTTTTTTTTTTTTTTTTTGTTTTCTCTCCTATGAAATTTTTTGTCTGTGCCTGACTGCTTTCGTACCAAATAAATTTCTTTCTCTTCTTTCTTTAGTTTTACCCATTTTCATTTGTGCACTTTATCCAGGGACACACTGTATAGATAAGCATAATGTGGTGAACGAAGCCACAAAGCGTCACTAGTCTTTCCGCAATACTTAATACATTCCCCATTTCCAAAAGTCATGCTGTATCCGGAACCTATTGCTCGCACAAATCGAATTATATTTTAGCTAAATCACGACGGAGCAATATATTGCGTTCTCCTCGCCAATGCATTTTGTATCGCATCACCGAGTGATACCGATTGTAGCTGGTATCGATTTAAGAAACGATGTAGGCACGTGGATTATGTGAGTTACGATTTTATACGTCTTTAGATTTTTTAAAGGTTTAATTTTGATCGATTTTGTAGAAATGCCTCGTTGATCTAGTGGTGGCTAGCGCGACTGCTGATCGTGAGGTCTTGGGTTCGATCCGAAGGTCGGGCAAAGTGTTATTGGGTTTTTCCTTGTGAAATTGCTCAGTAGCAGCTCGGAGTTTGGATTTGTACGCAGTTGAGGGCAATAACCTCGCCCACTACAGTAAGGGACTTAACGGTAAAATGAGGGTGTTACTATACACCCCTGCCCAATCCTTCGGGGATTTTTTTTAACGTTGCCTCGCACTTTGATTTCTCCTGTATCGTGGGTGCGTTTACAGACACAAATCTTCACATGCACAAACATCCAGACCCGGAACAACTATCTGTAGGCCATACAAATATTTGTTCCGTGCGGGAATCGAACCCACGACCCGTAGCGCAGAAGCCGATCTCTCAGCCACTGCACCAAACGTGTCGTCATATAGGCGTGATGTTATGTTTTTTTGGTTTCAAAATTACAATGAAAGCATTTTTTTTTTTTTTTTTTTATTTCAAATATTTTTCCGAGGCATTAGTTCGCCCTTCAGCGACTATGCAAGCCTCATTGTGTACGTCTTATATTATTAGATACTAAAGAAAAACATTAAATATAAAAAATCACATACATAAAAAAAACAAGAAAATATATAATATCGACATCAGGGAACACAATTTCACCGACACGGACTCCCACAACAGAGGAATCAGCGACACTCCCAATCAAGAAAGCTATTTGATATACTGTTTGTGTTATCAAAACATGAATGATAATAAAAAAACCTTGTTATAATTTAGATAACACTAAAAATAAACATATCCTCCTACTCAAGATTACCCAAAAATATTAGCCAAGCATACCGAAACAAGCCCAAAAAATATCAGAATAAACAAGGCAGCCTCAAAGGGCCCGTATTTAATGCCACGCATATTACCCTAAAAAAATAACCACTGCTTCCGTTTATAAAGATTGCAGGAGGGCGCACGGAAGCGTAGTGCCAAGTTCATACAAAAATTATACAGTGGGCCGGCGAACGAGCATAAATTGTTCGTAAGTGAGCTTGGCCCTTTTAAAGCTTATTGTTTTTATCTTCCTACAACTGTTTCTCTTACTGGTGTAAAATATTTGCATGGTTCGCCACAGCCCTACCTTTAACACTGTTTTGTCGTGTGTGAAAAAATCTGGGTGTTGCGTAACATTGTTTACTTTAGAAATATGATTGAGGATATAAAAAGATGGCGGGTTGGAGACTTGTAATTTTTGTGGTTACCTAAGACGGAAGAGGCCTTTTTTGTGAAAATAGGTGGTGTGGGTAAAAGATATCAGGTAGTCTTCGTTTTCATTTTACTGTGACACCAACTTATTGTTAGATTTGAGCACTTTTGACTGCTTATGTCGAATGTCGTTCAGTCCTCGGATAGTAACATAACATCACGATCACGATCATTTTATCTCTCAACACGTTTCTAATTCCTCATAAATCGGCACCTCATCATCAATCTACCTTGTTTTCCCTATCACATAATTATCTATCATATATATTACAATATTTATATATATGTAAGTATTATGTCTATGTATGGTGTGTCGTATATATTTTGCAGCAGTACACCATGGACTACCCCCCTATCTTATTCATCGACTTCCTGTTCATCCAAAGGTTGTCTGGTAGATATCGCTATCAGCGATAAGCCCGCCATTGTACCCTTTAATGTTTGTTATTGTATAAGAGCTGTGTTACAATTTTGGTGTACAATAAAGTATATTGTATTCTATTCTATAACATCACGCCTTACATTCTCCGAAGGGTACGGCAGAGGTGTTTTAAAACACCCTCGTTTCGCCAGTTATGTTTAAGTCCCATGTAATAGGGGGCGAGCCTATTGCCATTTATCGGGCACAAATCCAGACTCCAAGCTGCTACTGAGAAATTCCTAATGGAAAAACCCAATAACACTTTGCTTGACCCGGGAATCGAACCCAGGACCCCATGCTCAGCAGTCACACTTGCGACCACTAGACCAACAAGGCAGTCAGGATAGTAACATAACGTAATGGTGCGTCCAGACCTGACGAACGCACCGCGAATGCGCCGCTCGCGAGCCGCTCGCGAACTGCGCGCGTGCATTTCATGTTCGTACGAAGCTCGCGCGCCGTACGCGAGCGGCGCAGGTGGTGCGCGCGTGCGCTCGTGGAACCTGCCACTAACGTCTTCTGTTTTTAATAAATAGCCGATACTGCAGCAATTACGCTAACGGCAGTCGTATAGTCCGACATCTTCGGAAGCAAATTCACAACTGAGGCTCATAGTTCAAACGCGAAAGAAGCTATGTGCGCACGAGCGGCGCGCGAGCCGCGCGCGCGCTTCACGCGCGCCCCACTCGAACCTTGCCGGAGTTGCACTAGAGCGGCGCACCAAACGTACGCTGTAACTGCACGCGAGCAGCACGCGCGCAGTTCACAAGCAGCTCGCGAGCGGCGCATTTGCGGCGCATTCGGTAGGTCTGGACGCAGCATAACATAATCAGCTGACACTGTGTTACTGTCTTACTGCTGAGCACGGGCTTCTTCTCAGCATAAGATGGGTTTAGGCCTTAGGCCTTTCCACCATGCTGGCCTGGTTTGAACTTTAGAGAACCTTATAGTCACTCGGGTGTGCAGGTTTCCTCACGATGTTTCCCTTCACCGTTTACGCAAGTGATAATCAAATTCTGATCCGCACATGAATTCGAAGAGTGGAGGGACCGAACTCAGACTCTTCTGCAAGAAAGGGAGGCATTGAACCGCCAGGCTGCCATGCTGCCCATTTACTTCACAATTATAAGAATCATCTTTCCAGTAATCAGCTCATCAGAACCCATTCCAGACTTTTTGTATTGCAGCCAAGTCCCAAGACTTAGGCACCAACATTAATTTTCTATACAAGGTTTAAATGAAATCATTTGTAATTCCTTCAAACCTCGTGATGTACTGTTGACATAGATTAACCCTAAACGGGTCTTTTGGGATTCAATAAACAACAAATTACGAGAAGTAAACATGTTTCTAACGTGAGGCATTTTAGCGCCCCGAGTTAAATGACCGCGCGGCGGGCAATAGCTGCGCAATTCGCACGGGGCTCTAAATTGCCTCACGTTAAGAACACATGTTTACTTTTTGTAATTTTTTTTTATTGCGTACCTACAAACGTGTCCCATTCAGGGTTAATCTATGTCAGCAGTACATCACGAGGTTTGAAGGAATTACATGATTTTGTTTACACCCTGTATAAAAAACTGTTTACCTAAAATTCTAGTAAACTTTTCGACTAAACCGTTGTTTAACCAGAGAATTAATGTTGATGAACACCATCCTTAGTCCTTACACAATTTCATTTCCACATAAGTTATTAACAAAAAGTAACAAACCATATAAAATCTAAGCCGGAAACTTTGTCATCCCGACTTGGCCCATAGTTTCACAAGAGTTAACTTGAAGAATAATTTGTTTCACAAACTCTGTGACTCAAGAATGTGCAGTCATGAATCCCGCGGAATATATCGCTGAAGTTATAATATCAACTTGGTTGGACCCGACGCGAATAATAATATTATAGAGATGTGGCGATGGAATTTGGGTTTGGATACAGTATTTCGGTATCTTTCTGTCATAGTTTGAGCAGAGTAGAAAGTGATTAAAACAAGATGGCGTTTTGATCGTTGTTGGCTAATAAAGAACTCTTAAAATGAGTATGCGTTGAGTTAGTAGTTGTAAGCGCGACTGCTGATCGTGAGGTCTTGGGTTCGATCTCCAGATCAGGCAAAGTGTTATTGGGTTTTTTCATTAAGAATGTCTCAGTAGCAGTTCGGAGTTTGGATTTGTGTCCGGTTGATAGCAATAGACTCGCCCCCTATTACATGGGACTTAAACATAACGGTAAAATGAGGGTGTTCATATACACCTCTGCCCAACCCTTCGGGGAATACAGGCGTGATGTTATGTTATGTTAACATCTCAGTCAAAGAACATATTGAATGAAATACATATTGTAATGAAATACATATTGTGTCGACCCCACCTAGTGTGGGATAAGGACAGGAAGAAGAAGAATATAATTTTAGGTACCTGGACCAAATCAAATCTGAATGTCTTTTGTCTGTATGAAGGTATGGGTAAAAATGAAGATCACATACTAAAAGACGGAACATTTGGCCTTGAATATTTACTTTGGTGGTCTTTACATACATAAACTCACGCCTTTTTCCTATGGGGGTAGGCAGAAACTATAGAACGCCACATGCTACGACCCTTACACACTCGTTTCGCTTCATCCACATTCATACATCTTGTCATATACTTACGCCGGTTGAGAGTACTACGCACCTGACCTTTGTGAAGAACATCACCAATAACATCGGTGTATGTCCTTCTAGGACGTCCTCTCCCGACGTTTCTATTGGCATCCGCCTTATAAATTCCTTTTGTTAATCGCCGTTCACTCATTCTCTGAACATGACCAAACCATCTTAGCATACTCCTTTCAATTTTTGTCGACACATCAGTTTTTAAACCGCAACTTTGTCTAATCTCATCATTCCTTAAACTATTTTTCAAAGTTACACCGCACATACTTCACAAGATGTTCTAGTCGAAACATTTGGCCTTGAATATTTACTTTGGTGGTCTATCTCTTTCTAAATACCCTATTTAGAAAAAGATAGAGTATTTAGTTTGGAAATGTATCTCTTTTAAAATGTTTTTTTTTAAACCTTGCCCCACACTATGATTTCTCCTGTATCGTGGGTGCGTTTACAGACACAAATCTTCACATACACATTTAGAAAGAGATAGACTACCAAAGTAAATATTCAAGGTCAAATATTTCGACTTTCAATAGACGTTTGTAGTCTGGTCCCCATTTCTACCTATACCTTCATCATTATCTGTCGTGTTTAGCAGTGGCCTAGGAGCCAGGAAATAAATCTGAATGTTTGTTATTTTTCAGACAGAGGTTCATCATCTTCCTGCCCTGGTCCCAAGTTATTTGGGGTCGGCGCAATTTGTTTTTCTCTTCCATTCTTTGCTGCCAGCCGTCTGTAATCTCATACATTTAAATTCCTGATTCTTTTTATTTCCATTTCCACAAATAAAACTTAGTTCTGGAGACAAGTAATAGTAACAGAAACATATTTTTTACATTGGCACTAAGTTGCTATTATGTCTACAAATCATAGCTGATTTCAGTCTTCTCTTCTTTTCATGTGGTTAGTGACTAACCTGGAGTCAGAGTTTATGCCGCTCATGGGTCTCTGACTTGGCTCCACATGCCGTCAAGAAATATCTTAGACATGCCGGTTTCCTCACGATGTTTTCCTTCACCGTTTTTAAGCAAGTGATAATTATTATAATACAGTCAGAGGTGCGTGCCTTGGGTTCGAACTAGAGACCTATGACTTTATAGTCCGACGGTCGCACCACTAGGATGTCACTGCTTTCAGAAGACTGATAAGATAAACGATGTTTGCACACTGTTTATCTTGGTTTCTATACATGACAGCTACTTGGTACCAAAGTAAAACATATTTCCCTTACGAAGACCTGTTTCCGAAATTTTCAATAGAGGTCAGTAAATGAAAACAAAAATAGAGGAAAAATGGATGATCGATCTCCTTTAGATTCTAGAAAAGTGCACAGGAGATGCAAATTTAGCGAAAAACTTACAAAATGAAGTTGTATGCTTTCAGGAGATACTGCCTATTGGAACAAGAAATAGCCAAAACTTTGGAGAATTGTAAGTGTGTGGGCATGGTACATCCAAAACCCACCGGCACTTCTCGATGTCGAGCTCAAATGCTGCGCTGCGCTAAACAGAACTTGGGTATATATTTCCACAAATTAATCCATTTTCCAAATTCCACAAATTATTATGCTGGCCTTGCACTACGTACCACACCCACCCGACTGAGGTCGATCAAGTACCTACCTATGAATAACACCATAAAGACTGAGGGTCTCACCGCGCAGTCCAGTGCAGAACCGTTTCATGACGAGGCCTTAAATTGCTCCTTGGAGAGACATAGTCTAGATCTAATACTTAGCAAAACATAACACAACATCACGTCTGTATTCCCCGAAGGGTTGGGCAGAGGTGGATAGTGGCACCCTCATTTCGCCGTTATGTTTAAATCTCCTGTAATAGGGGGCGAGCCTATTACCATCAACCGGGCACAATTCCAAGCTCTATGCTACTGAGGAATTCCACACGGAAAAACCCAACAACACTTTGCCCGACCTGGGGATCGATCCCAGGACCTTCTCGATCAGCAGTCGTACTTAGCAAAGATTAGTCTTATAATCTATTATAGTTATTTCTACTAATATTTACAGTGGCTTATGTCAACTTTCACTCCCGATGTCCTCGAACTTGTGATGTTGAAATATCTTCCTCAAAAGCAACTAGTTACCAACTCGACGATACAGTGATGCCTATAGACTCGTTCTAGTAAGTAGCTTGTAACTGTATTATGAACCACAGCTTACAGTCCACAGATGGACATAGGTAGGGACAGTCCAGAAAGTATCACGTATAAAGTATAAAGTATCACGCCTTGCGTTCCCCGAAGGGTTCGGCAGAGGTGTTTTTAGTGCACCCTCGTTTCACTAGTTATGTTTAAGTCCCATGTAATAGGAGGCGGGCCTATTGCCATTAACTGGGCACAAATCCAGACTCCGGGCTGCTACTGAGAAATTCATAATGGGAAACCCAATAACACTTTGCTCAACCTGGGGATCGAGCCCAGGACCCCATGCTCAGCAGCCGCGTGCGACCATTAGACTAACGAGGCAGTTGACACGTAGTAGTTACACGGCAACCGGATTAGTGACTGTTAACCTTGGGGGATACTTAGAAAGTTGGAAAAGGATGGAGTGAACATCCTTTCTACGTCTGTCAGTGGTCAGGGCAGCAACACGGTGTACTGCTTTCAGCTGAGGTTGACGTTATTGGGGGAGCAGGGCGTTGTAAAATTTCGTACTAAATGATAAATGATTTTTATTTCTGTGAATAAATCTGTTACAGACACTTTTACAAGTCAATGTAATGTTTTTTTAAGATTAGATGGCGCCGGCATTTCCTATCTGACTAGCTCTGAGAAGAAAAGCCGAAACAAACTCATAGATCGAGGTCTCTAAAGTCCAGACATCGTGGTATAAAAACTATGCGAGACAATGTAGGGCAACGTCTGGAATGGCCTTATTGGGAAAGTGCCATAGCAGGTTTGAGTTGACCTGTCCTAACTGACGGCACGCATGCATCAGTCATCGCGTAGCTCAAACTAGTCTTGATCCACATTTAACCGACTACGCAGTATAATCCTCACTTGACGCAGTTGACTGCGATCGGCCGAGTGGATTGACTGCCCGTAACGACTGCCATAGGTATTTGAAGGAAAATATATATCGATATCTGTTTCTTACCACAGCAAAGGTTTGGACTTCAAACGAGTGACCGTGGTCAGAGTGTACGTGCAAAATCGGAAGATGTATACAAATGAACTCCGGGCATACTTCTCCGTCTTAGACTTATTTTGTAAGTCGTTTATTTATTTATATCTTAAAAGTTTGTACATCGATATCCCCGTAAAACCACGTGCACGACATAATAAGTAATTCCCACTTTTGAGGGACGTTAATCTCTCTCCCTTTCTAGTGTTGGTACGGGTTATCCGAGAATAGCTCCTGCTGTGGTGAAAATATTAGACAGTCAGCAAGGTTGGTAGCGAGGCTGACTGCCCAGGGTGCTTCGGACATCTTTAAGTATCGTCACTCGTAAAGGCGCTTTTAATGCACTCTATTAGGTTAATTTATCGTCGGAAGACTATCGTCTCTAGCTGTTCCTATTATACGACTGTTTGTCGTCAATTTTTTTTATCGTTTAGCGACTATCGTATCTAGCTGTTCCCATTGGACCGCGACGACATTTTGTCGTTTCACGGCAGTCGCTTTGTCGTTTGCACATCAGTAGCAAGCTACAACTCTACACTCGACGAGACGATATTTTTATCGTGGCCACAATAGATAGTCGCAACAACGACACATGATTTGCCGTCACGACAAGTCATGTCATTTTCTTATCGTTTTACGGCTGTCGTGCTAGCCATTCCCATTGACTGGGCAAACTGTCGTCACTGCAAAAAAAACTTTTTTTTTTTTTTATGTTGGATCACTCGCTGTGTAAAGCTCGCTACGGCTTTTTTACTGCTTAACCGGACTATGTCGTCTTATATGTGAACACCTCCATTTAAATATAAAAGGTTAGTTGGAAAGGGGGTACCTACTAAGCCGCAGGCCACGTAAAGTACCTATCACTGATGACTATTTTAAAGCAAGTGTTAAAATTTCAAAATTCGATAGTTTTTATTTGTACGCAAAAAGATTTTAATTTTAGTTTTTTCAATAAATCTATCTATCTACTTTAGTTCTGAATGCAGAAAATTAAGTTTCTAATCCGTGACCCCAAATATGACCTAAATAGTAAACACAGCTGATCATAGCTATGGACAGATAGATTTTAGCATATTTTTTACGAAATCTTTGAAACGTAATTTCTTTTTAACTATCGAGTTTTGGGGAAAGTTCTAGAACAAAAGTTATCCCTTATTATAGGTAGTTTAACACCCTTTCGGCTTAGTACCTCTTTTCCGACTAACGTTGTATAAGCTACGACACTTAAAACTATACGATTATCTGTCGTCACGACAAAGTGGCAACGCGGCCTTACAATGAATTTAATGTAAAATATGGTGACACACCAACACGGAAAAATCTTTTTTTTATTCAATTTTTTCTCGACGTATTAGTCTTCTTTGCGTGACTATCGCAGCCTCAGACAGCTATACTACCTGTGTGCTGCGTTACCATATTATTCGGGTTACATACATACATACATAAACAAAACATAATGGTAGAAACAGCTAGTGTAGTACTATTTATTCAGATAATCGATCATGATTGAGTATGCAAATCATTATCGATCGCAATCGATAGTTATATAATCGACTAGCTGTTGCCCGCGGTTTCACCCGCATCCTAGAGGAACTACTTCATGCACCCGGAAAAAAAGTAACCTATGTGTTAATCCAGAATATTGTCTATATATGTGTCAAATTTCATGTAAATCTGTTCAGCCGTTAATGCGTGAAAGAGTAACAAACATCCATACATCCATCCTCACAAACTTTCACATTTATAATATTACTAGCTTTTACCCGCGGCTTCGCTCACGTGGAATTAACATGATGTTTTTCCAGGACCAAAAGTAGCCTATGTTACTCTCCATCCTTTCAACTAACTCTATGCCGAAAATTGGTTGCTTAGTTAGGGCGTGAAGGAAGGACAAACAAACAAACACACTTTCGCATTTATAATATTAAGTATGGATATTATTATAAAGTAGGAAGTAGGATTATTGATAATCGATTTCGCACATCACTGGTATAAACGTTTATAAACCGGACTAAAACATGTTTAATTTTTATTTGTTGCAGCTCAACTGGGCGGGATGTTCAACGTGTTCTTCGGTTGCAGTATCCTAACGTTACTAGGACTGCTGCAGCTTGCCTGGCGCGTAGCAGTGACGCAGTGGCAGAGACTGCGGAAATAAACTGATATACTGGGTGTAAAAATAGTCTTAACGAAGCCGAAGTCTACGCATACTGTACATCAAACTAAGTAACATACAGCAAAAATAATTGCTGGGAAACGACTTTTATTTTTTGGTATTAAAAAACAGCTTTTAATTGTAGCGCGCAATGTAAGCGCGCGCGCAGTAGACTGTGCCCACATTTCGAAAATGTTAATAATGTTTGTATAGAAGAATGTTTAGTAGGTAATAACATTTAAACTTAATTTTCGTGAAAAACTTTCAAAAATATGGTGACATTGACCTTCAATATCTCCATAACCAGTTGGTTCCCAGGTATGGCCCGATACCAAAAAATCTTCGTAATGATCGGCTCTCGGCTTCGTTAAGGGTATTTTTACACCCGATATAGTATTATGTTACTTTAGGGCCACCACAGACACGATAGATACTTTTTAACCGACTTCCAAAAAGGAGGAGGTTACTATGTTCGTCTGTATGTATGTTTTTTTTTTTTTATGTGTATGTTCATCGGTATTTTCGCCAATTGTGAACGGATTTGAATGATTCTTTTTAAATAGATAGGGTATACTTCGAAGTTGATCCCATTTAAATTTGGTGAAGATCTGATGAACAATTTCGGAGATAGACAATGGAACTCCTCAATGACGAACAGTACGCATATTGTGATGATGTGATTATGTTACGAGCAGCGTTTTTAGTAGGTCCAACCATATTTTATAATTAAGGCCACTAAAAAGAAAAAAATAAAAAACATTTTTTACAAAAAATTTAAACCGACTTCAAAAAAGTATAAAATAATTACCATATAAAATTAACAGTTTCAGAAGTCGGTGCCTTCAATTTGGTTCAGCGTGGATCAGCACCGACTTCTGAAACTGTTAATTTTATATGGTAATTATTTTATTCTTTTTTGAAGCCGGTTATAATTTTTTGTAAAAAGTTTTTATAGAATTATCAATCGGCGATTTGGCGGCTACATCGATGCAGTATCGCGTTTTGGCGACCTGGGTTGGATCACGGTATGAAAACCGCGCCTTTTAGCGCATCGGGCCCTGGGTCATTTTCCGAGCCTTAGTTAATCGCTGCGACTGGCGTTCGTTTGTGTGCAGTGCGAAGTGTTTATTCGCCGAATCCAGCGACCGAGAAGCGATTAAATCGTCGGTCGACGATGCTAAGTATTGTCTCTGTGGTGGCCCTTACTTTATTACCACGTCTTTTGTGAAACGGCTTTAAAAAATATTTCGAGTGTTGTGTGATTTGGTTTTGTCATAGGTTTAATGTGTAAAGGCACAGTTTTTCAATCAGTCGTCGAGATTTTTACACGCTTTATATTAGCTTCACTTATAATTAACTAACTAACAATGTAAAAAAATCTTGGAAGTCAATTTTAACTTACTTCTAATTGTCGTATCGAAGTGAAACTTTGTATGTATATGTAGTTTGGATGACAATACTATAATTTGGTATATTGGAGCTGATCTGATGATGGAGCTAGGAGGTGGATAGTAAAACTCTTCAGTGGCTTAGTAGCCACTCTTCAGTGGCTTAGTAGCTACTCTTCAGTGGCTTACTAGGGGTTTACTAGTGTAAACCCCCGGGGTTTGGGCTCATAATTATGATTCCTCTGGACAAGTCCAATAGATTGGCTTGGTAACGAGGGTCTGATGATGGAGCAAGGAGGTGGATATTTTATGATTTTTAAAGCGTGATAAAAGCGGTTTTTTTAGTTTTTGGGGTTCCATACCCAAAGGGTAAAACGGGACCCTATTACTAAGACTCCGCTGTCTGTCCGTCCGTCCGTCTGTCACCAGGCTGTATCTCATGAACCGTGATAGTTAGACAGTTGAAATTTTCACAGATGATGTATTTCTGTTGCCGCTATAATAACAAATCCTAAAAATCAGAATAAAATAAACATTTAAAGGGGCTCCCATACAAGAGACATGATTTTTTTGCCGTTTTTATAGATAATCGTACGGAACCCTTCGTGTGCGAGTCCGACTCGCACTTGGCCGGTTTTTTAAACTACATATTTTTATTTTTATATCTAGACGTGTATGTATGTCTAACCTAAATCAGTTAATCATATATAAAACGTATTATTGCTATTTTGCTTATCTTATCTATATTAAACATTTACTAACTGTGCCCGTGGTTATGCTCACCTGAAAATAGGGACTGAAAGCTGTACGAGGTTACGATACCTTGAAAATATAAGTATACCGTTTTCTTATAAAGGTTGACCTTTTTACGATTTCGGTACCGAAAAACATCGATTGATGAATGAATCATACTAATGCCATCTGGCGCTTCATAGCGAAGGACAGACTGACGCGGCGGTTCATTAATGAAAATCATTATTTATAAAGGTTTAGGTACCGATAGCGGCATATACCGTTTCGTATTTTCAGACTCTACATTTCGGTACCGAAATATATTCAGGTAACCAGAATTTAGGGGTTTTTCTTACCGTATTTTAAAAGTATCTTAATTTTTGGGTTTTTCTGTCCCTGCATGAAAATATATATTGTCCTATAAGAATAAATATTAGTTACAAAAAGTGAATTCGACTCCAGAATATATTTTCTTTTTTAGAACAATAAAACTATTATTATTATCACCTTTATTCAAGTTGTTTCATACATACATACATTCATACATAAACTCACGCCTTTTTCCCATGGGGGTAGGCAGAAACTATAGAACGCCACATGCTACGACTCTTACATACCCCTTTCGCTTCATCCACATTCATACATCTTGTCATACACGCACGCCGGTTGAGAGTACTACGCACCTGACCTTTGTGAAGAACATCACCAATAACATCGGTGTATGTCCTTCTAGGACGTCCTCTACCGGCGTTCCCATTAACATCCGCCTTATAAATTTCTTTTGTTAATCGCCGTTCACTCATTCTCTCAACATGGCCAAACCACCTAAGCATACTCCTTTCAATTTTTGTCACTACATAATCTTTTAAACCGCAACTTTGTCTAATCTCTTCATTTCTCAATCTATCATTCAAAGTTACACCGCACATACTTCGCAAGGAACGCATTTCCACGGCATTTATTCTACTTTCATGCCTCTTCTGCCACGACCAACATTCACTTCCATACATAAGCGTAGGTACCAACACACCATTATGGACAGCCAGTCGTGCCTTTTTGGACATCGACCGGCTAGCCACAACCGCATGCAAAGCACTATTTACTTTATTTCCCGCATTTGCTCTCCTTTCCACATCTTCGTCAATCTTACCATCTCTTGTAAACATGCTTCCCAAATAAACAAACTCATTCACCTGTTCAATACTTTCATCTCCTATCTTTACTTTACACTCAGATACATCTGCATCTCTTTCAAAAACCATTACTTTCGTCTTTCTTACATTCATTTTCATCCCTTTCATACTATATGCTCCATTCATCATAGTTACCATGTCTTGCAACTCTTCCGCCGACGATGCAAGCAAAACTTGATCATCTGCGTAGAGAAGACATTTGACAGGCAACTCATTCATTTTCAATCCACACTCACTCCCTTTTAAATCTGTCAAACAACTATCCATGTATAGGTTGAACAGCCATGGAGACGCTACACAACCCTGTCTAACACCTCTGGAGATGTCAAACCAGTCTGTGAACGCCCCATTTATCCTAATACAAGCACTGGAATCCCTGTACAGCGATTTCAGTGCCCGTATCAAGCGCCAGTCCACCCCGTACAAAGATAGTGTCGACCACAATTCTTCCCTCCACACACTATCATAGGCCTTCTCCAAATCAATGAAAGCGCAGTACACTTTCTTGTGCTTTGCCAGATGTTTTTCTGCTATGCACCTCAAGGAGAAGATCTGATCCATACAGCCCATCCCCTCTCTGAACCCTGCCTGAACATCCCATACTTTCTCATCTGTTATTCTTGTCACTCTGTTAATTAAAACTTTCGCATATAGTTTGCCGACCACACTTAAAAGACTAATGCCGCGGTAGTTTTTACACTCCTGCTGTGAACCTTTTCCCTTATATAGTGGTACGATTACAGCTTTGCACCAGTCGCCCGGCACTTGGCCGAATCTCCAACACATATTAAAGATCCGGTACAGCAGGCTTGCTACCACCCCGTCACCGCCCTTAAGCATTTCGACAGACACTCTGTCACATCCAGCAGCTTTTCCAACTTTCATACATTTCAGCGCTTTCACGATTTCATCCATTTCAATCAGATTTTCCTCATCTTCATCCAAGTCAATGTCTGACTCACTCGCTTCCGCCCAGTTACCCACTCTTTGCACACTATCCTGCCAACTAAATAAACTTTCAAAATATACCTTCCAGCGTTCCAACACCTTGCATTCTTCACTTAACAAGCATCCATCTCCTCCTCTAACTATATTCATATTTGATGTCCCCGAAACTCCACGAGCCAATCTTACTTGTTGCCAGAACAGCTTAACATTGACCCCGAAGTTGTCGGAGAACTTCCTATTATACTTATCTTCCATTTCATTCTTCGTCATCTTTACTATCTCTTTTACTTCCGCCTTTATTTCGGTGTATCTTTTCTTCACTCTTTCCAAATCTTCAATCATACTCGTTGCCTGATTCATCCTTATTCTAGCTTTAAAGGCTAGTAAATTAAGCCAAGCTTCTTTCTTCTTCCGTACGACCTCTTTAACTTCATCATCTATCCAACAATCATTCGTTCTCCTGTTGTTTTTCCTCTTCGCCACACCGCATACTTTTGTGGCTACTTGCACCATGCTGTTTTTTACAACATTCCATGCTTCTTCTAAACTATAATCATTCATTCCTTCTAAAATCTCATTCGTCTTCTCTTTTACTTCCCTCTTATATTCCTCTTTCACTTTTAATTCTTGCAACCTTTCTACTTTTATTCTCTCAAGTGCAGTCACAGGAACCCGAACCCGATGGCACCAACGCTTAAACAGACCATGTATCCGGCACATGACAAGATAATGGTCGGTCCCCACATTGGCACCCCGATACACTCTTGTATCTGTGACCTTACTCTTCAGTCTTTCATCAACAACCACAAAGTCAATCATGCTTCTACTATCTTGCCTTTCCCACGTATACATGTGAATCTCTCTATGATTAAACATAGTGTTCATTATAGAAAGATTCTTCTCCACGCATATTTCTAACAAACTCATTCCATTCTCATTCACCCTTTTATCCCCAAACGCACCTAGTGTACTTTCATAACCTTTCCTCTTCACACCTACCCAACTATTGAAATCACCAAGCATAACAATCTTCTCATTTATTCTACACTCATTCACAATACCTCTTATACTATCCCAGAATGCATCTCTCTACGAAAGTGGGCTTCCCATGTCGGGTGCATAAACACATATCATGAAAATATGGTTCAAACCCACCTTGGCTCTGATCCATAGGATTCTGGGACTTAGACACGCATAATCTTTTATACATTTTATCATCCGTTCTGAAAGGACAATCCCCACACCCTGACAAGCCCTATCTGTCTCTGGGACACCAGACCAAATTGCGGTCAGGGAACCGTGTTTGGATATGTCCACTCCCTTTCTTTTCGTCTCATTCACACAAAGCGCATCTATTCTTTTTTCATTAATCAGCTCACAAACTTCATCTATCTTGTCTTTTATACCTCCCTGAACATTCAACGTAGCGAAGCGACATTCTGCAGCTCGCTTTTCGCCCCGTGAGAACATTTGACGTGGGGTGTGGCGAACATCACCGCCGACTCCGAGTTTTTTAAAATTTGAACTCATTTTGTTCCCACGAATAGCTAGGGAACTAATTGTCCACCCCTACAGAGCCCCGCGTGTAGAGGTAAGGCTACTTAGTGCCTGGAGGCGCCCAATTCCAGACAACAGGCACGCTTCTGACTCGGCTCGCCCCTAGTCATGCAGCTCTGGGCACGGCGACCTTAGCTTGGGGATGAGCTGTTCTCATCGCACAAAAGGATTTTTTACAATCCCCGGCTGTATTCCCTTAGTCGGCTCTTACGACACCCACGGGAAGAGATGGAGAGGATCTATTCTACTGCCCGGACCCACACGATGTAAATAATATGAAACAACCGTGTGGGTCCGGGCAACCCGTGTTTGCCCGGACCCACACGGTTGTTTCATATTATTTACATTTTTAAATACATATAAAAAGAAAACAAATATATATTTAAAAATATAAAAAATAGGGGTCCACCGGCAGCGGGAGCAGGGTCCAGGCTACCGGCAGTTAGGGCTCCAGAGACAGGAACCTCCTCACAATACGTGCCGTATCAAGGAGGACTGCTATTATTATTATTATTATATTGCCAAAATTACCTCTAGAGAGTAGGTACTACTAAAATTGTAAAATTAGAAATGTATTTCTTCAACACTTGCTCGTAAAGTGGCTCTTATTGCACCGCTTTTAGGTTCGTAATGTAGCTTATTACGACTAGTCCGGTAAAATGTACCACAGATTAATGATATATATCTACGAATTTCAATTAAGATTTAATTTTTTTAATTTTAGCAAAGCGTTTTTGCCTCAAAAAATAGTATTTTTTTATTATAAAATAGAATAAAATAAACTGTGTTAATCAAAATATCATAAATAAACATTTCATTTCATATTAGGAATACATCGCTTTCAGTTTTAATTGTAAATAAAATTATTCTTATAGACACATTTTCACGTGAGCAAAGCCGCGGACCCAGCTAGTATTAAATATAAAGCCGTTAACATTAATAATAGCCTTCGTGGTCGTTTCAGACAAAGAATAAATTTGTTTTAGAAATAAATGGCCCAAGTCTAAACAGCAGTGTTCACAGAACTTCATGTGCGGTCGACACAACATCAATTTTGTGTATTAGGTATGTATTTATATTATGCGTCGGCACACAACGTTGTGTAGTAAATGTATGCCGTGCTTTATTTTATAACTAGCGACCCGCCCCGGCTTCGCACGTATGCAATGAAGACACTAATGTGGGGCATATAAAACTTCCTCTTGAATCACTCTATCTATTGCTGAACACTGCATTAAAATCCGTTACGTAGTTTAAAAGATCTAAGCGTACAGACAGCGGGAGCGACTTTGTTTTATACTATGTAAAGATAAAGGTTATTAAAATAGATGTGTTTTCTAATTTAATTTTTTCATTTTAACACTTGACTAAATAATTTACTACATAAAATCACGCCTGTATACCTCGAAAGGTTGGGCAGAGGCGTATAGAAACACCCTCATTTCGCCGTTATGATTAAGTTCCATGTAATAGGGGGCGAGTCCATTGCCACCAACCGGGCACAAATTCAAACTCCGGGCTGCTACTGAGGTATTCACACGGAAAAACCCAATACCACTTTGCCCGACCGGAGGATCGAACCCAGGCCCTCACGATCAGCAGTCGCGCTTGCCACCACTAGATTAACCCGTCAAGTGTCGGGCGCACATACGGGTGTGCGTAAGAAATTCGGGCGCGAAGTGTCGGAGGCACACACGGGTGTGCGTAAGGAACGCGCTCCTATGGTAGCGGATTTTTTACGTTTTATTTTACTGTTTACACGAACCGAATTTATAGGAGCGCGTTCCTTACGCACACCCGTGTGTGCCTCCGACACTTCGCGCCCGAATTTCTTACGCACACCCGTATGTGCGCCCGACACTTGACGGGTTAACGAGGCATAATTTACTAATGTTATTTATATACTGGGTGTAAAAATAGCCTTAACGAAGCCGAAGTCTACACATACTGTACATCAAACTAAGTAACATACAGCAAAATTAATTGCTGAGGAACGACTTTTATTTTTTGGTATTATAAAACAGCTGTTAACTGTAGCGCGCAATGTAAGCGCGCGCGCAGCAGACTGTGCCTACATTTCGAAAATGTTGATAATGTTTGTATAGAAGAATGTTTAGTACATTTAAACTTAGTTTTCGTGAAAAAAGTACAAAAATATGGTGACTTTGACTTTCAATATCTCCGTAACCAGTTGGTTCCCAGGTATGGCCCAATACTAAAAAATCTTCGTAATGATGGGAAGAATACGTGGCTCTCGGCTTGGTTAAGGGTAATTTTACACCCGACATACCTATAATATCAACGTAGCGTAAAGCTGATGCGCACGAGGATAGTTACTCGAAGCGAATCTCATGTTATTTCTGTTTTTGTCACAGAGAAAGACAAAGGCAGAACGAGTCTCGCTTTGAGAAACTATCCTCGTGTGCCTTAAGAACACGTTCTCACGCTTGCCAGTACCTACACAGTTATGAAAATACTAGGATAAAGATAATCATCACAGCAACAATAAAAAAAACGTCTTGTCTGTAGGCACAGACTTTTCATCATTCATTTGTGATGATGATCAGAACTTTCTATTAGATTGGAAACTGAAAATATGCTAGTCACTCCATCAATCCATCAATGCTAATCACAACACACACAAATCCTTACCCCCACCACCCATACACATACACTCTCCCCACACACACTTACACATCACCCCTCACTCAAACTCACCACATACATTTGCTCTCCCTTTCACAAATGCATACTTCACTTGCTGCTGTTAACCTTAAATAACTGAAATGTCACGGTTGTATTATAAAACTGAAGCCGTAGAAACTCCCGACTCCTAAGATACAGGTCTGCATACCTAGTTTAGGGGCCGGAACTCTGTCATAATATTTAGACTTGATTGTACAACCTGCTGTTGTTTCACGTGCTCTGTATTGTGTTTTTAAGTACAAATAAATTATTATTATTAAAAAAAAAAAAATTAAGTCTCAACACCTCAGAAAAAAAATACGCCAGCTTTAAACGTACACAAAATAAAAATAAAACAACACCATAATGTACTCTATTTTATGTGGTATAAAGAATTCAATCATTTATTTAAAAAAAACCTTTAAACCACGTAATAAAACGAACGTAGGTACCCCAAACTGAAGAAAAGTATGTGGAACACGGTAAAGTTCCGTGCCGCTCCAAATTGTCACCGACAGCTCTAATGAATAAAGTTAACGATCAGATTCGGAACTCTCACTGTTTAATTAAAATACTCCAGATATACCCGACTTAACTATTTCAATGGATTTTAGGTACGACGTGTTCTGTGGTTTAGGTACGTGGGGTTTATATTTATTCAGGATTTAAGTATTACGGTATCTACTTTCTCAGTAACTGCCTCGTTGGTCTAGTGGTGGCAAGCGCGACTACTGATAGTGAGGTCCTGGGTTCGATCCCCGGGTTGGGCAAAATGTTATTGGGGTTTTCCGCGTGGAATTCCTCAGTAGCAGCCCGGAGTTTAGATTTGTGCCTGGTTTATGGCAAAAGGCTCGCCCTCTATTACATGGGACTTAAACATAACGGCGAAATGAGGGTGTTACTATACACCTCTGCCAACCCTTCGGGGAATACAGGCGTGATGTTATGTTAGTATCTACTCTACCTTTGGTACCTACAACTACTCATTCTTGTAACCTGTCATGTTTACCAAATGGCCCATCTGATGGAACGTGGTTGCTGCCATCTATATCTACAACACCCAAGAGGATTGCTGATACGTTACCAACCTAACAGACAAAGTTGGAAAATCTCATGTGCCTGTAATTTCACTGGCACCCATACTCTTCAAACCGGCACACAGAAACGCTGCTTGGCGGCAAAAATGGGTAGGTATGCTTGTCTCCGGACGAGCTATTTCACAAGGAGCTCCACTACAACTACATTTTATTAAATTATGTTAAAATTATAAAAACTAAATTTTACTTCGAGATACGAACAATATTTGCTCTAGGAACGTCAATTGCATTGAGTTACTTACTTTTTACGTGCGGCGTGCACAAACCGATAAACAGACAAAAATTCCAAAAAGGATTCTATTGGTTACCCTGTAATGTACCTGCAATTTTTTTAAAATATTTCCAATGTACAGACACGCCAAGTCTACAGATTTATTATACAGTGTGTCCCTGGACACAGTGTATAATAAAAGTGGGTGAAAATAGACCACAATTATTTTTGTCGATAAATTGTGGTCTAGTTGGCGCAGCCGCACACACAGCTACTTTTTTTTTTTTTTTTTTTTTTTTTGTTTTCTCTCCTATGAAATTTTTTGTCTGTGCCTGACTGCTTTCGTACCAAATAAATTTCTTTCTCTTCTTTCTTTAGTTTTACCCATTTTCATTTGTGCACTTTATCCAGGGACACACTGTATAGATAAGCATAATGTGGTGAACGAAGCCACAAAGCGTCACTAGTCTTTCCGCAATACTTAATACATTCCCCATTTCCAAAAGTCATGCTGTATCCGGAACCTATTGCTCGCACAAATCGAATTATATTTTAGCTAAATCACGACGGAGCAATATATTGCGTTCTCCTCGCCAATGCATTTTGTATCGCATCACCGAGTGATACCGATTGTAGCTGGTATCGATTTAAGAAACGATGTAGGCACGTGGATTATGTGAGTTACGATTTTATACGTCTTTAGATTTTTTAAAGGTTTAATTTTGATCGATTTTGTAGAAATGCCTCGTTGATCTAGTGGTGGCTAGCGCGACTGCTGATCGTGAGGTCTTGGGTTCGATCCGAAGGTCGGGCAAAGTGTTATTGGGTTTTTCCTTGTGAAATTGCTCAGTAGCAGCTCGGAGTTTGGATTTGTACGCAGTTGAGGGCAATAACCTCGCCCACTACAGTAAGGGACTTAACGGTAAAATGAGGGTGTTACTATACACCCCTGCCCAATCCTTCGGGGATTTTTTTTAACGTTGCCTCGCACTTTGATTTCTCCTGTATCGTGGGTGCGTTTACAGACACAAATCTTCACATGCACAAACATCCAGACCCGGAACAACTATCTGTAGGCCATACAAATATTTGTTCCGTGCGGGAATCGAACCCACGACCCGTAGCGCAGAAGCCGATCTCTCAGCCACTGCACCAAACGTGTCGTCATATAGGCGTGATGTTATGTTTTTTTGGTTTCAAAATTACAATGAAAGCATTTTTTTTTTTTTTTTTTTATTTCAAATATTTTTCCGAGGCATTAGTTCGCCCTTCAGCGACTATGCAAGCCTCATTGTGTACGTCTTATATTATTAGATACTAAAGAAAAACATTAAATATAAAAAATCACATACATAAAAAAAACAAGAAAATATATAATATCGACATCAGGGAACACAATTTCACCGACACGGACTCCCACAACAGAGGAATCAGCGACACTCCCAATCAAGAAAGCTATTTGATATACTGTTTGTGTTATCAAAACATGAATGATAATAAAAAAACCTTGTTATAATTTAGATAACACTAAAAATAAACATATCCTCCTACTCAAGATTACCCAAAAATATTAGCCAAGCATACCGAAACAAGCCCAAAAAATATCAGAATAAACAAGGCAGCCTCAAAGGGCCCGTATTTAATGCCACGCATATTACCCTAAAAAAATAACCACTGCTTCCGTTTATAAAGATTGCAGGAGGGCGCACGGAAGCGTAGTGCCAAGTTCATACAAAAATTATACAGTGGGCCGGCGAACGAGCATAAATTGTTCGTAAGTGAGCTTGGCCCTTTTAAAGCTTATTGTTTTTATCTTCCTACAACTGTTTCTCTTACTGGTGTAAAATATTTGCATGGTTCGCCACAGCCCTACCTTTAACACTGTTTTGTCGTGTGTGAAAAAATCTGGGTGTTGCGTAACATTGTTTACTTTAGAAATATGATTGAGGATATAAAAAGATGGCGGGTTGGAGACTTGTAATTTTTGTGGTTACCTAAGACGGAAGAGGCCTTTTTTGTGAAAATAGGTGGTGTGGGTAAAAGATATCAGGTAGTCTTCGTTTTCATTTTACTGTGACACCAACTTATTGTTAGATTTGAGCACTTTTGACTGCTTATGTCGAATGTCGTTCAGTCCTCGGATAGTAACATAACATCACGATCACGATCATTTTATCTCTCAACACGTTTCTAATTCCTCATAAATCGGCACCTCATCATCAATCTACCTTGTTTTCCCTATCACATAATTATCTATCATATATATTACAATATTTATATATATGTAAGTATTATGTCTATGTATGGTGTGTCGTATATATTTTGCAGCAGTACACCATGGACTACCCCCCTATCTTATTCATCGACTTCCTGTTCATCCAAAGGTTGTCTGGTAGATATCGCTATCAGCGATAAGCCCGCCATTGTACCCTTTAATGTTTGTTATTGTATAAGAGCTGTGTTACAATTTTGGTGTACAATAAAGTATATTGTATTCTATTCTATAACATCACGCCTTACATTCTCCGAAGGGTACGGCAGAGGTGTTTTAAAACACCCTCGTTTCGCCAGTTATGTTTAAGTCCCATGTAATAGGGGGCGAGCCTATTGCCATTTATCGGGCACAAATCCAGACTCCAAGCTGCTACTGAGAAATTCCTAATGGAAAAACCCAATAACACTTTGCTTGACCCGGGAATCGAACCCAGGACCCCATGCTCAGCAGTCACACTTGCGACCACTAGACCAACAAGGCAGTCAGGATAGTAACATAACGTAATGGTGCGTCCAGACCTGACGAACGCACCGCGAATGCGCCGCTCGCGAGCCGCTCGCGAACTGCGCGCGTGCATTTCATGTTCGTACGAAGCTCGCGCGCCGTACGCGAGCGGCGCAGGTGGTGCGCGCGTGCGCTCGTGGAACCTGCCACTAACGTCTTCTGTTTTTAATAAATAGCCGATACTGCAGCAATTACGCTAACGGCAGTCGTATAGTCCGACATCTTCGGAAGCAAATTCACAACTGAGGCTCATAGTTCAAACGCGAAAGAAGCTATGTGCGCACGAGCGGCGCGCGAGCCGCGCGCGCGCTTCACGCGCGCCCCACTCGAACCTTGCCGGAGTTGCACTAGAGCGGCGCACCAAACGTACGCTGTAACTGCACGCGAGCAGCACGCGCGCAGTTCACAAGCAGCTCGCGAGCGGCGCATTTGCGGCGCATTCGGTAGGTCTGGACGCAGCATAACATAATCAGCTGACACTGTGTTACTGTCTTACTGCTGAGCACGGGCTTCTTCTCAGCATAAGATGGGTTTAGGCCTTAGGCCTTTCCACCATGCTGGCCTGGTTTGAACTTTAGAGAACCTTATAGTCACTCGGGTGTGCAGGTTTCCTCACGATGTTTCCCTTCACCGTTTACGCAAGTGATAATCAAATTCTGATCCGCACATGAATTCGAAGAGTGGAGGGACCGAACTCAGACTCTTCTGCAAGAAAGGGAGGCATTGAACCGCCAGGCTGCCATGCTGCCCATTTACTTCACAATTATAAGAATCATCTTTCCAGTAATCAGCTCATCAGAACCCATTCCAGACTTTTTGTATTGCAGCCAAGTCCCAAGACTTAGGCACCAACATTAATTTTCTATACAAGGTTTAAATGAAATCATTTGTAATTCCTTCAAACCTCGTGATGTACTGTTGACATAGATTAACCCTAAACGGGTCTTTTGGGATTCAATAAACAACAAATTACGAGAAGTAAACATGTTTCTAACGTGAGGCATTTTAGCGCCCCGAGTTAAATGACCGCGCGGCGGGCAATAGCTGCGCAATTCGCACGGGGCTCTAAATTGCCTCACGTTAAGAACACATGTTTACTTTTTGTAATTTTTTTTTATTGCGTACCTACAAACGTGTCCCATTCAGGGTTAATCTATGTCAGCAGTACATCACGAGGTTTGAAGGAATTACATGATTTTGTTTACACCCTGTATAAAAAACTGTTTACCTAAAATTCTAGTAAACTTTTCGACTAAACCGTTGTTTAACCAGAGAATTAATGTTGATGAACACCATCCTTAGTCCTTACACAATTTCATTTCCACATAAGTTATTAACAAAAAGTAACAAACCATATAAAATCTAAGCCGGAAACTTTGTCATCCCGACTTGGCCCATAGTTTCACAAGAGTTAACTTGAAGAATAATTTGTTTCACAAACTCTGTGACTCAAGAATGTGCAGTCATGAATCCCGCGGAATATATCGCTGAAGTTATAATATCAACTTGGTTGGACCCGACGCGAATAATAATATTATAGAGATGTGGCGATGGAATTTGGGTTTGGATACAGTATTTCGGTATCTTTCTGTCATAGTTTGAGCAGAGTAGAAAGTGATTAAAACAAGATGGCGTTTTGATCGTTGTTGGCTAATAAAGAACTCTTAAAATGAGTATGCGTTGAGTTAGTAGTTGTAAGCGCGACTGCTGATCGTGAGGTCTTGGGTTCGATCTCCAGATCAGGCAAAGTGTTATTGGGTTTTTTCATTAAGAATGTCTCAGTAGCAGTTCGGAGTTTGGATTTGTGTCCGGTTGATAGCAATAGACTCGCCCCCTATTACATGGGACTTAAACATAACGGTAAAATGAGGGTGTTCATATACACCTCTGCCCAACCCTTCGGGGAATACAGGCGTGATGTTATGTTATGTTAACATCTCAGTCAAAGAACATATTGAATGAAATACATATTGTAATGAAATACATATTGTGTCGACCCCACCTAGTGTGGGATAAGGACAGGAAGAAGAAGAATATAATTTTAGGTACCTGGACCAAATCAAATCTGAATGTCTTTTGTCTGTATGAAGGTATGGGTAAAAATGAAGATCACATACTAAAAGACGGAACATTTGGCCTTGAATATTTACTTTGGTGGTCTTTACATACATAAACTCACGCCTTTTTCCTATGGGGGTAGGCAGAAACTATAGAACGCCACATGCTACGACCCTTACACACTCGTTTCGCTTCATCCACATTCATACATCTTGTCATATACTTACGCCGGTTGAGAGTACTACGCACCTGACCTTTGTGAAGAACATCACCAATAACATCGGTGTATGTCCTTCTAGGACGTCCTCTCCCGACGTTTCTATTGGCATCCGCCTTATAAATTCCTTTTGTTAATCGCCGTTCACTCATTCTCTGAACATGACCAAACCATCTTAGCATACTCCTTTCAATTTTTGTCGACACATCAGTTTTTAAACCGCAACTTTGTCTAATCTCATCATTCCTTAAACTATTTTTCAAAGTTACACCGCACATACTTCACAAGATGTTCTAGTCGAAACATTTGGCCTTGAATATTTACTTTGGTGGTCTATCTCTTTCTAAATACCCTATTTAGAAAAAGATAGAGTATTTAGTTTGGAAATGTATCTCTTTTAAAATGTTTTTTTTTAAACCTTGCCCCACACTATGATTTCTCCTGTATCGTGGGTGCGTTTACAGACACAAATCTTCACATACACATTTAGAAAGAGATAGACTACCAAAGTAAATATTCAAGGTCAAATATTTCGACTTTCAATAGACGTTTGTAGTCTGGTCCCCATTTCTACCTATACCTTCATCATTATCTGTCGTGTTTAGCAGTGGCCTAGGAGCCAGGAAATAAATCTGAATGTTTGTTATTTTTCAGACAGAGGTTCATCATCTTCCTGCCCTGGTCCCAAGTTATTTGGGGTCGGCGCAATTTGTTTTTCTCTTCCATTCTTTGCTGCCAGCCGTCTGTAATCTCATACATTTAAATTCCTGATTCTTTTTATTTCCATTTCCACAAATAAAACTTAGTTCTGGAGACAAGTAATAGTAACAGAAACATATTTTTTACATTGGCACTAAGTTGCTATTATGTCTACAAATCATAGCTGATTTCAGTCTTCTCTTCTTTTCATGTGGTTAGTGACTAACCTGGAGTCAGAGTTTATGCCGCTCATGGGTCTCTGACTTGGCTCCACATGCCGTCAAGAAATATCTTAGACATGCCGGTTTCCTCACGATGTTTTCCTTCACCGTTTTTAAGCAAGTGATAATTATTATAATACAGTCAGAGGTGCGTGCCTTGGGTTCGAACTAGAGACCTATGACTTTATAGTCCGACGGTCGCACCACTAGGATGTCACTGCTTTCAGAAGACTGATAAGATAAACGATGTTTGCACACTGTTTATCTTGGTTTCTATACATGACAGCTACTTGGTACCAAAGTAAAACATATTTCCCTTACGAAGACCTGTTTCCGAAATTTTCAATAGAGGTCAGTAAATGAAAACAAAAATAGAGGAAAAATGGATGATCGATCTCCTTTAGATTCTAGAAAAGTGCACAGGAGATGCAAATTTAGCGAAAAACTTACAAAATGAAGTTGTATGCTTTCAGGAGATACTGCCTATTGGAACAAGAAATAGCCAAAACTTTGGAGAATTGTAAGTGTGTGGGCATGGTACATCCAAAACCCACCGGCACTTCTCGATGTCGAGCTCAAATGCTGCGCTGCGCTAAACAGAACTTGGGTATATATTTCCACAAATTAATCCATTTTCCAAATTCCACAAATTATTATGCTGGCCTTGCACTACGTACCACACCCACCCGACTGAGGTCGATCAAGTACCTACCTATGAATAACACCATAAAGACTGAGGGTCTCACCGCGCAGTCCAGTGCAGAACCGTTTCATGACGAGGCCTTAAATTGCTCCTTGGAGAGACATAGTCTAGATCTAATACTTAGCAAAACATAACACAACATCACGTCTGTATTCCCCGAAGGGTTGGGCAGAGGTGGATAGTGGCACCCTCATTTCGCCGTTATGTTTAAATCTCCTGTAATAGGGGGCGAGCCTATTACCATCAACCGGGCACAATTCCAAGCTCTATGCTACTGAGGAATTCCACACGGAAAAACCCAACAACACTTTGCCCGACCTGGGGATCGATCCCAGGACCTTCTCGATCAGCAGTCGTACTTAGCAAAGATTAGTCTTATAATCTATTATAGTTATTTCTACTAATATTTACAGTGGCTTATGTCAACTTTCACTCCCGATGTCCTCGAACTTGTGATGTTGAAATATCTTCCTCAAAAGCAACTAGTTACCAACTCGACGATACAGTGATGCCTATAGACTCGTTCTAGTAAGTAGCTTGTAACTGTATTATGAACCACAGCTTACAGTCCACAGATGGACATAGGTAGGGACAGTCCAGAAAGTATCACGTATAAAGTATAAAGTATCACGCCTTGCGTTCCCCGAAGGGTTCGGCAGAGGTGTTTTTAGTGCACCCTCGTTTCACTAGTTATGTTTAAGTCCCATGTAATAGGAGGCGGGCCTATTGCCATTAACTGGGCACAAATCCAGACTCCGGGCTGCTACTGAGAAATTCATAATGGGAAACCCAATAACACTTTGCTCAACCTGGGGATCGAGCCCAGGACCCCATGCTCAGCAGCCGCGTGCGACCATTAGACTAACGAGGCAGTTGACACGTAGTAGTTACACGGCAACCGGATTAGTGACTGTTAACCTTGGGGGATACTTAGAAAGTTGGAAAAGGATGGAGTGAACATCCTTTCTACGTCTGTCAGTGGTCAGGGCAGCAACACGGTGTACTGCTTTCAGCTGAGGTTGACGTTATTGGGGGAGCAGGGCGTTGTAAAATTTCGTACTAAATGATAAATGATTTTTATTTCTGTGAATAAATCTGTTACAGACACTTTTACAAGTCAATGTAATGTTTTTTTAAGATTAGATGGCGCCGGCATTTCCTATCTGACTAGCTCTGAGAAGAAAAGCCGAAACAAACTCATAGATCGAGGTCTCTAAAGTCCAGACATCGTGGTATAAAAACTATGCGAGACAATGTAGGGCAACGTCTGGAATGGCCTTATTGGGAAAGTGCCATAGCAGGTTTGAGTTGACCTGTCCTAACTGACGGCACGCATGCATCAGTCATCGCGTAGCTCAAACTAGTCTTGATCCACATTTAACCGACTACGCAGTATAATCCTCACTTGACGCAGTTGACTGCGATCGGCCGAGTGGATTGACTGCCCGTAACGACTGCCATAGGTATTTGAAGGAAAATATATATCGATATCTGTTTCTTACCACAGCAAAGGTTTGGACTTCAAACGAGTGACCGTGGTCAGAGTGTACGTGCAAAATCGGAAGATGTATACAAATGAACTCCGGGCATACTTCTCCGTCTTAGACTTATTTTGTAAGTCGTTTATTTATTTATATCTTAAAAGTTTGTACATCGATATCCCCGTAAAACCACGTGCACGACATAATAAGTAATTCCCACTTTTGAGGGACGTTAATCTCTCTCCCTTTCTAGTGTTGGTACGGGTTATCCGAGAATAGCTCCTGCTGTGGTGAAAATATTAGACAGTCAGCAAGGTTGGTAGCGAGGCTGACTGCCCAGGGTGCTTCGGACATCTTTAAGTATCGTCACTCGTAAAGGCGCTTTTAATGCACTCTATTAGGTTAATTTATCGTCGGAAGACTATCGTCTCTAGCTGTTCCTATTATACGACTGTTTGTCGTCAATTTTTTTTATCGTTTAGCGACTATCGTATCTAGCTGTTCCCATTGGACCGCGACGACATTTTGTCGTTTCACGGCAGTCGCTTTGTCGTTTGCACATCAGTAGCAAGCTACAACTCTACACTCGACGAGACGATATTTTTATCGTGGCCACAATAGATAGTCGCAACAACGACACATGATTTGCCGTCACGACAAGTCATGTCATTTTCTTATCGTTTTACGGCTGTCGTGCTAGCCATTCCCATTGACTGGGCAAACTGTCGTCACTGCAAAAAAAACTTTTTTTTTTTTTTATGTTGGATCACTCGCTGTGTAAAGCTCGCTACGGCTTTTTTACTGCTTAACCGGACTATGTCGTCTTATATGTGAACACCTCCATTTAAATATAAAAGGTTAGTTGGAAAGGGGGTACCTACTAAGCCGCAGGCCACGTAAAGTACCTATCACTGATGACTATTTTAAAGCAAGTGTTAAAATTTCAAAATTCGATAGTTTTTATTTGTACGCAAAAAGATTTTAATTTTAGTTTTTTCAATAAATCTATCTATCTACTTTAGTTCTGAATGCAGAAAATTAAGTTTCTAATCCGTGACCCCAAATATGACCTAAATAGTAAACACAGCTGATCATAGCTATGGACAGATAGATTTTAGCATATTTTTTACGAAATCTTTGAAACGTAATTTCTTTTTAACTATCGAGTTTTGGGGAAAGTTCTAGAACAAAAGTTATCCCTTATTATAGGTAGTTTAACACCCTTTCGGCTTAGTACCTCTTTTCCGACTAACGTTGTATAAGCTACGACACTTAAAACTATACGATTATCTGTCGTCACGACAAAGTGGCAACGCGGCCTTACAATGAATTTAATGTAAAATATGGTGACACACCAACACGGAAAAATCTTTTTTTTATTCAATTTTTTCTCGACGTATTAGTCTTCTTTGCGTGACTATCGCAGCCTCAGACAGCTATACTACCTGTGTGCTGCGTTACCATATTATTCGGGTTACATACATACATACATAAACAAAACATAATGGTAGAAACAGCTAGTGTAGTACTATTTATTCAGATAATCGATCATGATTGAGTATGCAAATCATTATCGATCGCAATCGATAGTTATATAATCGACTAGCTGTTGCCCGCGGTTTCACCCGCATCCTAGAGGAACTACTTCATGCACCCGGAAAAAAAGTAACCTATGTGTTAATCCAGAATATTGTCTATATATGTGTCAAATTTCATGTAAATCTGTTCAGCCGTTAATGCGTGAAAGAGTAACAAACATCCATACATCCATCCTCACAAACTTTCACATTTATAATATTACTAGCTTTTACCCGCGGCTTCGCTCACGTGGAATTAACATGATGTTTTTCCAGGACCAAAAGTAGCCTATGTTACTCTCCATCCTTTCAACTAACTCTATGCCGAAAATTGGTTGCTTAGTTAGGGCGTGAAGGAAGGACAAACAAACAAACACACTTTCGCATTTATAATATTAAGTATGGATATTATTATAAAGTAGGAAGTAGGATTATTGATAATCGATTTCGCACATCACTGGTATAAACGTTTATAAACCGGACTAAAACATGTTTAATTTTTATTTGTTGCAGCTCAACTGGGCGGGATGTTCAACGTGTTCTTCGGTTGCAGTATCCTAACGTTACTAGGACTGCTGCAGCTTGCCTGGCGCGTAGCAGTGACGCAGTGGCAGAGACTGCGGAAATAAACTGATATACTGGGTGTAAAAATAGTCTTAACGAAGCCGAAGTCTACGCATACTGTACATCAAACTAAGTAACATACAGCAAAAATAATTGCTGGGAAACGACTTTTATTTTTTGGTATTAAAAAACAGCTTTTAATTGTAGCGCGCAATGTAAGCGCGCGCGCAGTAGACTGTGCCCACATTTCGAAAATGTTAATAATGTTTGTATAGAAGAATGTTTAGTAGGTAATAACATTTAAACTTAATTTTCGTGAAAAACTTTCAAAAATATGGTGACATTGACCTTCAATATCTCCATAACCAGTTGGTTCCCAGGTATGGCCCGATACCAAAAAATCTTCGTAATGATCGGCTCTCGGCTTCGTTAAGGGTATTTTTACACCCGATATAGTATTATGTTACTTTAGGGCCACCACAGACACGATAGATACTTTTTAACCGACTTCCAAAAAGGAGGAGGTTACTATGTTCGTCTGTATGTATGTTTTTTTTTTTTTATGTGTATGTTCATCGGTATTTTCGCCAATTGTGAACGGATTTGAATGATTCTTTTTAAATAGATAGGGTATACTTCGAAGTTGATCCCATTTAAATTTGGTGAAGATCTGATGAACAATTTCGGAGATAGACAATGGAACTCCTCAATGACGAACAGTACGCATATTGTGATGATGTGATTATGTTACGAGCAGCGTTTTTAGTAGGTCCAACCATATTTTATAATTAAGGCCACTAAAAAGAAAAAAATAAAAAACATTTTTTACAAAAAATTTAAACCGACTTCAAAAAAGTATAAAATAATTACCATATAAAATTAACAGTTTCAGAAGTCGGTGCCTTCAATTTGGTTCAGCGTGGATCAGCACCGACTTCTGAAACTGTTAATTTTATATGGTAATTATTTTATTCTTTTTTGAAGCCGGTTATAATTTTTTGTAAAAAGTTTTTATAGAATTATCAATCGGCGATTTGGCGGCTACATCGATGCAGTATCGCGTTTTGGCGACCTGGGTTGGATCACGGTATGAAAACCGCGCCTTTTAGCGCATCGGGCCCTGGGTCATTTTCCGAGCCTTAGTTAATCGCTGCGACTGGCGTTCGTTTGTGTGCAGTGCGAAGTGTTTATTCGCCGAATCCAGCGACCGAGAAGCGATTAAATCGTCGGTCGACGATGCTAAGTATTGTCTCTGTGGTGGCCCTTACTTTATTACCACGTCTTTTGTGAAACGGCTTTAAAAAATATTTCGAGTGTTGTGTGATTTGGTTTTGTCATAGGTTTAATGTGTAAAGGCACAGTTTTTCAATCAGTCGTCGAGATTTTTACACGCTTTATATTAGCTTCACTTATAATTAACTAACTAACAATGTAAAAAAATCTTGGAAGTCAATTTTAACTTACTTCTAATTGTCGTATCGAAGTGAAACTTTGTATGTATATGTAGTTTGGATGACAATACTATAATTTGGTATATTGGAGCTGATCTGATGATGGAGCTAGGAGGTGGATAGTAAAACTCTTCAGTGGCTTAGTAGCCACTCTTCAGTGGCTTAGTAGCTACTCTTCAGTGGCTTACTAGGGGTTTACTAGTGTAAACCCCCGGGGTTTGGGCTCATAATTATGATTCCTCTGGACAAGTCCAATAGATTGGCTTGGTAACGAGGGTCTGATGATGGAGCAAGGAGGTGGATATTTTATGATTTTTAAAGCGTGATAAAAGCGGTTTTTTTAGTTTTTGGGGTTCCATACCCAAAGGGTAAAACGGGACCCTATTACTAAGACTCCGCTGTCTGTCCGTCCGTCCGTCTGTCACCAGGCTGTATCTCATGAACCGTGATAGTTAGACAGTTGAAATTTTCACAGATGATGTATTTCTGTTGCCGCTATAATAACAAATCCTAAAAATCAGAATAAAATAAACATTTAAAGGGGCTCCCATACAAGAGACATGATTTTTTTGCCGTTTTTATAGATAATCGTACGGAACCCTTCGTGTGCGAGTCCGACTCGCACTTGGCCGGTTTTTTAAACTACATATTTTTATTTTTATATCTAGACGTGTATGTATGTCTAACCTAAATCAGTTAATCATATATAAAACGTATTATTGCTATTTTGCTTATCTTATCTATATTAAACATTTACTAACTGTGCCCGTGGTTATGCTCACCTGAAAATAGGGACTGAAAGCTGTACGAGGTTACGATACCTTGAAAATATAAGTATACCGTTTTCTTATAAAGGTTGACCTTTTTACGATTTCGGTACCGAAAAACATCGATTGATGAATGAATCATACTAATGCCATCTGGCGCTTCATAGCGAAGGACAGACTGACGCGGCGGTTCATTAATGAAAATCATTATTTATAAAGGTTTAGGTACCGATAGCGGCATATACCGTTTCGTATTTTCAGACTCTACATTTCGGTACCGAAATATATTCAGGTAACCAGAATTTAGGGGTTTTTCTTACCGTATTTTAAAAGTATCTTAATTTTTGGGTTTTTCTGTCCCTGCATGAAAATATATATTGTCCTATAAGAATAAATATTAGTTACAAAAAGTGAATTCGACTCCAGAATATATTTTCTTTTTTAGAACAATAAAACTATTATTATTATCACCTTTATTCAAGTTGTTTCATACATACATACATTCATACATAAACTCACGCCTTTTTCCCATGGGGGTAGGCAGAAACTATAGAACGCCACATGCTACGACTCTTACATACCCCTTTCGCTTCATCCACATTCATACATCTTGTCATACACGCACGCCGGTTGAGAGTACTACGCACCTGACCTTTGTGAAGAACATCACCAATAACATCGGTGTATGTCCTTCTAGGACGTCCTCTACCGGCGTTCCCATTAACATCCGCCTTATAAATTTCTTTTGTTAATCGCCGTTCACTCATTCTCTCAACATGGCCAAACCACCTAAGCATACTCCTTTCAATTTTTGTCACTACATAATCTTTTAAACCGCAACTTTGTCTAATCTCTTCATTTCTCAATCTATCATTCAAAGTTACACCGCACATACTTCGCAAGGAACGCATTTCCACGGCATTTATTCTACTTTCATGCCTCTTCTGCCACGACCAACATTCACTTCCATACATAAGCGTAGGTACCAACACACCATTATGGACAGCCAGTCGTGCCTTTTTGGACATCGACCGGCTAGCCACAACCGCATGCAAAGCACTATTTACTTTATTTCCCGCATTTGCTCTCCTTTCCACATCTTCGTCAATCTTACCATCTCTTGTAAACATGCTTCCCAAATAAACAAACTCATTCACCTGTTCAATACTTTCATCTCCTATCTTTACTTTACACTCAGATACATCTGCATCTCTTTCAAAAACCATTACTTTCGTCTTTCTTACATTCATTTTCATCCCTTTCATACTATATGCTCCATTCATCATAGTTACCATGTCTTGCAACTCTTCCGCCGACGATGCAAGCAAAACTTGATCATCTGCGTAGAGAAGACATTTGACAGGCAACTCATTCATTTTCAATCCACACTCACTCCCTTTTAAATCTGTCAAACAACTATCCATGTATAGGTTGAACAGCCATGGAGACGCTACACAACCCTGTCTAACACCTCTGGAGATGTCAAACCAGTCTGTGAACGCCCCATTTATCCTAATACAAGCACTGGAATCCCTGTACAGCGATTTCAGTGCCCGTATCAAGCGCCAGTCCACCCCGTACAAAGATAGTGTCGACCACAATTCTTCCCTCCACACACTATCATAGGCCTTCTCCAAATCAATGAAAGCGCAGTACACTTTCTTGTGCTTTGCCAGATGTTTTTCTGCTATGCACCTCAAGGAGAAGATCTGATCCATACAGCCCATCCCCTCTCTGAACCCTGCCTGAACATCCCATACTTTCTCATCTGTTATTCTTGTCACTCTGTTAATTAAAACTTTCGCATATAGTTTGCCGACCACACTTAAAAGACTAATGCCGCGGTAGTTTTTACACTCCTGCTGTGAACCTTTTCCCTTATATAGTGGTACGATTACAGCTTTGCACCAGTCGCCCGGCACTTGGCCGAATCTCCAACACATATTAAAGATCCGGTACAGCAGGCTTGCTACCACCCCGTCACCGCCCTTAAGCATTTCGACAGACACTCTGTCACATCCAGCAGCTTTTCCAACTTTCATACATTTCAGCGCTTTCACGATTTCATCCATTTCAATCAGATTTTCCTCATCTTCATCCAAGTCAATGTCTGACTCACTCGCTTCCGCCCAGTTACCCACTCTTTGCACACTATCCTGCCAACTAAATAAACTTTCAAAATATACCTTCCAGCGTTCCAACACCTTGCATTCTTCACTTAACAAGCATCCATCTCCTCCTCTAACTATATTCATATTTGATGTCCCCGAAACTCCACGAGCCAATCTTACTTGTTGCCAGAACAGCTTAACATTGACCCCGAAGTTGTCGGAGAACTTCCTATTATACTTATCTTCCATTTCATTCTTCGTCATCTTTACTATCTCTTTTACTTCCGCCTTTATTTCGGTGTATCTTTTCTTCACTCTTTCCAAATCTTCAATCATACTCGTTGCCTGATTCATCCTTATTCTAGCTTTAAAGGCTAGTAAATTAAGCCAAGCTTCTTTCTTCTTCCGTACGACCTCTTTAACTTCATCATCTATCCAACAATCATTCGTTCTCCTGTTGTTTTTCCTCTTCGCCACACCGCATACTTTTGTGGCTACTTGCACCATGCTGTTTTTTACAACATTCCATGCTTCTTCTAAACTATAATCATTCATTCCTTCTAAAATCTCATTCGTCTTCTCTTTTACTTCCCTCTTATATTCCTCTTTCACTTTTAATTCTTGCAACCTTTCTACTTTTATTCTCTCAAGTGCAGTCACAGGAACCCGAACCCGATGGCACCAACGCTTAAACAGACCATGTATCCGGCACATGACAAGATAATGGTCGGTCCCCACATTGGCACCCCGATACACTCTTGTATCTGTGACCTTACTCTTCAGTCTTTCATCAACAACCACAAAGTCAATCATGCTTCTACTATCTTGCCTTTCCCACGTATACATGTGAATCTCTCTATGATTAAACATAGTGTTCATTATAGAAAGATTCTTCTCCACGCATATTTCTAACAAACTCATTCCATTCTCATTCACCCTTTTATCCCCAAACGCACCTAGTGTACTTTCATAACCTTTCCTCTTCACACCTACCCAACTATTGAAATCACCAAGCATAACAATCTTCTCATTTATTCTACACTCATTCACAATACCTCTTATACTATCCCAGAATGCATCTCTCTACGAAAGTGGGCTTCCCATGTCGGGTGCATAAACACATATCATGAAAATATGGTTCAAACCCACCTTGGCTCTGATCCATAGGATTCTGGGACTTAGACACGCATAATCTTTTATACATTTTATCATCCGTTCTGAAAGGACAATCCCCACACCCTGACAAGCCCTATCTGTCTCTGGGACACCAGACCAAATTGCGGTCAGGGAACCGTGTTTGGATATGTCCACTCCCTTTCTTTTCGTCTCATTCACACAAAGCGCATCTATTCTTTTTTCATTAATCAGCTCACAAACTTCATCTATCTTGTCTTTTATACCTCCCTGAACATTCAACGTAGCGAAGCGACATTCTGCAGCTCGCTTTTCGCCCCGTGAGAACATTTGACGTGGGGTGTGGCGAACATCACCGCCGACTCCGAGTTTTTTAAAATTTGAACTCATTTTGTTCCCACGAATAGCTAGGGAACTAATTGTCCACCCCTACAGAGCCCCGCGTGTAGAGGTAAGGCTACTTAGTGCCTGGAGGCGCCCAATTCCAGACAACAGGCACGCTTCTGACTCGGCTCGCCCCTAGTCATGCAGCTCTGGGCACGGCGACCTTAGCTTGGGGATGAGCTGTTCTCATCGCACAAAAGGATTTTTTACAATCCCCGGCTGTATTCCCTTAGTCGGCTCTTACGACACCCACGGGAAGAGATGGAGAGGATCTATTCTACTGCCCGGACCCACACGATGTAAATAATATGAAACAACCGTGTGGGTCCGGGCAACCCGTGTTTGCCCGGACCCACACGGTTGTTTCATATTATTTACATTTTTAAATACATATAAAAAGAAAACAAATATATATTTAAAAATATAAAAAATAGGGGTCCACCGGCAGCGGGAGCAGGGTCCAGGCTACCGGCAGTTAGGGCTCCAGAGACAGGAACCTCCTCACAATACGTGCCGTATCAAGGAGGACTGCTATTATTATTATTATTATATTGCCAAAATTACCTCTAGAGAGTAGGTACTACTAAAATTGTAAAATTAGAAATGTATTTCTTCAACACTTGCTCGTAAAGTGGCTCTTATTGCACCGCTTTTAGGTTCGTAATGTAGCTTATTACGACTAGTCCGGTAAAATGTACCACAGATTAATGATATATATCTACGAATTTCAATTAAGATTTAATTTTTTTAATTTTAGCAAAGCGTTTTTGCCTCAAAAAATAGTATTTTTTTATTATAAAATAGAATAAAATAAACTGTGTTAATCAAAATATCATAAATAAACATTTCATTTCATATTAGGAATACATCGCTTTCAGTTTTAATTGTAAATAAAATTATTCTTATAGACACATTTTCACGTGAGCAAAGCCGCGGACCCAGCTAGTATTAAATATAAAGCCGTTAACATTAATAATAGCCTTCGTGGTCGTTTCAGACAAAGAATAAATTTGTTTTAGAAATAAATGGCCCAAGTCTAAACAGCAGTGTTCACAGAACTTCATGTGCGGTCGACACAACATCAATTTTGTGTATTAGGTATGTATTTATATTATGCGTCGGCACACAACGTTGTGTAGTAAATGTATGCCGTGCTTTATTTTATAACTAGCGACCCGCCCCGGCTTCGCACGTATGCAATGAAGACACTAATGTGGGGCATATAAAACTTCCTCTTGAATCACTCTATCTATTGCTGAACACTGCATTAAAATCCGTTACGTAGTTTAAAAGATCTAAGCGTACAGACAGCGGGAGCGACTTTGTTTTATACTATGTAAAGATAAAGGTTATTAAAATAGATGTGTTTTCTAATTTAATTTTTTCATTTTAACACTTGACTAAATAATTTACTACATAAAATCACGCCTGTATACCTCGAAAGGTTGGGCAGAGGCGTATAGAAACACCCTCATTTCGCCGTTATGATTAAGTTCCATGTAATAGGGGGCGAGTCCATTGCCACCAACCGGGCACAAATTCAAACTCCGGGCTGCTACTGAGGTATTCACACGGAAAAACCCAATACCACTTTGCCCGACCGGAGGATCGAACCCAGGCCCTCACGATCAGCAGTCGCGCTTGCCACCACTAGATTAACCCGTCAAGTGTCGGGCGCACATACGGGTGTGCGTAAGAAATTCGGGCGCGAAGTGTCGGAGGCACACACGGGTGTGCGTAAGGAACGCGCTCCTATGGTAGCGGATTTTTTACGTTTTATTTTACTGTTTACACGAACCGAATTTATAGGAGCGCGTTCCTTACGCACACCCGTGTGTGCCTCCGACACTTCGCGCCCGAATTTCTTACGCACACCCGTATGTGCGCCCGACACTTGACGGGTTAACGAGGCATAATTTACTAATGTTATTTATATACTGGGTGTAAAAATAGCCTTAACGAAGCCGAAGTCTACACATACTGTACATCAAACTAAGTAACATACAGCAAAATTAATTGCTGAGGAACGACTTTTATTTTTTGGTATTATAAAACAGCTGTTAACTGTAGCGCGCAATGTAAGCGCGCGCGCAGCAGACTGTGCCTACATTTCGAAAATGTTGATAATGTTTGTATAGAAGAATGTTTAGTACATTTAAACTTAGTTTTCGTGAAAAAAGTACAAAAATATGGTGACTTTGACTTTCAATATCTCCGTAACCAGTTGGTTCCCAGGTATGGCCCAATACTAAAAAATCTTCGTAATGATGGGAAGAATACGTGGCTCTCGGCTTGGTTAAGGGTAATTTTACACCCGACATACCTATAATATCAACGTAGCGTAAAGCTGATGCGCACGAGGATAGTTACTCGAAGCGAATCTCATGTTATTTCTGTTTTTGTCACAGAGAAAGACAAAGGCAGAACGAGTCTCGCTTTGAGAAACTATCCTCGTGTGCCTTAAGAACACGTTCTCACGCTTGCCAGTACCTACACAGTTATGAAAATACTAGGATAAAGATAATCATCACAGCAACAATAAAAAAAACGTCTTGTCTGTAGGCACAGACTTTTCATCATTCATTTGTGATGATGATCAGAACTTTCTATTAGATTGGAAACTGAAAATATGCTAGTCACTCCATCAATCCATCAATGCTAATCACAACACACACAAATCCTTACCCCCACCACCCATACACATACACTCTCCCCACACACACTTACACATCACCCCTCACTCAAACTCACCACATACATTTGCTCTCCCTTTCACAAATGCATACTTCACTTGCTGCTGTTAACCTTAAATAACTGAAATGTCACGGTTGTATTATAAAACTGAAGCCGTAGAAACTCCCGACTCCTAAGATACAGGTCTGCATACCTAGTTTAGGGGCCGGAACTCTGTCATAATATTTAGACTTGATTGTACAACCTGCTGTTGTTTCACGTGCTCTGTATTGTGTTTTTAAGTACAAATAAATTATTATTATTAAAAAAAAAAAAATTAAGTCTCAACACCTCAGAAAAAAAATACGCCAGCTTTAAACGTACACAAAATAAAAATAAAACAACACCATAATGTACTCTATTTTATGTGGTATAAAGAATTCAATCATTTATTTAAAAAAAACCTTTAAACCACGTAATAAAACGAACGTAGGTACCCCAAACTGAAGAAAAGTATGTGGAACACGGTAAAGTTCCGTGCCGCTCCAAATTGTCACCGACAGCTCTAATGAATAAAGTTAACGATCAGATTCGGAACTCTCACTGTTTAATTAAAATACTCCAGATATACCCGACTTAACTATTTCAATGGATTTTAGGTACGACGTGTTCTGTGGTTTAGGTACGTGGGGTTTATATTTATTCAGGATTTAAGTATTACGGTATCTACTTTCTCAGTAACTGCCTCGTTGGTCTAGTGGTGGCAAGCGCGACTACTGATAGTGAGGTCCTGGGTTCGATCCCCGGGTTGGGCAAAATGTTATTGGGGTTTTCCGCGTGGAATTCCTCAGTAGCAGCCCGGAGTTTAGATTTGTGCCTGGTTTATGGCAAAAGGCTCGCCCTCTATTACATGGGACTTAAACATAACGGCGAAATGAGGGTGTTACTATACACCTCTGCCAACCCTTCGGGGAATACAGGCGTGATGTTATGTTAGTATCTACTCTACCTTTGGTACCTACAACTACTCATTCTTGTAACCTGTCATGTTTACCAAATGGCCCATCTGATGGAACGTGGTTGCTGCCATCTATATCTACAACACCCAAGAGGATTGCTGATACGTTACCAACCTAACAGACAAAGTTGGAAAATCTCATGTGCCTGTAATTTCACTGGCACCCATACTCTTCAAACCGGCACACAGAAACGCTGCTTGGCGGCAAAAATGGGTAGGTATGCTTGTCTCCGGACGAGCTATTTCACAAGGAGCTCCACTACAACTACATTTTATTAAATTATGTTAAAATTATAAAAACTAAATTTTACTTCGAGATACGAACAATATTTGCTCTAGGAACGTCAATTGCATTGAGTTACTTACTTTTTACGTGCGGCGTGCACAAACCGATAAACAGACAAAAATTCCAAAAAGGATTCTATTGGTTACCCTGTAATGTACCTGCAATTTTTTTAAAATATTTCCAATGTACAGACACGCCAAGTCTACAGATTTATTATACAGTGTGTCCCTGGACACAGTGTATAATAAAAGTGGGTGAAAATAGACCACAATTATTTTTGTCGATAAATTGTGGTCTAGTTGGCGCAGCCGCACACACAGCTACTTTTTTTTTTTTTTTTTTTTTTTTTGTTTTCTCTCCTATGAAATTTTTTGTCTGTGCCTGACTGCTTTCGTACCAAATAAATTTCTTTCTCTTCTTTCTTTAGTTTTACCCATTTTCATTTGTGCACTTTATCCAGGGACACACTGTATAGATAAGCATAATGTGGTGAACGAAGCCACAAAGCGTCACTAGTCTTTCCGCAATACTTAATACATTCCCCATTTCCAAAAGTCATGCTGTATCCGGAACCTATTGCTCGCACAAATCGAATTATATTTTAGCTAAATCACGACGGAGCAATATATTGCGTTCTCCTCGCCAATGCATTTTGTATCGCATCACCGAGTGATACCGATTGTAGCTGGTATCGATTTAAGAAACGATGTAGGCACGTGGATTATGTGAGTTACGATTTTATACGTCTTTAGATTTTTTAAAGGTTTAATTTTGATCGATTTTGTAGAAATGCCTCGTTGATCTAGTGGTGGCTAGCGCGACTGCTGATCGTGAGGTCTTGGGTTCGATCCGAAGGTCGGGCAAAGTGTTATTGGGTTTTTCCTTGTGAAATTGCTCAGTAGCAGCTCGGAGTTTGGATTTGTACGCAGTTGAGGGCAATAACCTCGCCCACTACAGTAAGGGACTTAACGGTAAAATGAGGGTGTTACTATACACCCCTGCCCAATCCTTCGGGGATTTTTTTTAACGTTGCCTCGCACTTTGATTTCTCCTGTATCGTGGGTGCGTTTACAGACACAAATCTTCACATGCACAAACATCCAGACCCGGAACAACTATCTGTAGGCCATACAAATATTTGTTCCGTGCGGGAATCGAACCCACGACCCGTAGCGCAGAAGCCGATCTCTCAGCCACTGCACCAAACGTGTCGTCATATAGGCGTGATGTTATGTTTTTTTGGTTTCAAAATTACAATGAAAGCATTTTTTTTTTTTTTTTTTTATTTCAAATATTTTTCCGAGGCATTAGTTCGCCCTTCAGCGACTATGCAAGCCTCATTGTGTACGTCTTATATTATTAGATACTAAAGAAAAACATTAAATATAAAAAATCACATACATAAAAAAAACAAGAAAATATATAATATCGACATCAGGGAACACAATTTCACCGACACGGACTCCCACAACAGAGGAATCAGCGACACTCCCAATCAAGAAAGCTATTTGATATACTGTTTGTGTTATCAAAACATGAATGATAATAAAAAAACCTTGTTATAATTTAGATAACACTAAAAATAAACATATCCTCCTACTCAAGATTACCCAAAAATATTAGCCAAGCATACCGAAACAAGCCCAAAAAATATCAGAATAAACAAGGCAGCCTCAAAGGGCCCGTATTTAATGCCACGCATATTACCCTAAAAAAATAACCACTGCTTCCGTTTATAAAGATTGCAGGAGGGCGCACGGAAGCGTAGTGCCAAGTTCATACAAAAATTATACAGTGGGCCGGCGAACGAGCATAAATTGTTCGTAAGTGAGCTTGGCCCTTTTAAAGCTTATTGTTTTTATCTTCCTACAACTGTTTCTCTTACTGGTGTAAAATATTTGCATGGTTCGCCACAGCCCTACCTTTAACACTGTTTTGTCGTGTGTGAAAAAATCTGGGTGTTGCGTAACATTGTTTACTTTAGAAATATGATTGAGGATATAAAAAGATGGCGGGTTGGAGACTTGTAATTTTTGTGGTTACCTAAGACGGAAGAGGCCTTTTTTGTGAAAATAGGTGGTGTGGGTAAAAGATATCAGGTAGTCTTCGTTTTCATTTTACTGTGACACCAACTTATTGTTAGATTTGAGCACTTTTGACTGCTTATGTCGAATGTCGTTCAGTCCTCGGATAGTAACATAACATCACGATCACGATCATTTTATCTCTCAACACGTTTCTAATTCCTCATAAATCGGCACCTCATCATCAATCTACCTTGTTTTCCCTATCACATAATTATCTATCATATATATTACAATATTTATATATATGTAAGTATTATGTCTATGTATGGTGTGTCGTATATATTTTGCAGCAGTACACCATGGACTACCCCCCTATCTTATTCATCGACTTCCTGTTCATCCAAAGGTTGTCTGGTAGATATCGCTATCAGCGATAAGCCCGCCATTGTACCCTTTAATGTTTGTTATTGTATAAGAGCTGTGTTACAATTTTGGTGTACAATAAAGTATATTGTATTCTATTCTATAACATCACGCCTTACATTCTCCGAAGGGTACGGCAGAGGTGTTTTAAAACACCCTCGTTTCGCCAGTTATGTTTAAGTCCCATGTAATAGGGGGCGAGCCTATTGCCATTTATCGGGCACAAATCCAGACTCCAAGCTGCTACTGAGAAATTCCTAATGGAAAAACCCAATAACACTTTGCTTGACCCGGGAATCGAACCCAGGACCCCATGCTCAGCAGTCACACTTGCGACCACTAGACCAACAAGGCAGTCAGGATAGTAACATAACGTAATGGTGCGTCCAGACCTGACGAACGCACCGCGAATGCGCCGCTCGCGAGCCGCTCGCGAACTGCGCGCGTGCATTTCATGTTCGTACGAAGCTCGCGCGCCGTACGCGAGCGGCGCAGGTGGTGCGCGCGTGCGCTCGTGGAACCTGCCACTAACGTCTTCTGTTTTTAATAAATAGCCGATACTGCAGCAATTACGCTAACGGCAGTCGTATAGTCCGACATCTTCGGAAGCAAATTCACAACTGAGGCTCATAGTTCAAACGCGAAAGAAGCTATGTGCGCACGAGCGGCGCGCGAGCCGCGCGCGCGCTTCACGCGCGCCCCACTCGAACCTTGCCGGAGTTGCACTAGAGCGGCGCACCAAACGTACGCTGTAACTGCACGCGAGCAGCACGCGCGCAGTTCACAAGCAGCTCGCGAGCGGCGCATTTGCGGCGCATTCGGTAGGTCTGGACGCAGCATAACATAATCAGCTGACACTGTGTTACTGTCTTACTGCTGAGCACGGGCTTCTTCTCAGCATAAGATGGGTTTAGGCCTTAGGCCTTTCCACCATGCTGGCCTGGTTTGAACTTTAGAGAACCTTATAGTCACTCGGGTGTGCAGGTTTCCTCACGATGTTTCCCTTCACCGTTTACGCAAGTGATAATCAAATTCTGATCCGCACATGAATTCGAAGAGTGGAGGGACCGAACTCAGACTCTTCTGCAAGAAAGGGAGGCATTGAACCGCCAGGCTGCCATGCTGCCCATTTACTTCACAATTATAAGAATCATCTTTCCAGTAATCAGCTCATCAGAACCCATTCCAGACTTTTTGTATTGCAGCCAAGTCCCAAGACTTAGGCACCAACATTAATTTTCTATACAAGGTTTAAATGAAATCATTTGTAATTCCTTCAAACCTCGTGATGTACTGTTGACATAGATTAACCCTAAACGGGTCTTTTGGGATTCAATAAACAACAAATTACGAGAAGTAAACATGTTTCTAACGTGAGGCATTTTAGCGCCCCGAGTTAAATGACCGCGCGGCGGGCAATAGCTGCGCAATTCGCACGGGGCTCTAAATTGCCTCACGTTAAGAACACATGTTTACTTTTTGTAATTTTTTTTTATTGCGTACCTACAAACGTGTCCCATTCAGGGTTAATCTATGTCAGCAGTACATCACGAGGTTTGAAGGAATTACATGATTTTGTTTACACCCTGTATAAAAAACTGTTTACCTAAAATTCTAGTAAACTTTTCGACTAAACCGTTGTTTAACCAGAGAATTAATGTTGATGAACACCATCCTTAGTCCTTACACAATTTCATTTCCACATAAGTTATTAACAAAAAGTAACAAACCATATAAAATCTAAGCCGGAAACTTTGTCATCCCGACTTGGCCCATAGTTTCACAAGAGTTAACTTGAAGAATAATTTGTTTCACAAACTCTGTGACTCAAGAATGTGCAGTCATGAATCCCGCGGAATATATCGCTGAAGTTATAATATCAACTTGGTTGGACCCGACGCGAATAATAATATTATAGAGATGTGGCGATGGAATTTGGGTTTGGATACAGTATTTCGGTATCTTTCTGTCATAGTTTGAGCAGAGTAGAAAGTGATTAAAACAAGATGGCGTTTTGATCGTTGTTGGCTAATAAAGAACTCTTAAAATGAGTATGCGTTGAGTTAGTAGTTGTAAGCGCGACTGCTGATCGTGAGGTCTTGGGTTCGATCTCCAGATCAGGCAAAGTGTTATTGGGTTTTTTCATTAAGAATGTCTCAGTAGCAGTTCGGAGTTTGGATTTGTGTCCGGTTGATAGCAATAGACTCGCCCCCTATTACATGGGACTTAAACATAACGGTAAAATGAGGGTGTTCATATACACCTCTGCCCAACCCTTCGGGGAATACAGGCGTGATGTTATGTTATGTTAACATCTCAGTCAAAGAACCTATGATGTAATAAAATGTGACTAAGTTGTTATCTAGTAGAGATGTATAACGTATTGGCTATCTCCATTGATGTCAGCGACGTCCAGGGACAGCGCTTGACGTTGCCGAACATCGCTGGCGACACATGTCACGGAACATTTGACCTCTAATGAATAAACGGCGTAAAATAAAAAAGGGGTGATTATATTTTTAAATAACTATCAAACATCTCATAGCAACAGAAACAGCAGTAATTTCCTAGAAATAGATACCTCTGATCCCATCACTAAAGCTCTTTGGACTCCCAAATAGACTACACTACAAATCCTGGACCTGCCTCACTACTCCGGACTTGAGAACTTTCCGTACAAAAATGCCCGCGTCGTATTCCAACCATAAATAAACGGATCTCACAGTATCCAGCAACAAAATTTATACGGAACGACTTTGGGAAATCGTTTTCTGTCTTGTTACCGAAAGTGGTAAAGTTTTTTAGGCTGTGGCTTGATTAGGGTGTAAATCGACTTTTAAAGAATAATATTTCGTTTTGATATATTTGAATATACATCAATGAACGTAAAAACTGGTTTTTATTCTTTGATCTCGATTGGGTTTGGTATATTGAATACGTTTTGCGTGTGGCTATGAAAATTATAAAAAATACATATTTACACACGCTATATTTACATAGCTCGTAAATATTTATTGCCGAATATGAGTCTCGTCAAAGATTGTGTCGATACCTCAGTTCCAAAGTGTAACAATTCATGGAAACGAATAGAGTTGTTACTGTATGAAAATAAAATAAATATTTTTTCCTAAGTCTATTAGGAAAAAATATTGGGTGTAACAATTGAACGACAATAACAGTTATCGACTTGTTACTGTTTGGAAATAGTGCGTAATCGTTTTGGGAACAATTTCTCACACTTATCTCAATTTCACTAAACTTCGATTTGTTACACTTTGGAACTGAGGTATCGATGTCTACATAACACAACGGAGAGTAAACCATCTAACTGGTTGATGGGTAGGTTATGTGTAATACAATCGTACACTTTTTGACACTCCTAAGGAAGAGAGCTATTTATGTAGATAGATTCCTCGTTCACGCGTAATTTAATTAAGTTTGGATATTTCCAGTCCGTCTAAAGCATTTATTTGTGGTAGGACACAATTCATTTTTAACCAACATTGCATCAAAATTCATAGTTATTCGAACATAGATTGGGAGCCATTTGCATACGAGTCGAGTTCTCATACATAAATGATGTAACAACTTCACTATATCAGGCGAGGTATCGACTACTCAAAATATTTGGTTACATCTGGGTTTCTATATATAAAAACTTTTAACTGAACATTGAACCGAGTATAATTTTGTTCGTTGGGGGACGGATATGGTACAACGAGTTAAGTTACAGGCAAAGCTATAAGCATATTAAAAAACATTTTAACAAAAATAAAACTGACTTCAAAAATCTGAAAAAAATAATAAAATAATTACCATTAATCCACGCTGAACCAAATTGAAGGCACCGACTCCTGAAATTGTTAATTTTGTAATAATTATTGTATTTAATTTATTCTTTTTTTAGGTTTTTTGAAGTCGGTTTTGTTTTTGTTTCAATATAGTGGTTTTAATTATAACATGATTGGATCTACTAAAGACGCTGCTCATAACATAATCACATCATCACATTATGCGTACTGTTCGTCATTGAGGAGTTCCATTGTCTATCTCCGAAGTTCTTCACCAGATCTTCACCTAATTTAAATGGGACCACATCACAACTCTTTCAAACAAAAAAAAAATGAATTTTCAATTCGGTTTATAAATGAGGTGGTAGTAAGGCAACAAACAATAAAAAAAACCATGCGGCCGAGACGAGAACCTCCTCCTTTTTTGGAAGTCGGTCAAAAATACTGATTAGATTAAATTTTACAGACAAACATACAAGCGTTTCTTAGTATTATTAGATAGTAAGTAGCATACGCTGTCGCGCAGTGACGAGACGGTGACATCTACTTGAATATTCTACGATACATGAACACGTATTCAGCAGTAGTAGGTACTTACATAGCACTGATTATAACTTAGGACGTAATTGGTCTAGAGCTTTAATTATTATGAAGATTATTATTCTTTTAAAAGATTTTGAACGAGTCTTATTTATTTTCTCCTCTCGAGTCAATACGCAGTCTTATGTAGACGCAGTTTCCGCCATTATGACTAGTTTGATGCATTAAACGAACATCCTTTTTTTTCTATTGGTTTGCTTGTAGATGGATCTCTTCTACATAACCGGGCAGAAGGGTCTCCAGCCAATGGAGAAAAAGTAAAATGCTAAGTACTACTCTAACATCATGACTACTATCAACAACAGCACTAAGGGCGACCCCTAATGGGACTCGGACCTCGGCATAGGGCATTGCTGGCGGGAGGACTGGGAGGGAGACAGCTTGATGTGCTGAATTAACGGTGTGACTGCGGAGTCTGAACGGGAGAGCACGGTGGATCATGAACGGTAAAAGAACGTCCATGAGTGAAGCGACTTAAATAGGTACCGTACGTGCGGTGTAACCTGGGCAGTCAGCGTCACTACCAACCTTGCTGGCTGGCTTGCTAGTCTTATTACCAAGGCATGAGCTATTCTTGTGTAGCTCGTGCTGACACGACGAGAGAGAGAGATATAGCCTTAATTTTTTTTACCTCACCCAGTGTTGCCATCCGTACTATAATATCTATTAATTTAATTAAAAATTAATTGGTAGGTAATTTATTTTAGTATGAATCTAAATGCTCAGATTCCTATAATTATTTTAAACCATTATATATAATTATTTTTTTTATTTTTGATTACCAAGGCAAAGAACAATAAAAAATATACATGTAATATACATAATGATAAAAATGTAATGTGTACTTTTTTTTCATGAACTTCCCAAATGTGTTATATTTTTGCATCTTTTTTGGGAAAAATACTATATTTCGTCCCTTTATTGGTAAAACCGATTATCTAACGATAACTAAACTTGTGGCAATGATGATTTAAAAGTTTGACAGAAAAATTATGTAACTAAATTACATAAATCTTACCTGCAATCATGAAATTATAATGAAAACATTAATAAAGTATGTTTGTAAATCATAAAAATAGAAGTACTTCATTGATAATGCTTGAAAAAATACCAAACACTATCTTCAGGGGGGTCATTTAATTGTTTTTTCCTGAATAACGACATAAGCATATATATCATTAATTAAATCACTTGGAGCTTATCTTATAGGTTCACCGTAACCTTTCGAAGAAAGTAATAAGGTACCAAAAACAACTGTAAAAATAACACTCTGAAAGATTCTACAAATTGAAATTTAAAAAATGATAATTGGTTTTACTTGAGTAAAATTAAGAATTGTGGTAGACTATCTGCTTAAAAGGTGCTTAAAAGGTGCCTCCAAACATAGGTCAATAGTAATTTACATAAGTTGTGAAATAAACATTTTTATTTTTTTTATCTGCAAAATGTTCATACAAGGAACTACAGCAGGCCTGGTCATTGTTATATTTTTTATAATTACAAAAATACCAAAAAATCTTTATTTCCACGAAAGTAAAAACAATAAAGTAGAAAAATAATAAGAATTATATTATATTAGGAAATAATCAACTTTATTAGTAACTTTTTATTTTTATCTAAGTATACAAAACAATTTGTGAAAAAATGAATGAATTCAGATTTTCTATCTAAGTACTTATACTCTTTTAATTGAATTAAAATCTGCACAAGTGTGAAGGATCATGTTCTGTTAAAAGCAAGTAGAACTACTTACTTTCTATTTCTTTTATTAGTACAATGCTACAGTATGTTCAGAATGTAAGTAAATTGCAACTAAAATAAGATATGAAACGGAATGTGTTTTTGATTGCAAGGCTTCCAAAAAATCGTACAGGTATAAGACTTTAGCTGTTATTGAATGCAGAGGTTACTTAAAAGCTTATATTATAATTGTTTTTTTGCGTATCTATCTCGGAAACTATGCATCGTATCGAAAAATCGGTTTTACCTGTAGATAGAGCTCAAAAAGTTGAGTAGCTTGGTGTAAATAATTCATTTTTGAAAAAAAGTGCAGATAATCGGTTTTACCAATAAAGGGACGATTTGTTCAAAAAAAGGTGGCAACCCTAGTCACCCACGACACGGCAGTAGCCACTTCCTTACCGGTTACATGAGCTTGTTGCAAATAAGCCAACCAGAAATGCAATCACCATAGAACTGAACACAAATTCATCCCCTAATCACACGAAATCAGGCTGCTCCTCTAATCCGGCCAAGGCAATCATCATAGCGCCGATGAATATGTTATTAGCTAATGTTTAAGTACTCCCTTTGCGGGCTGCGGTTAATAAGGAACCAGACTAATTGACGCACACGTGGTGATGAATTAGTCAAGTCTAGTCCGATAGGGGCCATTCAAGTATTACGTATGCACGAAAGGGCGGTGAGGGGGGGGGGTCTTTGCTTAGCTTATTTTTGATGACATGGGGACGTGGCTCTCTAGATGATGATTATGTCAGCAATTTTTATTTATTTACTTATTCTTCTAGACTTAAAAACTGTTGCTCATGAATAACAATAAAGAAACCTGATCAGTTTAAAAAAAAAATAGGTACCAATGTTTACGTACCTAAGCATAGGAGGGGGGGGGGGTAAAGGTTTACTTACTTTTGCTGACAAGGGGGAGGGGTGGGTCAAAAATTAATAAAATTCTGCTTACGTAATACTTGAATGGCCCCATAGTAGGTATACAGAGTGTCTGCCGGGGTTGCGGCGCATGCTTTTGCGAATCCTGCGACCCCGGCCGCACGGTCAGGAGAAGGAACACCGTTGGTTTTTAGCCGGTAAGAGTCCGGCAGACCCCCTCGCCTTCCCCGGGCGAGGGACATCTATGAGGATTTTCCAACATAAAAAAAAGAATACAGAGTGTAAACGAAATCATGTAATTCCTACAATCCTCGTGATGTACTGCTGACATAAGCTAACGTTGCACGGGATAATTTAATTTCAATAAATAAAATTACAAAATCAAAACATTTGTGTTCTTTACGTGAGGCGTTTTAGCGTCTTGAGCGAATTGCCAGCTATCGCTCGCCGCGCGGTCATTTAACTCGGGGTGCTAAAATGCCTCACGTTAAGAACACATATTTACTTTTTGTAATAATTTTATATTGAATCCAAAATTATCCCGTGCAGGGTTAATCTATGTCAGCAGTACATCAGGGGTTTGAAGGAATTACATGATTTTGTTTACACCCTGTATATGTTTTGATATGTGGGATGTTGACTCGGCAGTCTTTGTGCCGGTAGTCGTTACGGCCAGTGATCTAATAGCTAAGCCAGCTCTCGTTACGCTGCTGGATCGAGGGTTTGATACAGAAGGCGGTACTGGACACGGCGTGTTTTGTTAGGTTATGTTCTTCTCTCTGAAGCCCTGACCACCACCAGCTTGAACCCTGTTCACGATCTCAGTGGACTACTATTTTTTAATATTATAAATGTTTAAGTTTTTTTTAATATTATAACATAACATAGCATCACGCCTTGTACTCCCCGAAGGGTTCAGCACAGGTGTTTTAGTACACCCTCGTTTCGCCAGTTATCTTTAAGTCCCATGTAATAGGGGGCGAGATTTATATGTATTTGTGATGAATAATTTATATTCATCGATCTTTGCTGTTGACTGTACTTACATCTTGCTTAAGTCTTCGAGAAACAATGGCGTAATGGCAGTAGCTATGCTTATATGTTTTAATTTTATCATTTTAGCTCATAAATAAGTGAACCCGCAAGCCAAACCAAGTCTGCCAGTTACACAACAACAAACATAATTCTATAATTTAGAATTTATGTAATCTGTTACATTATTCTATTGTTTATGCCCACTAACAAAGGTGACATTACCACAGAGTAAACACACATTCGAGGCAAAGGTCACTGTGTCATACTGCCAGATGTTTGCACATAATCAGGATTCATTCAACTCGCCACAGCATTGTATTAAACATATTAACTTGTATTATTTCACTGTGAATTTAGTTATGCTTTTAGAGGTTAACAGAGGTCTGTATTAATAAAAAGTCGATAAGCCACAGTTTTTTTTAAATTTAAGTTTCAGTGATAGGTAGGTATATTATGGAGCCCCAATTCAAACACCAGTCCCCTGATTCAGAATGTTTCGACGAGTCAGTTGCCGACCGATTTGGTTTGCTATCTCGTTTTCTCTCATTACGAGAATCAAAGACAAAATGAGACAACAAATCGATACGGTCGACAGACTTATCGAAACGCATGCATCGACAAAAAATATTTACAAAACATAACATAAGATCACGTCTTATATTCCCCGAAGGGTTCGGCAGAGGTGTTTTAAGTACACCCACGTTTCGCAAGTTATGTTTAAGTCTCATGTAATAGGGGGCAAGCCTATTAATCGAGCACAGATTCAGACTCCGGGCTGCTACTGAGAAATTCCTAATGGAAAAACCTAATAACACTGCCCGATCTGGGACCAAACCCAGGACCATTTGCTCAACAGTCACGCTTGCGACCACTAGACTAAATAGGCAGTCTAAATTATTTACAGCAAGTTCAAAAACACTGCTCGACCTGGTATGAAACTCAAAAACATTCACACATCCGCCATGTTAGAGCATAAGACCAATGAAATGGGTCTGTAGTATCATAGAATAAAATAAATATCTGAGACAAAGGTCACTGTGTCATACAGCCAGATGTTTGCACGTAATCAAGATTCATTCAACTCACTACATTGTTCTTATTTGTTATGAAAATTAAAGTATTGCATGTTTAAAAGATGATTTCTATTATGAAACTGTAATGAATATTATTGTTCTGTTACAAGGTAGGTTAATGAACTCACTGATACAGAGAAAAATATAAAATTACCCATTTCGCAAACTTAAAATCTCCGGTGGTTAAGTTGGTACACCGCACCGCACTCCCCCAAGATTTTACAAAGGATTAATACCAAGGGCAGCAAGCACCCGCACAGTCTATTTATTCCAATAAAACCATACTACAAACACTAGGTTCCCTCAGGATAGTGGTGGTCTAATGTGACGTCATTAAGGAACTCACTTAGTCATGGTTAGAGACCAGTAACCGGTCTGGGTACCTTCCGGGTAAAGGTTGGTCTGGGTACCTTCTTCTTCCCAGTGTAAACATTAGGAAGTGGTGAAGGGTGGGTGAATTTGAGGGCTGTCTAATTCTGACGTTTTAAGTCCAGTTTTGATAAATGACGTTTAAAATCAGTCCAGTTTAGATAAATGACTTTTAAAATTAATACAGTTTAGATAAATGACGTTTAAAATGAGTACAGTTTAGATAAATGACGTTTAAAATGAGTACAGTTTAGATAAATTACTTTTTTATTTCATGTTTAGTTATACATTAAACACAGATACATATGTACCTACTTTAAAATGGTGGACGTACGGCCATTTTGTAAAAAAAGGTAAACAAACTTATGATCGTGAAACATTACTTATTTTTAAACCAGGAAAAGGCTAGGTAGGATGGTAGATGATAAGGCATAAACATACCACATTTTTTCCTGGCCTACAATACAATACAATACAATACTCTTTATTGTACACAAAACAAACAAGAAACATAGCTATAAAAATAGAGATGTACAATGGGCGGTCTTATAGCACTAGGCGATTTCTTCCAGACAACCTTTGGATGAACATGAAGTGTAAGAAAAAAAAAAGAGAGAGGTAGTTCTCAGTGTAACAATTAATGAGGAGACATTAAATGATTACTTTAAATAAACCTAAAAACACAAATAAATAAATATTATATACAATAAATATGAAATAAATATATATAGTGTAATGTATATGTAATACATAATATAACCAGACAATAAATAACTATACATAAAGATGCAAACTTAACTATATTGATAGGTAGTGATCCTTGACGAGTCTTTTGAAAGTGACCAAGGATTGCGCACGTCTAACTGTAACTGGCAAAGCATTCCAAAGCCGAACAGCCTGGACTGTGAATGACTTACCAAAGAAGTTGGTAGAATGCAGTGGCATTTTTAACGTACGACCTTAATGATCTCGAATGTGTGTCATGGAGGAACTACCTAACAGCTTACCCCAAAAGAGCTTCAACCCCGTTAACTAAGTCTAGCGAGCTACGGGTTTCTGGGGTAACTCGACAGACAATAATTACGTTTTCATCGCACAAAAAAAATGCGTACGCGCTTTATGTAATTTACACTCAAGGGACAGTTGTAAACCATATTTTGAATACTTGAAGCTTCTAACATTGCCGTCATTATACATCTTTGAGGTGGCAGTGTTTGTTGAGACAAACCCACAGCTTTCCGAAATAAGAGCCCCAGCTGATCCACGGTTAAGGAAAAGGGATTCGAACACTCTTTGTGTTGATCGCAGTAAAATAGCCCTCCTACGTAAAAGTATTTATCGAATGGCTCCAGTTATTTTTAATAAAATTCCACGACAAATAAAAAATCTCAATACTAATATATTTAAAAAGAAACTGAAACAATTTTTAATTCGTAAATGTTATTACTCCACAACTGAGTTTATGGAGGACACCACTGACATTTAGATTATTACAATACATTTAATTTAATGATTTATTTCTCCTCGTTGTTTAGATAGGAATTGTGTGTTAGTATTAGTATGTAAGTAATTAAGTTATTTTATTTTAAATGTGTGTCTGTGGATTCGACACAACTAACTTTGTTATTATTTGTATGCTCTCGAGTAAAATGTAGCGAACTGACCATTGTATTAATAACATCCTATTGTAATGAAACCTACATTTACGAATAAATATGATTTGATTTGATTTGATTTGATTACGTTATTCAGCTTTGGGCCGGCCTTGTTATGATTTAATTTGACTACTCACACCAGTCTGTTCAAACATAAGAGTTCCGAGTTTTGGCTAGCCGAATATGTAGAGTAAGTTAGTAAGAAAAGGCTAGAAAAGAGGCTAAGTTTACATATTATTTGGTAGTGTAATTCTATAGGTTCATGACAAAGGATAGGGAGGGCTGTTTCCGTGAATGTCGTAGACGGTAGCTCAACGGTCGACAGATTTATTGCAATGTAGGTAGCATTTTTTTACAGCAAATCCAAAAACTATTTTCGGCCTGGTATCGAACTTAAAAACATAAGCCAAACCGCCATGGTTTCTTTATTTTATTTTAAATCGTTGCCCCGCACTGGTATTTCTCCTGTATCGTGGGTGCGTTTACAGACACAAATTTTCTCATGCACAAACGCCCAGACCCGGAACAACTATCTGTGGCCATACAAATATTTGTTCCGTGCGGGAATCGAACCCACGACCCGTAGCGTAGTAGCTAATCGCTCAGACACTGCTCCAAACGTGTCGTGTCGTCGAGCAGAAGACCAATGCAATGGGTTTGTAGTACCACAGACTACAGCTTGGATTGAAATATTAGTCAGCTGAAAGGCTAACCAATACCTATAATCTGTTGTCAAGTCTCATGTCAACGAATGTGGTTGGTGGACCAAAATCCTAACAACCAATCAAATCACTTGATATGAGTTGTGACAGTCGATTCGCAAATTTTTGTGTTGGTCAGCGTCGATCAATAATTAGATAATCAGCTCTCTGAAACCGAGTATAAGTCTAAATGACGCGTATTGAGCATTATACACAAAATGATGATTACCAAAATTTAGTAACGTTTCTTCAGAAATTGCACTGCACCGATCTTTGAGTATGATCAGTTTCAGCAAAGCACGTGTACGTGTACATGCCAATATAACGAATCTTTTTGGCACATTACTATAATTATCTGTATTCGTCCCTTTGGACTGCATTAAAAAAGCCTCCACAAGTGATTATACTTAAGTACGTCCGACTCACTCTGGGCAGTCCGCCTCGCTATCAATTTCGCTGACTAGAGGCTCGATCTTTTCACCATGGCATTTTTTTTTTCTTATAGCTCATTCCGGCAAAAGAGAAGAAGATTTGTACCTTTGAACACCTTTTCAGTATGCCTTTCTTGCTGCCAACCCTGAATGTGCTGTGTTTGCGGATGAATGAATTAAAATTATGCGTATATGTCTGGTGTTCTGTGAAAGAAAGTATGCAAGGGAGTCCACTGTTCCATGTTAGTTTTAAATGATATTATACTAGCGGCCCGTCCCGGTTTCGCACGGGTGGACATTTTCCCCGTTTTTGCAACATTTTTCATTTATACTCCGCTCCTATTGGTCGTAGCGTGATGCTATATAGCTTATAACCTTCCTCGATAAATGGACTATCCAATACAAAAATAATTCTTCAATTCCAACCAGTAGTTCCTGAGATTAGCGTGTTCAAACAAAGAAACAAAGTCTTCAGCTTTATAATATTAGTATAGATTATTGTAAACGTAATTATTGTCTCTATGTTAATTGATGTGATTAGTATTGTACCGTTTTAATCTATACTTCTATACTAATATTATAAAGAGGAAAGATTTGTATTTTTGTATGTAACGAATAAACTTAAAAACTACTTACCGTTAGAAAGCTACATTAACACTAAGTAATATAGGCTACGGGCGGAGCCGTGAGGACACATCTAGTTAACTATAAATAAATAAATGACGTCAAGCAAAAATGGCATACCCACTACCCGGCCTAATAATATTTCTAAAACTGTATTACTCAGACAAAGCCTTATTTATACTCTATTCAAAAGAAACATTTTTTTAAAAATATTTTAACAATCCTTTTCATCATTCCTTTACCAAAAACTTAAATTTTATAAAACACCAATTAAAAAGACAATGTCAAAAAAAACTAGAACCTACTGTAAAAGGAACATTTGCTTATTTTTGATTCTACTAAGAACTTGGGCTGCGTATAAAGGCTTCGAGTAAATTAATTAGGGTAGGTAGGGGTGGGGAGTTCTCATTAACCCTCAAAAAACCAGCGCAGATACTTATGGGTGAAGATAACATGTGGAATGGGGTAATGTGTAGTGAGTAGGGTAATTACGAGAAGGTTTAAGTGTAATGTTGCCGACTGATTGGAGAGTTAAAGAATTTAAAAGTAATCGTTTGTGGATTTTATGAGAGTATTATAAATTAACTATATGTTGCTCGCGGTTTTACTCACATCTTAGAAAAAACATTCATGAATCCGAATTAAAAGTATTCTATGTGTTAATCCAAGACATGGTCTATATCTGTGCCAAATTTCATCCAAATCTGTTCAGCTGTTAATGTGTAATAGAGTAACAAACATCCAAACATCTTTCCAAATTATCTCATTTATAATATTAGTGTTTTTTTTTAGAAACGTTGCCCCTCTCTAGGATTTCTCCTGTATCGTGGGTGCGTTTACAGACACAAATCTTCACATGCACAAACGCCCAGACCCGAAACAACTATTTGTAGGCTACACAAATCTTTGATCCGTGCGGGAATCGAACCCACGACCCGTAGCATAGAAGCCAATCGCTCAGCCTCAGCAACAAACGTGTCGTGTTTATAACATAATATACAGATTTAATATGTAATGACCACGGAACAAGTATAAAGGTTAAGACTGACATGCTTGTGATCTCCGAAAGGTTAGGCACATTTCTTTTCGTGTGGTTAGTGACTAGCCTGGTGTCAGAGTTTATGCCGCCCACGGGCCTCTGACTTGGCTTCACATGCTGTCGAGAAATATCTCTCCGGTTTTCTCACGATGTTTTCCTTCACCGTTTTTAAGCAAGTGATAATTATACAATACGCACATGAATCCGAAAAGTCAGAGGTGCGTGCTTTAGGTTCGAACTCAAGATCTATGACTTGGCAGTCCGACGGTCACACCACTAGGCTATCACTGATAGGCACAGATAACAATAATAATATGTTTACGTCTTACACGACAGATAATTGTCAAAGACACAGGAAGATTATTCGATACTATTAAAAACGTAGTCTGTGGGGGAAGGATTAAGAATACAATTTCCCGCGTGGCCGGGCAAGCGAGGGCGATGAATCTGGCACCATATAGTAACAGTTGTGCCCGGAAAATGGCAATTGGCTCGCCACCTATTACATGGGACTTTATACCCGTGGCGAAACGTGTGTGTACAGATACAGATTCTTATAATAAGAGAACTTCTGCTTACCACAACTATCTCATTGGTCTAGTGGTAGCAAGCGAGCCTACTGATCGTGCGGCGTTCGATCCCTAGGTCGGGCAAAGTGTTATTGGGTTTTTCTGTGTGGAATTCCTCAGTAGCATCTCGGAGATTGCATTTGTTCCCGGTTGATGGCAATAGGCTCGCCCCCTATTACATGGGACTTAAAAATAACGGCGAAATGAGGGTGTTACTATACACCGCTGCCTAACTCTTCAGGAAACACAGGCGTGATGTTATGTTATGCGTTCTGCTTACCCCATAGGGGATTACAAGCGTGAGTAAGTATATCTAAACTATAATATTATAAAGAGGAAAGATTTGATTGTTTGCATTGAATAGGCTCTGAAATTACTGGACCGATTTGAAAAATTCTTTCACCATTAGAATCCTACATTATTCCTGATGAACTTAGGCGATAGCATATTTATAAAAAAAAATCTTACGCGGGCGGAGCCGCGAGGGCACAGCTATATGTATTAAAAACGTGTCCAATGATTCATCGTTTTATTCACAAATAAAGTGTACAGAATGGTAAATATGTTACAAGTTTTATGCTCAAAAATATCCGACCTCCATTCCAAATGCCAAAATTGGACCTCCTAGGAATTGCTGAAGAATACCGTAAAATATTGGCCACACAGGATGATCTAGCGGTCCATCTCCAACACTCGCTGACTTTCTAATACTTCAGCTGGCCGCCTCAAGTTTGAACAAGCCCATTCTCTACTACTGTGACCATGCTTTAGTAGTAGAAGAACTCTTAGAGTTCATCAGGAGATGTATCTATTACCTTATAGTCTAAGATCCCAGTATAGAACGAGCTGGTTAATGGATGAAAAGTATTTTATATCAAATTAAATATGTCAATAAATATATTGCAAATGGGTTGACTAAAAAATTCAGTCCAGGATATGATTAATTAATAATTTTTTTAAACATTTCACTGGTTTTATTAATAGACAAATTCCATACCAATCGAAAGTATGAAGCCTATAGAATATGCAAACGTTAGGTTGACTATTTTTGTCCCGTCACAACTCTTGGGTAGGCAGGTATAAACACAGCATCCATTAACCAGCTCGGTGAAGGTCGTTCTATACTGGGATCCTACACTATTACCTATTTCTGCCGCCTAGCAGCATTGCTGTGTTCCAACTTGAAGGGTATGGGTGCCGGTGAAATTACAGGCACATGGGATTTTCCAACTTTATCTTAAAGCTTGGCGACGCATCAGTAATCTTCTTGGTGTATATAGGTGGCGGTAACCATGTTCTACCAGGTAGACCGTGGGCTTAAGGAAATAGACGATTTAATTGGTTGATAATCAGTCATTAGATGGTGTATTTTAACGTCGAGTCGAAATGTAGTGCTAAGTTGCGCTCTAACACTCACGGCCTTCCTATAAACGTCAAATAAACTTATGACAAGCTTATACATTGATAAATGTATGGTTATACTGAAGCTATTCATGATATAACATTATTCAGCGTTTATTAGTAAGGAGGTAATGATCTATACTAATATTATAAAGCTGAAGAGTTAGTTTGTTTGAACGCGCTAATCTCAGGAACTACTGATTGGAATTGAAAAAATATTTTTGTGTTGGATAGTCCATTTATCGAGGAAGGTTATAGGCTATATAACATCACGCTACGACCAATAGGAGCGGAGCATAAATGAAAAATGTTGCAAAGACGGGAAAAATGTCCATCCGTGCGAAGTAGGGACGGGCCGCTAGTAAAAAATAAAAATAAAACTATTAATTCAGCCCAGGACACAGCATAAGCAATTAAAAAGATAAGAGAATAAACAGACACATTTATTATTACTTAAATAATTTAGTTAAATAATAATTATGCTGTCGAGTATGTAAATGACGAAAGGAAAGAAAGAAAGAAAGATATTTATTTGGCACGAATGCAGTCAGACATACAGACAAAATTCATGAGAGAAAAAACCAAAAAAATCAAAATTAAACTAGTGTCTAGCGGCTGTGCCAAATAGGTTCAGTTCAGCATAAATGTCAGACCACTAGTGCCTGACGCTGGTTTTCAACTGAACCTATTGTGACCTAACTCCAAAAATTCCAAAGACAACGTTATTTAACAAAAGTAGCTTTGTAATCTGCGGACGTGTATTTAATGCTCTACCTAGCGATATTAAGGACCTACCCTTCCAGAGATTTGTTAAAAAATTGAAAGCTTGGTCGAGTGAAAAAAACTTTTATTCGGTAAAAGACTTGTGTACTAAATGTAATTGACTTTATCGAATACTCTTTAATATTAAATTTGTTAATGCCTAATTATAATTTAGTAATGCATGTAGTCTTATTTTATTAACCGACTTCCAAAAAGGAGGAGGTTACTATGTTCGTCTGTATGTATTTTTTTTTTTTTGTGTATTTTCATGGATATTTTCGCCAATTGTAAACCGATTTTAATGATTCTTTTTTTAATGGATAGGGTATACTTCGAAATTGGTCCCATTTAAATTTGGTGAAGATCTGATGAAGAACTTCGGAGATAGACAATGGAACTCCTCAATGACGAACAGTACGCATATTGTGATGATGTGATTATATTACGAGCAGCGTCTTCAGTAGGTCCAACCAAGTTTTAATTAAGGCCACTAAAATGAAAAAAATAAAAACATTTTTTACAAAAAATTTAAACCGACTTCAAAAAAGAATAAAATAATTACCATATAAAATTAACAGTTTCAGAAGTCGGTGCCTTCAATTTGGTTCAGCGTGGATCAGCACCGACTTCGAAACTGTTAATTTTATATGGTAATTATTTTATTCTTTTTTGAAGTCGGTTTAAATTTTTTGTAAAAAATGTTTTTAAAATGTATAATGACCAGTATGCTTAGTAAGAATAACATATATAATTATGTATACCTTAATAATTGCATGTCACCACTATGACTAAGTGTTTTGGATCTAAGTATTTAATTAAGACCGAACTGTACCAATACTTATCGCAAATAAAGATTCATTCATTCATTCATTCATAACTGATGTAAACCAGTTCCAAATTGATATATAGCGGTAAAATAAAAAAAAAACCTTTAATTACGGATGTCAGTCAGTGGTCATGCCCGTTCACTTAACGGGTCACCAACTCATCATTATGCTGGGCGTGAAATACCCAGCGCTGACTTATAATTCAACTTACCACCTCATGATACTCGTCAGTTACAACAATATAATCCAATGTACTTCCGACCTACTAAGAACCTACTAAGAAGGTCTTACTATCCACAAACTTCATGGTAACCCCAACGGTCTAAGATTCTAGTCACGCGCCGGCCCGAATTGAAAGGTGGCGAAGATTGAATAAAGATGGCGCCTCCGTCGGCCTTATCAAATCATCCCACCGGCGCGGCGGCGTTTGAAACGAATAAAAACTGATTTCGTTATCGCCCTTAATTTTGTGCGTATGTATCACGCCGGGTCCCTGAGGAGCGCCGGGATTGTGAAGTATGTTTGGATTATCACAAGAAAATGTTATGATATTACCATATGACTGTCTTGTTGGTCTAGTCATTCGATCCCCAGGTCGGACAAAGTGTTATTGGGTTTTTCCATTAGGAATATCTCAGTAGCAGCCCGGAGTCTGGATTTGTGCCCGGTTAGTGGCAATAGGCTCGCCTCCTATTACATGGGACTTAAACATAACCGGCGAAACGAGGGTGTATTAAATATTCTGCCGAACCCTTCGGGAAATACAAGGCGTGATGTTATTTTATGTTATGTTACCGATGTCTGTGTCGGCTTTGCACGAAAGCCGAGAAAAATATTAAAAAGAACACAACTATTAATGAGCATTATTTTATGATTGTCCAATTATATTGCTAAGTAGCTGTTGCCCAGGGTTCCATTCGCGTCCTACGAAGACTGCTTCATGTACCTGGTTAAAAAATATACAATGTGTTAATCCAGGATATAGTCTATCTATGTGCCAAAATTTATCCAAATCCGTTCAGCCGTTTATGCGTGATTGGGTGACAAACATCCTTATATCCAAACATCACAGACTTTCACATCCCAACATCATTGAAGATTTTAGCTTCAGTATAAGGCGCCCCGTACACAGTCAATCTCGATCGCGATCCGCGATCATAATCAATGATCGCGATCCAGATTGATAATGTACGAATTAGATTGACGGATTGATGCATCTGATCACAAAACAATCTGGATCGCGATCATTGATTTTGATCGCGGATCGCGATCGAGATTGACTGTGTACGGGGCGCCTAAGAGTACACTTAGAAATATGGCTATCAGAAAAAGGTTTCGAAACTATTTAGGATCTTTAGCATTAAAAAATAAGTCAAAGACTGCCTCGTTGGTCTAGTGGTAGCAAGCGCGACTGCTGATCGTAAGGTCCTGGGTTCGACCCCATCGGTCGGGGCAATTGGTTCGCCCTTATTACATGGGACTTAAACATAACGGCGAAATGAAGGTGTTACTATACATTTATGCCCAACCCTTCGAGGAATACAGGCGTGATGTTATATCATAATAAATGTTAAATAGGTATCACAAGCACGTTTGATTGATATTATTATGATTTTTATTGTAATTAACATGTATTATTAGACTTAGCCACACTATTTTAAAATTATTGTAAGTACGTCTAGAATGGGCTGATTGATGTGCACTATCGTATAAATGTAACAACTGCAACTACTCAATCAAAAACAATAAAGGCTACTTTACTTTACCTTTTTTAGGGTTCCGTACCCAAAGGGTAAAACGGGACCCTATTACTAAGACTCCGCTGTCCGTCCGTCCGTCTGTCACCAGGCTGTATCTCATGAACCGTGATAGTTAGACAGTTGAAATTTTCACAGATGCTGTATTTCTGTTGCCGCTATAACCACAATTACTAATTATAAAATTTCTGCCTTATACATTTTCTACGCGATTAGACCCGATTTAGTATTTTTATAATGTGTACAAATCGCGAAAGTTTGAAAACATTTATAAAAAACTAGCTTTTGCCCGCAACTTCGCTTGCGTGATTTTATTTCACCCCCTTAGGGGTTGAATTTCGAGAAATCCCTTCTTAGTGGATATTTACGTCACAAAATGAACCTACTGGCAAAATTTCAAGTTTCTAACCCCAGCCGTTTAGGCTGTGCGTTGATAGATCAGTCAGTCAGTCAGCTTCTCCTTTTATATGTCTATATAGATACTAAAAAACAGAATAAAATAAATATTCAAGGGGGCTTCCATACAACAAACGTGATTTTTATAGATAATGGTACGGAACCCTTCGTGCGCGAGTCCGACTCGCACTTGGCTGGTTTTTTTACTTAGAATCTTGTTTTTTAATTTTGCTTATTGATAAATGATTTTTATTACAGTAAATAAATCTGTTTCAGAAACTTTCATTGACTTAATAATTTACAAAAAAATACCAATTCAATATGGGGTCATGGTCATTATTGTACCCTCAATTGTAAGTGCCAGTCTTTACAATAGGTATGTAAGCAGAACAGTAGAAAATGTATCATTGTTAATATTTTACGTACCTACACATACAAATGTATGAATCATTATTTCATTGTTTCCATAGTTTTCTACCACTTGTGTAAACTGAAGGATTGATACTGCTGATCATGACATATTTAATTTTTACAGAATGCTGCATTTTAAGTGGTATGTCAACAATAAATTCACGCCTGTATTCTCCGAAGGGTTGGGCAGAGGTGTATAATAACACCCTCATTTCGCCGTTATGTTTAAGTCCCATGTAATAGATGGCGAGCCTATTGCCATCAACCGGGCACAAATGTAAACTCCGGGCTGCTTCTGAGAAATTCCACACGGAAAAACCCAATAACACTTCGTCCCACCTGGGAATCGAACCTAGGACCTCATGATCAGCAGTGACGCTTGCGGCCACAAGACGAACAAGGCAGGAAAATAATAAAAATTACAACTTTTCCATTGTTAAAAAAAGGAATTTATATTCACTACCATAAAACATGATGCGGTATATAAAATCACCACAATATGTACCAATATAATAATATTTTTTAATTTTCATAACAGACTTTGTTTTACATTTATTTCTAAGTAAACAGAATAAATAATAGTTAATAGATATTATATGTAAATGTTATTATATTTAATAGAATATATACATGACACATCGCTGGAGTCCCTTTCATTATTGCAGTCGTCGCAAGCGCAGTTACTAAATATAATTACAACTACTTGAAAAACACCCGAGTTTTTCCCGGGATTGAAAAAGTTCCAAATGGATGGTCACAGACATGTGAAAGGGAACAGGTCAGTTGGTAGTGTTTTGTAGGTAGTAGAGCTTTCGCGTGACGATCTCCGGCCACCCAAGTGAGTGGCCTGCGAGCGGCGGGTTAGGGGACCCGTCACTCGACCAGTAACAAGCCCGGGAGGATGGCGCGCCGTGTTCCGCGCCGCGCCTCTCAGAAGGAAGTAGGGCAGAGGAGTAATTGCCCCATCACTGGAGAGGTCCACCAGAAGAAGCTGGTGGACCAAGACCTGCCGCGGTTGCGGTGCATGAAATAGCGAATCCCGTGACCACCTTAGAAGGAGGGAAACCGTTGGTTTTTAGCCGGTAAGAGTCCGGCAGACCCCCTCGTCTTCCCCGGCCGAGGGACATCGATGAGGTTTTTCCAACGAAAAAAAAAATGATAGTAGAGCTTTGAGTTGCTTCTAGACTAGAAAAGGGTGTGCGGCCGTGCTGGCTCGACTTAGCGGGGTCGCTTCCGTGCCTCCAGATTAATTATAAAACTAGCACAAACTGCGCTAGCACGTATATGCCTTAACCAATTGCCAGAAACAACGAGAAGAACACACAAACAATGTCGTATGTTTGAAGAAATTACCAAAATATGTGATTTAACTCATATCATCTTCCATTTTGCAGTACATACCAGCCAGCAACTCCATTCAAACATTATGTCCTTCCATCCTGCATAGCAAAATTATTAATATTATCAATATCACAATCTTCAATACAATATTATAATTATTTACATCATAAATTGTTTTTTCCAACACTTACTACCAATCAGGGCCTCTATTGTTGTTGCAGTAATTAATCAAGCTTTGTTGCACATATTGTATTTAAAAAACAATGACTTGAGTAAATAAGAGAAGCATATATAATGCATACCTGGGGTGGTTCTTCAGTGTCGAGTGAAGATTGCAAGGCGACAATATGAAGATCTTTGCAGGTCTTGCATTTATCTATTATTTCTTCTAATAAATAAAAGCTTTTAAATAATTTATGTGCAATAAAAAAGTCTATTAAAATAGTAATTGTTTTTACTTTTACAAACATTAAAAATAAAAATGTCTGTAAAACTGAAAAAATAAATTGTAACTTAAACTTAGACAAAACAGTTTCTTTCTCGAACATTCAGTCCGAGTATTATCGTGAAAATTTAAGTCGCATAAATAAAATTAAAATAAGTACATTAAAATTAAGAGTGGCAAAATATTATCTTAAGATTTAAAATACTTTGGCTTGATGGTACGAGCAGTAACGTCTTGCGATTGTAAATTCAGTGTTTGCAGGAATCAGTGAAGAGTCAGGAATATATTGACAATTTTTTTCCAGTTTCTGGTTCTTTATTTCAATTCTATGTAAAGTTGCGTTTCTAAAGGGATTCATATTCATAGCTATCCTTTTCTTATCTGCTTATTTTTACCTTTATTTCATATTAAATATAATTTTTCTGCAAAAAGTATTAACTACATATTTCGTTTACAGGATTATTGATTTTGGCTGTGAGCCTCCAATCGCTCCTGGTGTCGGCAGAAGCTGCAGCCGCAGCAGCAGCAGCAGCATCTTCATCTAACGGAGGTGCTAGTGTAGCTACGGCTTCTGCTGTAGCAGTCTCCGCTTCCACGTCTACTGCCCGCATCCCCTGCAATTGCAACCGTATTTACCAGCCAGTCTGCGGCTCCGACGGCATCACCTACTCTAATGAGTGCATCCTTCGCTGCGTCAGTGCAAACAACGTCAAAAACGGCCGCCCACCCATCTGCGTTAAGAAACAAGGCGTGTGCCCACAAAAACCATGCCAGTGCAGCTCTGTCTACAACCCAATATGTGGTACCGACGGCCATACATACGGTAATGACTGCTTACTCGATTGCGAGAACAAAAGACGTCAGCTCATCGGACTTCGCCTTATCAAAATCGATCACCGCGGCGCCTGCAAATACGCCATTTGCACCTGCCCCGATCTCATCATTCCAGTGTGCGGTACTGACAACAAGACCTACAGGAACGTCTGCGTCCTTCAGTGCGTCAGTCGCCACAATCAAGCCAACGGTAAACCGTGTATCGGAGTGCAAAATAACGGAGCTTGTGCCAAAGAGAGCTGCATGTGCCCGGCCAATCTAGACCTGCTCTGTGCCAGTGACGGAAAAACGTACAGCAATCTGTGCATGCTGCAGTGCCAGAACAGAAGACGTAACCAGCTCGGACTATCTCCACTCAGCGTTCAATACAAAGGAAAATGCGTGGACTGCCCTTGCCCAACTATATATGACCCTGTGTGCGCTTCCAACGATGTTAATTTCGCTAACACCTGCACCCTCGGCTGCGAGAACAAGAAACGTAAGGAAAAGAACCTGCCACCCCTAAAAATCAAAAACTATGGAGTCTGTCCATGCTTATGCAAGCTCATATGGGCTCCTGTTTGCGGCTCAGATAAGAAAACTTATAGTAACAAGTGCCTACTTAATTGCGAGAACAAGAGACGGTCAGACTTGGGCATACCTCTGATTTGGGTCAAGAACAATGGGCGCTGCTATTGTAACTGCGACTATTGCCCAACATACTACGGGCCGATATGTGGTAGCGACGGCCGCACTTATTGGAACAAGTGTTTCTTCGCCTGCCACAGGGACTGCAACAGCAATCTCTATATGACCAAACAAGGTCCATGTTAAGAATGCATCAAAGCATTTAATATTTTTAACTAGTCATAACATTATTGTATCTTTCGTTTGTCTTTCTGGCATCACCAACTTTGGCTTATGTAATAAAAGGTTTTCTAAATTCAACTTGACCTATTTTCATTCACAGTCTATATTTCCTGTCAAGGCACAGGGCCTCCTGTCTAAATTAGTGTTATTCCCGAAATAAAATTAGACATTTTTTCTGTGTTGGAACAAGACAAGTCCATTTCGCATTTCGCAGCATCCTTTAAGTATTATCGGCGGCAGGCTGTTCCCCCAACCCTCCCCGGACGCTGCTGATAATCACCGGAACGCGTAATGAACACGGACGTATTTTTTTATATCTCTTTGTGCCAACTGTTATTTAGAACCGCAAACGTATAAATGTAAATTGATATTATAAAAATAATAGTCGTTAAACAGAATGAACACCGTAACGCTTGAGGCGCAGAATTTAAAAACTGCTTCACAGACAAAGATTTTTTTAAGAGATAAAGTTAATAGAAAGTGTTCCGCCTTGAATTTTGTACATGTAATCAAAGTTTTCTTCTGTCTGACTGTTATTTAGATAACTTGGTACAGAATATGATTCTCATATGTGTTTTTATTAGGTCCCCACCTATGAAATTGGCGTTTTTTTCTCACAAATAGAGAACCTCGTCATTTTCAATTGCTTGATATTATATCGAATAATGACCATCATAGGCAACTACCATCATAACAAGACCATCATAACCAATAGTAAAAAAACCTTCTTACTTATAGTTTACTAAACATAAAATATACCTTAAAAATGACTCCTCTTTTTTTTAGCAGAAATGACCACTATTTTTGTTTTAACTTAGCCAAAAATTATTTTTGTCGCATAATCTAAGTGGCATACGTTATCTTAGTTTTTAAATATTACTGCATAAAAGTTTTAAAACATTAGTGTTCATAGTTGTCAAATAAATTAAGAAAATGTTAGTATGAAAAATGCAACTTCTTTAAAATTCTCCATACAAAACGCTGATTTCATAGGTGGGGACCTAATATATAAACTCAAGTAAGGATACTCCACCATGAAGAACAAAGTTTGCTTAGTTGTCGGCAATAAGATTGATATGAATATCATTTTGGGACCCAGTGCATAATATCAGCAAGCACATCGGGTCACCCACGCGACGGCGCAACGTGTATTCCCAAGGAGGGTTGATGTCAGGTAGCCGGCCGGTCATAAAACAATAAGCTAAAACCTCTAACAACATGGATTTATGAAATACATGTTGTGCCGACCCCAACCAGTGTGGGATAAGGTCAGGAAGAAAAAGATGTGTTTTTATAAAGTAGAAACACCAGGGCTAAAGCCGGGTACTGACCGGCGTTACGGGGCGTAATGTAACGTGTTACACAGCGAGCGTTCGTGCAGTCAGTACGGGGAAACAAGGCGCTTGTAACGAGTGCGAGTGCTCCACCCAGGTGTCGGTTTTTTGGCGAATCCTTTGAGTTACGCGCTTCAGTCAGTACGTCGCACCGAGTCGTCACGAGCGCACGTGGCACAAGCGTCGATTCTAGGTACTTCGGGCCTGTAGTTTATTAGTTGTGATTATTTGTTGTTAAAAAGATGGAATGGGACAAAGAGAAAACTCTGTATTTCACAGACAAATATAGAAAAGAACCTGTTTTATGCGAACCAACGAATCTGGAGCACGGGCGAGCAAAGAGTTCGAAACGAGCATGTTACACGGAGTTTAGAACACGGCGTAACGTAACATGTTCGCTGCGAATGGTACATTACGGCCCGTAACACCGGTCAGTACCCACCTTTATGTACCTTCGACCTACATTACTCGTATCTGTATTAACTGAAGTTTATAACAAAAATCCCCAGCGACGCTAAGTTGAAGTCACAATAGCAATAAAGTGCTAGATTTTATAATGTGGGAGCTTGTAAACGATATTATACGAACACTGCACTACCCTATTTTCCTATGAAGACGGTTTATGATAACATAAACTATTTAATATTCCCCTCCTTCGTCTTGACTAATCCAAGATATCTTTATGATATCCAACAACTTTTGGAAATTGGAGCAAATCTACCGCAACTATATATAGTAGTGATAGCCTAGTGGTGTGACCGTCTGATTGCCAAGTTATAGGTCTCGAGTTCGAATCCAATGCGTGCACCTTTGATTTTTCGGATTCATGTGCGTATTGTATAATTATCACTTGCTTAAAAACGGTGAAGGAAAACATCGTGAGGAAACCGGCATGCCTGAGATATTTCTCGACGGCATGTGAAGCCATGTCAGAGGCCCATGGGCAGCATAAACTCTGACACCAGGTTAGTCACTAACCACGCGAAAAGAAGAAGACCGCAACTATAGGCGTATGAAGCCTTGAGGTTGAACGTTTGCCTCAAAATGCAGGAGGGTCTGAGTTCGATCCCGGTCAGCATCTCTGACTTTTCGAACTTATGTGCAGATTAGAATTTGATTATCGCTTGCGTTAACTGCAAAAGAAAACGTTGTGAGGAAACCTGCAAAGAGAGGATTCGAAATAGTGTGTATAGTCTACCAAACCGCACCAGGTCAGCATGGTGGACTGCCTGAATACTTCAGAGAAGAGGCCGATGCCCAGCAGTGGACTAGTAATGGGCTGATTGTGTATGTATCGATCATGAGCAGGCACACCTTCCTTTCAACCAAAATACCTTTCAACCACTTATAAGTAACCAAGACTGCCTCGTTGGTCTACTGGTGGCAAGCGCAACTGCTGATCGTGAGGTCCTGGGTTCGATTCCCAGGACGGGCAAAGTGTTATTGGGTTTTTAGTGTAGAAGTCCTCAGTAGCAGTCCGCAATTTGGATTCGGTTGATGGCAATAGGCTCGCCCCCTATTACATGGGATTGAAACATAACGGCGACATGAGGGTGTTACTATGCACCTCTGCCAAATCCTTCGAGGCATACAGGCGTGATGTTATGTTAAGTAACCAAGATTTTGTCTAACTAACATCTACTATACGTACTTCCAAGTAATAGGTAAGCTTGTATACAGCAGTGTCTCACCAGGTGCACAGTACATAGCTAGTGTAGATCTAGTACACTCCTGTACCACGTCTAGGTAGTTACAGCGAGTGCTCAAGCTTCGTAGGAGCACTTGGCACCGCACTAACTAGCCGGGGTCACGCCAGATAGGTCAAGTTAGCTCGGCTAAGATATTTTACAAAATAGTTATGTAAGTAAACGCTCGGCGTCTTGGGTTTAGCATAGTTTTTAGTACATGAAAAAATATTGTAGATAACACATCACGCCTTGAATTCCCCGAAGGGTTCGGCAGAGGTGTTTTTAGTACACTCTCATTTCGTCAGTTATGTTTAAGTCCCATGTAATAGGGGGCTAGCCTATTGCCACTAATCAGGCACAAATCCAGACTCCAGGCTGCTATTGAGAAATTCCTAATGGAAAAACCCAATGACACTTTGCTGTTCTGTAGATAAATTTTCTTTTTTTCTTTTTGAGCGAGTTTGTTTACATACACAAATTTTACTTGCACAAACATCCAGACTCAGAACTATCTGTAGGCCATACAATTAGATTCGTGTGAGAATAGAACCCGCGACCCGTAACGTAGACGCACATCGCTCTTCAATTGGGTTTGGTGTAGTCGATACTAGACGTGATAAATAAATAAATAATAAATATTTATTTCTCCATAAATGCATTTATATAATTTAGATCGAAAATGGCTTAAGCTAGTGTTCCAGAGTGAAAAACCCTGACTTCTAAACTAGGTTTATGTATCTGTGTCTCAGAAACCAGAAATAGATGGAATATTCTTTATTACATATTATAACATCACGCCTGTATTCCCAGAAGGGATTGGCAGAGGTGTATAGTAACACCCTCATTTCGCCGTTATGTTTAAGTCCTATGTAATAGGGGGCGACTATGGCAATAGGCCATCAACCGGGCACAATTCCAAACGCTGGACTGCTACTGAGGAATTCCACACGGAAAAACCCAATAACACTTTGCCCGACCTGGGAATCGAAACCAGGACCTCACGATCAGCAGTAGCGCTTGCCACCACTAAACCAACGAAGCAGTTATTTTATATTGTACACACATAAATGAATACAGCCAAAATTACTGTAATTATTGACCAAACAACGTTTTCTGGTCATGATTGCGGTTATTCAATTGCGCTTCAGAGAAGAACCTGTCATTTCCCATTAACCACCAATATCACAGAATAAGAACACAGTATAACAATATCATTAATGTAGTTATTACGCCGCATTCAACATGACCGCTTTCCTTTTATTGCCCTCTAGTCTGTGGTCATCACAGAGTAAGAACACGGAACAATATTGGGACAGTAATCCAATGAACAGCAGTTATTACTCCCCACTCAATATGTCCGCGTCCCTCCTGACAATTAGTGCGAGATCCACTAAGTCTTCGATGATTTAGTGTTACTCGTATGTGTGTGGTGCTAGTCATAAGATGTCACGGTCAACCGATAAAACCAGCTAAAAGCCCGTTCACACTTCGATCTGTTTTTTAACGGATCCGTTGGTACTGAGTCTGTTGTTCACATCTGTACCGACGGATCAGTTAAACAAATGGCAGCTGCGTCGCATCTGGCAGGCAAGATACAATAAAAATGACTGATAAAAATAACCCATACTTATCCATACATCTTCATGTACGGATCCGATTTTACAGTGTACCGGCATCCAGTTTTTGATAACAAAACCGAATGTGTAAAAATGTCGGACCAGTATTTTTTTACTGGATTCGGATTACTGTCGTGTATGTGAACTCGCTCATACAGGCACCATCACCAAAATAAAAACGAATCCGCTTAAAACACTCCGCGTCTTGTAAACAGTTTCTGTGTGAACTAGCTGTAAGCTGTAAGTGGTGAAATCCAATCCTCCGCATGGGGAGAGAGGGCGCGCCAGTAATTGGCTAGCCGAGATCTGCGGGGGATGCGGTGGGGAATCCCGCGCCCCCAGCCAAAGGTAGCATGATGAACACCATAGTGGTTATACGACATACTCCTTCGTCTTTCCCAGATGAAAGGTATCCATGAGAATATCAAAACGTAGAAAAAAATATTTGGAATGAAACAGCAAATATCAGCGTGTTCAGATTGACCGTTTAGCCAGATTTTTGTCATTAATTCGGAAAACTGATGTCCTAATCTCGTAATAACAGCAGTGATAGCCAAGTGGTATGACCGTCGAACTGCCAAGTCATAGGTCTCGAATACGAACCTAAGGCACGCACCACTGACTTTTCGGATTCATGTGTGTATTGTATAATAATTATCACTTGCTTAAAAACGGGGAAGGAAACTATCATGAGGAAATCGGCATGCCTGAGAGATATTTCTCGACGGCATAAACCTTGACACCAGGTTAGTCACTAACCACACGAAAAGAAAGAAGATTTCGAAATTCTGGGTTTCTTATTACCTATAATATAAATATCATAAATATTAGCTTAGAACCCAAGACCGATGCAACGGCTATATTGAACAAACCGCCTAGAACCCACTTTACCCATCCTTGCATATCAGCGATTGCGTATGTGTATTGAACCGCTTCAGCTTATAGCTTGTACCGCTCGACGGTCGTCCTGAGGCTCGGCCGGCACTTATTGGATACGCGCAGTTATTACTGCCATTAGTGGGCGTTTCGGCGAATTACGCGTGTAATAACTTTGTTGAACAACACTAGTCCGCAAGACGACATCGCGACAACCGTGGGTGTTGTTCATTGATTGGACTATATGGGTTATTGAGGAGATTGTGAAGTGTGTTATTACTAGTATGATAAACTCCTACAGTGGACTCCACGAGACAGGCTTGATCTGAAGATTAGAATTGTAATTATATCGCAAAATTGGATATTTATATAAAAAAATCGAATCATGTTTCAAATAAAAAAATTAAGGAATTAAAATGTTTAAAACCTGCTTCTTCTTTTCGTGTGGTTAATGACTAACCTGGTGTAGAAGTTTATGCCGCCCATGGGCTTCTGACTTGACTTCACATGCCGTCGAGAAATATGTCTTAGGCATACCGGTTTCCTCTCGATGTTTTCCTGCACCGTTTTTAAGCAAGTGATAATTATACAATACGCACATGAATCCGAAAAGTCAGAGGTGCGCGCCTTGGGTTCGAACTCGAGAATTATGACTTGGCAGTCAGACGGTCACACCACTACGCTATCGCTGCTATTTTGTGTCTTTAAAAAACATGTAAACTTAGTTATTGATGTAGACTTTAAGGAATTAAAAAACAATTTTTTTGGCAAATAAACAATTATTATTAGGTATTATAGAGTTAACGAAAATGTATGGCTCGACAGAAAGCTACCTACGTAATTTTATTTACCGACTTCAAAAAAGATAGAGATTTTCATCGCATTCGAGATAGAGTCAACATTGTTACGAAATTCATGTGGGCTTGTAAAAACTCTGTTCTGCCTAGCCTTTTCTCAACTATTTTGGGGTCAGCTTCCAGTCTAACCAGATGCGGCTGAATACCAGTATTTTACATGGAGCGACTACCATCAGACCTCCACAATCCAGTTATTAGGCAATGCCGGTATCCTAAGGTTATATCGGTTGTCAAACTTTCGGGCTTTTGACTTCCCGTAACGACTGTAATAGGTATTCGTATGACACTCGGGACCGATTGCGTGCTTACCGAGGCGTGGAGAGGACTCGATGTGCAACGAACGGTCACCCATCCCCGGACTGATCGCGGCAAGCACAGCTTAACCTTGCAAATCGTATGAGCCTCGAGCCCCTTAAAAACTTGCATAAACTCAAAAACTTTTTTTTAAATTGGTGTCAGTACTTGTGTATAATGGACTAGCGGCCCGTCCCGACTTTGCACGGGTGGACATTTTTCCCATTTTTAAAACATTTTTCATTTATGCTCCGCTCCTATTGATCATAGCATGATGTTATATAGCCTATAACCTTCCTAGATAATTGGACTATCCAACACAGAAATATTTTTTCAATTCCAACCAGTAGTTCCTGAGATTAGCGCGTTCAAACAAAAAAACAAACAAACTTTTCAGCTTTATAATATTAGTATAGATAGTAACTAATCTCTTCATAGTTTAAATAAAACAGTCCATAATTATGTTCAAATAGGTTTCTTACAAAAACAAATACTTTGTTTATATAGAAATTCAATTCTTCGTGTTTAAAAAGCAATTGTGTTCAGACAGTCCAATTCCCTTAGATTAATGATCGTCTATCTTGCGCCTGGAAATGTTAGGCACGTTAAGAGACGGAATTCAGATTTAAAAGTAGTGATTTTGTACCAGTTAAGGTATTTCAGTTTAGGTAGCAATACAAGTAAGTGATCTATCATCTCAAATCAAATCAAAAAAAAAAAATTCACATACACCAATACAGGTGCTTATGAAAAGTCGAGTTTAGATGCACGGTTCTAATTAGTCGTTTCCTATGGAGAAGAGCCGGTAAGAAACTACATGGTTACTCTTTTAAAAATAATATCTCAGTGGATACAGTACAATGATTTAGGATAGTGAGAGAACAATGAAGTCCTGACCATAGACCAATGAGTAATGTAGTACAAAAATTAACAAACGAAAAAAAAAAACTATATGAATAACAGTAATTTACAAATTTATAGATGCAGGTCAACAAAGTTCTCACATTTACAAAAGTGAAAAGGAAGCTATTTAAAACAATTGACATAATTAAATGTCATTAAAACTTAGCTAAAAAATCATTGTAAAATAAGATAAAGATATCTTGAGAGTAATGATACAAATAAAAAAATAAATAATCATAATTAAGAATAGTTAATAGATATACACATAAATGTTGTTAATGAGGTTCCAGGGAGGCCACATGTGAAGGAACTAATGCCAAACATCCCTGTCGTCAACGTAGTCCAACGTAATCTAACATCCCACTTCTGCATTTTCTTTTTCCCCACTCTAATTTCAATGTTAGCACTGTTGTAAAGTGTCAAATCTACTAGCAAGTATTATTGCGCAAGTTGACTTGTGCACACATCCCGCAAGTAGACTTTTGAAAGTTTTACGTAATAATGAGCAATGGCGTGCATGCAGTGAATTTGGCGCTTAACATAGCATCGTTCTGCATAGCCTTTTCCCAACTATGTTGGGGTCAGCTTCCAGTCTAACCAGATGCGGCTAAATCCCAGTATTTTACACGGAGCGACTGCCATCAGTCCTTCGCAACCCAGTTACTGGTCAATGCCGATATCCTAGGGTTAGACCGGTTGTCAGACTTTCGGGCTTCTGACTACCCGTAACGACTGTCATATATATTCGTATGACACCCAGGACGGATGCGACGGTTTAACGTATTCTCCGAAGTACGGAGGGGTCTCGATGCGTAACGAATAGTCACCCATCCACGGACTGACCGCAGTAAACGCAGCTTAACCTTGCAAATCGTATGATCCGCGCAGTTGTTAATTAGAAATTATGATTATGCTTAGCATAGCATGTAGTCAGAAATTATAAAATGTCTTATAAAACCAACCAAGGTACGCATTAATTTTTACCTTTCTAGAATATTCCAAATATTCAGCGTAGTTCTAAAGGGCGAATCACGGAATGGAGGCGTAACCGCAACCTAATTCCACAGTCCGTGTGTCGCGGATACGTCCGAATATTTGCGGATATGAGCGTGCGTGCGGATATTTAAGGGCTGAGTCGGGTCGACGTGTGACTGATGTTGTGGCCCCCGCCTCTAGTGTACGTGCATAATTTATTTGTTATAGTGTGTATGTATGCAAGTGTGTGTGTGTCTGTTTGGTTTAAGAATTAGGTTATAGAGTAGATGTCGCGTGTCTCCGAGATTATTGGATGTTGGAGATGGGTGTATTATTTTTGAATGATTTATTATTTAAAAGAGCAAGAGTTTTCTGATTTGTGTGCTCGCAGATGTCTCGTATGTTGAATTTTTTGAGGAAAATGTCATGACCATCATCTTTCTGGGATTACTGAGATTTCTGAGATTATTAATCTAATATACTTATATATTTATCTTAGGTATGGAAAGGCACTTTCTTAGCTAGTCAAAAAGTTCTCGAGAATCATATAAATTATCGATAAAACGTTTTAAATAAAATATGAAAAAAATACGTAATTTTTTAAATATTATTTTTCTCAAGCACTACCAGGACTCCTGCTTATACTCCATTTGAGAGGTAATTTACAAGCGAACAGTTGCTCAACATTTTTCCCACGTACCGCCGTTACAGCGATACACTTCGCGGGTCCCAAAGACCTGTCGATTTATTTTTATAAGCGCACTGACGTTACGTCGAAGATGAGGGTAGAATCGTAAAAGTTCCCTTTTAAAATGGCGGCAGTTTTATTACTTTTCAGTTAATTATTACGCAGTATTTTTGGTAAAATGTATTTTCTTTTTGTGTTTTAGAGATAAAAACAGTCGTTTTATAGACGTGAAACTACGAGGGCAGAGTGACAAGTCTGGTAAAAATCAACTTAGGAATAAAGTTATCGCAAATTGCACATAGTATTTTTATTTAACACTCTTTTGAGAATCTAAATGATAACTTTTAGTCAGTTATGTCGGTTACCTTTTTTTGACAGCCAGAAAATAAAAACAATTACTTGAGTTTTCGCAAACATGGAGAAAAGTGAATTTCGTATGTTGATTAAACATTATTTTTTGCGTAAAAAAACTATTACGGAAACGAAACAAAAGCTTGACAAATAATATGGGGACTCCGCTCCGTCGATCAAAATGATTCACAACTGGTTTTCCGATTTTCGTTGTGGTCGTACGAACACAAGTGATGCTGAACGTCCAGGACGCCCTGTTTAGGTCACGACACCAGAGATGATCGCCAAAATCCATAACATCGTATTGAATGACCGACGAGTAAAAGTGCGTGAGATAGTCGAGATAGTAGGCATCTCAGACGAACGTGTGCGCAATATCTTACACCAATGTTTAAGTATGAAGAAGCTCTCCGCGTATTGGGTGCCGCGTTTACTCACTGTGGAACAAAAACACACGCGTGTGACCACTTCAGAGGCAGGTTTGGCGATGTTTCAACGGGATAAAATGAAATTTATGCGTCGTTTCATAACAGTAGACGAAACGTGGATCCATCACTAAACACCAGAAACTAAGGAACAGTCAAAACAGTGGATTGCTTATGGCGAACCTGCGCTGAAGAAGGCCAAAGCAGTTTTATCGGCCAACAAAATGATGGCCACAATTTTTTGAGATACACGTGGTATAGTCCACATTGAGTATCTACAGAAGGGTAAAATGATTACCAGCGAATATTATGTCAATTTATTGGACCATTTTAACAAAGTTTTAATGCAAAAACGGCCGCATTTGTCTCAGAAGAAAATCCTTTTCCATCAAGACAATGCACGAGTGCACACCTGCGCGATCGCCATGGCCAAATTCCATGAGTTACACTATGAGTTACTTTCTCACCCACCATATTCTTCGGATTTAACCCCCTGCGACTATTTTCTGTTCCCGAATTTAAAAAATGCCTGGGTGGAAAAAAAATTTCTCCAATGAAGAGATTATGCACAAAACTAATGCCTATTTTAAAGGGTTTACAAAATCGTATTATACTCAAGGGATCCAGAAGTTGGAGAAACGTTGGATGAAGTGTATGTAGCTAGGGGGAGACTATGTTGAAAAATAAATAATAACTTTTACAAAATATATATTCCTTGTTTAATTTTTACCAGACTTATCACTCTGCCTACGTATCTACGTTAAAGGTAAGACCGCAATAGGCGGTATTACAATATAGCGGAGCGGCGGTATGACGCGGCTTAATATTTTTTTTTTTTTTTTAATATTGTTTTTATGAAATTGTATGACATAGTATGCTCTAGAACAGTGTTCCGCATGTGTATCTTTATATGATTAAAATATGATTTTTTATTTATGGTGTACCCCTGAAATTTCCCGATTTCGCAGGTGTACCTTGAACACAAAAAGTTTCCGGAACACTGCTCCAGAACGACGGCAACCGAAATATCAATGTGATATTTTATAAAATTTATTTTTCACGTATTTACTATTACTTTGAGAAATTGTGAGTTATTTTATCGTCATGGACATGAACGGTGTTAAAGTTAAGCTTGGTATTTGGGATACAGCGGGACTGGAGCGATACAGAACATTGACATCAAATTTCTACAGAGAAGCTCATGGTGCTATATTAGTTTACGATGTGTCAGAACCAAAGTCCCTAGGAAAACTGAGTGAGTGGAACGAGGAACTTATATTATATTCCACCAAGAAGAACATAGTCTGCTTAATTGTCGGCAATAAGATTGACAAGCATATCATTTTGGGACCCAGTGCATAATATCAGCAAGCACATTGGGTCAGCCGCGCGACGGCGCAACGAGTATTCCCAAAGAGGGTTGATGTCAGGAAGGCGGCCCGTCATAAAACAATAAGCCATAACCTCTAACAACGTGGATTTATGAAATAAATGTTGTGCCGACTCCACCTAGTGTGGGATAAGGGCAGGAAGAAGAAGAAGAAAAGTATGCTCTAGAAGCAGAACTACTACTGGCCTATTAAAGTTGTCAGTCTTTGAATATACGATAGCCTATTATTATGGAAGTGGTATAGTGCAAAAAAGTCAGCTTTTTTTTGTTCTTTAAAAAAACTTTGCCCCACACTATCATTTCTCCTGTATCGTGGGTGCGTTTACAGACACAAATCTTCACATGCACAAACAACCAGACCCGGAACAAATATTTGTAGGCCATACAAATAGTTGTTCCGTGCGTGAATCTAACCCACGACCCGTAGCGCAAAAGCCAATCTTTCAGCCACTGCACCAAACCTGTCATCACTGTAATTCTTTCACCTCTTAGCTTTACTTGGTATATTTGTTTGTTTGATTCAATTCTTGCGACAGATACTACAAATACTTCGGCTAAACCGATTCTCTAAAACTTCGCACACATATTCAATTCTTATAACAATACCTACAACATTATTATGATTTCAACCTTCAATCCTCAAATCCTGATGCTGCAGAGATACTGCAAGATAAAACTGTTTAAAACGCTTAAAAGTTTTTAAGCACTACATATGTATTTACATACTAGCGGCCCGTCCCGGCTTCGCACGGGTGGACATTTTTCCCGTTTTTGCAACATATTTAATTTATGCTCCGCTGCTATTGGTCGTAGCGTGATGTTATATAGCCTTTAATCTTCCTCGATAAATGGACTATCCAACACAAAAATATTTTTTCAATTCTAACCAGTAGTTCCTGAGATTAGCGCGTTCAAACAAACAAACTCTTCAGCTTTATAATATTAGTATAGATTTAATTTCCATCAAAAGTGACCAAAGCACACATTAATCGCTACATCAACTTATTTAAACACCGTCAATTCAACATGCTGAAAAAAGCACCCTTATCTTTAGAAAAAACAACCCCTAAACGGCTCAGCTAAAGACTCGGCCGTGCATCCCCCCCTTTTGATAAAGAGATTACTGAAGAAGAGGCTCTTTATTCAGGCAATACTTAGGGTTTATCTTGTAAACGGTGGATCAGGATGTACGAGATAAGGCTCTGAGTTTTCCTTTTCATATTTTTTCAGTTTGTTTTTCGTTTTTACCTGTTTTTGTGACTCGCTTGGAGTTTGTGTAGCTTGCATTATTACGGTGAGATATGGATTGTGTTTTTATGATTATTTCTTTATTTTCATGCTTTGAATAACATAACAGAGGTTTTTGGGCAGAGGTGTATAGTAACACCCTCATTTCACCGTTATGTTTAAGTCCCACGTAATAGGGGGCGAGCCTATTGCCATTAACCGGGCACAAATCCAAACTTCAGGCTGCTACTGAAGAATTCCACACGGAAAAACCCAATAACACTGTACCTGGCCTGGGGATCGAACCCCGGACCTCACAATCAGCAGTCGCACTTAACACCACTAGACCAACGAGGCAGTTGCTTGTACACTATTCAAATAATTTTTCTATTTTTTGTCCTACTATATTTTACTTACAACTCTTAAATATATGATAGTAAAACGTATTTGCTCTTATAATATTTGAAAGGTTTACCAAATAAATATTTAATAATCCAAAACCGTAAAAATAAGGTCATATGCACACAACGCTATTCAAATTCCCATTTTATAGGGCCCCGTACCAATAAATTCGGTACCAAAATTTTTGTGTATTTTCTTGTTTCTCTGATGATGAAGCTTTGAAATTCTTGTGTATTACAAAAAAATCGTTGAAAAATATATTTTCTTTAAAGATTTTCTTGTACATGGACTCCCCTTGGGATTTAGTTATTATTTGCCAAAATTTATGCCACAACAACACATAATCCGTGAAAATTTCAACTGGCTGCCTCTTACGGATATACCCTTGTGACAGACAGAAGGACTGGCAGACGGACTGACAGCGTAGGCTTAGTAACAGGGTCCCGTAGGTACACGTTGGGTAGGTACGGATTTCTAAAAAAAAGCCACAGTCACGTGATATCACGATGTGCAAAATCCTCAACTCATCACAACAGTGCAACAGTCTCAGAGCCAATACAGCAATTAGCATTCATTAAGCGCTTTCGACGCTTTAAATTATTATTAGTATCAAGAGATGATTCATTAAGCGCTTTCATCGCTTTATATTCTTTCAAAAGCAGCCCTTTATGAATACCAAATGGAAGCGTTAATTGCTAAATCAATGGTCCGCCTATTGACGGGAATAATACATGAATGGGGCATTAAACTTATTATGAAATATAGGATTTGTAAAGAAAGAGTGGGTTTGTTTATTTAAGGAATGAATAAATTATTTTATGCGGGTTTTGTGGTTCTATTGGGATACACAAAACAAATAATTATTGTTTATTTTTAGATTAATCGATGTTGCTCAGTAACTGATTGGTAGCGGACCCGTTTTCAAGCGGTTTTAATTAGCTTCACCTCGTATACTTGTTTATTTGATTCAAATCTTGCGACAGATTTTTCAACTACTTATGTTTCACCGATTCTCCTGAAACTTCGCATTCAAATTCAATTCCCATGACAATACAATATTAAAATAATTTCAACCTTCAAACCCTTAAATGCTGATGCTGCAGGGGTAATGCAAGATCTTCTTCTTTTCGTGTGGTTAGTGACTGACTTGGTGTCGTAGTTCATGCCGCCCATGGATGGGCCTCTGACTTGGCTTCACATGCCGTCGAGAAATATCTCTCAGGCATGCCGGTTTCCTCACGATGTTTTCCTTCACTGTTTTTTAAGCAAGTGATAATTATACAATACGCACATGAATCAGAGAAAGATCAGAAAAAGTCAGAGGTGCGTGCCTTGGGTTCGAACTCGAGACCTATGACTTGGCAGTCCGACGGTCACACCACTAGGCTATCACTGCTACACAATACAAAATAAAATAGTTTATCTTAAAAGATTTTTTAAAGGAATATTTCACTTTCAGATTCTATATGAAGCGACTACTGAAGATCAGGTCTTGTAGTATGTCGTCATGGATGACCAGATTTTAGATTTAGATGTTACACTTCCAAAACAGGTGGAGATTTATTTAGTTTTTGTTTAACTTATAGAGGAAGAACCTGTGACTTTGGAACTGACTGTAACTTACCCCATTACGAACCATAAACAAGTTATTACCTACACAGATGTGTCATTGTTTAATACCAAAAAGACAATCAAAGAATCCGACTCAATTACTTATAATAGCAATAGCAATAAAAAGAGGTCGGCAATAGAGAACGGCATTAGGCGGAGTCACGTCAATAGCCGTAGTAAACATTGTGGAATTAGCGCTATAGTCGTAAAACAAACGGTGTTGATGCGGAATTAGCGAATGCCTTCAGTAATAGCTGGAGTTAAGGGCAGCGGTATAAACTCAGATCAGTTTAATTTTTATGGTGGATTGGGAATCTGAATTGTGTATCGGCTTAGTTAGTTTTGTAGAAAATTTTATTTAAAGATAATACATACATACATACACGCGAGGGGATCGTGGCTCATATGATTTGCGAGGTTAAGCTGCGTTTGCCGCGGTCAGTCCGTGGATGGGTGACCGTTCGATACACATCGAGACCGTGTCTCGGAGAGCACGTTTAAAAGTTGTTCTCGGGTGTCATACAACTGTGACACCCGTTAAGGGTAGTCAGAAGCCCGGTCTAACCAAAGGTTATCGGCACTACTCAGTAACTGGGTGGCGGAGGTCTGATGGCAGTCGCTCTGTGTAAAATACTGGTATTCAGCCACATCTGGTTAGACTGGAGGCTGTCCCCAACATAGTTGGGAAATGGCTAGGAAGAATAACATACGTAGGTACATACGACATTGACATTTGACGACACGTTTGGTGCAGTGGCTGAGCGATGGGCTTCTGGGCTACGGGTCGTGGGTTCGATTCCCGCACGGAACAAATATTTGTATGGCCTAAAAATAGTTGTTCCGGGTCTGGTTGTTTGTGCATGTGAAAATTTGTGTCTGTAAACGCACCCACGATACAGGAGAAATCCTAGTGTGGGGCAACGGTTTAAAAAAAACGGCCAATTCAGCTTGGAGACGTTTTTGCGTTAGTAGTAGTGTAAATACACACAGTAACCAAAATCGGAATGAACCAGTTTGCGCTAGCTACGTCTCATATCGGCCGGTTAAAAGTACCGTACATTATTAGAAACGCAAAAACATCTACAAGCTGATTTGGCTGTACACTCAAGCCTGTAAAGAGGTATGCAGAGGTGTTCTCCTATTACAGGAGACTGTACAACCACGTATCGCCTCTCGTATTAAGTCCCATGTAATAGGAGGCGAGTCTATTACTTTTTATTTTATTATAATGCCAACAAGTTACGAATATATAAACCCAAGACGAATCTCACACTCACATCGAACAACAGTTATATCATGTGTATAAAATTGTATAAAAAACATCCAAGTAGTTACCAGATAAGAATCGATTTAATACAATTTACTAACTGCATGCTTGATTCAAAATAATATATTTTTCTTTGACATTACATAATTATGTAAAATTTGCACGCCGACATTAATGGCAGAATAAGAGATTCATATATCTTCTCTTTAAGATCCCTCTGTTCCTTATTTACGTAAATATATGATTTTGATTTTTTCGGGTACAATTATGGTGCCAGGGTCATCGCGTCTTATGACTCGCTCTTATGGACAGCAGTGATAGCCTAGTGTTGAGACCGTCGGACTACCAATTCATAAGTCTCGAGTTCAAACCCAAGGCACGCACCTCTGACTTTTCGGATTCATATGCGTATTGTATAATTATCACTTGCTTAAAAACGGTGAAGGAAAACATCGTGAGGAAACCTGCCTCAGACATATTTCTCGACGTCATGTGAAACCAAGTCAGAGGTCCATGGGCGGCATAAACTCTGACACCAGATTAGTCACTAACCACTCGAAAAGAAGAAGGCTCGTTTGCGTCGCGACGGAGGGTACATGTATTTTAACCCCCCCCCCCCTCCCCCTCATTATGGTATCTCACCTAAAATCCATAAGCTAGCTAGTTTATATTTGAATGATGTATAAACTCGGTAGGCTCACCAGCTAATTATACAGTGTCATCAAACATTTCAAGTTTAAACAAGAGGGTGCCTCCTATATCCGGCGGTTGGTGAAAACTCATCGCGTATCAATTATCATCATATAACGTATACATTAGCGGAGCGGTTACATTTAAATATAGTGCGAGTAAAACAACTTGATCGTTGAAATAATAATACTTGACAAATATTTAAAAAAAAACTAGTATCGTTTAATCTGCGTCGTTGGTCTAGTGGTAGCAAAGGCGACTGCTGATCGTGAGGTCCTGGGTTTGATTCCCAGGTTGGTCAAAGTGTTTTTGGATTTTTTCGTGTGGAATTCGTCAGTAGCAGCCTGGAGTTTGGATATGTGCCCGGTTGATGGCAATAGGCTCGCCCCCTATTACATGGGACTTAAATATAACGGCGAAGTGAGGGTGTTCCTATACATCTCTGCCCAACCCTTCGGGTAATACAAGCGTAATGCTATGTGACGAACCGTTTATCTGTTTCATTAGATGATAAAGTTTTGGTTTTGTGAACGGTAAAGTAAGGGTTAACCCAGAACACCCATGATGGTGAAATTATGCACTTGACAAGAGCGTATTAGACAATTTTTTACAATTTGAGTTTCATAAATGGGAACATGCTGTTCCCTGCTAAGGTTTTTTTTAATTTATTAGTTTAGTAATTTTTTTAGTAGTAGTAACAGGACGAGCTATTTCTTATTGGAAGGATTGGCCGCAGAGAACCTTAAACCAAGAGGAGTGGAAGGAGGGTAGGGAGGCCATTGTCCTGCAGTGGGATGATCATGGCTGAATAATAATAATATAAGTTTAGTAAAAAGGCCGTCGGCCCTCCTGATGGAAAGTAGTTTTCACCACCTATACTGTTGCCAAACTAAGAGGCAGAGTTCAAAAATCTCAATTGCCTGTAATTTCACCGGCCCTTTCAAAGAACATTACAGTGTACCTGCAAACTTGAACACTGTAATGCTGTTAAGCGGTAGAAATAGGTATGATGTAAGTACTTCCTGATTGAAACAATGAGCTCTATTACTACTATATAGCCTCTTAATTGTAGCTTAAGGCACCTACCAGACAATACTGCCTTCTTAGCAAAAACCACACGCCAAATAAATTCTCCTTTTACTAAAGTATCAAGATCCTCTGGTCGCATTATATAAGGTCTATTATACACGATACGGGCGCGCGGTCCGGTTTAGCGGGCTCAGCGGTCAGGTGAATATTCATGAGATTAACCGCGTGTCGACCGGACGCCGGATGGCGCACGGACGCCAGCAGGATGGCTCCTGAAATAATATTGTCATTTTTACTTGACGTATATTGATTGCGATTCTCGTTTTTCAGTTCATAGATATTAGAATTTGATTTTTTAATATTATAATTAGAAATGTAATAATATCGCAAAATTGGCTTTGAAGATAGAGAGCAGTGATGGCCCAGTGACGGCCCCGACTTACGAGTTATATGTCGTGGGTTCGAACCCAGACAGGCGCATTATTTTGTGTAATTTATTTCATCACCACTGCTCTCAAAACGGTGAAGGAAAACATCGTGAGGAAACCGACATGTCCTAGAACCAAAAATTCGAAGACATGTGACATCTAACAACCCGTACTGGGCCCGCGTGGTGGATTACGGCCCATTCCCTCTCACAGAGAGGAGGCCTATGTCCCAGCAGTGGGAACATTATAGGCTGATGATGATGATGATGATGATTTGAATATCAAGAATCAAATCATGTTTTAAATTAAATTAAAGATTGGAATTGTTTAAATCCTGCTTGTAGGTGATAAACAGAATTCCATTATAATCTATTTTCATAGATTCATATATCATTATATCTATTTCATATTTCATTATATCTATCCGGCTCGAAGGACTACTTTTTATGTATGGCTCAGAGCTAGTTAGAGTTTGGTGAGTTGACGGTAAACCACGGTTGAGCACTAGAAATAGTTTATTTCTTAAAGTTACAAGATAGGTATAAGTTGGATGCCAATCCGTGCCAATCGCGATGATTGCAATTTGTCAACTAACTTTAATGTTGTGTGAATATTATTACATATAAATTGAGGTCGCATTGTCAGCAACCAAATCGTTGTATGTAAACCGTACACAAGGGCCAAATATACTGAAAATAAATCTTAGTAAAAGGCATCACTCGTAAAAAAAGTATTGTGTAGCGTAACAATTAGCTGGTGACCGGCTATAATGACTAAACACTTTATACGCCATTATGGGTTAAAACATAACTAGGAGTAAAATAGGAGTTTTTCCTATATATTATTTGCGTTTAACATAAATATCACATGCCCAAACACCAAAACCGACACAACAATCTGTAGGCCATACAAATATTTGTTCAAAACGAGAATTGAACTTGCGACCCGTAGAGTATAAAGCCTATTGCCCAGCCACTACCCCTAGCAGTTTATTCGATTATAAATTGATTTAGTCGATTATAACCCTTTACGCTTCAGTAAGCTCACACGATCAACTCAACGTTAACTTCAAAACAGTTTACCCGACCGTTCTGCTCGCCCATACAGCCTTATTGCATTAATAGTTGCAGGACATACTGCATGCATGCCATTGAACGTATTACCAACTTGAAGTCTTGAATAGTTAGGAGACTAGCTTACCGCTTATCTGACTTATACTTACTTTAAAAACAACATCACACCTCTATTCCCCGAAGGGTTGTGCAGAGGTGTAGTAACACCCTCGTTCCGCCGGTTTGTCCTATGTAATTGGAGGCGAGCCTATTGCCATCAACCGGGCACAAATCACTCCGGGCTGCTACCGAGGAATAACATACGGAAGAACCCAATAACACTGGCCCAACCTGGGGATCGAACCCAAGATCTCACGATCAGCAGTCGCGCTTGCCACCACTAGACCAACGAGGCAGTTTTTTGTTGATATTACCACAGGTTTCACATTCCTGCAAGGTTTTTTTTTCAAATATGGTTCGCGTGGCTCCCAGTCTAACCAGAAGTACATTAAACTGTAACTATCACGATAAAGGAATAACATCGTGAAGAAACCTGTTCACCTGAGAGGTCTCCAAGAAGTTCTCGATGGTATGTTAAATCCGCCAACCAGGCCAGCGTGGTTGACTAAGGCCTAAACCCTTCTCATTCTGAGAAGAGGCCGGTTCTCCAGTGGGACAATAATGGGCTGTTTATAATAATTCAGATTTTAAAATAATTTTGAAAGTTAGGAAACGAAATTTTTACGCATATCAATCCACCTTAGGGTCCGTACACAAAACTGTGAATCGACGCGATGCGAATTCGCAACGCAGAAAACTGCGACGCAAATTGCTGCGATGCGATTTCGTGCGGCAAGGCGTCTTCCTTCCAAGGTTCGGGTGATCCATCCCTCGACGATCGTCAACCGTATTGAACTTATTTTATTCTAGGTAGAATAATTTTGCGTAAAAATTTTTGCCCACTGCTGTTACTGATAAGAAGATATTTATAGGAAAAATCTTATTCGTAAGTTCTTGCGATGCGTCGTGCGAGCTCGTATATTTCTACAATGCGACGTGGCATCGCAGTTTTGTGTACGGACCCTTAAAACACGTCTAGATTATCCATTCCTGATTGTCGTGTCTTTTTCCGAAACTCCCTGTTATAACAGTTTATCAAGTACAGTGTAGGTACTTACATGGAGTAAGTATCACTGGACATGCATGCCGCAACCGGTAATGTTTGTTGTGCCCCGACGTCTTTACGAAGTTGCCTTTGAAAAGGTAGTTCATTATGCTATTGTTTTTTTAAGGCTTTTCTATCTAATCGGCCAGATATACCGACTAATGAGTTTTACAAACAGGACATGAGATTTAATATGGATAGATTGCACAATCTTTTTTACATAGTATAAAACAAAGTCGTTTCTGCTATCTGTATGCTTAAATCTTTTAAACTACGCAACGGATTTTAATGCAGGTTTCTGCAATAAATAGAGTGATTCAAGAGGAAGGTTTATATGCCCCACATTAGTATCTACATTGCACTAGTGCGAAGCCGGGACAGGTCGCTAGTTTACTATAGTCCACGTAACAAAATCAATTATTGAAGTGACCTACGTGGTCGCTACGATGTAGCAGCTGGCTACGACACTATGCTACGCTGCGCCAACAGCTACGCTGTCGTAGCATAGCTGACCGTAGTGGTTTGTGTTAATAGGGACCGACTCCATATTTAACACTATACTGCTTTATTCAATTAGTGTGATATACGAGCAAAGATAAGCCAATGAAACCCCTACGAATACACAACTACATTAATCAAAGAAATAATAATAGTATGAACATACAAATCGAGTTTGACAAGGACATCTCTATATTCATCCTCGTACGAACAAAACATGGTGGCAGAAAAAATCCAAATCTATAGCAATAAAATGCGATAGGTTCGGACAATAAACGTCGCCCGAACAAAGGGTCTAATGGAAACGTCCGTCACCGTGCCGTGACCGGCCTTCCGCAAACACTGGCGCCTTTAGAGTGTTCAGCAAAGTTTGGGTGAGTAGAATTCTAACGCCAATATTCATGAAGTTTGTAGAAGAGCTTTGTATGCCATATGGTTTATAACTTTGTCTGGATTTTTGTAGGATCATCATGACCCGATATGTCACGATTACCAGCGCTGGGACGAATAAGAAAGAGGGTCACTATCCACGTGGAATTCAAAAATCAGATTTCAGAATATATTTTTACCTTTATAAGTTCCATCTACGTACTGATTGATTCATTAGGCTTTATCTTCTTCTTTTCGTGTGGTTAGTGACTAACCTGGTGTCAGATTTTTTGCCGCCCATGGGCTTTTGACTTGGTTTCACATGCCGACGAGAAATATCTTTCATGCATTCCGGTTTCCTCTCTATGTTTTTCTTCACCGTTTTTAAGCAAGTGATAATTATACAATACGCACATGAATCCGAAAAATCAGAGGTGCTTGCTTTGATTTAAAACTTGAGACATATGACTTGGCAGTCCGACAGTCACACCACTACTTATCACTGCTGTGTGTTTATTAGGCTGAGGCTAGACGAGCGTAATTGACACCGCAAAGTGACTCGCAATTTCGATTACGTTCGGTATCCTACAATATTGCGATTCGTGCCACACGATGATGCAACCTGAATCGGTTAAATCCTTCCAAAAATCATCGCTAGTCTAGCCTCAGCCTCAATGTATTTTTGAAAATATACCAAAAATTATAATTCAAACAGGAGTTTCAAAACTATACTTATTACGTTTTAAAAACACATTTCGAAGGCCACAAAATTAAAGAAACCGGGGCAAATGCAATCTATTCCTGAAAAGTTATTTCATTTCAACCTACTTCATTATTAAGTGAGCTTGCAACACTGCCTAATATAAAATGCACCCCATATATATACATCGGAACAAAAAGTACACAGCTCTTCATTAGAAATTTGTCCGAACACAACTTTAAAATTACTTTAGGGGGGCTGGGAAGTTTTTCTTTGAGTTGTGTGCAAGTTCCCAACTAATCTGCATGCGTAATGCATGTAAATAAGATTGGACCTAGTGTACAAGGAGTTTAAATGAAAAGTTTCCGTTTGCTGCGATTCGATTTGCCTCAGTAACGAGTATATTATTAGTGTTGCTAGGAAAGTTGCCAGTGTGGCGTTTTTGATGGAGTTTATAAGTGAACGCGGAGTTATTCTTTTGACTTGGTGGAATTATTTCCTTCGTTTAGTTTATTTGACTCTGTTTTCGAACTAGTTCTAAGTAAAATATGTTTGGGTTATGCTGAGAGGAGAATTTTTAATACTATTTACGGATTGGAATGGCTTTCGTACCTCACAGTGTTGGTAGATTTTAAGAGTATGATATAGTGCCATAAGGTAATTACGAACATGGGAATATTCCGAAAATTACGAATTTCTACTAAATCAGGCAATATTTTTTGTTCTGGCAACATTATATTACATTGCATTACACAGTCTAGCATTATTACGTTGCCAGAGTATAAATCATAACCTGGTTTAGTAGAAATTCGTTATTTTCGGAATATTTCCATATACGTAATTACCCAAAAGTACCATAATTAAATAATATATCTCGTTCAAGGATCGCAGAAATAACACCCAGCTTTCGCAGATTCGCATTCTTTAGTCGTTCTAGGTCGAGCGCTGCAATCCAGCACGAATTGAATACCTGCCAAAAATTACAAAGACGAAACGATAGTATTTTGATGATCTGTGTAACTAAACTTATTTACTTATTGAGCAGAGCTTACCTAGCTCAAACACTATTTATTTTTTTACGTAATAATTTGGCAAACAAGCTGATGATCCATCTGGTGGGAAATGGTTACCGCCAACAATACACACCTACAATATCAAGAGGATTGCTGATGCGTTGCTAACCTTAGATACAAATTTGAAAAGCCTTATGCACCTGTAACTTTTCTTAACATAAATTATGAATTTAAATAAAAGAAATGCATGTAAAACCATTATACCTATATTTAATCCAATGACCAAGTTTTTGTTCAAATAAAGATCGAGAAAGATTCTCGGCTTCGTTGGTGATCAAATACTGGATAACATATTTATGTCTTATTCACGGAACAAACAAATAAAATGTAAGCAACATTTGAGTAATCTCAGTGATACCTTCTGTAAAATCGATGAAAAATTCGACACTTACTTGAATAAGAAGATTAAATTTTTTAAATTAACATAACACGATTACTTTTTGTTAAAAATTAATGTTATTAAATATTTTAAAGAAAATATTTTTATTAGGAGTAGTCAAATGTTGTTTACGTTTTATTTTTTCGTTCCCTGAATAGAGTGTAAATAAATGGTTATCGAATTCGATTGTTAATAGTTAGCAATAATGTTGTTCAGCCGGGCCGCCGACATCCAATCAACCGAGTCTGGTTTATTTCCGCGTTTCGATTGCATTGAATTGGTATCATATTAGTTGCACGAATCAGTGAAGGAGTTTCCATGATAATTTTGCGATGCGTTTCATTGACGTCATAGATGCATGAATCGGGAGACGAGGCACTATAATTATTTGGATCATGATCCGTTTTTATTTAACCGTCGAGGGGCTGGTGATTCCCAGGTTAAATAAAATTTGAGGTTGTATATTTCATCACCTTCCTGCTCTGATCCCAAGTTACTTGGGGTCGGCGCAATATGTTTTTCTCTTCTACTCTTCCATTTCATTCCACTCATTCATTTACTCCCTTATCTTTCATATCCTCCCTCACACAATCCATCCTTCTTTTCTTAGGTCTCCCTCTCCCCCTCCATCCATCAACATTCATATTCATCACTCTCTTAGTCACATGTGTTTCATCCCTCCTCAGCACATGCCCTTACCAAGACAAACGCTTTCCTTTCAACTTTTCTGGCACTGGTGCGGTTGGTGTGAGGTGAGGTTGTATATTTAATTGAAAAAATATTCAGAGAAGATTTTAGTTTTTTTACCGTTGTTTAACATAACATCACGCCTTATATTCCCCGAAGGGTTCGGCAGAGGTGTTCTTAGTACACCCTCGTTTTGCGAGTTATGTTTAAGTCCCATGTAATAGGCGGTGAGTCTAATGCCATTAACCGGGCACAAATCCAGACTCCCGGCTGCTACTGAGGAATTCCTAATGGAAAAATCCAATAACACTTTGCCCGACCTGGGGATCTAACCCAGGACCCCATGCTCAGCAGTCGCGTTTGCGACCACTAGACCAACAAGGTAGTCTTGTTGTTTTATTTTTTTAAACACCTACTTCCCACACAAAACGGTATTTTCTGTTAGATCGATCGCATTGACTCGAACACATTGGACTTATAGGCGCTTATTACAAAAAGTGGTTTAAACCAAGACTAAGGTAAACCCAGATTTATAATATACCCATCACTTGCTAACGTCATATAACAAAAAGAGATGGAGCTATTTTAAAACCGAGGTTTTTCTTAGTCCATCTTTCGTAATAAGAGGGATACAGTTTTTACCATATTCCTCCGTGTTACATAAGCCCCCTTCTTACTGGGTGACTTTTCAACTAGTCGCAATGATTCATAATTGGCCTGAGTGCCATACCGGACGGCGCGATGCCGTATTACATGTGCCACATGGGCTAACCACTCGACTCGATTGCCGAGACTCGAGACGCAGACTTGGCTGCGCTGCATATTCCACAATAGCTTATTGCTTCAACACCAGGGATAAGATTAGAACAGCCTTACCCCTGACCACTGTCTGTCTATACAGTTTTTACCATAAAAACAACACCCCTGTTTATTAAATACATACATACATAAACTCACGCCTTTTTCCCATGGGGGTAGGCAGAAACTATAGACCGCCACATGCAGTAACCCTTACATACTCCTTTCGCTTCATCCACATACATACATCTTGTTATACACGCACGCCGGTTGAGAGTACTACGCACCTGTCATTTGTGAATAACATCGATGTATGTCCTTCTAGTCCTCTACCGTCGTTTCCATTGACATCCGCCTTATAAATTCCTTTTGTTAATCGCCGTTCACTCATTCTCTCAACATGACCAAACCACCTAAGCATACTGCTGTCAATTTTTGTCACTACATCATTACTAAATACATCGATGTTTGCACGTTCTCTATCTGCTGGTCTTAACAGGCTACGATGCTGGCATGCCATAATTATTGGCCACAACCCGCTGGCAATCTGGCTATTATCTGATCGCTTTTGGCAGTCGTTAGTGATGTTCCGAACTGATGGTTAGGTTTGGTTAAGACATTCAATTTAGTTGCTATTAGAGGATACCAAGGCGTATTAGTTTACCTTGTTAATTACCGACTAAACTGTGTTAGTGATAGCCATATTCCGTGTGTATATTAATTAATATACAAGGTTAGCTGGAAATGGGGATACTATTTCGCGAGCCACTTAAAGTGTAGTCTGTGATGACTGTTTTAAAGCATAAGTAAAAATTTCAAAATTAGTTTATATTTTATTTTCAAAATGTCGGCCGAGAAACTTTTGCCACTGATCCGTAGCCCCAAATATGACTGTTTTTTTATGTATTCCCGAGATTGTTATTTTCTGCCTATTTTAATCGCAAAGTTAGCATTAAAATCATTAAACTCTGTTTACTCTGTGTTCACGCGCGAACGCACCCAAACGCAGACCAACGCGGGGGAGGCGAGACGCGCGGGACGGAAAGATGCGCACTCGCGCCAGAGGCGGCGGCCCTCTTCAGTGACCGTTAAAACGCGCGAGCGACAGGAGCTCATTGTGCCATCATAATATTATTATATAATCATAAATACAGACCCTTTTAATTGAAGAGTTCCCCAAACACTAAGTATATGTCGTAAAATACGTAGGTACCAATTAAGATGTTCAGTAATGATGGAACATATTCTGTTAAAAGATATCTTAGGCTCGGCTTCAATTCGAATTTTTAGAAAATGAACGTTTTTCATTTCTTTTTGAAAATTGCGCAAGTTTTGAATTGGCATCAGGATAGTCGTTATTTAAAAAAAAAAACATGGCGCCCAATAATTACAATATAATTTTTATTTTACGAAGTACGATTTTCATCTGACCTACTCAGTTCAACATGGCTGCCAAAGTTTCTCAAACCTCTGCCTCGTACACTGTAGTGCCTGTATCTGAAACACGCTGGTAATCCGTGGTAAGCTGTCTCCGTGTGCGACGCGTGAGTGACGGTGACGTCACTAATCTCCAATATACATGAGCTTATACGCGTAATTAATTGCTGAGACACTGTATCACTGGGTTTTTGGTTGTGTGTTATAACCACGTGTTATTAAAATAACGCAAAACCTCAGACTCCCAGCAGATTTGTATATAATCTATTGGTCTAGATATGTTTTTTGAGGGTGCTCTTTGCTAATTATCAACCGCGCGGATCATACGATTTGCGAGATTAAGCTGCGCTTGCCACATTCAGTACGTGAATGGGTGATTGTACGTTAAACATCGAGACACCTCCGTGCCTCGGAGAGCATGTTAAGCAGTCGGCCCCGGGTGTCATACGAATACCTATGACAGTCGTTACGGGTAGAATAGAATAGAATATACTTTATTGTACACCAAAATTGTAACACAGCTCTTATACAATAACAAACATTAAAGGGTACAATGGCGGTCTCATCGCTGATAGCGATATCTACCAGACAACCTTTGGATGAACAGGAAGTCAATGAATAAGATAGAGGGGGTAGTCCATGGTGTACTGCTGCATAATATATACTACACACCATACATAGACATAATACTTACATATATATATATATATATAAATATTGTAATATATGGATATAACATATGGATGTACCTTGTCCGAAATAAATTTGATTGATTGATTGATAATTAGAAGCCCGAAAGTCTGACCACCGGTATAACCTTAGTATATCGGCATTGCCCAGTAACTGGGTTGCGGAGCTCTGATGGCAGTCGCACCGTGTGAAATAATGGTATGCAGCCGCATCTGGTTAGACTGGAAGCTGACCTCAACATAGTTGGAAATAAGGCTAGCCTGAACAAAATTTGTATTTTTTATTAACCTCAATATTCTGAGCTGATCATTCTGATTGGACGACTACCCCTGCCTCACCCATCCAGCCTCCCGCTATTTACCTAAATATTAAATTTGAGTGTAGGTAAATGTAGCGCGTGGTTACGGTAATTTAGAATTGTAATTATGAAAAACTGCTTAGTTGGTTTAGTAGTGGCAAACGCCACTGCCGATCGTGAGGTCCTGGGCTCGATCCCCAGATCGAGCAAAGTGTTATTGGGTTTTTCCGTGTGAAATTCCTCAGTAGCAGCCCGGAGTTCGGATTTGTGCCAGGTTGATGGCAATAGGTTCGCCCACTATTACATGGGACTTAAAATATAACGGCGAAATGTGGGTGTTACTATATACCTCTGCGCAACCCCTTCAGGAAATACAGGCGTTATGTTTTATTATGAAAAAGTATAATATATTTCACATTTATTATATTAGTGTGGTAAATTTATATCTGGGTGCCTCTGATCGCGTTAAGGCGACGATATCGTGCATCCGAGTATGTACTGAGCATGCAGAGTGACGTTGCGGCGATACACTCAATTGTCGCTAAGCCCTTGTTATAGGATAGATCAGATAGCTATGCCGAGACGTGAGCGAATCATGAGCATGTTTGCTTACACGGTAAGCAGAGTTCTATCGTAACTGAGAATTAACGGAACTCGTGTAGTTAACGAGAACTCCCATCTATTGAAACTAACGAGAACATAATAAAGTGGTTTTTTATTACCCGAGTATATTCAAGGGTTATTACAGAGCTTGTAGCTCTCAAATCCAACTTGTTGCTATACTACAAATATATTTGAAAATGATCAAAACAGAATATAACATAACATCACGCCTGTATTCCCTGAAGGGTTAGGCAGAGGTGTATAGTAACACCCTCATTTCGCCGTTATGTTTAAGTACCATGTAATAGGGGGCGAGCCTATTGTCATCAACCGGTACAAATCCAAACTCCGGGCTGCTACTGAGGAATTCCACACGGAAAAACTTAATAACACTGCCCGACTTGGGGATCGAATCCAGAACCTTGCGATCAGCAGTCGAGCTTGCTACCACTAGACGAACTAGACCAATAATTATAAAGCTGAAGAGTTTGTTTGTTTGTTTGAACGCGCTAATCTCAGGAATTACTGGTTGGAATTGAATAAATATTTTTGTGTTGGATAGTCCATTTATCGAGGAAGGTTATAGGCTATATAACATCACGCTACACCCAATAGGAACGGAGCATAAATGAAAAATGTTGCAAAAACGGGAAAAATGTCCACCCGTGCGAAGGTGGGACGGGCCGCTACTTAGTTACTTATGAAATTTTATTCATTTGATCGTAAATATGTAGAAAATACATATCAAGTTCTTAGCATGCAAGTGTCCCATAGTATAAAAATCAGTACATAAAGTGTGTTTGCCAAATAATTATTTTTTTGGAAAAAGCAATTTTCCCCAATGTTTACTGGATAAAAATATCAACACGGCCATTTTAGACGTTTTGTTTGTTTGTCCAAATCATTGAATACTTGAGGAGTAGGTACAATAATCACTTGTTTTGTACGAAAATCTATTGAAGGAAATTTTTTAGGTTTTTACTGTAAATTTTTAAATCTCTACTTTTTTCTTCCCGGCCTGCACTTTGACTTTTCGAATCGGAACGATATTATCACTTGTGTTAACGGTAAATGAAAAGATTGTGAGGTAACCTCCAGAACACCCTTCTTCTCAGCCTTTTCCCAATTATGTTTCTTGGGTTCAGTTTCCAGTGCATTTTTTTTTTGAAAGCTTTTCCCCACACTAGGATTTCTCCTGTATCGTGGGTGCGTTTACAGACACAAATCTTCACATGCACGAACACCCAGACCCGGAACAACTATCTGTAGGCCATACAAATATTTGTTCCGTGTGGAAATCGAACCCACGACCCGCAGCGTAGAAGCCAATCGCTTAGCCACTGCACCAAACGTGTCGGCATTTTATATACGTGTCGGCAAATTAGTATAGCAGTAGTTTATACGGAGCGCCAGTCATCAGGCAACCGCAACCCAGTTACTGGGCAATGCCGACATCCTAGGGTTGCCCCGGCTGACACCAAGAGTTGGTTATGATGATGCCTACGCCAGTGGCGAAGGCTCCATACAACTCGATTCCTATCGGCTTCCCTTTCGAAATATGGCAAATACTAGTATCTGTTATTTTCAATTATCATTTAAAGAAATAATTATTTACGAAGTTACATTGCAGGTATAACATTTGCTTATGAAGGTAACAATCAAAGAAATAAGTTATAATATATTTTGAGTTTGGTCCAGCTTCCCTTTTAAGAAAATTCACCCTTCACCACTGGCCTACTCATTAGGTTGTTCTATGCTTGATGTGTAAACGAAAAAATATCACTAATTCCCAAACGAAACCGAATTTAGATGTTAGTATATCAAAAATATAAAATAGATTAAATCCATTTCAGACGGCCGCCCGCCCGGTGTCAGACGACTGACACGTGTAACAGGGTAATCCTGGATTCTATGGAGAGCATTTAAAAAATCAACCGACCAATATCCTTCGTTTTGCGGCTGAGATTTGCGGATAAGCCCCGCATCGCTAGAGCCTTTGAATTGATCACACATTGATCGGAATTAACTAGATTATGTTTCTATTTTATTTTTTGTTTCTAGAGGGGCTCTTGGCTAATTAACAACCGCGCCGATCGTGCGATATGCGAGATTAGCTGCGCTTGTCGCGTTCAGTCCTCGAATGGATGACCGTTCGTTACACATCCAGACACTCCGTGCCTTGTAGAGTACGTTAAACAGTTGGTCTCGGGTGTCATACGAATATCTAGGACAGTTGTTACTGGGACGTCAGAAGCCCGAAAGTCTGAAAACTGGTCTAACCTTAGGATACCGGCATTACCCAGTAACTGGGTTGCGAAGATCTGATGACAGTCGCTCCGTGTAAAATACTGGTATTCAGCCGCATCTGGTTAGACTGGAAGCTGACCCTAACATATTTGGGAAAACGCTAAGCAGAACGATATTTTTATTTTGTTTCACATAAATCTCATATTCGGAGAAATCCCTATGTACCTATAACAAAATATTTTATTTTTTTAATATGACATTTGATCTCGTAAGTTTAATATCGGCTCGCGGTATCGCTGCTAGAAGAGTTAATGAATCAGAACCGACTTCGAAACTAATAGGGCACAACTTTTTTCTTGTATTATGTGATTTTCCGACGCCTATTGTCGACCTATTGTCCTATTTATTGACCTATTGTCTTAAACCTGTCCTGTGTATCTCATCACCTAAGAATACGCAAACAAGATATAACTGGCGCTATTTACCGCAAAACTGGAGCTTTTTGACATCCAGAACAACCACCACACAAACTAAGAACTAAGATAAATTACTTTTGTATAGTCCATAGTGGCTTTTTCAGAGTACTACTTCATACTAACTAACCACAATAATCACTGAAGGGCAAACGAGTCACCTCTAGTTAACCTCTTTGTCCTTCGTATTCACCTCCGTACCTTCCTGCTATTTTCGTATCACTATTAGTACTTAACACATCCCCATATACTGACGGACATTGCTTTTATCCAGTGCCTAGCGTATTAAATGGCGTGATGGACAGGGGATTAGGGGCCGACGGCTGTCAACCCCCTGATACACGCGGCTATGCTAAATTGTGCGAGAGTGTTTTATTTTTGGCATTCGCAAAGTGGTTTATTTTTCTTCGATTTTATTTGTGTTGTTTTGTTAGTGATTTTGTATAGAACTTCTTCTGTTTCCTTGGTTTGTTTAATTCGATTTTTACAAATCAATTAATATTGTTACCATATCGCAAACTAACCAAAACCAGTCAGTTTACGTTTAAGAAATCTGTCAACATGTTTGGTTTCGTTTTTGTTGTAAATTTTGACAGTTCTTCTAAACGACAACTGTCGGAATGAACGGTTTGTTGTGTTATGGGTAAAAGCAAACTTATATTGAAGATGCAGTAAGATTTAATTTGGAGATTTTGAAAAGACGTACAGATTGAAAGACGGTTGACGGTAAAGAGAGATTGACAAGTCTAATGACAATGTCGTTGACAAACAGACGACGATATAATATTGACGTACGTTTAAAACAGGTTTTACTTATACGGTTCAGCTTCGGTTGGACGTTTCTACTAGTAGAATTGGTCCCTAGGTGTGCAGGTTTCCTCACGATGCATCGATGTTTTTCTTCACCATTGACGCAAAAATCAAATTCTCATCCGCACATGAATTCTAAAAGCCTGAGGTGAAGGTCATTGTCAAGCTCAGATCCTTCTGCAAGGAAGGCAAGCATTCAACCGTAAGGCATTTTTTTTTATTCTTAACTTGCTCGTGTTTGGCTCTAGTCTCACCTGATGGTAAGCGCAGACAGAGTCTAAAATGGAGCACACGCTCGTGTGATTCCCCTACACCCCTCTGGCTCTTTCCAATGCCTTATTACGTTTCTTTCACTCTGCTTTACATAAATCCAATACAAAGTAATCTGATACAATTCAACAAGTCCTAATATATAAGGGGGGCGACGTAAACAGCGGACAGCCGGGCATGACCGGCCATGTCCGGGGGCTCCAGTTAGAGGGTGAAATTAAAAATTCCTTGGGCCCATACATTTTAATCCCGGGTTACGGGTTTGATAACAACTGCACGTCATGGGTCGGCTGTTTTAATATGCTGCTTTTTTTGTACTGCTATCGAGGAGAAAGCAAACAGAACGCCAGCGAACGTTGGTCATTTGTTAATTTAAGTGTTTGGCCTGACTGGCAGCGCGGTGCGGGGAGCGGCGCGGGTGCGGGAATGCGCGCGATTTACCTGTCCGCAGTCGAGCGCGGCTACGTTCTGAGCGTTGTCGTGTCCAGTGCTTGTCAAAATATAATGTGGATGAGGAAGACTTATTTTTACAGGAAAATTCTTACTAAAAAACGATGTTTCGACATCCACAGTACAGATCGTGCTTGAGTAGCACTTATTAATTCTTCGACATTTAATTTTGAAGACGCTATCACAACAACGCGCGTGGTCAGTTCGAACTAGTTTGAGATCCCCCGCTCCCGCGCGGGTTGTCGCTTGCCGCCCGCGCACTCACTGCGGCCACTTGTATGAACGAGCTATGGCGTGAGCTACCCGTGCGCTCCCCGCGCCAAGTAGCCCGCGCCGCTTCCCGCGCCCGCGTGCCCTCTATGGACACTCAAATGAAGTTCTTCTGTTTGGATTCGCCGCACCGCGCCCGCCCCGCGCCCGCGTTTGTAGTCTGGCCAAGCACTAACAGCAGTGATAGCCTAGTGGTGTGGCCGTCGGACTGCCAAGTAAGAGTCCGTTCATACAACAGATCCGTTTTAACGGATTCGTCGGTACTGTTTGTGTTGTTCACATCTGTACCGACGGATCAGTGAAACAAATGGCAGCTGCGTCGCATCTAGCAGGCAGGATACGATAAATATAACGAATCCAGTATTTTTTACTGGATTCGGAATACTGTCGTGTATGTGCACTCGCTCATACAACTAAAGGCACCATCACCAAAATAAAAACGGATCCGCTAAAACGGGTCCTGTAAACAGTTTTTGTGTGAACTAGCTGTTAAGGCACGCACTTCTGACTTTTCGGATTCATGTGCGTATTGTATAATTATCACTTGCTTAAAAACGGTAAAGGAAAACATCGTGAGGAAACCGACATGCCTGAGAGATATTTCTTGACGGCATGTGAAGAAAAGTCAGAGGCCCATGGGCGGCATAAACTCTGACTCCAGGTTAGTCACTAACCACACGAAAAGAAGAAGAAGATTTGTTAATTTGACCAAACTTTGTATAGGACGAATTCGATTTCATTCGAATGTAAGCGGTAATGAACCCCGTTCGTTGGCTTGGTATGTACATACATACATAATCAGCCCATTACAGTCCCACTGCCGGGCACGGGCCTCTTCTCAGAATAAAAAGGGTTTAGGCCTTAGTCCACCACGCTGGCCTGGTGCGGGTTGGCAGACTACACACATAGAGCTTTATGGAGCACTCTCAGGTGTGCAGGTTTCCTCACGATGTTCTTTTATCACCGTTAACGCAAGTGATTATCAAATTCTGATCCGCACATGAATTCGAAAAGTCAGAGGTACGGGTTGGAATCGAACTAAGACCCTCCTGCATTAAAAGCAAACGTTCACCCGCTAGGCTTTCACTGCTGGCGTGTACATACCATTAGTAAATTCCCATTTTTACTTTGCATACTTCCTTTTACTTCTACTTCGCAAAGTGAGAATATTTAACGTAAAAGTTAAATTTGACTTTAATATACGTGTAACATCGCTGTCTAGTCTCACCACGAACTGTAATTTTACAGCTCTCGAAGTATAAAAATGAAAATACATTTTATTTTCACTTAGACAAGATGGGTTCTATTGGTATATAAAAGACCTTACATTATATAAAGTAGAACTTAGGAGGATGTTTCTTATTAACTGCAGAAGATATTTTAAGTGTGAAAATTGTATCCCTCTCTCTATCTCACTTTCCTTAACTTCGCGAAGGTTTGATGGCAGTCTGTTTACATAATAGTTTCAATCATTCAATAAATAATTTACTTAACATAACATCACGCCAGAATTCCCCGAAGGGATGTGCAGAGGTGTATTGTAACATCCTCATTTCGCCATTATGTTTAAGTTCCATGTAATAGGGGAGGAGCCTATTGTCATCAACCGGGCAGTAATCCAAACTCCGGGCTGCTACCAATAACACTTTGCCCGACCTGAGGATTGAACCCAGGACCTCACGATCAGCAGTCGCATTTGCCACCACTAGACCAACGAGGCAGTTCAATCAATAATTTATCGCAGATAAGCCGATAATGGGTGACCATTCGTTGCACATCGAGACTTGGAGAGCACGTTAAACTGTCGGCCCCGGGTGTCATACGAATACCTATGACAGTCGTTACGGGTAGTCAGAAACCCGAAAATCTGACAATCGGTCTAACCTACGGATATTGGCATTGCCAAATACCTGGAATGCGGAGGTCTCATGGCTGTCGCTCCGGATAAAATACTGGTTTTCAACTGAATCTAGTTAACTGAACTCTTGCGCCAGAGCACGAACTTGAAATATTTCAATAAAGTATTTACCTACTGGGCTATTCCGTAACTTTACTAGCTAGAGGCGGGCAGAAATTTTCCAAAAAACAAAAAAATATATACCTGATATTTTTAAGAACCACATGCTTTTAACTTTTTAGCAATCAAAGGCCCCGTCAGGTGAGTTGCCTTTAACAACAAACAATGTTGTGGTTACAAAAAAAAATACATTAAACCAACCAAAGCCAGGCACAAAAATTTCGTTTACAAAAACATGTGAAGCCAACATTTGCAAGAAGCCTGTGTGGGCTGCGTCGCCTAAATTGCGAGCATTTATAACTCAGGCCACTACAAAATGGTGTTTTTTCATTAAAACGCGCCAAAGGGGTGTGTTTGGCCTGCGTCGGGGTACATAGGTTAAGTGTGAGGTCTCAGCTGCGGGTGAAACAGGATCTAGATAGTAAGGGCGCTTATCTTGTGGGATCTAGATAAGCAACAACATTCATGAATATACTACGTAGGTATATACCCGTGCTAGTCTTATTAACAACGGTGTCCTCTTTAAATTGCGTATCATTTAGGTACTTTGATACCGTTGTAAATACGTAAATATTAAACCACATCTTTACATAGTATAAAACAAACTCGCTCCCGCTGTCTGTACGTTTAGATCTTTTAAACTACGCAACGGATATTAATGCAGTTTCCAGCAATAGATAGAGTGATTCAAGAGGAAGGTTTGTATGCCTTACATTAGTATCTACATTGCACACGTGCGAAGCCGGGGCGGGTCGCTAGTTATATTATAATTATTAAATTAATTTAGAAAAAGAAAAACCGACTGCGTAAAAAAATCAACTTTAAATAAAAAGTACAGTAAAAATAATAAATTCTAATGCGGAACATAGCGACTTTAACAGTCGTGACTCATTATTGGGAAGATTTGAGTCGGTCTACATTTAAATGGTTCCCAACTGTTAACATACATAGGTACATACAGGTCAAACAAATAACCCTCCTTTTTTGGCTTCGCCGCAGTCGAGTAAAAAGGATTTACACATAGAAGTCAGCTGTACCTTGTCCATTGTATAAATATCTTTGTCAGATCGGTATGGTGATGTCTAATGAGCCATTCGATTACCGATCATATTCTAGTATTCATAAATGAACTGTTATAGAAAAAATAGATATTGAGAACATGTTTAGTGCAGTGGCTGAGCGATTGACTTCTGCACTACGGGTGTAAGGTTTGATTCCCGCACGGATCGAATATTCGATCGAACTCTGGAACGCGCTACCCCTTGATATGAAAAAAGCTCCGAGTAAATTCATTTTCAAACGTAAAGTTCGGGAATATTACCTAAAATCGCTGCAACCTTAGTCTGAATGAACTGTCCATCATAGTTATAAATATTTATGTGTATGTATGTATGTATAGATATATAGGTTTAATATGTATTTTTATTGTATATAGATATATATAAAGTATATATTTTGTTAGTACTTATGTATTATTTTGTTTTTAATAATTTTTATTTACCTTTTCAATATTTGTTTTAAATTCTTTTTTTGTACCTTTTTCGAAGTGCTTAATTTTTGACCCAAAGGTTGACTGGTAGAGAATGCCATTGGCATTAAGTCCGCCTTATGTACCACCAATTGTACATGAAGTTTAAATAAATAAATATTTGTTTGGCCTATAAATAGTTGTTCCGGGTCTGGGCGTTTGTGCATGTAAATATTTGTGTCTGTAAAAGCACCCACGATACTGTAGAAACCCTAGTGTGGAGCAATGTTTTTTAAATTAAAAACAAAAAAATATTGGACAAGATATAACCATAAAAAAAACCTGGGTTGTACGCTTAAGTTTGGGCTCATTACCAGTTACTTTAATGAAACCAAAGTCTGGCAGAAAGTCGGAAACCGAAGTATAAAGAAATGTTAAATGGCTATTAGAATAATGTTGGCCACAGTAGTATTGGCAAAAATGTTGGAAATGATGTTGGCAATAAGTATGGCAAAAATGTTGGCAATAACGCATAAAGCATTATAGTTATTACTATTGAAGTTAATACACATAAATACAATTCACACATCAGTCCAAACTCCTACCAGCTTAATAATTCTAGTGCATCCACCTTCACACTCTGTTAGTAAGGCTTATCACTCATGACATGAACCTTCAATTCAATTTCAACCAAGCCTGATCTCGGCAACATTGGTCTCAGTGTCGGACACACATTAACTAGCTCCATAGAACGGAAAATTGAATCCATTGGAGTGCCGCAAGGCAAATGTGTTGGATGTGTAGACTGATCCTTGTAATAGAATTTTAGATCAAATTGACTAAGACTAAAGGGCCGTGACTCGTGTATTTTCAGTTCATGTATACGTATTGGGGATGACGTAACGACATTAAAGGGTATCACGTATTCTATGATGCGTTTTACGATCGTACAGAGAAATCAATCAAGTACAGTAGGGAAATAAATAGGTTCGTCAGTTTTCAAATTCATTCCTTTCCCACATCGCGGGCACATGTTACCTTTTCAAACTGTTGAACGTAACAGACCAATGCATGGAAAATTATGTTTAATTATTTGGTAGCAAAGATCAAAATTGCCTTTTGCCTCCATATTACGTAGTAGTGCCATATAATGTCTTTGATTTGATTTAAGGAGTTTTGTTGTAAAAACCATGGCATCAATCAATTCGATGATTAAATAAATTGACAATAATAGTGTCTGTCATCATATCATCATTAAAATTTTTAATATCTTGACAAAAAATACCTAATTGTATTTTCAATTCTATAATGTTGGCAAAATAGGTTCTTTCTAGCACTTTGCAAGCAAAAATAGACCTAAAGGTGTATAACATTTTTGTTCGCCTACTGTATGTTCAATAGTTTAGTCACAGTAATTATCTTACGATTTAATCATTTTACACATATTAAGAACTCTACGCGCAGTTATGCAAGTCTGTGACTTGTTCAGACCAAAAAATCTTTATTTACACGTGAAGAACAACCTGATAAAGTTGACATAACTTTCCACTTCGACGTGCCTTGTACAAAAACTGATCTCTCGGTTTTTTTCGGTTTTTAGTTAAGGAAGAATTTCATTGCATTCCTTACCTAATGATTCTTACACTATTGCATTTTTGTGCTTTGTTATTCTACCTCCAGTTAGCTATCTAGATAGATAGCAGCGATACCCTAGCGGTTGAACGCTTGCCTTCCATGCAGGAGGGTTTAAGTTCAATCCTGGCCCGCACCTCACACTTTTCTAATTCCTCTGCAGATCAGAATTTGATTATCACTTGCGTTGAAGGTGAAGGCAAAACATCGTGAGGAACATAAAAAGAAGACAAAAAAAACTTGATGGTGTGTGCAGTTTGCCAACCCGCACTAGGCCAGCGTGGTGGAGTAAAGCCTAAACTCTTCTCATTCTGAGAAGAGGCCCGTGCCCTGCAGTGGGACAGTAATGAGCTAATTATGCTTCTACCTATGGTTACGCTAAAAACTGTGATTAATTTAGACGTTACCCGAGATCCATCAAATAGCTTTTATGCGGCCCACATGCATTTCCTTGTTTGAAACACCTGTTACCGTGAAAAGGTGTTATAGTCCTAATGTTGGTAAAACCTTGCATACTTTTCCTTGTGTTTTGTGGACATTAGTTAAGAACGACCCAAATATTTTACTCAAATTTTTGCATAACGAGACGTTATTACTTAAATCTACATTAATTAATGTGTATTAAAGGAATGTCTAAAAAAGGTTTGTGAGATTTTTCTTTTATAAAAATACTTAAATTGTATCATATAAACATAAACATAACTTTACGCCCAAAGTGTTAGGCAGATGTTTATAGTAACTCCCTCATTTCTCCGTTGTGTTTAAGTCTCATGTAAAAAGGGGTGACCCTATTGCCATCAACCGGGCACAAATTCAAACTCCGGGCTGCTACTGAGGAATTCCACACGGAAAATAACACTTTGCCCGACCTGGGGATCGAAACCATGACCTCACGATCAGCAGTCGCGGTTGCGACTACTAACCAACGGGGCAGTTAACAGTTTTTAGTTATCATATCTACTAGTTTAATTAAACATGTCGCTCTATTTTTTATTATATCATTATTTCAACAGAAATCTAAAGCACCTAAAACATTTGATATACATAGTTCTGTATTACTAACAAAACATTTTGCGACCTTCAGTCCTCAAAACTTTTCTTTTTCATTTCCCTTCCAACGTTGCCATTTGACCTGTATTTGTACAGCCCTCTCATCAAAATATGTAAATCCCGGTCCATATCGGAAGTCCCTTCGAAGTAAACAAAAATGTACTCGGACTGGCGTGAAAAAGATATTTAATTGAGTTCCTGATTAATAAAGGTGGCGCCCTGAAGGTTTAGGTGTAGGGAATTTAAAAAGTTTCAGGCCAATAGAGTGAGAAGGAGTCTTAATTGTGTTTATCACTCGCGCCCCAACCAACTTTTTCTATCAAAAGTTCGAGTCGGTGGGCCGTTCAAAGTATTTAATTTCCCACTAAATGGGACAACGCGGACTATTTTGAATTCATTTTTAATTTACTCGTTGTGTATAATAGGTGAATTTTGCGCGTAGATCTTTTGTATAATGGTGTGTCTAAAATATTAAAGAACTATTAAAATTAATGTCGTTTTGAGAGTAAAGTGCAGTCCGATATAAAGTTTGATAATTTGAATGCTGAACTGTGACTGAGATACAAGTGCAGTTAATGTCTGATATAAAGTGTTGTCACCTTAGATTCTAGCACACCTGCTGCAGGCACTGTGGTAATACATGTGACGGGTGGTGGCTGACTGGCGGGAGTCCGGGGATATAAAAGGTCGGGCGCACTGCAGATCGGCCCTCTCTCGCGCCGCTGCAGTTACCCAGATAAGTTCCACACCTGCTCAAGAAGACCTGGACTCCTCGCATTGTACGAACCACGCCCTGTTGTTCTCTTTGTTCTCTTTGTACTCTTTGTAAATTGTTAATTAAATATATATAGTGTACGGTCACAAGTGTTATTCTTTATCCTCCCGTAAGTACACGCCTGCTAAATTTTATGTGCACATGCTAGTCGAGGGTTGACTCCTAAAGCCACCCTAAAGTGTTACATACAATCGTATTCATTGACATTCATAATTAGTCCATTACGTTCCACTTCTGGGCACGGGTCTCTTCTCAAAATGAGAAGAGTTTAAGCCTTAGTCTACCACACTGGTTGGTGCAGATTGATGGACTGCACACACCACTAAGAACTTCTTTGCTTAGTTTTTTGAGGCACTCTTTTTTTGTGCCGGTTTCCTCACAATGTTTTCGGAAATCATTTTAATACCAACATTAAAAATATTTATGTCCCTAAAACAAGGCAAAACTTTTTGGGAATTGGAATTACTTACAAAGAACCCGTAGTATTTTATTTCGATGACTATAAGACAATACATGTTGTTGGTGTCATCCATACTATCACCTAACACAACTTTTTACTTTTTTAAATATTGATAGGGCTGTAACGAATGGCCAACGTACCTCTTAAACCTCTAATTGGCTCTTACTTTATTCAAAGCTCATTTTTACTCACATTTCCATACTCTTTTCATTTATACGTTCAGTTATTTTCGAACAAAATTTCACCGTGTTAGTGCAGCGAACGAACAGAGTCGCAACAGTTGCAAACTAAGTAAGAACAAAAGTCGGGCTTGCGTTAAACGTTAATAAAAGTTTGTTTCGCATTTTTAACCTCATTTCCAATTAAATTGTAATGTACTGAATTGCTGAGCTAATTATAATTTAAATAGAATTAGAGAAACTGATTTACTGAATGTCAATAATAGAATTTAACCTGGAATCAAAAAAATATCAGAAAAAAGGACCGTTATCTCTTTTTGAACGTTTGCTGTTGATCTCAAATTATTGATGATCTTAAATATTTCTTGTAAGATTTGAAACCAATTAATCGTAATACATAAAAGCAAAGTAGAATCATAAAAGTAGATAATGAATACATTGTCTAATACGTTGAAATGAAACTTGCCAATGGCAATACAACAATATACCTAGAAAAAATACAAAAGATAAAACGACCGTTAAGAATTTCAACAAAAGCCGTGAATACTATGAAGAAGCTGCTGCAGTAACGAGTGAAATTAGTTAAAAGACTTGAGTTGAAGCTGCATCCTATTATGTGATTTCTGCATACCCTGCAGAAGAGGCGAGATATAAAACAGACTTAAAAAATCCGTCAGATTTCTAGCTTACACTCTACAAATTCATTATTATTATTTTAATGCTTTGATGGGTATTATTATAGATTTTTTTTACTTTTTGATTTGCCTTATTTTTACATTACTATTTCCCGAATTAGCAAAGCTGTTTTTTTAGTTTATAACCACCTATTAAACAGATATGTGGTGAAAATCTTGCATGATGTGCCCGATTATGGTCAAAGTCCATATTGCCAATGTAAGTTTAAAATACAAATATGTACTTTTATACAACATTTTTATTTGACTCACGTTCGCAAATACCAATAGTCTCGCCTATTCGTATGTTCTCGGTAAAAACTTAGGTATCGAGTAGTTGGGGAACAATTTGCAGCAGCAGGAGTATCGAACAAACTCGAGCGGTTGGCGATCACTCGATGCCGAACCTCTCGATATCTCGCCACGAGTGCTGCGGAATTGTGATGCGCGCAGGGCTACCATGACAGATAGCTTAGTTTGATTTCTAGACAGGACTATATTAGATATTTAATTTGGGATTGAAACGTATATTTTTGTATACAAGTGGTAAGACTTGAAAAGAAATGAGAAAACTTTACAAAGGAAAATTTGGTCATGAATGGTCCTTAGAGTTATTGAAAATTGCTTCTAGTAAGAACAAATTAGAGTTTGCTTAAAAGTGTTTCATTTACATAGAAAATATGTATATTAAAATTTATTAATTTAAGCGACTTTCTAGTATATTTAATTTTTTTACTTAATCTATTGCAATATTATGACGATACTACATTTGCATTAATGGTTCTTTGTGATAATTTTATTGTTATATAGCCTTTGTAACAACACTGTGAGTTGTAACTCACATTAATTAAAGTACCGCCATTGCGCAATTTCCGTCATTTACCTAAATGGCGCTACAACAACACTTAAAAAAATATTTCAACCAAAACGCCAGCAGCTAATTAAAGTGTGCTTAACCTGAGTTACATGTAATGCAGTGCATGGCAGCCCTGGCGCTAACTGGGTCAATAGCTACATTTTGTATGTACATTGTAATGCCGGTATATATCAGTGCGCTGTACTTAGGGCGGGTTTTTTAAGAATTCACTTTGGCGGCCTGATGTTTTTATTCCTTGTTTACACTTTAATACATCTCTGTATTTGGAACGTCAGAATTTTAATAATATAATAATTTTGGTCATGACAGGAAATGATGAGCTGGGCGTCGAAAGAAGCGGAAAGGAGCTTACACCAAGAAACAAAATACTGTGAATACATCACAATCACATTGCAATTACCAATCCACTGGCTAACAATGGTGAAAAACGCTATTCTTAAGATATTTTTGTCTCTGCGGTAATACGTTTTTGGCTAATCCTCAACCAACACCAACATTACTCTTCCATAATGTTTCTTTTGGCAATACAAAATTTAATACCAATTTTCCTCTCTACCATATAAAATTTACCGCGACCACAATATTCATACAATGCTTGATTTTGCAAATACGTTCTACCAGATTACGAAGATGTTCGGTGGTTGCGTACCCAGCATGGCTTCGGAGAGCACTTGCCTAACTCCATTGGACTTGCATCTGCTACCTATTTCTATGTAAATTGCGCCACTCCAAACCAGATTGATCGCGATGTATGTTCAGTTTGTTTAGTAAACATAAAGGAGTTTACTTCGATGACTGCATTATTAAGGTAAAGTAATGGCGGAAACTGATGATATGCAATTGCTGCTGAGTAACTTGAATTAAACTAACCGAAAAATAATATCAATTAATGTTTAGTTACGAAGGTGGATACTGGCGTCCAGCAGGACAAAAACAGAATCAAAGACCAATGCATAGATGTACAACACAATATTTTTATAGTTCATGTCCCATTTACTTTAGACGTCTTAGTCATTGACAAAGATATTTGTTCCACAAAGGGGCGATGAAACCACTAGTACATATCTATGGAGTCTATCAATGACAAATAGGGTGTTACAGCATCATTTATCGTTTTTGAAACAGGTCGATGTTCATAATTCTGATATAATCTCTTTAACGCGTTTTTTGATATTCCCAGGTAACAATGGACAATTTATAACCTTTAATACTACACGGCCAAAGGATGCATTGACATATTGACCTGAATTTCTCAAAGACACGATCACTTTCACACTCCCACGTATAGTGGACGTCGTGGGCACTGACAAAGGCGTTTTGTTCCACACAGGTTGGAGCCACGAGTACCATCGACCGACCGCGCCAGGCGCCTAGTGGCTCCCTCTGCCGTGATAATTAAATAATAGTATTGTTGGTCTTCACGCTGTTTTGTGGTATTGGGCAAGATATCTAAACAGGAAGTAATATTCAATTCTGGAATTGGAATATCTAGGCTCAGATTTTGAACGATTAAACATAATATTTAAAATCACCGGTAAAATTAAATACTTATTGAATAGGTAGTAATGTAGAAAAGAACTTGACAATCTTTATTACAAATCTGGTAATGCGAGCAGTAAATTTCGTTTTTAGAGTACCTAAATAAACTGTTTTTAATCCCTGCTTTATAATACATGTTACAACGTTAAACTGGAGGAGATAGGTAAATGCAGAGTTCGTGAACACTGTGTAAACTATTGATTAAACCGAAGATTAGCAACCCAATAACGAACTTATATGCAGATTTAAGTGATTGTTTAAGATTAAACCCTACTTGATAGCTGTATGACGCAGACACTCCTATGTTGTTCCAACGCGGTATCGATTAGTTCTTATTTTGATAAACTATCTTTATTAAAAGAAAAATAATCAAAGAAATTATTGTCTAACGTTTTCAAACTAATACCTAGAATATAAAAAAATACGTATAATAAGAACTGTAGTAATATGTTCTAAGACGTCTGACTGAGACTTTTTAAGAACAAAATGACGGCGAATTAAAATAATAAGCGGACAAGCATGTGTGGAAACTCAAGACGTTGGAAAAGGGCGTGAGAATTGCAGCAAGCTGTAAAACTATACATATTTACACGCCCTTCAACAGGCACTTAAGCCATTAACTGTTGGCAACACGGCTCATTATTTCTAACCACAACCAAAAAAAAAGAAGTTCTAGAAGGCTAAGTTTAACAAAGCTGATTACAGACAAATTGACAGGTCTGCTGAGCATAGTATACCTATAATCAGTGTATTACTTTCCTATGGTTGGGCATCGGCTTCTTCTCAGAATGAGAAGGGTTTAAGCCTTACAGCTAGTTCACACAGAAACTGTTTACACGATCCGTTTTAGTGTACCCGTTTTTATTTTGGTGATGGCGCCTGTAGTTGTATGAGCGAGTTCACATACACCACTGTATTCGGAATCCAGTAAAAAATACTGGATCCGTTATTTTATCGTATCCTGTCTGCCAGATGCGACGCACCTACCATTTGTTTAACTGATCCGTCGGTACATAATATGTGAACAACACATCCAGTACCGATGGATCCGTTAAAACGGATGCGCTGTGTGAACGGGCGGTTACTCCACCACGCTGGCCTGATGCGGGTTGAGAGACTACTCTCACCACCGAGAACTTTTTGGAGTCCGCTCAGGTGTCTAGGTAAACGCAAGTGATAATCAAATTCAGCTAAGACTAAAACCAAACCATTTCATTAGCGAATGCATGCTACCGCTGCTAATAATCAGTCTATCGTCTTCAGTTTAGTTATAATTAGCTTCTTCTAAACATAAACATTAACATAACATCAAGCCTGTATTCCCCAAAGAGTTGTCCAGAGGTGTATAGTAACACCCTCATTTCGTCGTTATGTATAAGTTCCATGTAATAGAGGGCGAGCCTATTGCCTTCGATCAGGCACAAATCCAAACTACTACTACTGTGGAATTCCACACGGAAAAACCCAATAACACTTTGCCCGACCTGAAGATCGAACCCAGGAGCTCACGATCAGCAGTCGCTTCTCCTAAAATAGGAGGTAATGCTCGTAGCCATCATGCCGATCAAGCAAGTTTCCGGCCCACAGGGCTAGCCCCCTGCCACCGGTACTACTGCCCATCACCATCGTCTCAGACTGTCAGATAAATTTAAAATACTGAAGTTACGTTTGCACTCGATAATTTTATTTCAACAGCGTTTATGTGAATGTTGACTTATATGTAGTAGGTACATGTTCATAGTTTTTATTTCAATTAGGCACATAAGAAAAGTTAAGAATGTAGTTTCACGTTTAGTTATACATTAAATAGACCTTCTAGTATCTATCTGTTTTGTGGCTTCAACAGTAAGGCGACGATTTGCCACATAAGGGCCTCTTCGCACTGCGCTGTAACGTAAGGGTGGCTTGTTAGAGTTGCAGGTTGAACGTGTGTGAGGAGTGGAGCGCTTTGACTTGTATAATGTGAACGTGTGCTCAAGTATTTTTCTTAAGACTTTTGTGAGTGTCAAGGGGACCTATTAGAAAGAGTAGAAAATTGAATGAATGGATGAAAAATATTATTTGAACACAGCACAAAGAGACATATTATACAATTAAATATAAAGCAGAACATTATTAAAAACATTACTTTTCTACAAGTGCAATAATAACCTTCTCATTCAGTAAATTTTTATGACAAGTCTCGTCCACACCGGGCACATTTGTCGCGGAACATGGTATCACAACAGTGTTTCGGCACATATTGTAAAGTGCCATGTGCCGGATGTACTCTAGTGACGCAACATGTATCGCAACTCGTGCCCGAGTATAATGTTGCGGCACATGTAGCGCATCATGCCCTTGGTTAGTACAAGTTGCGACACATGTTCCCGGAGTGGACTAGACATTACATAATAATACTATGCAGCGTTGACATTCCACATTTTTCTTTAAATTTTACACTGCAAAAGCGTGAGGGAACATAGCCCAAAAAAATCACAAGTAAAATAAACGGTCTAGAAAACCGACACGCAACACTACATAAAGTAAAAATAGGAGAAAAAGAAAAACAATTAAATGTAAAAGAGAGAACTTTGCAAAAGACTATCCTTAATAAATTCAACTCTTTTTTTTCCCAATAGATCGTCCAAATACACTAACAGCGTCCGATGCGCTGAAAGAAACGAGTTTCACCGAGCAAGGGAAGAACAACAAAGGCATGCAGAAATTTTCCATTCCATTCGTGTTCGATTAGCCTCGCCTCGCGCCTTTGTCCGGTATCAACCAGTTCCAACTGGTTCTTTTTCCAATTCGTATAATTTGTGCTCGACTGTGATGCTGCTTTAGTGGTGCAGTGTGGACTCACCCTTTTTTTTCACGACAGTTTTTTCATTCTGTGTAGACTAGTTGGAGTAGTGTTTGGAATAAGTAATTAGGATTTGCGTGTTGAAACGTATACTTTTTAGAGTGTTTCTGGGCTGAAAGTTTTGTTAAAATCTAGAAAGGATCATAAGAAGTATCTTGGGAAATAGCAATTTGTACTCTGATAATATTAGTAAAATCGCTCGGACGGCCTTTCTGGAATGCAAGACTAGTTTCTTAAAACAATCTAAGTATGTCTGTGCTGTAACGATAGTACAGTCAGCATCAAAAGTTGATGACCACATTTAGATTTTTAAAATAGCTGTACACAGTATTATACCTAAATCGCTCAACATGACAAGCGCCAGAAATGCATGATTATCATAAAAGGCCATAAGTAGGTGACAATATTAAAAAAATAAAAAAAGCTTAAAAATGAAAAAATAAAAGCTTAAAAAAAATAATTAAAAAAATAATAATTGGAAAGTTAAATTCGAAATTTACATCCATTTTAATTTTAACTATTTAGTAACGAGCACTTTTTTAGTTTGCAGTTCAGCTACTTTTGATAGTATAAGTTTACACGCTACGTATCCGAAACAAAGTAATGTTCAGTAACTTTTGTTATTTATGATGTTAAGTTATTTTTGGACATTGCCGTGATTACACTAGCTAACCAAAACAAGCATTTTATATTGTTCAGTGACTTCTGTAAAACTGAACTGAACTGTTTTCGGATATTATAACGATCAGCAATTTTTGACAAAATGGTGTTCAGTGACCTTTGACGAGTAGTGTTCAGTTAATTTTGAACTTTAATGATGTTCATTCAATACTGGCGCCCTATCTTGTTGAGCGATTTATGGGTGATATAGTGACAAGTGATTTTGAAAATCTGAATGTGGTCATCGACTTTTGTTGCTGACTGTACCTGGATGACCGAGCTTCACTCGTATTTTTTGTATATCGACGTTTGCTAAAAATGATACCTAGCTAGATCGATTTATCGCCCCCGAAACCGCCTGCATACTAAATTTCACGAAAATCGTTGGAGCCGTTTCCGAGATTCAGATTATATATATATATACAAGAATTGCTCGTTTAAATGTATTATTATTATTAGATACCGGGAAAGCATCAGGATTAATTTCTAGCAGTTTTTCTATGATGATTTTTTAATCGTTATTCGAAATTTTCACCATAATATTCGTTGGCTCCACTTCCTAAAATCGCATTACGCACCCTTTCAAAGTAAGTCGTAAGTATGTAAGCGACAACTGAGGGTAACGTTTCAACTTATGTAATTGTGAGAGAACTAGCAACTTGTCACTCACTCCGGCTGGAACGTCGCAAGTTTTATGATCTACTAAGTGATTGCCAGCCTTTAGGCTCTGACACACCTCACGTCGGTGGGGTGACTTTCGTAGGTCACAAAGAAAATCGTCAACAGCACAACTTGGTTTGTGCTTGCAATAAAACGTAAAATATTGTTATGCTTTATTGACTAAAGTTTAATCAATAGCTACGATGCAGTGTGTATGATTATATCTATTGGAAATGTATTTGGGGGTTGAATCAAGGTCAATAGGTTTGATTTTTTGTTTAATATACGTTGGTATCTCCCATGAAGTGTGCTCAGTAGACACTACTCTGGGCAACTGCGTTAATGACTATAGGGCTGGCCCTCCAGTAATTGTGACGCTGCTATTGAGCACAGGCCTGGAAGGCTGGCCAATTCAGTAGGAGGGTAGAAGTCAGGTGGAATTTTCAAGGAGCTAGATACTGTCCTGCTTCTACAACCTAGTTCCACATTCAACTTCTGCAAAATTTACTAAAATGTTTCAGTATCATCACCCTAGTACGGTTAGGTAGTTCCCGCAACACCTAATACCATCTCCTGAAATTACCTGTACTAACACCAAAGTCACGTCTGCAAACTAAAGAATTTCATATACTGAGCAAAATGTGTGAAAAAATAATCTAGAAACACTACGATATACCTAAACTAAATTGGATGCTCCCGGATCAAAATTGCAAACAAATATTTTGATATTTTTTTCGAAGAACAAAGTGTGGAGTTAGGTAGAGAAATAACTGTTGTACATACGCGGCTTGCCAGTGTCGGTATTCGGTCCAATTTAATTAGAGGGCAAGCCATTTACCGGAAGTAACAACAAACCACGAGTTGCTGCTGTAAAATGTTTGGATCTTGTGATCTCCAACATAGAAGAGTATATCCTGAACCCCGTATATCTGCAATAACTGTGTGCGGAGAGCCATGATGACCAACACAGTTAGGTACTTGTTTTAGGCTTGCAGCTTTCGTCACTTTATTTTCTTATTTTGTATACTAAAGCTAAAGCCATGTTCCAGCGCTAATGAATTTCAAACACCGCGCTAAATGAGCGAAAAAAAAATTGTGCCGAAAATACAAGCGGCACGAATTGAATTTCGAATATTCGGCGGCCATCTTTGTTTTGTTTGTGCACAATCTCTGTCCGGTGGTGGCCGTTATGAAATTTTTCATTAAGGCCAGTGTCAACTAGCGCCGCCTTTACTGTTCCTCCGGCATTTGGGTGCAGTGCGAGTAATAGAGAGGAGGATTTAGCATTTGAGAGAGGAGTTCCAGGAAGCCAGAGCACAATAACCACGTTGTGAAAAATATTTTCTGCGAATCATGACTACATAAAAGATTTACTTGATGAAAAACACGTGATTGTGATTTCTGTTTTGCTTGCTTTCAACATAAAGCTTTTTGTTACTTATTTATTAAAGTAAAGATAACGTTAGAATATTTCGCGGAAATAGGCAGTTTTTAAACGCGTGTTCTCTCTCACATTTCATCTTAGAGTGAGAGAGAACACGCGATTTAGACGAAGAGTGAGGCGCTTCTCGCGGAATGCACTATCTGTATGATAGTATTAATTTAACATAACATAACATCACGCCTTACATTCCCCGAAGGGTTCGGCAGAGGTGTTTTTAAAAACCCTCGTTTCGCCAGTTATGTTTAAGTCCCATGTAATAGGGGGCGAGTCTATTGCCCTTAACCGGGCACAAATCCAGACTCCAGGCTGCTACTGAGAAATTCTAAATGGAAAAACCCAATAACACTTTGCCTGACCTGGGGATCAAACCCAGGATCCCATGCTCAGCAGTCGCGCTTGCGACCACTAGACCAACAAGGCAGTCTAGTATTAATTTGTCAGTAATAAATCGAATCCCAGATCGTGACTGTTGTTTGTACAATCAATGATAATTTTTAACCAACCTCCATGCCTCAAAGAGCACGATAAACCAACGGTCCTGGTTGTCCGGTAGTCGTTACAGTCATAAACCGGAAAATCTGACAACTGGTCTAACCTTAGGATGTCGGTATTGCTCAGTAATTGGGTTGCGGAGGTTGGCAGTCGCTCCGTGTAAAATACTGACATTCAGCCGCATCTGGTTGAACTAGAAGTCGACCCCAACATAGTTGAGAAAAAGCTACTAGGAAGTACTTTTTGTCCAACCTGGTATTCAGACTCCATTCATCAAAGTTTACAGCTGTGCTTGCAACGATTGAACTAATAAAGCGTTCATTTTAAACTTGTCCGTTGATTATTCTCTTTCTGCAAGTGGTCACTTCGCGTGCAGTGGGGTGCGACCTCTAATATCGTTAGCGAGAGTTTTCATTAGCACGCCGTTGGCGCAGCGTTTAGTGCTCGTTACGCTTCATAGTGGACAACACGCTTTATTGTTATTATTTTTACCGTCAAACGAGATTGGATGTTATTCGTAATATTTTGGCTTACATTGTGCGTTGGGTTTTGTAATTTTGATTGTAATCTATATCTATACTAATATTATAAAGAGGAAAGATTTGTATTTTTATATTTTTGTATGTAACGAATAAACTTAAAAACTACTGGACCGATTTCAAAAATTCTTTTAGCGTTAGAAAGCTACATTATCACTGAGTAACATAGGCTATATTTATTATTGGAATAAAACTTCTTACGCGGGCGGAGCCGTGAGGAAACAACTAGTGAATTTTAAAATTCTTTACAAACAGTGTTTATTAAATTCTGTTGCAAGAAATTGCAATTTACTTTAATAAAAAACATATTACTAGATTGGTATTTCATTTAATTAATTCAGAATTTTAATGATGAAGTAAATATTACCTATACTGAAAAAAGTTTTTGTGCAAACATCATTATCATCGTTGAGTATATTACTCTGTACTTTTGGACAAATGCCTGTAGTGATATGAAGGTATGGTCCATTCGTTTCTAAACTGTGCAAGCGGGTGTGGTGACTGCACAGAGAAAGAGTTACGACAAAATCTTGATGGAGGGTCAAACACCAGGGACTTTTAATATTTACATCCATATTAGCCCGTGTATGTCCAATATTAAACAAGACCTCCATAATGACCGGTAGATTAATAAGTCATGAGCGATGTTGCCATTCCCCTTGCCATAACACAAAATTAAGTGAAAAATAGTAGGTATCATTTTTTTGCACGACTTGTATAACTTCTTGCACTTTTAGAGAGTGCACGTTCAAAAACACTTAATAAGTATGCCTGAAGCTCACATTGGTATCCCAGACTCAGGTCCCTGCAGTAAATCCCGTGATTGAATATATAGCGGGACAGCGGCCCAACTCTAATTATAGCTAAGCACGGGAGAGGCGATCGTAAACCCAGCTCAGTTTATAGTACCATCGGGACTTCTTACCCCTTCACGTGTTTGCACATTCACACTGTTACATTCTGAACCTCTTGTTTAGGATAATTAGAAACTATGTTATTTGCGTACCAATTTCGGTCTGAGAAAATAATTTTATTAGTTTTGTACTAAATAACTTTTTTACGTCTTTGGTTTGGACAACTTGTGCTGAATATCCTCTCATAATCATCGTTTTGCATACGATGCTTTTGTTGGAAAATATTTTTCATCTATTGCTTCTATCCATTGTCTATTTTGTCAGATAATTATTATTTATGGGTCATAACGGAGAGTAGCTTAAAGAAATATTAAAATAATAAATAACGAAGTCAATTGAATAAATCCTTCAATTATTACTTTGAAACGTAATAGTACGAGAACATTTTCAGATTAGTGTAAATACAAATAAGTATTCGAAATAGAAAAATAAAGCTTATTCATATTTTGATACATTAGAAGATCAATTGGATCTTGGTTACCATGATGTTTTGATTGATATACTATTGGTTGACGTTAATAATCAATATCTAAGTTACGAGATTACAAGAAACAATACGCTTACTGATTGGCGTATTTTGATCTGAACTAACAATTCTCTAGTCGCTATTCCATACAATTGCCATGGGGTTGCCCGAAATTTGATAGCGCTTCTGTCGTACATAACACTAACTAATAGTATACACTATAAACCCCTATCTACTAGATCTTCATAGATAGAATATCAAGTAACTTTGACGTAAACTGATATGCTGACTAGACTAGCTGTTACACCGTAGACAGTGCATCAATCTTAAAAAAAGGATGCTATAAAACTTCCTAAATGTCCGTAGCAACAAGGATTCAATGTAAACCTATCATACTTGACATTTTATTTCCCCATACATCTATATTATCTTCACGGTCGGTATGTTTCCGCTCACCTCCATAGCTAAGTGCTATTTCAAAAAAGAATCCGTCCCACAGTGACACAGTGACCTTAGTTACCGCCCGTCAGCTGACATCCCGTTTCGGTGTCCGTCCCGCGCATGCGCGGTATCTCTGATGCGGGATGTTACATACGTTCCCAACCCTATTTATTCTGCAGTACGCCGCCGGATGTCACCAGGGGTGGGCGTTTTGTGTCCCTTCGTCGCGCCGGTCTTCGTAATTCGAATGCGGTTGTGCGAATACTTTCTGACTTGATCCCATGTGTTGTGTATGGTAATATCACTTTAGAACAAAAAGTGGACTTGGTTAGTTAATTATATTCAGAATATTTTGTTAAAAGGTGAGTTGTTAACACGTATCTAATTATTTTTTTATAACGCTCTAGGTTTACAACGGTTTTTATTGGTACTTAAATAAATGTAACGGTTTTTAAATTTATATTCATGACCGTCATTATTTTGCCGTCATTACAAAATTTTAAAACACTGTTAAATTATTAAGTAACTATTACAAAATTTTCATTGAGCCTTTTGCTTAATTTATTATCTTTTCATCATTACATGATAATGTTAAGTATAAGGGAAAATATTTGTATTACGATTTCTTCTAACATTTTACCTAACAAGTTAAATGTGTCTGAGTAAACACGTTCCTGCATATCAGGCCTGTCACGTAGAAGGTTGACAGACAAACGCGTGTTAACTGATACGATCTCTACAAACCCTTTGCCTTTTCCAACGTCGACTTGTTATATGTAAACAGCCATGACAGGGAAAAGCACTATGGGTTTATGTATAAAATCACGTATATTATTCCTGAAGGGTTTAAGCGTGTCAATTAGTGCTGAAAGATTTCTTGGGTTTTTTTTGTTGATAGCAGATAGCTTTTCTTTTTTAGTGATTGATGGTTAAACCGCTGGTCAATTATGATTTAACAATGATCTCTTCTTCCTCTTATCCTTTTCCCAACTATGTTGGGGTCGGCTTCCAGTATAATGAGAAGCGGTTGAATATCAGTATTTTATACGGAACGACTGCCATCAGATTCCCGCAATCCAGTTACTGGGTACTACGAATCTTAAGGTTAGACCAGTGGTAGGGTAATTAGGGGCTTCTGATTACTCGTCACGACTGCCATAGATACAACGGTTTCGACGGTTTAACGTCCTGTCCTAGGCACGGAGGGGTGTCGATGTATAACGAACGGTCACCCATCCACGGATCGACCGTGGCAAGCACAGCTTATCCTCGCAGATCTGTAGATCCACATGGTTGTTATTTAGCCACGAGCCCCTCTTCAACAAAAGTCCTTTCCCAATAAGGATGGTAAATATTTTTTTATCTTTTATGTTTTTCTTTTTACATCCCCTCTCTAATATCCTTGGATCATCTTATGTCTTTTTAGATCAGTTTGGAAGTATACCCGTAAATTGAGATGAAATTAAAATTCAGAGATGAAAGCATAAAACGTTAGTAGATTAAAGCATTGTAATGTATTTGTTAAGGAAATTCTTCTTTATATGTATAATTGGTTTAATGTACTTATTTTCTTGTAAACAGAATGAGCCGATTTATTATTATTTACATTTGTATAATTAAATCTTTTAAATGCTAATTTCGAAGAAAGAACCCCGATAGAAATTTTATATTTCTAATTTGTTATAGTCATTAGTTGGGTTGTGAATTTATGTTTCGGTTAGGCCCTCGGCTAGAACAGGCGAACCCATCTCTTCCCCTAGGTATCATAAAGGGTAACCGAGGGATTAAATAAGGTGAATCGTAACAGCATCCTCGTGAACATTATCTTATACAGAGAAAATAGGTTCCGTATAGCTCTGTCAAAGCAAACAAATTATAAATGAAGATGAAAATCGAATTGGCGACCAAACCCTGGTGTTCACCTGGGATAGAGAAGTAGGTACTGGAATTATCATTCAATTATACATTTTTATTTATTTATTTATAGTTATGGAACTCAACGACGTATTCACTGATACATAGACACATAGAATTAAATAACATAGAAGACAAAGTGAATTTGTCAGTTACAGGAGTACACAGCAATTAAACATCATCTACATCGGTAGCATTTAATGAAAATCTAGTAACCTGTTTGTTAATGGATTAATGTTATTAACTACGCAATAGCTTATCCATAGTTCCATAGTGACAGTTTGATTTATTTTGCTTTTGCCATTTCTGTTTTTGGATAAATGTTTTGTTTGGAGTTTATTTTCATATTGGTATGAAAACTATAACGTGTTTTGAAATATGAGCCCGCAAAATATTTATGATATAAATAACTACTTATATCAGTATAAATAAATGTTATGAAAATCGGCTATTTTATTATGAAACGATTTTTCAAAAGCTTTCAACATTGTCCATGTTTTTTTTTTATCCAAGCTGAATATTTATTTTAGTATATTTTTGGATACACTATTCAGTGATCATTTTGGCGTAAGTGACAAGTTACCGTTTTAAATTGTTTTTTTCTTAGTATTACCATAGTACAAGTTAACCTATGTCATACCCCAAGGTGCTTTTCTTGGACCTCTAGTTTATACCTTAATAACGAAGTTTTAGTATTACTATTTTAGATGATAATATATTAATATTTAAAATCTGTACTAAGGAGAAGATATAAACTTACACTGTACGTAAGAAAATATGCTTTTTGCTATAAACAGTAAAACTATTTCAAAGGAAGATGTTGCCTTTGAAAGTAATGATGTACGCGTAGGTATAGGATATAAGGACTCTTTCATAAAATATTTATAGTCCTATCACATGTCGCACTAGATTTTTGAGGAATATGTTTTTTCAACTGTTACATTTCAGTTTAATAAAAAAAAGGATAAGATATTATAACTTCCAATAGTTCTATAGGTTAGTCACTAGATATTTTGTTGTTTTTTTCAAATCAGCTACTTCTTTAATTTTTAATGATTTAGCTACGAATAGTTGTTGACTTTTACTAAACAACATTGATGTGAGAAAAATACGTGTTTTATTCTCATATCGTTGCCACTAAAAATTGTAAATACTGGAACTTTTTCCTTCATTCTCCAAATAGAAAAGAAACAATGACTATTTTTAATTATATTATGAATTATGATTCAAGCATAGGACATTACTAAAACCAGTAATTTTACCACAAGCTTTTTCTTTCTTGTGATGTTAAATCTAAGGAAGATTTAACATCACAATAAAATCTTGAAAAGTCGAGCGATTGTGGCTTTTGTAAAGGAATACTTTTATATTACTTGAAAGATCGTGGACCTTATAATGGCACTATCTACTTATGTTTTGGGTTTAACAAGTACAGCAGAAATACAAAGATGGCAGGTTTCCTTAAAATAATATTAGCAGAATTCCCAATTTGTATCGTGTATACTACGGAATGCTAGACGGAGGTGTTTAAAGATCCAAAAATATTATTCGAAACAGTAAATAAATCCATTACTTTCATCGTCGTAACTAAAGATCGAAATGCAAGCGATATTAGTATATAAAGCTACCAATCGCTTGAAACTTACTTTATCTAACTTTAGAACGTAGCAAAGATCTTTTCCAGTCCAAACGTATCCTGTTTGTTCCCCGACCGCTTCAGAATTGTAGAATAGAAAGTTCCATACAATTTTTTCCAATTGTTTAGGCCAATAGTTGATACAGAAATTATTTATATCCTTTTTGCTTATCTTTGCATTAAAGAAACCACTAGGCGACGTTAACTCGCTTTTCATTTCAAGTATGCCGTAAAAGTTAACTGAGTAGAGCGGGTTATCGAGGTTCTTGTAGTATTATCTAGTTGCTTTGTACTACTCTTAGAAGTTTTTATTTCTATAACGAGAAACAGTTGTAAATGTAACGGGTGAGTGAGTTTATAAACTATTTCTTATAGAGACCGTCCACACAGACCCCAAGATTCATCATACAGCTATACATTTGTAAAGACCAGCCTAATGAACACACTGTCACACACTTATCAGGGTGAAACTCACTGGGGTGCCCAAATTAACACGCCATTAAACGCTCACCCTTTTTCCTAAAAGCCTATTTGGGGTCTTCCGAGACACCGGCAGGACCTTGTGAATTACTCAATTTTTGCCGACCGTCTCCTTCACGGGTTGGTGAAGGCGAGATACGGTTGTGGTTCGCTGATAACGGGTCGGCAAATGACTGCGGAGGTAAATGGCAGGGGAGGTAGCAAGATAGTTATGTGTGTTAGTCATGCGAATCTAGATTGAAGGTGATGAGATGTGTTGGCTGTTTTGCTTATAGTGCAGAACAAAATACTGAGGTTTTCTCATATATACTGGCCTGCAAAAATAAGTATCACACTTTTGAAATTGCAATAACTTTTTAGGTACACAAGATATATTTTCGAAACAAAAAGGACTCAAAAAAGAGTTTAACTTTGTTACTATAGTTTCAAAGAAAGCTGATAAAAATTGCTATAAAACGTTTTTTATTTTAAATCTCTAACTTCTATAGTTTAGAAAAAATTGAAATTTTAAAAGTGTGATACTTATTTTTGCAGGCCAGTGTATTTGAAATAGTCGAATAAGTGCATAAGTATTATTTATTTGTTTACTTTTATTGTCATTGGTCTAGTGAAGGCAAGTGCGACTGCTGATCGTGAGGTCCTGGGTTCGATCCCCAGGTAGGCCAAAGTGTTATTGGGTTTTTCCGTGTGGAATTCCTCAGTAACAGCTCAGAGTTTGGAATTGTGCCCGGTTGATGGCAATATGCTCGCCCCCTATTACATGGGACTTAAAAATAACGGCGAAATGAGGGTGTTACTATACACCTCTGCCAAACCTTCGGGGAATACAGGCGTGAACTTATGTTTTGTTTTTATGATATTATAGTGAGAGCATGAATTGCTATAAAGTACTGAACATATGATAAAAATATTTTAACATCACTGAAGTTCTGAGGGAACATTTGTTGTTCAAAATCGCAAATTGTAGGACATCTAATAAACTACACGATATTTCTGAGAGTACAATGCAGCAGTGCTAAACCAAGTTGTAAAACTGTATCTTCTTTATAAGAAGCTGTAATACCACAAGTTTTTGTTACTGCTCAAAACAAAAACCATTAAATCCCATTATATTAAAATCTCCAACGACTTACTCGCCATATTGCGATAATACAGTCCACCGGAAGAAAATTAACATTCCTTTTCCGCTCTCAACAAAATAAAAGTTACCTTAAAATTTGCATAAGCATGTCCGTTTCTTGTTCCTATTGCTATTATATATGGAGATTCTATTCATTAATACAAAGTGGGACTTCTGAGTGGTTACGTACTTTGTCAAGTTTTTGCTATCATAGTGCTTGAGATAGTGTCGTCTTCTTTGTCTTCAACTTTTTTAGCTTAGTACCTACTAGGCTTTGCTTTTTTAAGAGGGACTGTTTTGAAGTATTTAACAAGTGTATGATTAGTTGCTACAGCTATAGCATATCTTGTTTTTGGTTTTAAAAGCAGCAAATGATCAAACAATTTTGGAAATCTGTTAGTAGCTAGGTTGTAGTAGCTCTTCGGTTCTTTCTCTTCCGTTGCTTCTAGTTGAACAGCTTCTTCAAAGATTATTATTTTAAGAATACGGAGAAACTATTCTAGACTAGAATTCACTAGAACTTATTTTATTTTTGTAACAATACTTATTTGTTGAAGAACTGAGTCCCCAAGTCCTATTTATCTAGTTGGTAGTCCTCTGAGTACGTTCAAAATATACTCCACATGATAATAATGTGGTACATACAACTACTTACATAACACGAATGTTTCCTGTACTAAAGTAAACTTGGCAACTCTAGAACTGGTATTAAAGTAAACAGTATGTTTACTATTCTATTTCTATTCTACTTTATTGTCACTTTGTTTGCTCGCATGACTAGCTTCAGTTTTATTTGATAGGCAATATTTATCTCACTGTATGAGGTTAATAGAATGTAGGCTATGTGGTCTTGGTTATGTATGAACTATTACATCACTTTCCGTGGATATCGATAAGCTACTAAGAGATTTTTATCAGGGAGGATTATAGCAATATCCATCTATATTAACATAAATATCCACGACATAGTATCGGTTATTATGATTAAATAGAGTATCGTATTATCCTGTTTGACAAACCTAATAATCATGGCTAATACTTATTGTATTGGATTCCCGATCTATTTACCAATCGTTGTAATTACATTTGCCAATATTGTTTTAGGCTTATTATTTTGTTGTAGTATATCCAATTAATATACCTATAGTAAATCTTTTTCATTAACCATAGCTAACTTTGGCGATAAAGTTGAAATGTTACTGGAATACACAAAAAAATATCTAAGATCTTTATTAACTTTCACTGAATACTTATTTCTATGCATATCAGTGACCAAAGCTACGCCAAAGCTCCATTATAATTACTGCAAAGCCTAAGGACCCAGACTAGGGCTATTACAAAAGCTACTTTAATTCAGACCTAAATAATTTCAGCCAACAATGGTACCCTCATTCAGAGTCTAGACCCAACTGGGAGTTTTAGTCTGTTTAACTAAGGGATCCAAGACGTGAGACAAGGGTCTTAGTTGAAACTAGGTCTTCACTGCGGTTTTATTTAAAAGTTATTTAGATCTTTAAGGAAAGTGGGAAGGAGTAGAACTATTTAATGACAATGGTTGATTAGGGTGTAAAATATTGAGGGTTCGATTAATTGTGCCTAGTAAAACGTAGGAATCAATTAAGGTTACCGAATTAATGTGATGTGCCAAGAAGAACATCTCGTAAATTTTTGGTTATAACGTTTTCCATACAAATGCCAGGACTCCTCTTTATTTTAAAGATGTCGTTACGAGCTGTATGTTCATTTTTATTACCTACAATATTGTTATTATGTAATCCTATTAATTTATTGCTTTATTCAAACCCTCCTTACATTCCAGTTTTGTTTGCCGAGCGATCATTATTTACAGGCTCTTTCCTACGTAATATTCCTCCCTAATACAAGCAGTACCGCATCCAAAACTTACTACCCCAACAAGCATTAAATGAAATTTACAATTTGCAAGCCCAACAGATCGTCGAAAAAGGAAATAGGATCACGAGAAAAAAAAACAATCATATTCTGTATCCCTTTATAAACTCGTCTCAAGTTTGTGAAGATTCATTTACGGAATGGTCGTGAATTACGCCCGTCCCCCCTCCAGGCTCACTTTGAATTATTTCTCTCAAGGAATACAAGGCCTATAGAATTTCGTACAATCTCAAAGGAACACTTGAAGCGGCCTTGCGAACAATGAAAGTGGCAGTCAAAAAATAACAACTGGACATTATTCTGAACGACTGGTCCCGTTAAATAATTTAGGAACGATTTTACATTTAATTCTGACGCGAGGAGTGCTGCTGCTGAGTGACAAGCTTCACGGGATTTGATCTTGTAAGGTGAGTTGAGCTTTAAGCTGACGCAATATTTTCTGATATTACTGCTTAGGGCTGTTCGGCTTCAAAATCATAGTATGTGTCGAAAAACCGTAACTTTCCTTTCACAGCTTTTCGATTTACGGGCAGCATACGATATTCTACAATGTATTAGAGTACTAACAGTTTAAAATAATACATTTCATGAATAAAATCAAGCTTAGACGCAGCCTAGTCTACTGAAACCAATAATACAAATATAACCACGAGCGAGGTCAGACGAGCGTAATTACGCCGTGCAAAGCGAGTTGCGTAATTTACTGAAAGGATTTTAAACGACTGATTTTGCATCGTAGTGTGGCACGATTTGCAATATTGTATGGAACCGAACGTAACCAAAATTACGCGAACTAGGCACAGCGTAAATTACGCTCGTTTGGGTTCAGCCTAAGTACCGCTAAAAGCATTCACATTATACTGACTTACAGCTAGTTCACACATAAACTGTTTACAGGATCCGTTTTAGCGGATCCGTTTTTATTTTGGTGATGGCGTCTATAGTTGTATGAGCGAGTTCATATACACGACAGTATTCCGAATCCAGTAAAAAATACGGGATCCGTTATTTTTATCGTATCCTGTGTGCCAGGTGTCATTGCCGTCGGTACAGATGTGAGCACCACATCCAGTACGGACGGATCCGTTAAAACGGATCCGCTGTGTGAACGGGCGGTTACATTCACAATCCCGAATTATAATTATCATCTTCTTACAAACATCCTATCGTTTACTAACCACATCAATCTCTCAAGTTGACTGTTCAACGTGTTCAGATGACAAGCACAATCCGATTACAATATTTGCGTATCTATCGCCGAGACTTATACGGGGGACTTATAGACCCCACTTTATTTGGAAACTTTGCCGTGTGTACATTTGCATTGAATCCTTTCGAGCCAATAAACAGGTGATTTGTTTGTAATGCTTTTAGTTCAGAGTTTTATTTTCGATGTACTAGTAGTGTGCGCAATTTTGGGAATAGGTTTTCGGGTTTGTTTTTATTATGGTGATTTTGAGGATGGTACAATACTTCTTGTTTAATATTCTTCTCTTTGTTCACTTTTCTCTGCTTTTCTTTTTTTTTTTAAAAAAGCTTTGCCCCACACTAGGATTTCACCTATACCGTGGGTGCGTTTACAGACACAAATTTTCACATGCACAAACACCCAGACCCGGAACAAATATCTGTAGGCCATACAAATATTTGTTTCGTGCGGGAATCGAACCCTCGACTCATAGCGCAGAAGGCAATCGCTCAGCCACTGCACCAAACATGTCGTCATTTACAAGACTTTGTTGATGTACCAGAGATGGACACACTAATAAAAGTTGACGATAGTTTTACAGAGAAAAGAACTGAATGATGCTTGTTGGCAACACCGTCAAATTAAGATTTTGTATTATATGTTGTGGCAACATTTATTTTTCTACTTGTCACTTTTTGTTACTCTCTAGTGGCGGTAGTGTGAGCTATTAGTATTATTTATACCTATTTCTGTTCTTTTTCTATCAGCTGTGACTATCTTATATAACTATTCAACAAGTTATTTATTATTATACTAGCGGCGCGTCCCGGCTTCGCACGGGTGGACATTTTCCCGTTTTTGGAACATTTCTCATTTATGCTCTGCTCCTATTGGTCGAAGCGTGATGTTATATAGCCTATAACCTTCCTCGATAAATGGACTATCCAACACAAAAATAATTTTTCAATTCCAACCAGTAGTTCCTGAGATTAGCGCGTTCAAACAAACAAACAAACGAACTCTTCAGCTTTGTAATATTTGTATAGATACAGTCCACCAAAAAATACAACCCGCACAATGCTGGTTTCTAAAGGTTACAACAATATTAAAAGAGTAGAGTTATTAGTAGAGGTCTTCGTGAAAGAGTTCGTCCGGAGAAGCACTATATCCATACCTATTTCTACCGCGAAAACAGCATTTATGTGTTCCGGTTTAAAGAGTATGTGTACGAGTGGAATTACAGCACATGACATTTTTTAACTTTGTCTCTAAGGTTGGTAACGCATCAGCAAACCTCTTGGGGTTGTAGCTGCTTTTAGACGACATTTTTTTCTTTCTTTAAAACGTTGCCTCACTTGGATTTCCTTTGTATCGTGGGTACGTTTACAGACACAAATCTTTACACGCACAAACATCCAGACCCGGAACAACTATCTGTAGGCCATACAAATATTTGTTCCGTGCGGGAATCGAACCCACGACCCGTAGCGCAGAAGCCGATCGCTCTGCCACTGCATCAAACGTGCTGTCGAATTACCACTTGCCATCAGGTGAACCCAACCTACCGCTACCAAACCGACATATTTCCATCTTACATAACTCGCTTCAAGCCTCAAGAGAGGAAATCTATCAAACACATACATTCAACCCAAAAAAATAATTTTAATATCAACAGAAAAACATAATGATTTTTGCGACCAAATGTCACAAACAAAAAGTCTTGCCCTTTACGCGGGTCAGGGCGAGCTCCGAGCTCGGTCAACGATACGGATTCAATTAACGCGCGTTACCTTTAGGAGCCGGGACGTAAACGTGGACGTTTCAGTTACGGGTGAAACACGCTGTGGTTTTTGGTAGATAGGATTATGCTTCCGCATCCCGTAGGTGTGGTTATGAGATTGTTTTATAAAGATGGGTTCTTACTAGTTGAGAAAGATTCTCTTACTGTGATCATCATTATCATCACGTTCATGTTTTGAACTGCATAACATTTGAATAAGGAAACTTGTACACCTGAGAGGGCACCATAAAGTTGTGGCGGCATCTATCACGCCACATGAGAACTACGCAGCACGACGATCGTCTAGCAGACTACAGTGACAACAATGACAGCTGTCAAATGAAATGTCACAAGTACTGCATCGCGATATCAAAATTTGACACGCAGATACAATTTGACGACACGTCTGGTGCAGTGGCTGAGCGATCGGCTTCTGCGCTACGGATCGTGGGTTCGATTTCCGCGCGGTACCAATATTTGTATGGCCTAAGTACAGATAGTTGTTCCGGGTCTAGATGTTTGTGCGTCTGAAGATTTGTGTCTGTAAACGCACCCACGATACAGGAGAAATCCTAGAGTGGAGCATCTTTTTTTATAAAAAAAAAGATAGTATACAACTTCCCACCATCATCCGTTAGGCAGTAGCTCGCCAGGCATAAGACCCGCCTGGTAGGAGGATCCTCCCTTTTCGTTGGAGGAACACCATACTTCGATCCTCCACAAAGTCCTGGATGGTGTATGGTAGTCCGCCAAACCGTACCAGGCCAGCGTGGTGGACTAAGGCCTAAACCCTTCTTATTCTGAGAAGAGGCCCGTGCCCAGCAGCAGGACAGTAAGTGGCCTGATTATTATTATGTCTGTACTAAAAATACCACCATTATAATTTAACAAATAAAGTTTCAAATCACCTGCTCTAGTCGTTGGGTTAATTTAGTTTCACCAACTTTACGGTTGATCGGACGTTTGACAAAAGAGACAGCCCTAACTCACCCTACTAAAAACAAAACTTTACAGCCCTATTATTTGCACAGCATAAATAATTACAGAACACCTATAAAGCCTTTACTTTGCTTGTTTAATTACAACTTCGATGCTTAAATATTATAACGCTGTGTCTCACAGAGTCTGTGTTGAAATATAACAAAGGGTAGCTGTACTGCACAATAGCGACTTGGACGCGAATCTTTAACATAGTCGCTCCCGCTGTCTGTACGCTTAGATCTTTTAAACTACGCAGCGGATTTTAATGCAGTTTTCAGCAACAGATAGAGTGATTCAAGAGGATGGTTTATATCCCCCACATTAGTATCTACATTGCACCCGTGCGAAGCCGGGGCGGGTCGCTAGTATATTATGAAGTGTAGTTGCGATTTTATTGGAAAGCAATAAAGACTAGCATAATTATTGTAAGTAGGTAGGTACGTGTTGTGTAAATGTGTGGTATATTTGTGGAAGCTCATGGTTATTTATTTTAATACGTACTGGATTCAGAAGTATGACACACACACGCACCCACACAAACAGGCACACGCGGGCGGATACACCCACACACGTCTAGAGATCTGCGGGGATCTAACTCCCATCGCGTGAGAATTCAAGCTCATAGCCAGTAATACTTGTCACGTGGTCGCGGTTGTAGACCCAGCCTAAGGCTGAGCATCCACCAGAGTTGTGCTAAGCTGCGTAGCGAGGAATGTGTTTTGTAAGCACCAATATAATCACTTCATTTACCTAGCTTCGCTCTGCGCAGCTCTGGTGGATATGGGTCTAGCAGTGCGAGGTTTTTGTTCATACAAAACAAGCGAGAAATGTGTTGCTTGGAATGTGTTGCGAGGAATGTGTTACGAGGAATGTGTACCGCTCCCGCCACATCACCCTATTCGAAAAGAGTCCGCTACCTATCCTCGCACGGCTCATTTGTACACATTAACACATTAGGCATTACACATTACCCATTCCTCGCACAGCTCTGGTGGAAAGGGTCACACCGTCACACATCCTCGCTACACATTTTCGCAGCGCACATTTTCCTCGCACAGCTCTGGTGGATGTCCAGCCTCAGATCTTTATTACGGCGGCAGTAATTTGCAGGGGTGACGCAGTTGTAAAAAAAACATTGCGGCTGGGAGTAATGAAAATAATTCTTTCTTTTTATTCAAGATAATTATGTTTCCCTTTATTCTGCATACTAAAAAGGTCTAATGAAATATGTATGAAGTTAGTGATGTTCCGTCAGCGATTAATTCTGGATGTTTTACTGTGTGAATAATTTTGTGGTGATCTGAAAATAATGAGTAAAGTATACAGCGTAAAAGATAAAAATGTATCTGATTATTTTATCTTTTCTTTTTGTTCGAGCTCGGCTTAACGACATTCTTCTTCTTCCTGCCCTTATCCCACACTAGGAGGGGTCGGCACGACATGTATATCAGAAATCCATGTTGTTAGAGGTTTTGGCTTATTGTTTTATGACCGGCCCTCGCCTGACATCAACCCTCCTTGGGAATACTCGTTGCGTCGTCGCGCGGGTGATCCAATGTGCTTCCTGATATTATGCACCGGGTCCCAAAATGATATGCTTGTTAATCTTATTGCCGACAGGTAAGCAGACTATGTTCTTCTTGGTGGAGTATTCTTGAAGTTCCTCGACCCACTCATTCAGTTTTGCTAGGGACTTTGGTTCTGACACATCGTAGACTAATATAGCACCTTAAGCTTCTCTGTAAAAACTTGATGTCAATGTTCTGTATTAGCGACATTCTAGGTTAGGAATTCTTCGTAACGTGTTTAACATTACTTATGTATACACAGTTTTGTTACTACATGCATTGGCGAAGCGAGATGATTATCCTTCTAAACAAAACCCCTCTGTCCGGCCCCATTTTCCATTCTTCCTGACGGAGTTTCGAGTTATCTGCAAATCCCCCTATTCCGTCCTGAAAACAATGCTCCCAGTGATGTCATGTCTGACATGCTTCGTTGAAACGGCATAACAACTGAACCTGCTTGAAATAGTGTCGTTGTGTCTGTGTTAGAAACTTACGACTTTATTTTTTCACAACTTTAACTTCGTTCGTAACCAGTCTCCAAATGGCGCAATATGTTACACTTGCACAGTCAGTTGAGGATATAATGTAAAGAGGTGAAGAAGTTCCACTCCGTACAAAGCGCTAAAAAGTTCACAACATCATTGACGTTGAACGAAACCAAATCTTTACATAGTATAAAACAAAGTCGGTCCCGCTGTCTGTACGCTTAGATCTTTTAAACTACGCAACGGATTTTAATGCAGTTTTCAGCAATAGATAGTGATTCAAGAGGTAGGTTTATATGCCCGACATTAGTATCTACATTGCACCCGTGCAAAACCGGGGCGGGTCGCTAGTTATAACTAAATCCATGACAGACTTCTACAGTAAATAGAAAACCGCACTGCCAGCTTTCCTATCTGCTTCCCTATTTCTGAAGGCCCCAAGACATGGCAGGATAACCATAAGATGTACTAGATCAAATCTCCTTCTTCTCTCGTGTCGGCACTAGTTGCCGAAGAGATTTGCCAGTCAGCAAGGTTGGTAGCGAGGCTTAGGCTGTGCCGGGCGTTCTTTAGTATCGTCACTCGTAGAGGCTGTTTTCATGTACCCTAAAATAGAATTATAGGTTGGTAATAGGTAGCAAAGGTACCATCAGCTTGGTGACTGCGGACAATACGTTGCTCTTTTAGGGAGTGCTGTCATAGAACAGTAGTAGTAAAGCTCGGCGGCGATAACCAACTTACCATCTGGTGGACCATCGACAAGGAAGCCAAATTAAGACCTTAAAAAAACTACAATTTGTGACTGCAGTCGTAAAATTTTGTCTGAGATTGCCTGTTCGTTCATTCTGCCTAGCTTTTTCCCAACTATATGTTGGAGTCAGCTTCCAGTCTAACTAGATGCGGCTGATTACCAGTATTTTACACGGAGCAACTGCCATCAGACTTCGGCAACCCAATAACTAGGCAATGCGGATATCCTAAGCTTAGACCGGTTGTCAGACTTTCGAGCTTCTGACTACCCGTAACAACTGTCATAGGTATTCTTGTGTCAACCGGGACCGACGGTTTAACGTGCTCCTCTATGCACGGAGAGGTCATTGCCTATCTTCTTCTCCCTGACCTTATCCCACACTAGGTGGGGTCGGCACAACATGTATTTATGAAATCCATGTTGTGAGAGGCTTTGGCTTATTGTTTTATGACCGGCCGCCTGCCTGAAATCAACGCTCCTTGGGAATACTTTGCCTATGTTCAATGCTTATTGTCACAGTGACTTGAAACTTCTTTGTTTATCTCTTTCGTGACTGGGCATAAAGACTGCAATGGTGCATAAAATAGGGACGAGCAGCTGTCCTGCCTATCCACTATTTCTCTCACACTTTACGAGTTGCGCAGTAAAAGACGGAGCTATATTCTTTTAAGGTCGGCAACTATTAGAGACCCTAATAATTTTGTCATAACCCTCCGTATGTATCTTGCCTTGTTTCAATTTATTGCTAGATTACTTCCGTACAATACAACCACTATTTAAGAAGTAAATATAACTAGATGTGGATAACGAAACCAGGATAGAACATTGTTTTTTTATGTGATATGAGTTCTTTCTTTTTCGTGTGGTTAGTGATTAATCTGGTGTCACAGTTTATGCCGCCCATGGGCCTCTGACTTGGCTTCACATGCCGTCGAGTAATATCACTCAGGCATGCCGGTTTCTTCACGATGTTTTCTTTCACCATTTTTTAATCAAGTGATAATTATACGATACGCACATGAATCCGAAAAGTCAGAGATACGTGCCGTGGGTTCGAACTCGAGATCTATGACTTGGCAATCCGACGGTCACACCACTAGGCTATCACTGCTAACATGATATGAGTTTACATACATACATAAACTCACGCTTTTTTCCCATGGGAGTAGGCAGAAACTATAGAACGCCACATGCTACGACCCTTACATACTCCTTTCACTTCATCCACATTCAGTTTACTTGAAACCGGCTCCATCAGTATAGCAGTAATATTCTACCGGTTGAACGCTTGCCGTTCATGCAGAAGGGTCTGAATTAGACCCCGGCCCACAGACTTTTCAAATTCACGTGCGGATCAAAATAATTCTTTCACATCAAATTATTCCTTCTTTCTTCTTTCATATTATTTGATTATCACTTCACGCAAAGTCGTATTTATTTCCTAAACAATTTAAATTTAACTTCTATTAAAGCTGACATGGGGGAGTTTCTATATACCTACGAGTTGATAAAATAAGACCGTATAAAGTAGAGGGAACTTAGTCTGCGAGCTGGTCCCGTCACTAGGATGGAATATTTGAAAGAAAAACTTTTTGAGACACGCTGATATAATTAGAAACTACGAAGCGTTACGAGAACTTATTAAAGTTTTGATCACGTTAATCTTAAATTGTAGAGTAGAAGACCTCGCGTTTAACGTGGCTTGTACATTCTAAGAGGTTAAGCTGCACTTATCCAGGTCAGTTTGTGGATGAGTGACCGTTTGCTACACATTAAGACCCTTCTGTGCTTCGGAGAGCACTTTACCGTCGGTTCCGCGTGTCATGAATATCTATGACAGTTCTATGGATAGTCACTGTTAGAGGTAGCGCGAAAGTCTGACAACCAGTCTTATCTTAAGATATCGGCATTGCCCACTCTCTGGGTAGCGGAGGTCTAAGGGAACGTACCCATACTACGTGACCCGTTCATGGGGGAAGAGGGTCTTCAAAATACCAAGCTTGGTCACAGGGGCACTTGGTCATATACTACGGGTGGTCACCGAGGGGGGTAAAAAATTGTAAAAAATGGGTCACTTAATATGGGTACGTTCCCTAATGGCAGTCGCTCTGTGTGAAATACTGGAATTCGGTCACATCTGGTTAGACTGAAAGCTGACCCCAACTTAGTTGGGGAAAAAAGCTTGTTAAGACGAATCTAGAATTCAAGACTTAGGTATCCCTGGCGACATATGGATACGATTTTCGTAAATATTTGTGTAAGAGTCGAGGTTGAATGCCTATTGCCACTGAACGACGAGTTCAGAGGTCTCGATGTGTCAAAAATATTAATTCAACGGCCATCGGCGACCCGGTCACTGGCAACCATAAAATTCTTTGATTTCATTCATATTTGGAAGTATTTACGCACAGCGACACGGCGACCAAGACGGAAAACACTTTCAAATATGAACCAAATCAAAGAATTTCACGGTCGCCGGCGACTGGTCGACAGTGCGTAATGGCTCTCAGACATGACCGCAGTCACGTGGCGTATCCGCGTAAATCAAGCTGTTTCTGCGGTAGCCACTTAGGTACTCGTAACTTACCTTTTATTTTTCTCCAAGATGGAAAGTAGAATGTTCTTTCCCGGAACTTAAGTTACCTTTCTACCTTCTTCTTCTTCCTGCCCTTATCCCACACTAAGTGGGGTCGGCACAACATGTATTTCGTAAATCCATGTTGTTAGCTATTTTGGCTTATTGTTTTATGACCGGCCGCCTGCCTGACACCAACCTGCCTTTCTACCTATCACAACAACATTAATTTGCTTATACTCTGCAATGATTGGCTCACCAAGATATAGGCTGTGCCCAGATTAGAGTCCGTCGCTACTTCCAAAATTGTTTTCTGTATTTTTCTTGATGTTATTTCTTTTTATGATTTATGATAGACTGTGATTGTTAAAACAAATTTAAAAAGAACTGCCTCGTTGGTCTAGTGGTGGCAAGCGCGACTGCTGATCGTGACGTCGTTCGATCTCCAGGTCAGCCAAAGTGTTATTGGGGTTTTCCGTGTGAAATTCCTAAGTAGCAGCCCGGAGTTTGGATTTGTGCCGTGTTGATGGCAATAGGCTCGCCTCATATTACATGCGACTTAAAAATAACGGCGAAATGAGGGTGTTACTATACACCTCTGCCCTACCCTTCGGGGAATACAAGCATGACATTATGAAAAAAAAAAAGTATTATTACAGTCGGTTCAGTAGTTTAATGGTGAAGTCCAAGCAAATAAACAGATGTATTATCTTTCATATATATAACATTATCCGATACCAATACTGGCCTTCACTCAAATCGATACAGTATACAATCTTCCTAACGTAAAGAGTAACGCAAAAGAAATCCTAACCTATTTACAAAATCTATTTCCTTCAACTGAGTTAAGCGGGGGAAAACATCTGTTGTATTCCACGTTTTTCTTTAATCCTTACAAATTCTCGGTGATTTAAATCCAAAGATAAATATGAATAGGACAAGAAGAATATAAGAACGCTGGTTGGTAAGGTCATGGGTCCGCTCAACGGTAGGTCTCAGTTACATTGGTGCCGATGTGCCGATCCTGTTGTGCACAAACTTAATTTAGGCTATTGCTATCTTCTTCACTCTCATAGAATAAGAAAGAGACGGACGTAGAGCTGTCAAAAGTTGAACTAAAATTTCCATAGAAAAGTCGACGCGTCAGAACGTGTCGACTAAAACAAGGTGAAGTTTAAGGCGTAAACTAGTTTGACATCTCTAACTTAAACATAACATAACAGCATGCCTGTATTTCCCGAAGGGTTAGGCAGAGGTGTATAGTAACGCCCTCATTTCGCCGTTATTTTTAAGTCCCATGTAATAGAGGGCAAGCCTTTTGCCATCAACCGGTCACAAATCCAACTCCGGGCTGCTACTGAGGAGTTCCACACGAAAAACCTAATAACGCTTTGCCCGACCTGGGGATCGAACAGGCGCGCTTGCCATCACTAGATCAACGAGGCAGTCTCTCTTAGTTTTTTGTTTATTACCGTCCTTTTCTCCCGCTGTCTGTTACTAAAAGATAACAATTCTCTAATTCTAGTTTAATTGGCGTACAAGGGAATCGGCTCCATTATCTATTATACTATCTATGTGCTCCTTGGATCAGATGAGATCCCTTTGATGCCTTTCATCATCAGCTTGGCCTATTTAATCCACTGCTGATGTACCTCCGAAGATGCGCCACGCAGTATACCCCAGTTCACTCATTCAGATCATCGATCTACCGACCGGCAATCACTCCGCGTGAATCCAGACGAGCTTAGTTTTAATAAACTTATAAGAAGGCATGTTTTTATCAAAGAGTAAAAATTTGTATAATGTACAATGCTTTTTGCTCATTCACAGATAATTAATCAGTGCGTGTTTGTTTGCGAGAGTTATTGCTTGTTATGTGATTAAATTCCTGTTACACAAACCACACAGTGAGACGACTTTCTGATAATCTTGGGTGTCTCATTAATCTAGTGGCTCACATGAAATTTTTGCAGATTATCATAGACTTTCAGGTTTTTTCGCAAATAGAAAAATTCTCGAGGTCTTAAAAACTAAATGAAGCCCGTATTCCTCTAATAACTACGCAGAGGTGAACTGATGTACATTCTCCCGACAATGGATTTAGGTTTATATAACAGTGGAAATGCCTATTGTTATTTCGAATGCACAATTTCGAGGCTTGGTTTAACAGTTTGCCCTGCTTTGAAATCGAATCCAGAGCTTTTCATTGGGCAGCTATTATTCTTCAATTTCGTTGAAGTATAACCGGCATACGCCATTTTGCATAGAAGCATAAATACGAATAAGCCCATTGATGCCACACTGCTGAGCAGAATGAGAAGGGTTCCAGGCCTTAGTCCACGACGCTGGCCTGGTGAGGATTGGTGGACTACACACATCATCGAGAACTTGTTTGTTTCTGGAGCCCTCACAGATACGCATTGTGCAGATTTCCTCACAATGTTTTCCTTCACCGTTAACGCAAGTGATATCAGTTGTATAGTAGTTGTTACTAAAACTAGCTAACTTACACATCCTTACTCCATAACCTGTCACATTCACAGGCGATATATCACCGCGACAGTTATTGCTTGTAGTTGTGATTAAATTCCTGTTACGGCGACCACAATGGCGGCGTTAATTACTAGTTCACCGTTGATCTTGATTTGGTTGAATGTGTCTCGCATTCCAGTGTTTTGTTAGTTGAAATAGCAGTAGGCAGTTCTGTATTGTAATATTCGCTCTCTCTCTCATGTCGTTACGAGTTTAACGAGAATAGCTCATACCACGGTTAAAAGATTTGCCAGTCAGCAAGGTATACAAGGTTAGTCGGAAAGGGGGTACTAAGCCGCGGGCCACTTAATGTATCACTGACGATTGTTTTAAAGAAAATGAAAAATTTGAAAATTTGATAAAAAAAAAACATTTATGCAAATAGATTCTTATTTTAGTTTTTTTTTTTAATTCTTCATCCCTGCTTTAGATACGAATTCAGAAAATGGAGTTTCTAATCCGTGACCCCAAATATGAACTAAAATGTAAACACAGCGGATCATAGCTGAGGCTAGATAGAATTTAGCGTATTTTTTATGAAATCTTTGAACAGCTATTTTTCTTAAACTATTGACTTTTGAGGAAAGTAGTAGAACAATAGTCATCTATTACTATGGGTACTTTAACACCCTTTCGGCTTAGTACCCCCTTTCCGACTAACCTTGTATACGAATGTTTAAGCAATACTTTAGTATGTCCAGCGCACCCTGGGCAGTCAGCCCCACTACCACCCTTGCTGACTGGCTGATCTCTTTACCACGGCATGAGCTATTCTCGTATAGCTCGTACGCGAAACAAGACGAAGAAGATTGTCAAGAAGATGAAGAAGACAGTCAAGAATATGATGAAAATGAAGATGATTGTTAAGAATATGAAGAATATTGTCAAGAAGATGAACAGCTTGCAGTATCCCATCTTGTGCGTTAATTACATGATATGTTTATCAATCCGCTTGGTATTTAAATACCTACCTAATTATACATATATGGCTGCTTCGTTGGTCTAGTGGTGGCAAGCGCAACTGTTGATCGTGAGGTCTTAGGTTCGATCCCCAGGTCGGGCAAAGTTTTATTGGGTTTATCCGTGTGGAATTCCTTAGTAGCAGCCAGGAGTTTGGATTTGTGTCAATAGGCTCGCCCCTATTACATGAAACTTAAACATAACAGTGAAATGAGGGTGTTACTATACACCTCTGCCCAACCCTTCGGGGAATACAGGCGTGATGTTATGTTAATTTTATACGCGCAGATAATTTGATGATAATTTAGACACAAAATCGTAATCAATGTTGTGTCTAAATTATCAACAAATTATCATTCTAGTCAAAATGTAATCATTCTAGTCAAACGCGAGTACTAACTAGCAATTTTGTGGTTCAGTGAGTTTAAATAAATCTCGACTTACTTAAACAACTACTTATATAATAAGTACAGCTTGGAAAATTTCAGATACGGTGGAGAGGGAACCGAAATGTTGTATGTTTAACTTATGAAATGTATTAGACATTTCCTTACGAACGTAGTCAGTACGTACCTACTCAAACATAAAACATAATCAGCCCATTACACTCCTAATGCAGGCCAGGCCTCTTCTCAGAATGAGAAAGGTTTAGGCCTTATTCCACCACGCTGGCCTGGTGCGGGTTGGCGGACTACACACACCACCAAGAACTTTATGAACCAATCTCAGGTGTGCAGGTTTCCTTACGATGTTTCCTTTCACCTTTAACACAAGTGATAATCAAATTATGATGCGCACATGAATTCGAAAAGTCAGAGGTATCCGGGATCGAATTCAGACCCTCCTGCATGGAAGGCAAGCAAGGCAAATGCGTTTAAAGGCCAGTGTTGACACTGACACCTTTATGTGGAACGTCAAACGTCAAGGCGGATGCACACGTAGGCACACTATAAATATTATTTATTCATTTATTATACAAGGTTAGTCGGAAAGGGGGTACTAAGCCGCGGGCCACGTAAAGTATCACTGACGACAATTTTAAAGCAAGTGTTAAAATTTCAAAATTCGATAATTTTTATTTGCACCTAAAAAGATTTTTATTTTAGTTTTTTAAAAAAAAATTATACCTGCTTTAGTTATGAATTCAGATAATTATTTTTTTAATTCGTGACCCCAAATATGACCTAAATTGTAAAAACAGCTGATCATAGCTATGGACAGATAGATTTTAGCATATTTTTTACGAAATCTTTGAAAAGCTATTTCTCTTAAACTATCGAGTTTTGGGGAAAGTTGTATAACAGAAGTTATCCCTTATATTGGGTACTTTAACACCTTTTCGGCTTAGTACCCCCTTTCCGACTAACCTTGTACCTATACAAATATCAAAGTATTTATTGTATTTTATTTATGTAATTAATTAATTAATTTATTTATGTATTTGCTCATGCCCTCACTATCAGGACCCATCTGAAAACCAGCACTGCTATTCTTCGGTGTAGCAGCATTATGCCGAGATGGGCTCCTTTATTAGTATCGTGGAGACGTAACTTTTTTTTATTTATCATTTAATGTGTTTGTATGTCTGTAACGAGACTTAAATAAATAGTTTTCTTTCTTTCTTTCTTTCTTTCAACCGCTAGGCTATCACTGGTTTTAACGTACTCATATTCTGTCTTATTCCCACAGCGTACTAACTCATCAACCCATCTCTCATATCCATCACGGCGACAGTTATTGGTCATCGCTGTGATTAAACTCTGTCCGCGACCACACAATAGCCCGCGTTAATTACTGGCCACACTTGATATCGACTCGGCCAGTGATACGGTGCTAGTAAACTGTTTGTTGGAGCGTTTGGCTTCAAGTGTATATTGGGTTTGGAAGTCAAATGGAATGTCTTAAAGGAGTGCCGCGAGGACTGGCAAAGAATAGGCAACTCATAATTGAGCTGTGTTATGCAATAATGTGTCAACCCATAAAAATATCGTCAGTGGAAAGGTAAAAAGACTAAAGCGCCAATCTATACTAATATTATAAAGAGGAAAGATTTGTATTTTTGTTATGTAACGAATAAATTTAAAAACTACTGGACCGATTTCAAAAAATCTTTTGCCTTTAGAAAGCTACATTATCACTGAGTAACATAGGCTACGGGCGGAGCCGTGAGGACACAGCTAGTATAATATAAGTAGCTACTAATATACCTAACATACCTAGAGTATACATATGAAATAGATAATTTAATTATCTATTTAATATAACCATGAAAAGTAAAATAACTATGTTTATTTTCTTAAAAAATACTTTGAATCTCTCTACTGTAAAGTAGGTATATTGGCGCTTTAGTCTTTTTACCTTTCCACTGACGATATGAATTCTGTGTTAACTCCACCTAATTCTTCTGGTAGGTTTACTCAACATTTGAAAAAATGCCTAGTTTTAATTGAGCGCCGTTTATCAAAACATCTCTTAACGCAGTTTGCATTTTTCAAGCGTTGAGTAGACCTACCACAATAACTAGATGGCGTTAACACATAATTCATATTTTGTGGGTTGACACATTATTGCATAACACAGTCCAATTTTCAATCTTCTTCGTGAAAATCTACAATAGATTGGTGGCAAATTAACAACCGCGCCGATCATACTTTTCGCGAGGTTAACCTGCCGCGGTTGGTCCATGGATGGGTGACCGTTCGTTACACATCGAGAACCCTCCGTGCCTCGGAGAACACGTCAAACCGTCGGTCCCGGGTGCCATAAGAATACTTATGACAGTCGTTACGGGTAGTCAGAAGCCCAAAAGTCTGATAAACGGTCTAACCTTAAGATATCGGCATTGCCCAGTTACTGGGTTGCGGAGGTCTGATGGCAGTCAACTGCCTTGATGGTTTAGTGGTCGAAAGCACGACTGCTGAGCCTGAGTCCAGGGTTCGATCCCCAGGTCGGGCAAAGCGTTATTGGGTTTCTCCATTAGGAATTTCGCAGTAGCAGCCCGGAGTTTGGATTTGTGCCCGGTCAATGGCAATAGGCTCGCCCCCTATTAAATGGGACTTAAACTGGCTAAATGAGGGTGTACTAAAATCACCTCTACTGAACCCTTCGAGGAATATAAGGCGTGATGTTATGTTATGATGGCAGTCGCTCCGTGTAAAAAACCGGTATTCAGCCGTATCTGGCTAGACTGGAAGCTGACCCCAATATATTTGGGAAAAGACTAGGCAGAACAGAACTTCGTGTAGTAAAACATCGTGAGAAAAATAAATGTTTTCAAATAATAATAAGCACGGGAGAGTTTAAAAAAGTAGAGTAGTAGGTACCATCCAAAAGGGCTCCATAAAGTTCTCGATGGAGTGTGTAGTCCGCTAATCCGTACCAGGCGAGCGTGGTGGACTACGGCCTAAACTCTTCTCGTTATGAAAAGAGGCCTGTGCCCCGCAGTGAGACAGTAATGTGCTGATTATGCTTATAAGCAGTTTTTAGGGTACCGTACTTCAAAAGGAAAAAGGAACCCTTATAGGATCACTTCGTTGTCCATCTGTCCGTCTGTCTGTATCAAGTGATACGGTCTTTTATGTCGCATATTTTGACACTGGCAAGGAAATCAAAGCCTACAGGGTACTTCCCGTTGAATTAGAATCATGAAATTTGGCAAGCAGCAATGTCTTATAGCACAAGTAAAGGGAAAATCCGAAAACCGTAAATTTGTAGATATACATAACAAAAAAATGCACGGAACCGTCGGTGCGCGACTCCGACTCGCACTTGGCCAGTTTTTTCTGTATGAGGTTATAAATTCTCTATGGATGCTACTGATTATTATTTTACTGATTTATGATCAGAATGCGTTAGAAGTGTATTTTAAGCTGATTATATTAAAACCAGGAGCTACAAGTTTATCAAGTCTCAGTAAATTATGATCATCAGCCCATTTGTCTATTACAAACGTTTTAATCAGTAACTGTCACTGACAATCGAAGTCGTTTACGAAGACAGCTGAGCACGCCAATGCGAACATAATCGACGACAATTAATACTGATGTAATTGACATCTAATCTTCTTTGAACGTTGTGTTTTTATGACAATAGACAGTAGGCAGACTACCGGACGGACAAGTAATAGGATGAATATCATAATCTGACCATTACTGTCCCACTGCTGGGCACGAGTCTCGTCTCAGAATGAGAACAGTTTAGGCCTTAGTCCACCGCGCTGGCCTGGTGCAGTTTGGCGAACTACATACACTATTGATCGATTAACCCGTCAATAAATAGTTTTTGCATGTATAGATCTTTCTTTTTTTAATTATAACGTTCTCCACACTAGGATTTTTCCTGTATCGTGGGTGCGTTTACAGACACAAATCTTCACATGCACAAACACCCAGACCCTATGTCCCTATGTACTATACAACGTGTTACATAATTCCCCATGAAAAATGTAAGTAATCAAGTAGTCTCTATGGTTGTTGTCACCTCTCAGAGGAAATTTGGTATGAATGTAAATAACTTTCTGGGTAGTCTATACTCTTTAGTTTTATATTTTTAGGGTTGCGTTTCAATGATGATTATTTTGTTTTATCCAAATTCTTTTTTTTTTCGGGTCATACTACGATTTTCAAATATTGCCAATAGACACTTTACAAGGGACCTTTTAATCCCCTTTCCGCTTTAGGGGTATTTTTGAAACACGTCGTAGATACAGATCTATGCACAAAAGCATGCTACTTTCAAGTGTATGCTACATACTAGCGATCGCTAAAGCCTTCATTAAATGTATCAGCATGCTTAAAATACACTCGGAAGGCATGCTATAAACGAGCATTCATCTTAGTAGCAAACAAGCATGTTTTTTAAATCACGTGTATGCTAGGCCTTACACCTGTATCTCTACTTATCTTGCGAACCATTAAGTATGGTAATAATATGCAAAACATTCACAAAACGATCCAACTGCTTCCTGACAATCGCAATCATCTCCCAAATTAATAACAATAGGAAGGAAATCATAGGAGATCTTAGCAGTTTATTACGTGGATTAATTTCTGTGAGGTGACGTAATGAAATTCCAAAGTGACGTCATGACGCGCTGCGCTCGCGTCTGTTCAGCTTATTAATTTTGTTTTAATTACCCATTGTTGGGTGTGAGATGGTTAATAATTAAGCTTAGTGTGACTTGTTGGTAGATTTAGTGCTGTGCTAGATTAAGGTGGATCATTAGAGCCACCCGGCACCCGACCAGCACCGCCTCACCTTGTGCTGTTAGTATTCTTTATATGGACTTCCATGGATTAACGCTCACTACATCAACTTCGTAGCGTCACCGGATCGCCGCGCCCGCAAGCTGACCACGCGCGGACGGAGAATGGACCACGTGGTGTCCACTCGTTGAGCGGCCCAATATTCACCCTCTTTTTTTCTAAAATTTCGTGTACCCAATAAGCTTTCTTTTGGTTGACAACGCGGCGTCCACTCGTGGACCACCTATCTACAACGGGTGGACGCCGAGCGCAGAGGCTGTGCTGGTCGGGTGCCGGGTGGCTCTAATGAGCTATAACGTTTATGGAACAGTTAAGTAGGAAGTTGGCGTATATTATAAGAGCCTCTAGGTATTTCGATACTCAAGTACGTCTATGATACCCTTTTTTATCGTTGGAAAATCCTCTTGGATGTACCTCGCCCGGGGAAGGCGAGGGCGTCTGCCGGACTCTTATGGCTAAAAACCAACGATGTTCCTCCTCCTGACCGTACGGCTGGGGTCGCGGGATTCGCAAAAGCATGCACCGCAGCCCCGGTAGGTCCCGTCCACCAGCCACTGGCGGACCTCTCCTCTGTGGGACCTTGCCCCACGTCCTCCTAAGAGGCGCGCGCGGAACACTGCGTGCCGCCTTCTCAGGCCTGTGGCGAGTCCCCTAACCCGCCGCCCGCTGGCCAACATCTAGCGTACCTTAAGCAGTCAGCCTTGCTATCAAGCTTGCTGACTGGCTAATGCTTTCGTTACGACATGAGCTATTCTCGTAAGCTTGTGTCGACGCGATAGAAGAAGGGAACAGTTTAAGCACCGAGGGAGTCAGTATCTGCCTCGTTGGTCTAGTGATTACAAGCGTACCTGCTGGTTGTGAGGTCCTGGGTTCGATCCCCAGGTTAGGCAAAGTGTTATTGAGTTTTTCTGTGTGGAACTGCATAGTAGCAGCCCGGTCTTTGGATTTGTGCCCGATTGACAGCAATAGGCTCGCTCCCTATTACATGGGACTCAAACATAACGGCGAAATGAGGGTATTACTATACACCTCTGCCCAACACTCTGGGAAATAGAGGCGTGATGTTATGTTATGAAGTCAGTACTGCTACATGTAATGTCTGGTGTTTCTTCGTCGTCTGAAAGTTCTGCTGGCCTATTGGGTTCACTTGTCGTCAATAGAAAGCTTGCAAACAATTTTCTCACTGACTATTATGAAGATGAGTTTAAAATAGAGATATTGGTTGTTATGGTATAATTATCACTTGCTTTTTTAAGCAAAATCGTCAGGAAACCGGCATACCTGCGAGATATTTCTCGACGGCATGTGAAGCTAAGTCAGAGGCCCATGGGCGGCATAAACTCAGACACCAGGTAAATGATAAATTATTTTTATTTCTGTAAATAAATCTGTTACAGACGCTTTTACAAGTCAATGTAATATTTTTTTTTAAGACTAGATAGCATCGTCATTTCCTATCTGACTAGCTCTGAGAAGAAAAGCCGAAACAAACTCAGAGATCCAGATCTCTTTAAAGTTCAGATTAGTCACTAACCACACGAAAAGAAAAAGATTGGTTTTAACTTTAGAAAATTTGTTTTAACAGTGTTGATAGTTGTGTCTATTCATACCTGATAAATCTCTTAAAAAGAATAGTATATACTGAACCGTGTACCCAAACGGAACAAATTACTGATTTAGGTGCTTAATTCCATTCCCCAGCTTCCATTTCCGCCTATGTTTCCCTTAAATAAAATATCAGATTTCCGTTTCCGTGATACATCCGTTTTAACATGAATACAAAGTAAAATACATTTTAACATATTTACAAGTACTTCAAAGTACTCTTGATTACCCGCTGTCTGTGATGTATGTAGATTTTACGAAGTTTATAAGAGCTATGCGGGCCGGCTAGCACGAAATAAAGTGTCGAGTTTATTGTTGCTACGAGTATATGACCCGTTCAGATGGGCTATCCCACTAGCTCATAGCGCTGGCGTAAAAAAATCTTTGTGATTTTTACAGGCAGCGCTTTTGTTGATGCAGTTTATGTGGTGGGTCATAACACTAGTTGTTGCATTCAATCTATTGGAGTAGGCGTGAATTATAAAGTATAGGTGGTACAGTCGGCGAGATAAGTTAGTAAATAAGTGGATAAAGACAAATATTGATATGTTAAATGAATATTCCAAAAAAGTATAATATAGTTTCAAATACTAAAACTGTTTAGATACAACTCTGAGTATATTTTAAAGTTTTTTTGTTTTTTTTTTCAATTTTTTCTCGAGGCTTTAGTTCACCTTGCGTGACTATGGAAGCCTCATAGGTACCTACCTCCTATTTAATACCTGAAATATAACATTATATAAAAACAATTACTATCTATAAAGATTTAATACAGCATATTAAAAAAAAATGTCGACATAAGGGAACCGCTACACAATACCACTGGAACGGACTCCCCAATAGAGGAATTAATGTCGCTTCCAATCAACTTTCCAAAGAAAGCAAAAGCCGCTCACAAATCCACAGATTATGCGTCTCAAAGAAAGGCCGACTAAGAACAACACCAATTCCCCCATTATAAACATCGGCACCAATGAAACCATGCACCAACTCCATAATTTTAAAGTTTTTATTGATGCGAAACATCTAACGCGGTGGTACGGCTGTGACAGCGACTGTTGCATGGCGACGCTCGCGATGGCAGACACACGACGGCAGACCTTCGGAAGTCGTCGGCTCCCTTCGGTTTGATTCGGCCAGCTTTTTCTTTTCAAAATGAGTTTCGATATTTCACATATCGTCGCTGCGCCTGCATAATCCGCTAAGTATTTTTTTTGAAAATCGGTCTTTTATGCTGTTTTATAATACTTCTCAAGCCACGTGCACCTGTAAAATCCGTTTTCTAATAATTTACTTGGTTAAGATGATAGCAAATTAAATGATTAGAAATCGGATTTTACAGGTGCATGTGGCTTGAGAAGAACTATAAAATAGCATCAGACTGATTTTAAAAAAAGAAGCGGATTTTGCAGGCGCAGCGACGATATGCTATTTTTTAAAATATAAATTAGTCTTCCAACTAATTTCATATTTAATCTTCATATTATTCTTTTCATATTTGATCTACTATGTTGGGCTACTCTACTTATAACGCCAGTCACGGATATATACATTGTATATCGCTGCACCGCCCGCATGCCCCCAGTATGTAAGTAACAGACGCTGAGCGGTTTGAAAGCTCTTTAAAGATTCCTTCGTTTACGGAACAATGTTATTTTCTACACAACATGCTAGGTTTTTGAAGAAGAATCTAGAATTCTCAGAATTTGTAAGTGCCTTAGAAATATCTAAAGTGGAATGAATGTGGAGATCTTTGATATTTAGTTTTTTTTAGGTAATAAGACGGCAAACATGTTTCATGATGTTGCATTCTGGTATATTATTGTGCTCTTTACATGCCGTCAAAATTATCTATATATCTAAAACTAGCAGTTAGCCTGCGACTTCGTCTGCGTGAATTTTCATACAAAGTTCCATCTCCTATTTTAGCCCCTTAGGGGTAGAATTTCCAAAAATCCTTTCTTAGTTGGATGCTTACGTCACAAAAGGAACCTACTGTCCAAATTTCATGTTTCCAGTTTCATTGGTTTAGGCTCTGCGTTGATGAATCAGTCAGGACAAGTAATTATAGTTATATGCATAGGTATAGATAGCAGTGGCGAAGGCTCCATACAACTCGATTCCTATCGGCTTCCCTTTCGAAATATGGCAAATACTAGTATCTGTTATTTTCAATTATCATTTAAACAAATAATTATTTACGAAGTTACATTGCAGGTATAACATTTGCTTGTGAAGGTAACAATCAAAGAAATAAGTTATAACATATTTTGAGTTTGGTCCGGCTTCCGTTTTAAGAAAATTCACCCTTCGCCACTGATAGATAGATAGATATACGTAGGTGCAGCTACGTATGAGAATTTTAATGAATTCCATGCACCAAACTATTGTTCTAAAAAAAATTGTTACAACTGCTGGTGCTCTTTGTAATGCTGGACAATTATACATACTTTATTTTGTTTATTCTCTAAGTTAAGCAGACACTCAAGCTAAAAAGATTTTTTGCGTAAGGTGAATGCTCTGGTCAATCCCAGTCCCGCGGTCGATGTCATAGCTTCCCGGGGTGACACATTGTGCATTTAATCGGTGTCCGACATAACCCTTCATCTTTCTCGTAGGGTAACTAGGAGGATAACCCCGCGATAAAAAAAATCTTGGAAGATTTAAGCATAAAATGAGAATGTGAAACAATGAAACATCCGGATTCAAACTTACACTATTATCTTTCAAAACACAACCTCTCTTCACTCCACACAAAGTCCACTTAAAACTTACAGTACGCAAAATAACTTATACCTAAATTGAATCTACCCACATTATGGCGCAGTAACCGTTACTCGGCACTGAGATACGTTAAAATGAAGTAAAACCTGCAACTTTGTCACTAGCAATAAAACTCGGCGCTCTGTTCACTACTACAGTACTGTTAACCGAATATAGGCTCTTTTAAATTTCGCGCATATAAGAAGGAAACAGTAACTGTAAAAACTATCAAATAAATAAACAACATAACATCACGCCTTATATTCCCCGAAGGGTTCTGCAGAGGTGTTTTAGTACACCCTGTTTCGCCAGTTATGTTCAAGTCCCATGTAATAGGGGGCGAGTCAATTGCCATCAACCGGGCACAAATCCAAACTCCGGGCTGCTACTGAGAAATTCCTAATGGAAAAACCCAATAACACTTTGCCCGACCTAAAAATCAAAGATGAAATTAGTTAAATGTTAACTAGACGCCATTTTGTTCCTAAAAAATCTATTGTGTAACTACTTGCACGAACTTCAGGGCGACCAAAACATTTCACCCGAACTGTACGTGTTGCTTCGGTTTAATCTGATCCAGTGTCTTAAATTCTGGATGTTTCAGAATAGCTTTAAATGTTTTGACATTTGGAAGACGGTAAGGTTGGTTTTCTGGTTTAGCTTTTGGGGAATTCTAAAGTGGGGTTACACGCAGATAACATGACCCGCCCCTCCAAATTACCATTTCAATGTGTTTAGTCACATCTTTACGAAAGAGTGTGTATGTAGTTGTTGGTTTTTTTTGACGGCTGTCTCAACACGCACACATGCGTTGGGAGTATTGGTGGTGCTTTATAAATACTTTCACAAATATATTGAAGCGTTTTGAATAATGGAGGGGCGGAACATGCTATCGTAGTTTATTTCAAATCGCTTTGGGGTATTGTTTGTAGCAGATAGTCGTGTCTAAGAAGTTATTTTCACCGAGACGGATAATAGGATCGCTCTGTCGGCTGCAAAATAGGTATAGTCCAGCCATTTAAATTTTGTATAAAAGGTAAATAAACCTTTGATTGTGAAACATTCATTTTGCTTTAAGAATCCGTTAATTATAATACATTATTAAAAGGTCTTAACACTTATTCTTTAATTAAAATGGTTCCTAAAGGAAATATAAATGTTTGTTTACGCTTTAAACACAATTTTAATGGCTAGACTTTACTTCTACAATCAATTACGAATCTGTTTGTCATGCGTTCTGATTACGGTAATAATTAATTAATTCTCTTACAAGCGTTCGTTGTAGTGGTGTAATCGGTTTTTCGACGTTTATTTTCCAACATATTTCGATATAAGGAAGCAATGTGTAAGATGAGAGGGCATTACTCTTATTCAAAGACCACATACATGGTGTTTCATACATTCGCGGATGAATATGTAAGCTATAATCAATCTAAGCCACAATACACCCGACGTCGCCCATCCACACAGGATGAATCGTGTATTTTGTAACAGAGCACTTTATGCTTTATTGAGGCCGCCAAATGGATTGGTAGCATTGATTCTATCTGTGGAAGTGTCTTATGTGAGTATATTGTGCGACATAAGTTGGTAAACAAGTAGATAGAGACAAATTAATCTGAGCTAAATGGACTGCCTTTTTGGTCTAATGGTCGCAAGTGCGACTGCTGAGCATGTGGTCTTGAGTTCGATCCCCAGGTCGGACAGTGTTATTGGGTTTTTCCATTGAGAATTTCTTAGTAGTAGTCCGAAGTCTGGATACGTGTCCGGTTAATGGCAATAGGCTCGCCCCCTATTACATGAGAATTAAACATAACTGGTAAACGAGAGTGTATTAAATACCTCTGCCGAACCCTTTGGGGAATAAAAGGCGTGATGTTATTTTATGTCGAAATGGATACGCTAAGGGATGATTTCCACCAAACAGCTCGCATCGGATCGGAAGGGATACGAACGGATGCAGCGACAGCCGATCGCGTCTGGCAGGTTGTCGACGCATACGATCGGCTCCGTACCGTCCGAACTTTGGCTAATATCATCATTCCTCAATCTATCATTCAAAATTAAGTTCTTCAGTGAACTCATTATAATATTGCAAAATACGCTTTGACAAAGTTAATTTAACTAAAACATAATTACACACTACACACATGCACCCTCCGTAACTTAATAAAGAAATTTCATGTAACGCAAGTGACTTATGAAAGCACATAAGATTTATATCTCTCAGAAGTGGGACTGAATAAATGATGGTCTGTTTGTTGGCTTGAGGTTCCCCCGGGCCCCAAGTGGTTTGTCTGTAAATTAGATTTTGTTTGTCTGGCTCTAGGTGTTGTGTTCAATTCTTGGGACCTAAAACATTCTTGGAGGAAATTTGTTCACCTTTTTTGGGAAATTCTATTTAAACTTGATTTAACTCGATTATGGAGATATTTTTAGGTTTAATGTGAATACTTGTTACATTAAGGGCTATATTAATAAACAGCTTTCATTTGAGAGATATCCTAAGTAAGTATGAATGATTATATTAAGTTTTGAGTATGAATGTGGATGGCTATAAGAGTAGACGAAGACCAAAGAAACGATGGATGGATAGTGTGAAAGATGATATGGATAGAAAGGGGGTGACGACTGAGATGACGGCTAATAGAGATGTATGGAAGAAGAAGACACTGTGCCGACCACAAATAGGTTGGGATAGAGGAGGATGATGATTTGAGAGATATCCCAAGAAGAGCTACTATAATGTAAAACACATTTAACACTTTTTTTTTAATTTTGTCATCTTATAGGGATCTTTCGAATGAGAGCCGTTTATTCATACGTGTCTTAATGTGTTTTGAAAGTGTTACAGTTAGTTCATACAGAAACTGTTTACAGGATCGTTCTTAGCGGATCCGTTTTTATTTTGTTGATGGCGCCCGTAGTTTGTTGTGAGCGAGTTCACATATACTACAGTATTCCGAATCCAGTAAAAAGTACTGGACGGACATTGTTACACATTCCATTTTGTCATCAAAAACTGGATGCCGGAACAGTATAAAAACGGATCCGTACATGAACATGTATGGAGAAGTATGGGTGCCTTCACACACGTTCCGTTATTTTAATCGTATCCTGCCTGCCAAATGGGACGCAACTGCCATTTGTTTAACTGATCCGTCGGTACAGATATGAACAACACATCCAGTACCGACGGATCCGCTGTGTGAACGGGCTCTTGGATGTTTTGAAATTAATCACAATACTTTTTGATATTCAAAAATATCTTGTCAAGAAAATATAATAACGAAAAACGCTCACTTTAATAGCGTTAAGTTTCTTCAACCTTAGTGACACCAAACTTAAAACAACTTTTAAGTTCGAAACCAAAAGAAAAGCACCATGTTTTTACCAAAGCTTCGCTCACCACAGAGCATAAAAGGGATCGCAGTTAACCAACTTAAATACACGAAAAGTTCCCATCAATAGCAGACCGGTGGCAATGAGCTGTGAATTCACTTCGTTCCGTTAGTTCCTTGTTTTTATCGGAAAGTGAATTATCAGACGAACTCCAAGTAAGTGTTCTTAGAGCCAAGCAAAACTACTTTGCTTTTGATTTTACGCTTCATTTAACTTTAATAGAAAAATACTGCCTCGTCAATAGTTTGGTATGTACATGTCTGTATGTTTTTACGTAGAGTACATGCTTGATTACTTTCAAGTCAGACTTTGTTTGCTTACTAAAGTTTGTTTTCAATATGAACAATTTTAGAGGGAGTTCAAGAGTTTATCAATGTACCTAGTTAGCCTGCTCATGGTTCGTATTCATTTAAACCAATTCAGTGACTATTTTCTGTCGATAAAACTGAAAAACTAGTCATCCTTCCTTGCAAGTCAATGGTAATAGAGAAGCATTCAGCAAATTGCAAAATCGAAATGTATAGCCATAATTAAACATTAAACTTTTTTAAATGAAATGTTTCTTCATATAATAGCAGATTTTAGATTAGCCCATTACTGTTCCACTGCTGGGCACGGGCCTCTTCTCATAATAAGAATAGTTTAGGCCTTAGTCCTACCACGCTGGCCTGATGCGGGTTGGCAGACTACACTCCATCGAGAACTTTATGGAGCCTTCTCCCGTGTACGCAATCACCGTTAACGCAAGTAATAATCAAATAATGACCCGCACATGAATTTGAAAAATCGTTGGTACGGGCCGGTGTAGAACTCAAACTGTCCTGTATGGAAGACAAGCGTTCAACCGCAAGACTACTGCTTTGTATGTTGTATAGCTCAAGGAAAATAAAAGATTACATATTAGAGAATAGGAATCGCTCTTACCCAAAACATAAACCTATGTCACTTATTAATCCTCATCATACAATATTGTTCTCGACAGTCGACCCTCAGCTTCCATTGCTTGTTATCTACTATCGTTAATGGGACACTCAATATGTTTGCCAAATGCGTTACTATTGATCTGATACGATTAATAATAAACAAGGAAGAGTCAGGTGACTCGATAGATAATCCCCTTGTTAATTATACAAGAGATGTGTTTGGGAATGTTAATGAAGAAAATTTTTGTGTTGTAAATGATATTTAAGACGATGTTTTGTTTAGATAAGGGAAAGTTAATTGGAAGAACATTTTCAATGTTTACTAAGATTTCGATGATAAGACAGAAAAAAAATATATAAGATAATAAGTCCAGAAGATATTAAAGCAATGGTTTTGATAATAATTATTCTGATAGCTAGTTAGCTAGCTACATATCTGGTGTCCACGATAAAGGTTTGCCTAGTAGTGTGATTACCATTGGGAATTATAAAATTTTAAACAAACCAGGAATATGTAAACTTTTTGCATCAAATTCATATTTTTGCTGAAATATAAATTATTTGTAGTTATTTATAACACACATTAAAATCTAAAGGGCACGACGAGTGACAGAATTGAGGAAGGTTCTTTTGGCTTGTGTGTTTACTTTTTACAGTATGAACTTAACTTGCCTAAAAAGGCTATCAAGAATGGTATTCAATCTATCTCCAAATCAAATCGTTCCACGGTGATCCTCGAAAATGTAGCCAAGCGTTCGTAAAACACAATATTGAGCCGCAAAAACGATGAAAAGCAAAAGTTTCCCCCCAAAGCAGGGGGCGAGCCAAATGACGCGTGAACCGCGCTCCCTGATCGGCCACTAAACGATGACGTATGAAGTTTTTTGGCTCTCACTATTTCAACGAGGTGACTCAAATTGGGAATAGTTTGGCAAACTTTTTGAACGATCATCGGGTTCGATTGTGCGTTGCTTTGTTTTATTTTCAACAGTCAACAGGTGTTTAAGTCTTATTTAATTTAAGTTTCCTTTTTCAGAACCGTGTTCATGTTTCAATATTCCCGGGACCGGTTAGTTTCGATTCGGTTTCGGTAGCAAGTTCTGCGGGCCAGAATTAAACATGGATCCGGGATTAAGTTTGTTTAGAAGTATCAACTTAATTGAAATACGTTTATACTATGTAGGTATAACGTTTATAGCGAAATTGATGGTCCAATATGAGGATTAGTTTTAATTGACTTTGAGAACTTGCACAGGATAACAAGTAGTTTATAATTTGTGTATTTCATTTTATAGAATACCTCAAAATTAATTTTGCCTAAAGTTTTCCCCAAATCGAGAGGTCAATTTGTTGGGATATCTTTTAATTAAAATTTTCACCTGATCCACTAGAATAAATGACGTCAGCAAATTCATCCGGGGTTGACTATGCCCCACGTAATGCGATTTTGAGACACTGAGCCGTCAATCGATTAGAATCATGACGCGGCACTTTCAAATAATCGATGCTAGAAAAAAAGGACGCAGACTGCACGGTTTATTCGTCATTAGTCTGTTAGAGGTTATATATATTTATGAACGCATTTATTTTTATGACTTTGGCTTTTACGGGCTTGATATTACCAAAATCCAGTTTAAGTTTAAAATATTTTATATTTCTACAGAAACTTTTATACTCTGTCGTGATTAACAGTCACAATCTTGTCGACGAGATGGCTTCAGTGTCTACGTCATGAACGTTCTAACCTTTGTTAGCCCTTCAACTTCTGCCTTTGCTATTACATTATTACCATATTGTTATGCCTCGCTCATTGTTTTTCGTACACCGGAAGCACATCGATTATACTCTTCGCTTTCAAAATCAGCATATAAATTAAATAGCTACCAGGTTGCGATGCAAAAATTGTGCTATAAAAAAACTTGACTATCGATGAACAAAATAATCTATGCATGAGTCCTTTGATATTTTTATAGCGGTTGTCCTGCCTTTATATTTTAGGTTTGGTTGGTAAAGCTCTCTGAAGCGGCAATCTTTCCATATTTATAGGTTTTATAGTATCTAGTAATATTTGCATACATTTTTTATACTTATTTAAAGGTTTTGTTTTATTTAATAAATTCGTTTGCAAAACAATAGTATGATCTATTTTGTTTACAAATCTGATATTTTACATTCAGTTCAGAAAAATCTTACGCTTTCACAAAATAAATTCTAGTTATTATTATATTTTAGGCATCTTGTATCATCTCACGTAATGGAATGATTAGAATGAATAGTGGAGATTCATAGAAGATGCCAGCCTGGAGTGTAAATGTGGTGCTGTTCCACAAATGATGGGATACCCGACATCATGTCCTGTCTCTTGAGTGCCCTGATACCTGCACGTTACAGAAACTAATGGACACTACTGATAATGCTAAGCTCGTAGCCAAGTTCTGGGCCGACTAAATTTAGATTTCCATCCACACGCTAAGAAGAATCTAGAATGATGGTGATGATTTTAACCAAATACAACACAAAATATTTCTTAAATTGAAGCATTTTCGAAGACTTATTAATTAAACACAATCATGTATGCAATGCACACAATCCGTAATTTAGCTCCACTGTCTTCATTTTCACTCGGCTGAAACCGAATAGAACAGATAGTTGCAATACGGGTACAATTGATTTCTGCCCAATGAAACGTTACATTCTGCTAAATCCGGACCTTTGTTAGCTCCAGGAATACTAGCAGTAATGAATACGATGATAGATGTGAAAACGTACTGATAATCTGTAATTGGCAACTTGAGTTGTTTGTGCTATATTTCAGTTTTATTTTTTGCTTCAGTTTCAAGAACTGCCAGTTTGTTAGTTTCTATGACGTGTGCATTTTTAACGTTGTTTTTATTTATGGTCTTTTTTTAATTCTTTTGAACTGGGCATTCGTTTATTAATAGCGGGGATTTCGTGCGAATTCCTAATGCTTTTTTAAAAATTGTAATTATATACAATTGAAAATATTCTTTCTGGAAAATAACTCATGTTATAGGGTATTCGACATGTTTATATATACATCTCAAAATCTTTGTACTAATACAGCGTGAATATATAAACCTCTACGGCCAAAATCCCCAAATAATTTTAATCTAAGCGGATCCCGTTTGACCTGCCCCTATGCTTCTATGAGCCATAACGTTGCCTAAAGCTATTACGTACCTGCCCTTTTCAATAGGTTTCTTTATCTCCGGCCTTGTTCATGCCTGTTATACCCAGTTACCCGGTTTTACGGAGCAGCCATTACTCAGTTAATAACTCATTGATCCCCCTTGAGTTATGGGGGATGGAGACGCTTCGGAGAATATTTCCCATTATGTAAGGACGGTGGGAATTAATTGCCGCAATTGTGTTTATTTAATTGATTGTTCTAAGTTTCTTGTTTTTCTTGGGTTTATTGGGTGTGCTATTAATTGTCTGTTGATTCATATTGGTAATAATGTACGAGTATTTGTGTGAAACGAGAATCAAGATGTTTTTTTTGCATAAGCCTCCACAGTCGCTTTTGTGTTTATTAGATGATTATTATCAGGCTTCTTAGATTCTAGTAACAACTTTCAACGTCAAGAAGGCAGTATAGACATAACATATGTCATGTATGTCATGCAATTTTAACTTCGACACCGGCTCAATTGCCAAAAAGGAAAAAAAAAAAAAACTTCCTGTGTAAGCAAATTACATTTTGATCACTTGCTTGTTTTATATTCTGCCACCAATTGAAAGCTTGAATTCGAAATCCTTATAACAGCTAAAAAAAATATCTAAAACTCTATTGAAATCTATGTTTGTAACTCAATCATTGTAAAAGGAGGAAACAACCCGAACTGACACGCAAGATACTTTTTTATTCCGGAATCGAATTCGTCTCCCAAGGGTTAGGTACCTATTCTCAATTTAACACGGGTGAAGGCTGCGAAAAATAGTGTTGTTTGAAATATATTTTTAGATTTTCATGTAGGTAGTAATTTGGAAAATAGAATAGTGACGTAATTACGATGTCTGACGTCGGTGTTTAGAGTTTTGATATAAATTGGAATTACAAAATTTGTTTGAAATAAATTCTAAATCTGTTTTGTTGGATTTATGTTTATGTAACAGCTAGAAATAACACCTCTGTCGAAATTATGTTGTAATAAGTAAAATGCTTGATTAGGGATATCTGAAATATTGTTCTTCTGCCTAGCTTTATCCCAGTTGCGGTCAGTTGCCAGTCTAATCAGATGCGACTGAATACCAGTATTTTACATGGACCGACTGTCATCAGAGCTCCGCTACCCAATTACACAATGCCGATATCCTAAGGTTAGACAGATTGTCAGAGTTTTGGGCTTCTGAATTTCTATAACGACTGTCAAAGATATTCATATGACACCCGGGACCGACTGTTTAACGTGCGCTTCGAGGCACGGAGGGGTCTCGATGTGTAACAAACGGTGACTCATCCACGGACTGACCGCGGCAAGCGCAGCTTAACCTCGCAAATCTTATGATCTGTACGGTTGGTAATCAAAAATATCAGAAAGTGGTTGGTTCAGAAATATTGTATTTTGAAATATTTACCCTAGATTTAAAGATTCAAAGTTTTATCTAGAATAGACACAGTATGGGTTCCTAAATTTATAAAGGTCTTATGGAAAGAGACCTACTAGCAAGCCTTCTAAGAATGTTTTGTGTTCATTACCTCGTACAGAATAACACCCATATTCTAAGGCGTTCCTCCAAAACTTACTCGACTCAGAACGGCCTCGAAACTACCTTCAAAATTGTATTCTTAGTCGCAATTTCGAGTGAAATTTGAGGTTCCTCGACGAAGTCATTACGTCATAATTTGAATTATCTGCATCGCGCAAATAACTCCGCGATAAAAAATTGTAAGGATTTTCGTAAGCATATTCGACAAAGTCTTCAAAATTAATTTTTATTACATACGAACTTTGACACTTCCTTCCTTAAGGTAGGTTCCGAGGTACCTTGAGTTTGACAGGTGATTCCTTACCTCGACTGAGGAAAAATCTCGAGTCTAGGACGTTTATGTCAAGTCGAGGTGGAGTCGAGTCGAGTAAGTTTTGGAGGAACGTCTTAGAATATGGGTATAAGTATCATATTTTACTGTCAACACCTCTATCACATAACATAACATCACGCCCTGTACTCCCCGAAGGGTTCGGCACAGGTGTTTTAGTACACCCTGGTTTCGCCAGTTATGTTTAACTCCCATGTAATAGGGGGCAAGCCTATTGCCATTAACCGGGCACAATTCCAGACACCGGCCTGCTCTGAGAAATTGCTGATGAAAAATTCAATAACACTTTTGCCGACCTGGGGATCGAACCCAGGACCCCGTGCTCAGCACTCGAACTTGACCACTAGACCAACAAGGCTGACCTCTTTCACTTCAGTCCAAATAACTAAACTATCACTGGTATCAACCTTTCAAAGAAACATTCCAACTCTTAGCTACTTTGTAAGCAACTCTACATACCTTACATAAAACCAATCCAGAAAACACGCATAAAATTTAAAATGCATGCGTATCCCATATGTTCCTACATACACCTCTATACATAAACATATATGTTTACTCCGTACCATAGCATGGGGCTTGTAAATATACAGTTAATCCTCCAGTTACTCGGCGAGGCGTACGACCCGTTTGCATGCGTCTGAACACACCATTACGTTGGCTTGTAACCGGGTAACTGCTGTTTAGATATTAAAGTCTTATTTCAACTGGTGGTGTGTCTGCGTGCTTTTGGAAAGATCTAAACATGTTCGCTGCGCCACGAATTATTCACAATTTTCCTTCAGTTGGGCGCTGTGTCGGGAAATTGGGCAATTCCCAGTTTTGTAGTACTATTTTGAGATGAATATGTTCAGCAGTGAACTGTGGTAGGTTACTTTTGTGATGAAGGCCAAATAATCACTTTTTAACAAAAAAAAAACCGACTTCAAATGGTCTATCTCCGAAGTTCTTCATCAGATCTTCACCAAATTTAAATGGGACCACTTCGAAAGAATACTCTTTCAAACAAAAAAATAATCATTAAAATCGGTTCATAATTAGCAAAGATATGGCGGAACAAACATACAAAAAAAAAAAAAACATGCAATCGAATTGAGAACCTCCTCCTTTTTGGAAGTCGGTTAAAAAAGGACTCATCGCGTTGCATTAGTAATTTATAGCAGTGATAGGCTATTGATGTGACCGTCGGACTGCCAAGTCATAGGTCTCGAGTTCGAACCCAAGACACGCAACTCTGACTTTTCACTAAATGGGTATTTATAATACCTATATACTAATATTATAAAGCTGAAGAGTTTGTTTGTTTGAACGCGCTAATCTCAGGAACTACTAGTTGGAATTGAAAAAATATTTTTGGGTTTATTGAGGAAGCTTATATAGGCTATATAACATCACGCTACGACCAATAGGAGCGGAGCATACATTAAAAATGTTGCAAAAACGGGAAAAATGTCCACCCATGCGAAGCCGGGACGGGCCGCTAGTTTATAATAAATATCGGCATTGCCCGGTAATTGGATTGCAGAGGTCTGATGGAAATCGCTCCGTGTAATATGCTGGTATTCAGCCACGTCTGGTTAGACTGGAAGCTGACGCCAAATATCATTGGGAAAAGGCTACAAAGATGATTTACAGTAAAAATAATCTTTAAAATGTTAACTGAGCGAAACTTTTAAAAAATAAAAAATAACCAATCACATTATCGTATCGTATCGCAGCCTAATGCCTCTCTGTAAAAGTTATTTATAATATTTATATTCTTTATCAGCTTTTGGTAGTAATTTATTTGTATTTGTAAATCAGTTTATCGTGGGGCACGGCAGTGCCCCCGCCAAGTCGAGCGCGAAGCAAACACTGCCGTACCATCCTTTAATTGAACCATTTCGCTGCATTTTCAGGCCCCTATTTGAGAACCTCTGGATAAAACCAGAACGCAGAAATTTTCGTCATCCAGTAAGCTATAATCACATACTTAAAATCCAAAATTTCAAGTCTGTAGGTCATTTAGATCCGAAGTTAAGCGAAAGCAAAGTTTCGCATTTATGACACTCACTCACTCACTCATGATCATCAGAGTAGAACTAGTACTTCCCATAAACTCAGAGAGTTGAAATTTAGTACAAAGTTAGGGTTTAATGGCCACATAAAGGAAAAACTATAAAAACTAGGACAATCGAAGATCTGGAGTACCTGGTGACCCTGATTAGAAAACACAAGAGCTCAACCAAACTATTAGAGATCGACATACCGCCTTTACAAAAAATATTCAACTTGGTAGGGCGCTTCATTTGATGTCAAAAATCGAAGGTCTGAAGTATCTGATGAAGAACCCTCAGCTGGTCTCAGCTGTATTAGAGATATGGTAATGCCCCCTTCTACTATTGGTACATAAAAAAATCGACTGTCATTGCAAAAATCCAGCGTAGTGGGACACATCTTCTAATCTAATTTAATCTAGCCTATAGCGTCCCACTGCTGGGCGAAAGCTCAAGCTTCAGTGATCACCGAATACAACCGGCTTAGGCGTAAATACCGCGCCGATCTTTCAGAAATTAAACCGTCTAAACTGTCTAAAAGAATAAATAATGAATACAATACGAAAAACTGTTGCTACTGTACAAGAATCAGAACCGGAAAAAAAGAAAAGAAAGATTTGTAATAATAAAATAACTACTCCTAAAAAGAAAAAACTGTGTCAAATAAGAAAATCTAATAAAATAAATCAATATGCCCACGTCTCTAGAAAAAGAAGTGAAATCCCACCAAAAAAATTCTGTAAAAAACTAGCCAAGTCTCGATGGAGCTGCTTGTTTATCTCTAAAAATTTATGAAATCTAGACAAAGTCGTGCCAAATTTAAGGTTCCTTACTGCGATTTCTTTATTATTATAGTTAATGTTGTGTGACTTGGCCGTTGAAGGGTACACAAGGGTACAAAACCAGGTGCTTCATGACACCATTGCACCAATCTGTTGCCAGAACCGCTACCCATTGACGATGGAAAATTGCCACTTGGAAAACGTTGATTCAATGACCAGTCAATTGTAGGCTTGATAAAGCTGCGTATTTCAATAATACTTATGTATAGGCGAGCCTAAAACAAACAGTATAAAAAAAACCAGTACAGACGGACTTCTAATCATTGACAGAAGTCCGTCTGTACCTGACCCGTTGACTTGTACCCACTAACGTATAAAGAATGATCAACGGCCAAGTCACACAACATTAACTATAATAATAAAGAAATCGCAGTAAGGAACCTTAGACTTGGCACGACTTTGTCTAGATTTCATTACTTTTTAGAGATAAACAAGCAGCTCCATCGAGACTTGGCTAGTTTTTTACAGAATGTTTTTGGTGGGATTACGTATTATATTTTTATTATTATGTACTTTGTGTGACTATACAAGCAAATGAAGCAGCTAAATGTATTTCAGCAATAAATGTTTTTTACATTTTTGGAATGTAACAGACTTTTTCAATTGATATGTTTAATTAAACAATATTTCACTGGCTTTTTTCAGCCGTTCATGTTCCCACATTTCAGGAGCAGTTTGAAACTGAAAATGCTTAATTTTAAGGCTTATTTGGAAAGCGTTCAACGTTATTGCTTTGTTTCTCTAAGGGCTGATTTTCAATAGTCAGATAACTTTTATCTGAGGAATAAAAATGGCGGTTTGACAGCTTATGTATAGAAAATATGTCAAACCGAAATTTTTACACCTCAGATAAAAGTTATCTGACTATTGAAAAATCAGCCCTAAATGTTCTGAATACCTTCTACACCCATACATGCTAGATGTTTTTGAGTTTTTTTGTTTCAGAATTCAGCATTATTCTTATTCTTTATTGCACACAAAAATATAATATATTTTTTATCGATATTTTACTTTTTTACTGTCAAATCCAAGCAGAAAACGGCATGTTTTTTATAGACATAACTGGCGAAACGTGGGTCTACTAAAACCACCTCTGCCGAACCCTTCGGGGAATACAAAGCGTGATTTATGTTACGTTATGTTATTTTTTTTATATTGGCTTAAGTATAACTAAATACAAAATAATTTTATCTATGTGAAAAAAAAGTAAAGTCTATGTCTATGAAAAAAACTATAATATAGATAAAATTATTTTGTATTTAGTTATACTTAAGCCAATTTAAAAAAAAAACAAATAACATAACAATAAATCACGCCTTGTATTCCCGAAGGGTTCGGCAGAGGTGTTTTTAGTATACCTTCGTTTCGCCAGTTATATTGAAGTCCCATGTAATAGGGGGCGAGCCTATTGCTATTAAACGGGCAAAAATCCAGATTCCGGGCTGCTACTGAGAAATTCCTAATGGAAAAACCCAACAACACTTTGCCCGACCTGGGAATCGAACCTAAGACCCCACGCTCAGCAGTCGCGCTTGTGACCACTAGACCAACAAGGCAGGCAGGCAAATAAATATTAATCCAACAAAATTGTCTACTTTAAGCAAAATGTAAACTAAGTTGATTCCAAAATGGAAAAAAATATATGGAAAAGATCGTAAAACAATGTCCAAATTCCTAAACACTGTCTAGAGGCAAAAGAATCATAGCAGAAATTGGACAGAAAATCCATAAATTATTTACCAAAAAACGAACAGACTCACAAGATCTACATAATGTAATTAAAAACCGTGTCTAAATTAACACGATTAACTTCCGATCGCTCTTATAATCTTATTTCCTATGAACTATTTCTTGTTTAAACATAAACATAACATCACGCTTGTTTTCCCCGAAGGGTTAGGCAGAGGTGTATAGTAACACCCTCATTTCGCCGTTATGTTTTTTAAGTCCCATGTAATAGGGGGCGAGCTTATTGCCATCAACCGGACACAAATCTAAACTCCGGGCTGCTACTGAAACAATTCTAATGAAAAAACCCAATACCACTTTACCCGACCTGGGGATCGAACCCAGGACCTCACGATCAGCAGTCGCGCTTGCCACCACTAGACCAACGACGCAGTTATTTCACGTTTAAACAAAGCTCTAATTATCCAGAAATAAGACAACGGCGAAACAAAATAAACAGAGTAATTAAATAGATAGAAGGTAATTAGATATTTGGAAAACATGAAAGAATGAAGTACTGGGGTGAATGACCCGGAGCTAATTATAGTAGACAGCTACGAACTCTTTATAAGAAAAAGAACACGAATTAAAACTTTTCCTCGCGGAGTAAATAATTTGTTAGAAGATTTATTTATAATTATATTTATGCACTATGAGGCACGCCCCGGATTCTGAAACTCTAAACAAATGTAACATCAGAACCGTTCACACAGCGGATCCGTCAGTACTGGATGTGTTGTTCATATCTGTACCGGCGACGGATCAGTTAAACAAATGGCAGCTGCGTCGCGTCTGGCAGGATGGATATGATAAAAATAACGGATCCAGTATTTTTTACTGGATTTGGAATACTGACGTGTATGTGAACTCGTTCGAACAAGCGCCATCACCAAAATAAAAACTGATTCGCTAAAACGGGTCCTGTAAACAGTTTCTGTGTGAACTAACTGTCGTGTTCCAGAATTCGGTTGTATCAGAACATGAAACGTTTTCTGTCAGTCAGTGGAAAATGCGGGGAAAATGTGGAAATATGCGGGGAATGATTAACAGCTCGTTTGATTTTTCCTATTAGATAGACAAATGCTGTATTTTATTCATACATACATAACATTACGCCTTGTATTCCCCTAAGGGTTCAGCAGAGGCGTTTTTAGTACACCCTCGTTTCGCCGATTATGTGCAAGTAACATGTAATAGGGGGCGAACCTATTGCCATTAAACGGACACAAATCCAGACTCCGGGCTGCTGCTGAGAAATTCCTAATGGAAAAACCCAATAACACTTTGCCCGACTTGGAGATTGAACCAAGGAACCCATGCTCAACAGATGCGCTTACGACCACTAGACCAACAACGTCGAATTTTACTCGTTTTTTTTTACATTGATCTCCGGCGCCAACCCGGTTACTGTGTTCCGTCGTGTGTATGTGAGAGCCAGAGGGGTATAGGGGAATCCCTCTATATCTCTGTTACTTGGATTCGTGTGCTCTATCTTAGACCCTATCTGCATTTACCATCAAAATCAGGAGCGACAGGGGTCAAACGCGACCAAAATAAAAGAAAAAAAAATCCTTCCAAAACACTCTAAAAGCCTGCTTGGGAAATAGAGGTCCTGAAATTAGAAGCAGCCATACTTTAGTTCAGCAATTAAAAATATTTGATATGTTGCATCTACTACCATTCCCCTGATAGTATTCATACCGTCCATCACTCATACTTCCCCAGGGAACCGAGTTATTAACCCCAAGAAAAGACGTCTGACGTAAATACAGCTTAGAAAATTAAACCTGTCAACCTATTGTACGCCATCGTAACATGGCTATGGCTATAATAAGGACACCGTTATTGTACCGCGGTTATTTAGCCAAGTTATAGCGTTATATAATGATCGTGTAAGGCAGATTATGGCGTGTATTAGGTGCGAAATTAAGGAGGAAAGGGGTTGGTCATATGGAGGTGAGGTTTGAAGTAATATTAATTAAGGCCTGGAATACACATGCTATTAAAAAGCATGCTTGTTTGCTACTAGGTAGAATGCTCGTTTGTAACATACCCTTCGAACACAATACATGTTATTAATAAGCATGCGTTTTTGCTGCTAGTTCGAATGCTCGTTTGTAGCATGCCTTTCGAGTGCATTTTAAGCATGCTAGTTTCGTTAACACATATTAATTGTTTGCTACTAAGTCGCATCTGCTTGAAAGTAACATGTTTTTATTATTTCTACTTAGATTACAGTTAGATTATAGGTACTTACACGGATATTTCTTTAAACAATTAATTGTTCAGTGATGATCGCCGAGCAGTGTATCAACATTTTTTTTTATAACCTCGTCCGTAGGTATACTAAGTGTTGCCTTATGATATAATTATGGCCGTAAAGTTAAAATAGCTAGTCGTTCACGTTGCCAACAATTCGGTAATTTTGAATACTCTTATGTAAGAGCACTATTATATTTGCCAGAAATATCAAATTGGTACCTATTTATATAGAAATATTATTTGCAAAATCTGTTTGTGTTTGTGTGTGTTTCTGAAAAAAGAACAAAGAATCACAATGTGAGGTTTTAATATCATATTGAATTCATTTTAAACTATTTTCCGCTGCTTTCATTTTAATGTTTTACATTACATTAGTGTCTGACCGGGTTTAGCCAGATATTCGTACGTTAATGTTCAGAACTACTTAAAGACATACATACACGAACTCCATATTGGGTTAAATCGCAATATTGCAAAAACCGTGACTGCACTGTTAACGAGCACTGCAGTAACCTATTTCTCTGAGTTTGTTCATGAAACAAGAAGTTCCAGAAGTATCACTTCTTAAAAACAGATGCTAGAACTCACGCAGACACAGTATAATAAAGCATATTATATTATCAGCCTAACATTTTGCGAACTGCCTCGTTGGTCTAGTGGCAAGCTCGACTGCTGATCGTGAGGTCCTGGTTTCGATCTCCAGGTCGGGCAAAGTGTTATTGAGTTTTTCCATGTGGAATTCCTCAGTAGCATCCCGGAGTTTGAATTTGTGCCCGGTTGATGGCAATAGGCTCGCCCTCTATAACATGGGACTTAAACAACCGCGAAATGAGGATGTTAATACATCTCTGCCCAACCTTTCGGGGAATACAGGCGTGATGTTATGTGTTATATTACTTTGCGAACGTAAATATCAAACCGTTGCCATCTAGGAGCTAAATCTACTATCAAAATTGTTGACAAATCTCAACCAAACCACGTCCAAATCAACCATTTTGACAGGTTTCGTATACGGAATTGGCAAGAGTTGGCCCCCTGCTCTCTGCGATCTAATTATAATAGGATACCGATATACTAAAGTTTCCCTGGCTGTCAGAGCTTGGCTTCTAATTGCCCGTAGAAACTGACGTAGGTAGTCATATACGTCCGTAAGGGACGTCGGTCCCGTTTGCTACTGTAGTACCTTTAAACGTGCTCTCTCAGACTTCGGGGGATTTTGATGTGTAGTAAACAATCTCCCATCCGAAACCAAGACTACAGTCTACCGCAGCTATTAGGTTTGATCTCGTAAATTAATCACTCAGCGCAAAATTTAATTAGCTCGTCAAACAGTAGTTAATATATAGTTTTTAAAACGTTTGGTGCAGTGGCTAAGCCACTGGCTTTTGCGCTGCGGGTCGTGGGTTCGATTCCCGCACGGAACAAATATTTGTATGGCCTACAGATAGTTGTTCCGGGTCTGGGTGTTTGTGCATGTGAAAATTTGTGTCTGTTAACGCACCCACGATACGGGAGAAATCCTATGTGGGGCAACGTTTCTTTTTTTTTAAAGAATGAATAAAGAATAAAGTTAAAAAATCTCGAAACACTATACCCTATTCACGGAACGAAAAGATAAAATGTACGCTTAATAGAGATATTTTCTGTAAAATATTTCATAACATTAATTTCTAACAAAAAGAAATTGTGTGATGTTAATCTATTTGAAACACTTTTTATTCAAGTAAGTTTCGAATTTTTCATAAATTTTATAGAAAATATCTATATTAAGAGTAGTCAACTATTTACATTTTATTTTTCGTTCCTTTAATAGGGTAGATATACCTATAGAATCACACATTGTTTGTTCTCTAATATTACTTCGACTTCCATGTATGCAAGAGCTTGTTATCATGCATTACCTAACGAAGTGGTACTTCTAGACCTTATTTACTTAGTGGTTTATTTTATAACGCACGGCACTCGTTTGAAACACCCTAAGTATTACTCAGTTTAATTCGTTCCCTGAAAGCATTTGAAACCTGTTTTTATTTCAATAATAATTAACGTTACATGTCGGATGCAAATTACTGTTTTAGATCAAAAATTCTAAGAATTCGATTCGATGATAAGCAACAATAAAAACATGTTTTACAAAAAAATTAAACCGACTTCAAAAAATAATAAAATAATTACCATATAAAATTAACAGTTTCAGAAGTCGGTGCTGATCCACGCTGAACCAAATTGAAGGCACCGACTTCTGAAACTGTTAATTTTATATGGTAATTATTTTATTCTTTTTTGAAGTCGGTTTAAATTTTTTGTAAAAAATGTTTTTATTTTTTTCATTTTAGTGGCCTTAATTAAAACTTGGTTGGACCTACTAAAGACGCTGCTCGTAACATAATCACATCATCACAATATGCGTACTGTTCGTCATTGAGGAGTTCCATTGTCTATCTCCGAAGTTCTTCATCAGATCTTCACCAAATTTAAATGGGACCAACTTCGAAGTATACCCTATCCATTAAAAAAAGAAATCATCAAAATCGGTTCACAATTGGCGAAAATATCGATGAACATACACAAAAAAAAAAAACATACAGACGAACAAAGTAACCTCCTCCTTTTTCAAAGTCGGTTAAAAATTACCGGTACAACGAAATTATCGTACGTACTGTGAATATTTGATTTTAATAGAGTCGCAATAGGTGTGTGGCGGCTTCTACCACGCCATATAGGAACTACGCAGCACAGCAATTGTCTAGCAGACTACAGCGACAGTATTGAAAACTCTCAAACATGACGTCACAGAATCCTGCATCGCGATATCTAGATTTGACACGCAAGGAGTATAATATACAACTTCCCAACTGCAATCGTTGGGCAGTGGCCCGCCAGGCATAAGACCCGCCTGGTAGGAGGATCCTCCCTTTCATTGGAGGTACGCCATACCTCGTTCCTCCAAGATGCAACGCTTGGTAGCAGTAACTCCGCGTAAAACAAAGTTCTATCGGACGGCCAGAAGCACGAAAAAGCGCCATCGGTTCATGGTTGATATATCAAAAACCCGAACAAAGCGTTTTGATTTCACTTTCATTGTGAAAACCGCCAAACAGTGGAATGCGCTGCCCGAGTGGGTGTTCCTCGACAGTTACAATCTGGATGTCTTCAAGTCACGAGTGAATCGGTTTCTTCTGGGCAAGCGTGCTCCATCGTAGACCGCATCATCGCTTAACATCAGACGAGATGGCGGCCAAACGCAGGCCTGGTAACAAATAAAAAAACGAAAAGAAACGTTGTCACTTTTAGGAACGAGTCAAGCAATTGTGATCCTTTCTTGACCAGCTTCTTCTGATGTGGCAATCTTGAATATCTGTATAATATACAAAATCAGACCCTAGTTTATGTTATCGATTCTACTATAAAAAATATTTTAACAAAAATAAATCAGACTTCAAAAAAGACGAATAAAATAATTACCATATTATAAAATTAACAGTTTCAGAAGTCGGTGCTAATCCACGCTGAACTAAATTGGCGGCACCGACTTCGTATTCTTTCAACCAAAAAATAAAATTTCCAAATCTGTTTATAAATGACGGTGCCGTGAGGTAAAAAACACTACAAAAAAAATACAGCCTAATTGATAACCTTCCTTCTTTTTTTGGAAGTCGGTTAAAAAACTATGCCAGTACGAAAAATAAACTTTATATTTAACAAATCAGCACCAAACAATTCATTAACCAATTAGGCTTCAGCACAAATCATTGGTATCATCACAATTGTTCCCCTACTGCTGCTGAAGGCTAGTTTGTCTAATTGCAAAACGTAATCAATTGTAAATTTATCTGTTTCGTCCCGTATCCGTTCCGTGGAGCATGAATTCTATTTGTTTGGACATTAGTGACGAGAATTGGACTTTGTTTGAGGGTTGGCAAAACAGGAAAATATGTTTCTTTTTTTGGAAATAAGATGTAAGTATGATATGGCATTTTTTTCTGTTGATCTCTCCTACTAACTTAATAATAATGGCTTGTTTAAAGGATGTACTGCAATAGCTTAGCGCAAAAAATACTACAGGACTCTTATTTGCCGGACAAGACTACAAAGTCTGTTGCTTAAAAATCTAAGGGTTGTAAAAGTAATTACGTCATTTCAAAATTCTTCGAAAAATCTTCAGTACCTACGCAGATTTCAATGTTACCGGTAACTTATTTTGTACGATGTCTCTATAAATCTGATCTAATCTATTTACTCATCAAATTCCAAGATATAAAGTATTTTGGAGTTACGACAGAATACGATAATCATATCACCTCACGCCACGTATGTTTCAAGTCTCAACATAAAACCTGCGACATTTTCCTCCAACACCCACTCAAAATTAGACCCACTCCCTCTATAATTAAGTATCAAATCCCTTGGCGTATGTTTCGCATAAATTTTGTCTTAGCAACCCTGCAAAAACAGTGGTGGCGGTAAACGGGAACGTATGCCCGCATCATTTGTCAATCTCTGGTAGCGGCCCGAATCCGGCCTCCCTTTCAGATTAATTCACCTCGTTTTAGTTTTGCTGTTCATTTCGGGAGGTAACGGAGGAGAGCAGAGGAAAAATTGTCTGTTGACTTAAGTGTTTGTGGAGTGATTGGGCGAAGTGGATTGTGCTCTTGATATTGATTTGACGTGCAGAATATGGCCTGCAAATTTTGGGGTGATAGTGTGTTCAGCATTTTTTTGTTTATTGTTACTTGCAAACCGGTCCGACTTCGTACGGGTACCATTACGTTACTTGCTTGAGGAACGTTTCATCAGTTTTCATCAATTATTAGATTTTTTCGACCTTCTTAACAAAAATCGTGATATCTCAACTAATATAAAAAACACGTTTATTAATTGTATACATAAACCTTCTCCGACAATCAATCTTTATAATCGTGAAAATTTGAACAAAATCTGTTCAGTAGTTACGGAGAAAATCACGCGCAGACAGACAGACGCGGCGGGAGACTTTGTTTTATACTATGTACATACATATATATACGAGTTAGTCTCAACTGCTCACGGTTCCGATTTGTCATCCAAAAAAAGGTATCCCGATTCGCCACTACTTTAAATATTTTTATTAACTTAGTCTCGACTTGCCATCAGTACTTTATTTAGGTAAAAGTACAGTCAAAAATTAGTGATTATGTTTATAATTGCGATGATAGTGATGATGAAAAGTCACTTTTCAGGATGCAGACTAAACTTGAAAAAGAGGGTTGCATAAAGTATGAATAGGTATGTTCCTAGCAAGATACTCTACAGTTCCCTTGCTACAAATAATTTAGTTGGTAATCTTCTTAGCTTGTAAGCTGCTCTGGTACAAAGTGCGGTGATGTAAGGAGCCAATCCGTCTCTGGCTCCACTTGAAGCTATCACTCGTTCGCTGCAAACAGTGCAAGGAAATTTGATTTAGCAGGCAATGGTTTTAATTTGTCATAAGGTAAAAATTCAAATGCAAATAAACTCACAGCTTTTCCCATGGGGAAAGGCAGAAACTACAGATCGCGACATGCTACGATCATTACATACTCCTTTCGCTTCGTCTACGTTCATGTATCTTGTTATACACGCGCGCCAATTTTGAGTACTACGCACCTGGCTTTTTTAAGAACATTACCAATGGTATCAATGTATGTCCTTCCAGGCCGTCCTCTACCGGCGTTTCCACTGACATCCACCTTATAAATTCCTTTTGGTAATCGCTGTTCACTCATTAAGAGTAAGAATTTAATCGCATTTAGCTACGGCTCGCAGATGCGTCAAAAGGGCGTATATACGTTTCTATCTTCCTTCTTGCCTATCCTCAAGTTGGTATGTAGGGTCGAGTCCTTCGAGTCCGTCTAAATTAATTTATCTACAACCTATAATTAACTTTAGAGTTTCCACAATGCACGACCGTGCACGCAAGCTACAGGCAAGGAGCTTGTGCAATAGAACCATCAGCTTGCACAAAAATTGGCCTTATACTTATTACAGATGTTATACCCGTGTGCAAGTTACTTGCAAAAGTAAACGCGGCCTATGTGTCTACCATAAACGTTTTGTTCTGTCAACCAATATAAATCGTCCTCTAATATCCTAAAATAAAGCCATTCCCGGTCATTGAACAACAACAATCGACAACATCCACTTAACAGTATTAGTGCTACAATTTCATGCGATGTCGTTGTGTACGCGTAATACCCGCATTTCAATGGTCAGTGAACGGGTTAAATTGCGTGCTAGGGTTACTGGTGGCATGCCTCACGGTTTTGACTGCATACCTACTTTGAATTCTTTATTTCGTTCTATTATGAATCGTAGTGTAGGAGTTTGCTTTGGTGGTTTGGTCATGTTAAGAGAATAAGTGAACGGCAACTAACAAAAGGAATTTATAAGGCGGATGTCAATGGAAACGCCGGTAAAGGACGCCTTAGAAGGACATACATCGATGTTATTGGTGATGTTCTTCACAAAGGACAGGTGCTTAGTATTCTCAACCGGCGTGCGTGTATGACAAGATGTATGAATGTGGATGAAGTGAAAGGAGCATGTAAGGATCCCTATAGGAAAAAGGCGTGAGTTTAGTATTATGAATAGTGTATTGTTTACGTGGGGGTGGATTATAGTACATTACTGCCGCGGTCTGTAATAACTGCGTTGCTGGCAGCACTGATGATGGCCGAGAGCGCAGCGTAGCGCAACTCCAGGCCATCACAGTGCGGTCAGCATTGCAGCTCTTGATGGACAAGCTGGAATAAAGGCCGAGACCGAAGGTCGAGGCCTTTGTAGCGCGAACAGCAAGGGCTGCAATGATGACCAAGCTTGAAGGCCGAGAGCGTAGCTAAACTAAGCTCGAGGCCATCATAGCGTGGCCAGCAGCGCAGTCATTGCGGACGAAGGCTTGTATAGTGCTTTACTCAAACAATGCGAGTAATTTAAATAAAACCAGATTAGTATAGTAAGAATTTATTTAAAGTATCAATTTGTTTCTTCCCCGGTCCTTAGTTTTCTTTTTAATTAGTTTTTATTGATTGTACTGCTTGTACCTATACAGCCAAATTCAGTATAAAAACTTTTTGCACCAGACTATTTTTGAAACAAAACTGGACAATAATGGATTTTCAAAGGAAATTGCTGGTGGCTAAAACTCACCAGCAATGAAATCCCATACAACTTTGCTGGCGCCTATTCAAATAGCGCGGAAACGTTGACTTTGCTCAAAGAAGGTTGTCAAAATAATGACCACATTACAAGCATTTTTGAGTAAAGAATATTGTAACTATTACTCTTCTGTCACCATACAAGCGAGTCGTAAGAAGCCACAAACCTGGCACTATAGTTCTGTCCGAAAAATGTCAATAGGCTCGCCACAAGGGACTTAACACAAGAAGCGATGGGTGTACAGGCATGATTTATCAGTCTAATTAGTTTAGCGTTTGCCACGTCAAACGCGGGTATGCCGTCGATGTGGCGACGTGACCCGTTAACGCCTCGCACGGGTACGCCGTCGACGTGGCGACGTGACCCGCTAACGCCCCGCGCTTGGTGTGGTGAACGCTTGAACGAGACCGTAACCGAAATAGTACTTATACGGATTCTGCCTGTTCCTAGAAGAAATATTAATAGATAGAACATTAGTAGGTTCGTTATTCCTAAACCTCACGTTCTCACTCACCGCTTAGAATATATTATTAACGTGTCATTACTACCCACATTTGTGACCTGAATACTTGTACTATTTATATAATCTGTGCCTGAGGCTTTAATGTCTGGTCGCTTAATGAGAAAATTAGAAATGTAACTCACGTTACAGCTCTTAAAATTAGAAAATATATTTAATACTATCATTAAGGTGGGTTTAACGCTAATTTAGTGAAACGGAGACCTTGATGAGTACTTTAAAGTGTTTAGACAACCTCATTTACTTACAGTGTTATTAATGGGGGACAAAGTCACCCCAGAATCTGATAGAGAGGATTACTGTAACATAGTTTTTATATGTTAAAAACTTCACCTACACTAGAATTTTTCCTGTATCGTAGGAGCGTTTACAGACTCAAATTTGACATGCACAGACACCGGAACCGCAACAAGTATCTGCAGGCAAAACAAGTATTTGTTCCGTGCGGGAATCGAACCTACGACCCGTATTGTTAGACCCAATCGCTCAGTAACTGCGCCAATCGTGTCGTAAGAAGTGCGTAGAGATACGCTTCAACATAACCGTTTAATATATTTATACCTGACGTCACCCGACGCACCTTTCAGTTGCGATATAACCTAAGCAATTTAACAGACAAAATTTATCTAGCACTCCCAATTCCCATTTCACACCAAACCCATCCAAATTCATAACTGACGAAGCAAAAGACTAAAACACCAACAACTAATTAGTGAGATCGAAATCCTTCGTCCATACACTCAGTCCCTCTCTAGTTCTGCCCAAAATGGCCGAAATAAGTCAAATACCGACCGCAGCAGCCCTATCTGGTATTTTGTACCCGCACAGGGTTATTTTAGCGGAATTTGCGACCAGTAAATGTGACCGGATTTTAGTGCAAGCATGGGCATTTTCGGGTTAAACCTTTCGACCAGAATGCCGTTATATTTCGTGATGTGTAGCGTAATAGGTTTTAGAAAGGTGGTGCGGGAGTAGGATTTTTTTGAGAAAATTTGTAATCATGCAGCAGGTATTGTGTTGGTATCTTTAGAATAGCCTAGTGATAGCCTGGTGGTGTGACCGTCGGACTGCCGAGTTAGAACCCAAGGCACACACCTCTGACTTTTCGGATTCATGTGCGTATTGTTGCGCGCCAGCACCAACAGCATCCTGGCTGTTATTGCGGATAGGCTGGACACGCGTTACGTCCAGCACTGGGTTAATACCCACATTAGGAAATAAGTATTTATAATGTTTTAACTACTAACAGTAGTTTCATAAGTTTTACTGTACTAACATTCTATGGATTCCCAAGTCTGAATTAAAAAGTTTTTATTTATATTTTTTTTTTATTGTATAAATTATCACTTGCTTAAAAACTGTGAAGGAAAACATCGTGAGGAAACCGGCATGTCTGAGAGATGTTTCTCGACGGCATGTGAAGCCAAGTCAGAGCCCATAGGTGGCATAAACTCTGACACCAGGTTAGTCACTAACCACACGAAAAGCAGAAGATCTTTAGAATATTTCCTTCTAGTCTTCTTCTCTTGTATCAGCACGAGCTATATGAAAATAGCTCATGCCATGGAGAACAGATTAGTCAATCAGCAAGGTTGGTAGGAAGGCTGACAGCTTTGCCACGTAGTAATGCACCATAACTGCCTCATTGGTCTTGTGGTGACAAGCGCGACTGCTGATCGTGAGGTCCTGGATTCGATCCCCAGGTGGGGCAAAGTGTTATTGGGTTTTTCCGTGTGGAATTCCTCAGTAGCTGCCCGGAGTTTAGATTTGTGCTCGGTTGATGGCAATAGGTTCGCCCTCTATTACGTGGGACTTAAACATAACGGCGAAATGAGGGTGTTGCTTAGGGTTGCCACCCATATTTTATAATAAAGTACCTATTGTACGTTATTTCAGGTAATTGTACTCTATACTTTATGAGGACAATACGAAGATACTTTATTTCGCATGATTTGATTTCTTTAGGATTTTGAAAAGTTTAGTCGTATTTTTTCGCTAAACGAAATTTATCCACGTCACTAATAATTTGATACAAAATGCAAAAAGCAATAAAAAATGTGATTTTAAACATAATAATAAAGAAAAATAAATCGTACTTTATTTTGATACTATGTACTTTTTTTCTTACCTACAAAAATCAATGTACTTTAACTGCAAAAAAAAAGGTGGCAACCCTAGCCCATACACCTCTGCCCAACCCTTCGGGAATATAGGCTTGATGTTATGTTTATGTAATGCAATATGACATGACAGTCATGTCCCTGATACAAGTTGCCACACAGGAATCGCGAGTGTCCGGTGTGAAAGAGGTAGATGTCTACATTGTATGCCCAACAATACAATGTTAAAATAATTAAATACCTACCCTCGTTAAAAGCTGCAGCAATAGAGTAATTAAAACAGCAAAGCTTAGTTATGAATGTAGATTCCAAGGTAATGAAAATGCTGCACAAAAATATTGTATAAAATGTAAAGTAACTTCATACTTCTAGCTCGAAGACACTTTCTATACGATTACACATCGTAAAGTCTCTCCTACACCGTCATATGTGGAACCCCTCTAAGCCCATACTACAATTTTATTGTCGGCACTCTCGGCGCTGTAATAGAGTGAGGTACACGCACATCGCTTTTTGACGACCTTATAAAATTCCATACAAAAAATTATTGAAACGGTCCTAGCGTTCGTTTTTACGATGTGGTGGATTGGGACCAGGACCTGATGGACCTGATGGTGCTCGATTTTGTTGTAAAACAACGATTTTTTGAATCATTAAATCTCGGTGTGATAATAGTTGGACCAGTAGCTCGCTGTGTTTTTAAGTTGAGTATGGTTGATAGCAGTGATAGCGTAGCGGTTGAACGCTTGCCTTCCATGCCGTTCATACAATAGGGTCTGAGTTCGATCCCGGCCCGTACCTCTGCCTTTTGGAATTAATGTCCAGATCAGAATTTGATTATAACTTCCGTTAAAAGTGAAGGTAAAACCTGCACACCTGAGAGGGCTCTATAAAATTCTCGATGGTGTGTTTAGTCTGCCAACCCGCACCAGGCCAGCGTGGTGGACTAAGGCCTAAACCCTTCTCATTCTGAGAAGAGGTCCGTGCCCAGCAGTGGGACAGTAATGGGCTAATTGTGTAGGGTTTTGATTATTTCAAAGCTTCTAAGTTCGTCTGTGTCTACGTTTAACCCAATTTCTATTTTTTGCAATTTCAAATTTGTCTATTATTATTATTCTATACCCTCATTATGTTCCATGACACAATGTTCTTTCGTCTGCTTTTTTTAACGATATTAGAGCATCACGCTATATCCACAGAATTAAGAAAAAATCTATCTTCTATTTTTGATAAAGTGAAAATATAATTGAATAAGCAACACGATTCAATAAATTGAACTCGAGTTCCTCTGTAATCGATTTAAAATTAGAAAGAAAATCCACTTTATTCTCTATTGTAATAAATCCAATCGAATTCCCATTATGTACCTAGATTAATTTTATTTTCAACGAAATTGATATCATACCGAGTTCTCTTACAAATTTCGAATTTCTGATATTTGGGTCCAAAAATATTACAATTAGGTATTAAGATAATATTTCTTTAGTCTGGAACTTTGATATTAATATTCATAAAATAACAATTTCGTTAAATTAGAGACATAACAATCACATCAGTCTGGTATGTTGTAGCGTTCTATTTTTATGGAATTAATGATTATCTCGAGAATGTGAAACTTATTTGAAGAATATTCATTAACTTATTTGATGAAAATAGTGTTTTTTAGGGTAAATTAATTTAGCATAAATCTTTTGACAAACATTGTAGAACTAACAAAATTATTTTCTATTTTTAAATGGCTTTAATTAGCTTCACTTGCTATATTTGTTTGATTCAAATCTTGCGACAGATTTTTCAACTAGAGTCCGCGCCACGACTGAAGTTCCTTTGACGCGGCGCTAGTGTCTACGTAGTTGCATCACATTGCATTAAAAAAAATGTAGTTCCACAATTTCCCGCGGGCCTTCTTTCGTGGCGCGCACTCTAGGTACTTCTGCTTAACCGATTCTCCTGAAACTTCGCATACAAATTTAATTCCCCAACATTATAATTATTCCAACCTTCAATCCTCAATCCTGATGCCGTAGGAGTACTGCAAGATAAAACCCTTTAACTGAAACGTTTTTTTAAGGAATTATTATCGTATTATAACTTTTATGAGACACATTCATATTAAATGATTATCTACATATAGTTTACATAACACATGTTATGTTGTGTAAGCTATATTCCCCGCCTTGCAACGCCTTGTAATCCCCGAAGGGTTAGGCAGTGGTGTTTTTAATATCACCCTCGTTTCGTTAGTTATGTTTAAACTCAAGTCCCATGTAATTGGGGGCGAGCCTATTGCCACTAACCGGCCACAAAACCAGACTCCGGGCTGGTACTGAAAAATTCCTAATGGAAAAACCCAATATCACTTTGCCAGACCAAAGGATCGAACCAAGGACCCTATGCTCAGCAGTCACGCTTGCGGCCACTAGACCAATAAGGCAGTCACAAGTTTACTCACGTACATTTATTCGTGGTTGCCTAACTAGTATTAGATCCAGACCCGCGACCTCGCCAAGTGTTCAGCTCTTAATTAAGAGCTATGTTTGGATTTCAAACTAGTTGAGCAATCCCGACAAAATGCACGTGAAACCGTAAATAATCATCAATTATTTCCTAAATTTCCTCCTGGATAAAAATTTCTCTCAGATCTGGATATAAAATATATATTAAGATCCATACAGAAAGTTACAATAGCAATTGAAAACATTGAGGAAACGAAGTAGCGGAGTGGACAACAAAACTTTGTCGAGACTCTTCATACAACAGATTTTCATACGACCTCCGCAATATGTCGAGTACTCTCGTGAATGTTGAACAATAGGGTCAAGTGTCAATACTACTAATTTTTGCGGAACATTGAAGGAGCTCCTCGAATGTGGAGCAACGCTGCAGGCTACTTAATTATGGTCTACTCCTTCTAAACTTGTAGCTGATACTGCTGACAAGTTTGTCACTGCCCTTGTCTGTATAGGTGTTTGTGTACTCTTTATTGATCTAATTTTAACATAGTTTCAAATGACGAAACTTTTGCGCCTTGCAAGTTATATGAAAGTGAAAATAGATAAAGATCTTACCAATGCTAATTGGGAAGGAAATATATTCCAAAATAAAGTTAGTAAGTACTAATTTGAGCACAAATTTTAATATTTTTATACAACTATAATTAATTCCTAAAAAATAATGAACTACATAATTAAAAACTAAAATACTATATTGATGTTCCGTTGTATCTGTAGACCCCAACATACCTATTAGAAAAACTAGATGATGATAAAATATATTTTACTCCATTATGGCGTCAATTACATAACGTAGCTAAAACAGTAATATCGTCCATGTCTATCTGAGGGTCCGATCCGAACCCATAATTGTACGAAATGTACGAGTGCTGCAGAACACGACCGAATCAATTTGTCAAATTGCGACCAAATGTGGCCAATAAAGGGCGGCTGTAACGAGGTTTAGGACACGGAGGGGTATTCTGGGGATGATGCAGTATTGGTATGATATTGGAACAAATTCTACTGAAATATAGGGATCGGTGAAAAGGATTCCTTTATTATGAGATATGAAACTTTATCAAAGATTTTATTTTGGACATGTGTAAGACTAATATTATGGTACCTAATGTTTATGTTGCTTGGGAAATTAAATTGTGTGAGATAATTATACCAATCATACCAAAAGATTACAGGTTTGCAGAAAACGTGAAAAGGAAATGAATTAGTGTTTTTAGTTCATACATGAACTGCAATCTTTAAAGTATGAGTACCTACTCTGTACTTTTAACATTTATCTCTTGTACAGAAATAACATAATATTTAAGAACGATTAAATAGAATATAACATTTCTTTTTCGCACTCCGCTGTGAGAAATACAAAAGAAAATCTTCGCCGCAACCCAGAATAAGACCGCAAAATATACGTAACATTTGGTGCTCCAATAAAGTGACCAAAATTGGACAACTTGTAACTTCCACGATGGTTAAATGTTCCTTTATTGATAATCCTGGCAAAGGTTCTCTGGGGCACGTCGATTATAAATAGATGGATTTAATTGTCCAAGTTTCTGGAACCCCCGATGGGTAAAACAGGTCTTTGGTCCTGTAATCTAGTTAAATGAGCCACAGTTTCCTAAATGATGGTCCTGGTTGATCACTTGCGTTTGTAGTTTTAGCTGTATTGATACGTTGATGGATTAGTTTAATTTCAGACTATTTATAAAGATGATGATTTGGAAATTAATATGGATATTATAATTTTGGATTGGTTTTGCTAATGATTCATTTACGAATTCAATAAATGCGGCTTTTTGTGATACGGTTTCAAATATGCGTTTGTGTTTGGAGTCATTATGATCATTTCAATGTTTGATTCAGATTATTGGAATTGTGCAAACCGCTAACGTAAACATTTGAAACCAACGTTTTGCAAAAGCTACTATTTCTGTGTCATTGGCGTTTTAAAGCGAAAATAATGCTGACAGTTACATTAAACTCATTTCAGCTTCGCTCAAAGCGCTATTTACGCCATTAAGGAAAATCGTAAGCGATACCATCATAATATATTCCAAATCGCCTTCTTTGTGTCTATGCCTAAAATGCTCAAATCTGCAGATTGGCGGCGAGTTAAATTTTATTACAGTCTACTAACGACCGCCCACTGCTCAGTATTAGCCGATACTTCCCGTCTCAAACGGGGTGTGAATCCCGCGAGAGTGATTCCCGAATCCCCCCAATCCCGATGTCCGGAGACCAAATCCCGGGTCGAGTTTGGCGGAAAATCAGCGATAACGCCCGTTCATGAAGCGAGAAATTAAGTGATTCTTTGTGCTTATGATCAGAGCGCAAAGTTAAATGAAGACGACGGATTATTCGTTCTTTTGTGGTGTTCCTATGTCAACTGTTATGTGTGGTAAATTCACTTGTGAATAATGTCTCAGATTCCAAAGTTATAAAATCGTTTAGTAAAAACGTTCGTTCTCACCTTTTCCCAACTATGTTCAGGTCAGCGTCCAGTCTAAACAGATGCGGCTGAATACCAGTATTTTACACGGAGCGACTGTCATCAGACCTCCGCATCCCAGCTACTGGGCAATGCCGATATCCTAAAGTTAAACCGGTTATCAGACTTTCGGGGTTCTGACTTCCCGTAACGACTGTCATAGGTATTCTTATGACACCAGGGACCGACTATTTAACGTGCTCTCCGAGGTACGGAGGGTCTTGATTTGTAACGAACGGTCACCCGTTCACAGACTGACCGCGGCAAGCACAGCTTAACGTCGCAAATCGTATGATCCGTGCGTTTGTAATTAGTCACGAGCCCCTCCGTTTAATAAACACAAATAACTTTTTTCATATTCATCATTAATTTGCATACCACAATGTTATTTTCATATAGACTTATTAAACTTGTGTCGAAACTAGTATCCTAACTGGTTCCTGTCATAATAGGGTAGTTGACTACTATTAAAAATGTACAAAAATTTAGTATTATTTTAAAGAAAGTATACATACAAATTGATATGTGAAAAAATAAATAAAATCGATGAAAAAATAGAGGAGTTACACGCTTGCGAAGTTTGTGGAGGGGGCATTTTCTGTCCTTCTTGCGCGAAACGGATATTGTACGGAGTGGTGTCAAATAATTATGAAGTTTGCAAGGTATGACGTCATTGTGGCGTCATGTTGTCTCTGTCTAGTGAGCAATTTTCAATCGTTTATAATTTGGGCATTTTATTAAATATTTCATTAGTTTTTTCACTGTTGCCTAGCATTTTTGTAATAGTTTAGAGTATTCTATTAAAAAAATTATAGTCACATACCATATTGAGTACAATATTGATAATATCGTCATTAGAACATAATGCTGTCATAACACTACTATTCTAGACGACACGTTTGGTGCAGTGGTTGCGCGATTGACTTCTGCGCTACGGGCCGCGCCGGTTCGATTCCCGCACGGAACAATAACTTGTACGGCCTCCAGATAGTTGTTTGTGTATGTGAAGATTTGTGTCTGTAAACGCACACAGGATACAGGAGAAATATTAGTGGGGGCAACGTATTAAAAAAAAAGTTCTCTCCATCAGTTGAAATAATGCAAGTATAGTTACAGCGTCTTTTAATTTCTTCATTGCAGTCACTTTTCTTCACTAACGTCTTTAGATATTTTATGAGAATATTCCAAGTATCGTTCGTCTTTCGATAACAATAATTTTAACAGCCGGCTTTTAGATATTCATCTAATAACGAGAATTATAAAGGCAGATTTTTTGCCATGGCGACCATAGACTGATCTGCTTTCATTTCGTAGATTGAACTTGAAAGTGAAATTTTATTGGAAACGTTTATGAAGATGAACAAAAAAGAAAGTTTAAAAATAATGAATTAGATAGGTACTAATGTAAGTCAATATTATTACCTAAACCTAAAGTTAATGCCATTAAAACACTTGTTATAAAAAGCAAATAACTCGTGAATAGCCCGCAATAGTAGTCAGTGTAAAGGTCAGTCTTCACTTGTCCACAGTGTACGCATATTATATCGGACGGGATGCGTCCACTGCGTTTGCAGCATTCGGAATGCCGAAGCGAAATAAGGCAATTCAATTTTTGATATCGTCATTCGGAGTACTAGACGATTCGATGCGTGCGTTCCGATAAGTGAACGCGCTTATCTATATATATAAAAGGAGAAGCTGATTGACTGACTGATCTATCAACGCACAGCCTAAACGGCCGGGGTTAGAAACTTGAAATTTTGCCAGTAGGTTCATTTTGTGACGTAAACATCCACTAAGAAGGGATTTCTCGAAATTCAACCCCTAAGGGGGTGAAAAAAAATCACGCAATCGAAGCTGCGGGGAAAAGCTAGTACAATATGTAAAAGTCCCTGTCCGATCCGAAAGGGGCACATAGGTACCACAGTAAAATAACTAAAATTAAATAAAAAAAACACATTATTAATGGATTTAAAAATGTTATTGTTATTTGAAATGCACGTTTTTAATACCCCAATTTCCATAACATTTAGCAAATTCTCAAAATTTGACATCACTTAGTCGCCGACAGTGCTTTGGAACGTGAGTTTTAAAGAAATTGGGGTACTTAAAACGTGCATTTTCAATAACAATAACATTTTTAATATTCATTAATAATGTGTTTATTTTTTATTTTTAGTAATTTTATTGCGTTACCTTTGTGCCCCTTTCGGATCAGACAGGGTTTTTTTACATATTGTATAACTAGCCATACGGCTAGGGGCTCGTGGCTAAATCACAACCGCGCCGATCGTACGATTTGTGAGGTTAAGCTGCGCTTGCCGTGGTCAGTCCGTGGATGGGTGACCATTTGTTACACATCGAGACCCCGCCGTGCCTCGGAGAGCACGTTAAGCTGTCGGTCCCGGGTGTCATACGAATACCTATGACAGTCGTTACGGGTAGTCAGAAGCCCGAAAGTCTGACAAACGGTTTAACCTTAGGATATCGGCATTGCCCAGTTACTGGGTTGCGGAGGTCTGATGGCAGTCGCTCCGTGTAAAATACTGGTATTCAGCCGTATCTGGTTAGACTGGGAGCTGACCCCAAGATAATTGGGAAAAGGCTAAGAGGAAGTATAACTAGCCATACAAAATACTAAACTTCGTTTAGTGTGATCAGTCCTATGTGCACGATACGGACATGTGGACGGGTATCTTAAAGAGACACTCTACTCGCAGTTTTTGCATAACCTAGAAATCTCATCCAGACTTCATTATTATGATCATTTTGCTGACAAATTTCCTACAAAATTGATTTTCAAACACTCTGCATTCTACACATCAGCTCTACATTATATGTACAGATCGATAGAGCTGGGTAGAGTCGCAGAGAGCTCGATCAATTAGCAGTAGAGTAACGGCTCTTATTGCATTATCCCACAGGACGTGCCGAGCGCCACCGCTATCCGTCTCTACAAAACTAATTTGTCTTATTACATAGAGTCTATGATAATGGAATCTGTTGGATGTCTTTGCGTGTTTAGCGAGGGCGTGTTATTTTGTTAGAATTACGTTAATGTCCTTTAATAAGCATAATCAGTCCATTACTAAGTTCCTCAAGGAAGAGTTCTGGCCCGAGGGTGTTGTGTTTCGCCGGTTTCGTGGCCAGCTACATGACACCAGTCAGCGTAACACGGCGCAGACACTTCGTGTATGTTAGTTTTAATAATTATAACGGTGTATGTATTTATAATATTTATAAGTTATTTTAATATTGTATTGTATGTGTTTATATGGGCCTTGATGCCTGAAATAAATAAATAATAATAATAATTACTGTCCACTGCTGGGCACGGGCCTCTTCTCAGAATGAGAAGGGTTTAGGCCTTAGTCCACCACGCTGGTCTGGTGCTGGTTAGCGGACTACATACACTATAGATACATTTTTGGAGCTCTCTTTGCGTTTTGCGCGGATGTGACGCATATTTTTCCCCAAGCTTATATTCAGTTTGTTACTTTTATTTTATTTTGTGCGTCATGTTGGCGCGAATAAATAACTTTTCTTTCTTTCTTTCTTCTTTTCTCTTCGGTGTGCAGGTTTCGTCATGATGTTTTCCTACACCGTTAACGCAAGTGATAATATAATCAAATTTTGATCGGCACATGAAAAAAGAATCTTGCCTTTAAAAAGCATTAGGCGTATGGTAATATGAGTGTTACTTTCATTCAACTAACTCGATGGTCTAATAGTGTGAGTGCGTTCCCCAGGTCGGGCAAAGTGTTATTGGGGTTTTCCGTGTGGAATTCCTCAGTAGTATGCCGGAGTTTTGATTTGTGTCCAGTTGGTGGCAATAGCCTCGCCTCCTATTACATGGGACTTAAACATAACGGCGAAATGTAGGTGTTACTAAACACCTCTGCCCAACCCTTCGGGGAATACAGGCGTGCTATGTACTTTTATTTCTATTAACATTTTCCAGCAAAAGGAAAAAAAACGAAATAGTGAAACTTGAGAAAATCTTATTATATCTAACACCAGGTTCACACGATTCGATTCTAGTTGATCAACTGCTAAATCGCATGCGATTTGAACCGTCTGAACAGACTTTCAATCAAATTGAAGCAACAAAAACGTTTTAAATTTTGTTGATCAAGTCATTTGATCAACTAGAATCGAATCGTGTGAACCTGGTATACCACATACAAATTATGATTGGATTTTTGAGCAAAGTTGCAAAATATGAATACTTGGAAATGGTTAACTTATATATTAGAGATTTCAAAGGAATTTGCATACACAGAACTTAATTTCAAGTAACCTCTCTAGCAAAGGATTTCAAAAGCTAAGCTATCGTCGCTTCTACGAACAACAGATTAATTTACTGTGACTACCCACAGATTTGAGTGGCGCCCACACGATAATGTAGTGTTGAACATGAGTTGGATTCTTAGAAAACTATGAAGAGAATTTGTAGTTTTCGGAAAATCGTATAAATCTCCAAATTCACTTGGAACATAACATAACATCACGCCCTACATTCCCCGAAGGATACGGCCGAGGTGTTGTCAGTACACCCTCTTTTCGCCGGTTATGTTTAAGTCCCATGTAATAGGGGGCGAGCCTATTGCCATTAATCGGGCACAAATCCAGACTCCAGGCTGCTACTAAGAAATTCCTAATGGAACCCAATAACACTTTGCCCGGCCTGCGGTTCGAACACAGGATCTCAATCACAGCAGTCGCGCTTGCGACCACTAGACCAACGAGGTAGTTAAAAAATAATGTTTGACAAAAAAAAGAAGTGTTTCATGGTATACCTATCTGTCTTCTATTATTATAAATTTCTCCAGTTCCACATTCAATAAAACACGTAAATAAAGACCACACGTTTACGTTGTATGTATATCACAATCACGCTGCTCCCTAGACGCCAATGCTCCGTTCTATACGGTAACGAAGTAAAGTCACGTAGAAAATTAGGTCAGCCTCGGGCAACGCTTTGACGAATATATAGTGTTTAGCTTCTTACCTCTTTCGGTTATAAAGATCATTTTTAAAATCAGCTTGTAGAAGATCAAAGGTTTTTATATACAACGTGTTACAAAAATACCCGTAAGTAGAGTCTATTGACAATATTTGAAAACAGTAGTATGACCCAAAAAAAAGAATTTGGATAAAACATAAAATAATCATCATTGAAATGCAACCGTAAAAACATAAAACTAAAGAGTAGACTACCCAGAAAGTTATTTATATTCTTACCTAATTTCCTCTGAGAGGTAAATGTCAACAACCATAAAAGACTACTTGATTATTTACATTTTTCATGGGGAATTATGTAACACGTTGTATATACAAGACCGACAATGCGATGTTATGATTTTTGTGGAATAGAAAATATCAATGGAGCGAAAGGTCAACGCTGTTACTTATTCTTAGCTCTTTTGAGAAACGTTTCAATTACATCAGTATTTCGCTCTTAGAAATTAGGGATTTCAGTCGTTTGTAGGTAGAATAATCTATTTATTAAACCCACGTAGTCGTAGGAAATATTAGAAAGAAAAAAACATTATTTTCGATAACTTTCCGTTAAAAAATATTATCCAGATAATGTGGAAATCACAAATTAATTATGGGACCGAAAACCAAAAAATTCAAAACACTTGTCTCGAGTCCATTGACTCGATTAGGAACACAATGCTGAGAGCACTGAAACTAAACCAAGCATCACAATGTATGCGCACAACTCCAAAAAGGAAGAAACTTGATAGCCTATTGTTAGTGGTAACCCATTTCCCATAGTTAAAACCTAACTTGCCCCAACAAACAATCGGAGGCCCCTTTCAAAGCGAGCCGAACGTGCATTATCTACCACACTCGGTTAAGCTATGAAAAATAACTCGAAACAACAGTAGTCGGTCAGCGGTCATGTTTTACACCGCGGTTACACAAATATTCACGTTCCGTGCTCACTGTATCAGAAAGTCATACGTTAGGTAGTTTGTAGCAAGAGCGGGAGCGATTTCGCATAATTTTGTTTTTGATTAGAGTTGAAAATTTTAGACGGTGTTTTGGTTTTATAATAAACATTTTGGCTGTTAAACAGGAAACTATTGCCCAAAGCCTAAAATTTAATAAAATTGAAGAATTCAATTATTGTTCACTTATTTTATTATTGTGTCATAAAGCATCCCCTTCTCAAAGATGAAAACCTCACATTCAGCTTATTTAAAAAATTTCATCGAAATTTTAAAACATTGTCCCAGTAAATGTAACTGCTTAAACAAAATCGCTGACCGCTCCGCCTTTAATCCACTCACAGCCCAGTAGCCAAACCATTCGTCCGTAAACCGATATGAGACGAAGTTTGAATTGCAAAACTAAGCGAGCTACGAACGTTGCATTTTATGCGGCCACCGAACGTCAATACACCGTGTACCAACTCCTATTGTTTTGTTTGTAAGTTCGGCTATCACGATCTCAGATCAAGAGAATGGCGTGCTAGTTTGAAATGTTATGTTTTATTGATGTACCAGCTAAGGATAAGCCATGTGCGTTGAACATGCAATTTTCTTGACTTGTGATAGGTAAATATTCAAGTTCAAACATATAGGGGAAAGAAATAACTAACCATATGACTCTCAACCGGCGTGCGAGAATGACAAGATGTATGAATGTGGACGAAGCGAAAGAAGTAGGTATGTAAGGATTATAGCATGTGACGTCCTTCCTATAATTTCTGGATACCCTCATGGGAAAAAGGCGTGAGTTTATGTATGTATGAAGGTAAATAAGTGACCACGAGGAGAATTGAAACATCCCCTTGGTTTGAAAAACTTAAAAACACTGTTAACTGAACTTCCTCGACAAGATTTTGTGAAAAGCTTATTATATAGCACAGGATAGAACAAATGGACGCTTATCCATTAAGTAAATCTAATCATAATTATTATTTCTTTGAAAGACAAGAAAGTAACATAACTAAATCTATAAGCAGTATTTATAATACTAAAATATACTATTATTATAAAAGCTCTACTATAGTATCAATTATTATTTACTCTAAAATATTCATGATAACAATTATTGCTTACTACCTTAATCTACGTCTAAAGCTTTTAATCTAACGCCACAATTAAAGGAAAATAACATCCGAAATAACAGCTACACCGTATTGTTTATTCAAACAAATGCTGCCAAGAAGCTCATTTACAATTTTAATCGGTTCAGTCGGATAAACGAAAACTCTATTGAATTGTTAACGTTCATTTTCAACATTATCAAAGTGATCTACAGTGGGAGAAAGTATTTTATTGTAATTATGTTTATAATAGTTTTTTCTACTGGGGTCCTTCAAGGTATTATATTAGGTCCTATAATCAGTTTTTATTTTTATACATAACTGATATTTTTTGTTTATTTATAAGTGATTTGCTACAATTGGAAATTGTTTAGTACAGAAGGTTATATTCAAAGTTTTCGCCGAATTATTGATCAAATAAACAACATTCCATTTGACCTCGATTACGAAGGGGTGTCAGAGGCTTAAAATGATGACGACACTTGTTATGAACGGCAATATTTAAAGAACGCACGAGAATAAGGAAAATCCTTTTGGATTTATTTCTTGCTCGCTTCTTCTGCAACTATTGTATATCGGCCTCAAGATAAACATTCAGTGTTCTTTAGAATATAGACACTGAAATAAAATCTGATACAAAATCTGATACAAAACTGTAGGGATATTTTTATTTTACCCATGGCCAAGGATTTGAAATATTGCTAATATTGGTAAATCCATACTTACCAAAACTAAATACAATTTCTTATGGTTGAAGATAAAATCGTCATTATCCTTCACTATTACAATTTGCCTCGTCGGTCTAGTGATGGCAAACGCGACTGCTGATCGTGAGGTCCTGGGTTCGATCCCCAGGTCGGGCAAAGTGTTATTGGGTTTTTCCTTGTGGTATTCCTCAATAGCAGCCCGGAGTTTGGATTTGTGTCCGGTTGATGACAATAGGCTCGCCCCCTATTACATGGACTTTAACATAACGGCGAAATGAGGGTGTTATTATACACCTCTGCCCAACCCTTCGGGGAATACAGGCATGATGTTATGTTAGATTATTACAATTTGTATTTATCTCTAGAAAATCATATTCTTGTTCCTAACCCCTCTAACCTCATCACCCTTCCAATGAGCAAACAAAACTATCATCGCAATACTCATGCTGACAAAACTAACAAACACAATAATTCCACGTATTAATAGTTCGGAAATTACAAGCGTCGAAGCAACTCGGCCCGTAATCAATCACTCCTTGCTGAGATGTTTGCTTCCTACCCTTCGATATATACGCATGCGGAAACAAAGGAGAAAGAACCCTATTCACTAAGTGGTATGATTGATTTTAAAACTGTGTTAAACGTAAAGAAAATCATGTCGAAGATTTTCAACTTCATAACATGAAATAATGTTATTAAATTGTTGACAGCTTTTTTTCTGAGAATTTGTCACCAGTGACTTTTATTTTAAGCTTGTTTATGGCAAATTGTATGCGGGAGTTATGGAATATTGATATTTACGGAAATTCCTCTTCAGATAACATATTTTTTTTAAAAGACTCATTTTGATTGAGCTTCGTCTATACCTGGGAATTCTAAGAAGATATCGAATAATAATATGATTATTTCTAAATCAACTGGGAGATACGAGTGGTTCTGGCGTTACGCAAATAACCTGTCCTGTTTATCTCTGGCAGGAAATTTTGACGTTGACACCGCTTTTTGATTATACTCGTCTCTCCAAAAACAAAATATACGTAGAAGTTAGTAACCTTGGGACGACAGGTTGGAATATCAATTTGAACCTGTCATATTTATTTCAGTACGTGACAGCCAGCGATATAGAATAAATTGGGGCAAAAGTCGAGAAATTATTTATTAGAAGCACGAGCTACATACTCGAACAAACGAAATGTCTATAATAATGTTATGTACGTTCAAATGTTGATCAGTTAAAATCTTTCAGCAGATTCCATCTACCAGATTACTCACATTTTTCACTTTAAACAAATTATCCGATATTAAATTAACGAAGAGAAACCCGTCCAAATTTTCACCGTTAATAAACTTATTAAGTTAAACACTTGATTGATCAGCGTTCCAGATACCGTTACAGGGGACAGCAGGGCGGGTAGGGGGTTCAAACAAATCCTTGTAACAAGTAATTTATTCGCATTAAGATCAGGATCTTTGCCGTAAACAACGATCAATGTCGCACGCCTTTGTTTTAAATTATTTATATCGTGAGAGAACAGAGTGATGAATAGAAGCAGGATTTGAAAGGATCCCGTGTTATCGGACCTATTTATAGCTGACGACAGATCGTTTCGATTGAAGTCTGATAAGGAAGTAGAGTAATGAAGACATGAGGTAATTAGATGGCATCAGTTCGCTTACCCTTTAATCTCTGTGTAGGCTGATGTAATCCACGGATTCCTTTTGTTTCTACGAGGTCAGCATCCTCGTAAGGTATATTAAAGTAATACCGACGTTAAGTAATATTATGCTGATATATTCCGTTTTCATAAGAAATAAATTGCAAGAAAATAGTTGAACATTTGAAAAGGTTGAAAAAATATTTTTACAATTTCCACCGTTGAAATAAGTGCCGGCTCTCGTGCGAGGATCTCTAATCATTGGACCATTGAAGCTTCTGAGCATTTAGAAAGATGCTCTTTATATCAAGTTTGTAAAGCAATTTCGTTTGCATTTTAGAATAAAAAGACTGAAATGCATGGTAAGCCTTTACCTACAATACCTCAAAGGAACTCAATTCGTAAACATTATTAGATAAACAGACACTAAATATGCGGAGTTAAGCTACCTCGCGACGCTTCATTAACTTTTATAATCCAGATTTTAAAAAGCGTACACGAACCATCCCTTAGCAAAGCAAGCTTCAAGGAATACACAAGTTGGATAGTTAAGTAAATTCTGGAGTAACACAATCCGTAAGGTTGAAAAGATAGGCTTCTAAAAGACGGCGAGAGGTTGATTTGAAATGCTAATGTAGTCTCGCAAATTCCATTCGAGATTACGAAGCTCCTTTAGTTAATAGTAACAGTGGCTGTAACAGGCTCGCCGTCGACAATGGACTGCATTGTGAATAAATAAAGGGATAAGGCTTTTTGAGTTTCGGGATTTTGGACAAAGACCTCGGAGTTCTGGAATGAACTCATTATAAGTTTGTGCATATGGATCCTCGGTATGGGGGTATTATATTTTTGTTTTGGGATAGGGGTGTAAAAGTCCCGTTTCCTGGCGTTATCATTGCAGGATAAAGTCACCTCGACCTGTTTGATCCAAAAATCTAAGTTTTAAAGTTCACATTCAATTTGAATAAGACATACATTTTTTTATCTATGTAACTTGAAACAAAGATAGAATAATAACCTACCGAATTCAAGCATCAAAAACAGGATCATGAAAATTCTGTTGAAACTCCAAAACAAAATAAACAGAGACCTACTTGAACAAATCTATTACCGCGACATTATTCAAACAGTATTCGATAGGCAACAAAGGTTTGCGTGACGTAGCCCCGCGAGAGAATTCACCAAAAACATAATTAAGAGTCGGGCAAGAGTTGGCAACTTTAATCGAATTACGAACCACCCGCCGGAAGATTAACTCGCCTCTTGCGGTTTTCGGCTACAAGAGCCGGTAATCGGGGCTTCGAACTCGATACAGAGTCGGTTGAATAATGGCGAAGCGATTTTGTCATGAGTTAAGTTTACATTCTTGCATTAAAATCTGAGTGGATACAGAATTATGAGAACAAGAATTGGTTAATTTTGAATTTAGACACCACATGTCTGGTAGCATGTAGTAGGTACTTAACAAGTATTGTTATGGAGTATTCTTGCAAAATGATTCCAACATAGTTGGAGAAACTAAACCTTTACGTTGCCGCCCTCATTTAAAATGTTAATGATGACAATTACGTCTAGGATACATACATAAATATATTCACGCCTTATTCCCATGGGGGTAGGCAGAAACTATAGAACGCCACATGCTACGATCCTTACATATTCGTTTCGCTTCATTCACATTCATACATCTTGTCATACATGCACGCCGGTTGAGAGTACATCTAGGATTCAACTACTAATTACCATAAAAGATTTCGTCTACAAAGCAATATAATATATTCCTTAGATTTAACCACTACAATGTCCCGTCCACATTTAAAGCTGTAAGAAGAAAGCATAAACGGATAAATGAATTACGATGTGCCAACTATGGAAGGAGGAAAACAACAAGATCATTAGAATCGCTCGAGGTCACATGTTGGGTATATCTTATTTAGTTTATTAGAAGTGACAGACAACAAGTGTTTCACTCACGCTTCACTCAGTGGAATTTCATCAGGTAGTACCTACATTAGGTGTGTAGGTATATATTTAGAATGTATATTAATGCTAGTATATTTCTTCTTGTGTCAAATATATAATTGTTAGTAGGGTTAGATATGTTTAACTGAAAGATAAAGGTTTCTTCATTCGATGTGTGTATTTTGAGACGTTTTTTACAATTGCACTTTGTTCGGTTACTTCAATGATTATAGTTTTCTGTTTACCACTATCCATTGCACCTTCCAATAGTTATTTTTTAGAAAAATTGCCCCTGAAAGTGTTACCATAAGTTAAAAAATGTTACATTCGAGTTAACAATGGTAGTTTATTTCACATAAATATTTATTGGCGAATTCTCATTGGATCTTAATTCTTTATTGTGTCGTGGTTTAATTTACTTCCATCAAATGATTGGTACAAACAATTTTGCTTGACGTACTTAAATATAAAATTAATCTCCAACGCAACGGGATCTTTTACGGAATAAATTGTTTGGGTAAGATGTAAAAAGAATCGTCTTTTATGCTTTGTTACTGCGTTCAATGGGCCAGCGATATCTTCTCCTTTAGAAAAATATCCTTGAGATTGATTAGCCTTATAACTCTTTTGTGGCGTTTTTTGTGGCAAAATGGTCAACCTCGTGGTAAATATTTTGATTATTATTAATCTAACGCATAACACATAACATTATTTTCTTAATCACGTGCCAAGTAGAGATTACGCCACAATCCTTTCAAGACTTACCGGATGTCCAAAAACATGTGGACTTGGAGCGAGTGTTATAAATATTAAAAATAGCAATTTTTTAAAGGTCCTCCTTTTGTTAGACGTGCGAAATATTGCGTTGTAGATTTTTCAAAAAGTCTCTTGTTTGAGCCGTGATTTGAACACCCGGTATAGTGGCCCAGGGCGAGCAGTGACCATCTACTGGATGTAATGTAACATCGTCGACATATTTCAAAGCAAAACCTTCGGGGACAAAACTTATTTCTCCATCGAACAAAAATTCCAGAACTTGAACGTTATCTTGATATGCTATATTTTAAAAACAATTTGTGAGTGTAATACTGAACAGATACAGGCAAAGTTGCTCAGGATAATAAATTAACTAACTTTTTGAGCGAAATATGTGCGAGGGTTTTTGTGAGCTCGGACGGGGTAAAAATTCTGCTATCAGCTATTAATATTCTTTAAGTTTTTTGGTTCAGTAAGTCGGGGTTTTGCACAAGTGATATATTGGTACCTCACGTTAAACGTATTTAAAATTTGTATACATTACAATTTTAAACTATATTTTATATAAACTGCCTTGTTGTTCTAGTGGCCGCAAGTGCGACTGCTGAGCATAGGGTCATGGGTTCGATCCCTAGGTCCGGCATAGTGTTATTGGGTTTATCCATTAGAAAATTCTGAGTAGCAGCCCGGAGTCTGGATTTGTGCCCAGTTAATGGCAATAGGCTCGCCCCCATTACATGGGACTTAAAGCACTAACTAGGTTAACTCCTGCATCGCGGTTGCATTTACAAACACTACTCTCACATGCACCATAACCGGGACCTGGAACAATTGTAGGTCATTCAAATACTTGTTCCGTGCGGGAATCGAACTCAAGACCCGCGGCGAAGCCAAGCACTTAGCCACTGCGCCAATCGTGTCGTAAATCTTTGTTTCTTCTTTAATTATTTCTAGAGAATACAAGGTCCACCATAGATTACAAAATACAAAGACCAATAAAGATTACAAAATACAACGGCCAATAAAGATTATAAAATACAAGGACCAATAAAGATGACAAAATACAAGGACCAATAAAGATCATACAATTGTGTATAATACGTAGGTACCATCGTTTGGTTTCAATATTGCATTAACGAAAATCCTTACATCTACGTAACTAACAATGCATGTACCACAAATCCCACCCACGAGTCATGTATCATAATCATTAATCTATGACAGTCCGCCCAAACTCAAATTCATATCGATTGGTTCTTCTATTAGTTGGGTGTCCACAAAACTTGGGGCCAATCAATCATACATAATCCAATATTTGTCCAACGTGTTCGACGGGGTGATCCCCTTAATTGTGCGGTGATTAATGACCCTTGTTCACCGTTTGTCGACACTCGTTAGTGCAAATGTTTGTGATATTTGTGCTTAGTTGTTATTAGTAAGAGTTATGGCTAATCTGGGAATAGTGTTAAATGTTTTAGTACTGTGTGGTTTAAAAGTGTTAACCTCGTTTTTCAATGTAGGGACTTATTAACTCAGTATAGATATTAAAATAACTGCCTCATTGGTCTAGTGGTGGCAAGCGCGACTGCTGATCGTGAGGTTCTGGTTTCGATCCCCAGGTCGGACAGTGTTATTGGGTTTTTCCGTGTGGAATTCCTCAGTAGCAGCCTGGACTTTGGATTTGTGCTCGGTTGATGGCAATAGGGTTGCCCCCTATTACATGAGACTTAAACATAACGGCAAAATGAGGGTGTTACTATACACCTCTGTCCAACCTTTCAGAAAATACAGGCGTGATGTTATGTGTTAGATATTAAAATAAAGTAAATACTTCTACTCATATCTAATACTGTTAACGTCTCTTATGTGTAGCTAAAGAGGTATTTTGTATGATTAATAAATTCTGAAAACAGTTCATATCGTATGTTGAGATTCTCCTTTAGCTGAAACCAGTTAAATTTTTAGAACAGAAAATGTAAGAGCTATAATTAGGGTCAGGCTACTTACAAAAACTTATCCTTAACAATCATAACATAACATCACACCTTATATTCCCTGAAGGGTACGGCAGAGGTGTATTGGTACACCCTCGTTTCGCCAGTTATGTTTAAGTCCCTTATAATATGCGGCGAGTTTATTGCCAATAATCGGTCACAAATCCAGGCTCCGAGCTGCTACTGCGAAATTAATAATGGAAAAACCCAATAATTGCCAGACCTGGGGATCGAACCCAGGACCCCCACAGCAGTCACGCTTGCCACCACTAGACCAAGAAGGTATTCAAACAATTAACCTTACTAAAGAAAAGGAAAACACAGACAGACATTTAATATGATTAAGCCATAGAGCTTTTAATTCGCGCCCCACAACTGAATTAAGGGAAGCATTAGCAATTCAAATTAGGAAGACAGTACATACGAGAACATTCTTAGCGAAGTTATGACGTGTTAGCACAGTTTGTTTTGACAAACTAAATCGTTGTAAGTTTTGGGTGAATATTCGGGGCTCCTTTGGGATTTTGGGTTAGTTAATATAATTTTGAGCGATGCCGTCCCCGTCTTATGCTAGTCCGTTTTCAGTTTATGGTGGACTTTTGGTACGAAAATTCTATTTTTTTTTCTAGGGATATACGCGAATAAATGGGATGTCAGAAGTAGGGTAAACTAGGTTAGTCAGAAAGGGGGTGCTAAGCCGCGGGCCACTTAATTTATCACTGATGATTGTTTAGAGAAAGTGTTAAAATTTCAAAATTCGATAAAAATAAAACATGAATGCTTAATTTTATTTTAGGTTTTTCAAAAATTCTTTGTCCCTGGTTTAGTTGCGAATCCAGAAAATTGAGTTTCTAATCCGTGATCCCAAATATTGTCCTAAAATGTAAACACGGCTTTTTTATAAAATCTTTGAACGGCTATTTTTCTTAAACTAATGACTTTTGAGGAAAGTTGTAGAACAAAAGTTATCTATTATTATGGGTACTTTAACACCTTTTCGGGTTAGTACCCCTTTCCTACTAACCTTGTAGTAGAACGGAGAAGTAGTTGTTATTGTTTAAAAATTCACATCCGATTTATCGCAAACAAAAATATTAAAAAAAGTAAAAAAAAAACTGCTTTGGCCGCCTTGTTGGTCAAGTGGTCGCAAGTGCGAACTGCTGAGCATGGGATCTTGGGTTCGATCCCCAGGTCAGGCAAAGTGTTATTGGGTTTTTCCATTATACATTTCTCAGTTGCAGCCCGGAGTCTGGATTTGTGCCTGGTTAATGACAATAGGCTCGCAATAGGGGTATTACATGGGACTTAAACATATCTGGCGAAACGAGGGTGTACTAAAACCACCTCTGCCGAACCCTTCGGGGAATACAAGGCGTGATGTTATGTTATATTAAAATTTATTTTTATTAAATAATACATTCCTTTTCATTACTCATTTCATTCATGAAATTTCATTAGCAGTCTCGGAATTAAAAATAACATTCATTGTTTGTTTCAGGTTACACTGCACCGGCTGCTCCATAAATCATGAGCATTTAAAACAAAACAACGAACGCATTCATCCCAAAGTGAGCCAAGAATTAAAAAACGAAATAAGGAAAAAGGACGGTCGCTCATCGTTCTTCCACGGACTATCGTTTACCCAGCTATCCGGGGCACTCATGAATATGACATCAGCGGTCGTGGCTGACCCACGATGTTGATTTATGCGACGTCGGTGATCCATCACACGGGCTACGGATAACCAGGCGTACAAACAGACAGGGCACACTTTTGCTCGATACGACAACGATCCGTAACAACCTTTTGTGCATCGAGCTGAGATTGTTTGCCAATTGAGTATGCATGAAGTTTGGAGCGATATATTGAATCGATGAGGTTTTCTGTCGGTTGAGACTTTGTTTGTTTGAGTTTTATTACGGTTTTGTTAGTAAAGTGGGTTAATGTATTCGAAAGAGTTTTTGTAAGTGTTATCTTTCTCTTATTCACTTCGAATATACACTTATCTACTTTGTTGTTAGCTTTATATGATCGAAATTAAATAAAACTTTTAGTTCTAACTTATCTTCGCGTATCATCGACATAAAAGCTCTGCAGTTTTCGAAAAAATGTTTGGTAGTAAACACTGGAACATAAAACGACTCTCGCCATGTAAACTAAAATAAAAACCGCTGAAAGTGAAAAACAGTGTGTAAAAATGCGTCGCCGTCCCTTACCACCGGTTCGCGAAGAAGTGTCAAACTCGAAGTCGTGGCGGACATTATGCGAGAGTGAGTGGGCGGTGTACACGCTCGTCGCGTCAGTAGGAGCTCTGACGTACGCAAATAGTTTGAATGGCGAGTTCGTGCATGACGACATTCCCGCAATAGTGTCGAATAGTGACGTGAATGGTGGTAACAATGTGCTACAAGTGTTCAGGAACGACTTTTGGGGGACCCCGATGTCCGATCATAATAGTCACAAGTCGTATCGGCCGCTGACTACGCTATCTTTTCGGTAAGTGTTAGTTTTTCCTATCTTTTCTTTATTGAACAGAAAACTACATATATTTCTTTTGCAACTTCTTATTTCTTCTTCTTTGTTGTGCATTTTTGAGAAGGTCGGCCCTTCTTTGACACGCATAATCAGTGGATTTGTTAGCAGCTGTTGCTTTCTTTGGAGGGGGTTGATTGGGAGTGTCACTGATTCCTCTGTTGTGGGAATCCGTGCCGGTGCAATTGTGTAGCGGTCCCCTGATGTCGAAATTTTTAATTCTTTTTATGTATGTTTTCTTTATATTTAATGTTATTCTTAAGTACTTAATAAAATAGGACGTACATAATGGGGCTTGCATAGTCGCGGTAAAGCGAACTAATGCCTCGAAATAAATTTGAAAACAAAACTTCTTATTTCGGTATCGGCTTGTTGAAATATTAGGAACTATAATCTCTCGCGTTTTTGAAAGTGAATATTTAATTTAAGTCGAATAATTCCGTTTTATTCAAGCTTACAGCAAAGTTGAGTCCGCATAATATTCCGGTTCAATTTAGTGATTATTAACTTTTACGAATTTAAGGTCTTTTGTTGGCAGAATAGACTTTTGTAGCCATTGTTTGGCCACAATAGCAAAATCATGGCTTTATTATCAATTTAGAATTATCATAATTTACGTCGTAGCCGTGCGGACGACGAGAAGTAAAAAAATAAAATAATCAAATAACATTTATTTGCGTGCAAACAGAAATGTTTTGTGGTATCATCCAGCCTCGAGTCTCGGTTACTTTTACAAGTTATAGTCAGTTAACCCACCCGTGACAACCGCTAGCGGTTACTGGGTTGCACGCTAGGCCACGGTTGGTTGTACACCGCTATTGATTTCGCAATATTCATTTTAAAATATACATAAGAATGAACGATTGTCCTTAAGACACACACGGTAGTCGATTGCTAGTCACAAATTAAAGCTTATTAATCAACTCGTGGTAACCCTGTAAATACCGATTTACACATCAGCCACTTGAGTCAATTTAAAAAAAAAATGACTCAAGGCGTATAAACGACCACGCAAATCATCACTAATAAAATAAATGATTTTATAGTAGTAAAATTATTCTACACTAGCGACCCGCCCCGGCTTCGTACGGATTCTGTTGTCACGGACATTTTGTAGAATTATTTACGAGTAATAATTTTGTCATACATCGTTTATCTCATCGACGACTGCTTTTTTCTCTACTTCACCGAAATTCATCGTCATAGATCGGTCAATTTATATAAAACAATCAGCATTAATTAACCTTTAAACCTTTCTCATCAATCAATCTATTTATTCGAGAAAAACCGAAACAGAATCCGTTCAGTAGTTAAAGAGAAAAGCGTGTATAAGTCAGACAGACAGACGCGGCAGTGGTCTTTGTTTTTAACCAACTTCCAAAAAAGGAGGAGGTTCTCAATTCGTCTGTATGTTTGTTTTTTGTTTTGCTTTTTTTTAAATGTTTGTTACCTCATAACTCCGCCATTTATAAACCGATTTAGATAAAAAAAATATATTTGAAAAGATATACTTTCAGATTGGTCCCATTTAAATTTGGTGTAGATCTGATGAAGAACTTCGGAGATAGACAATAGAACTCCTCAATGACGAACAGTACGCATAATGTGATGATGTGATTATGTTACGAGCAGCGTCTTTAGTAGGTCCAACCATATTTTATAATCAAGGCCACTAAAACGAAAAAAATAAAAAACATTTTAACAAAAATAAAACCGACTTCAAAAAAACGATGAAAAGAATAAAATAATTACCATATTATAAAATTAACAGTTTTAGAAGTCGGGGCCTTCAATTTGGTTTAGCGTGGATTAGCACCGACTTCTAAAACTGTTAATTTTATAATATGGTAATTATTTTATTCTTTTCATCGTTTTTTTGAAGTCGGTTTTATTTTTGCTATATAATATGTAGTGAATATAAGTGTGTACCAAGGGGAGCCTTGTAAACCTTTCAACAATTTGATTAATAGTAATCTAATATTACTAAATTGCCACATTGGTCTAGTGATGGTAAGCGCGACTGTTAACCGTAAGGTCCTGGGTCAAAGTCAAAGTCAAAGTATTTATTTCAATTAGGCACATAAAAGGCACTTTTGAACGTTAAAGTTACAAAGAAAATAGAATCGATTCTGGTTGCCCCTTCCAAAAGGTAGTTTCGTATGGAGAAGAATGGGCAAGAAACTCCACCGTTACTCTTTTAAAATGTCTTACAATATTTTGTATAGGTACATTAATTATACAATTATATGTGAAAACGATGCACCTAGAATAAAATTACTATCCCACAAAAGGTAAAAAATAAATAAAAAATGAAACAATGACATATTAATTGTGTGATAGGTACATAGTGCTCACATATTTACAAACATTGCAAACGTATACGTTTTCCCAAAAAATTAAAAGTAATAGGTCAGTGTATGAGTTGATCTTGGGTTCGATCTTCATGTCAGGCAGTGTTATTGGGTTTTTCCTTGTGGAATCCCTCAGTAGTAGCCTGGAGTTTGTATTCGTGCCTGGTTGATGGCAATAGGCTCGTCCCCTATTTCATGGGACTTAAACCTAACGGCGAAATGAGGGTTTTACTATACACGTCTGCCCAACCCTTCGGGGGATACAGTATACTAATATCAGTATGTCTAATATTCGTAATCAGCTTTACCGATCTACCGTCCTGGCTAAAGTTATATAACAGATAGGCAGCGCAGTCTATTTAGCCATTTCACGGCTAATTTGTCACCTACCACTCGAAATTCAATATTGATTGGGGGATTAAGCGCTTTAGTGTGTAATAAAGGTATTGGCCGGCTGACTTTGTGAAATATCTGGCTTTCACTATCTTGTATATTCGATACATTTTAAATAAAAGGAACTAACCATCCACTGTTTGAACAGTTAGGGTATTATTTTAGATGGTAAAAGGACGATACATATATATATAACATCACGCCTGTATTCCCTGAAAGATTGGGCAGAGGTGTATAGTAACACCCTCATTTCACCGTTACGTTTAAGTCCCATGTAATAGGGGGCGAGCCTATTGCCACCAACTGGGCACGAATCGAAACTCCGGACTGCTACTAAGGAATTCCACACGGAAAAACCAAATAACGCTTTGCCCGACCTGGGGATCGAATCCAAGACCACACGATCAGCAGTAGCGCTTGCCACCACTAGACTAACGAGGCAGCTGATGAGGATGAAAAGGATGATGCTGGCTGTATGTGACTGGAAGGATTAACTGTTGCTTTATTGGTTTAATTGTTGCAAGTGCAGCTGCGGCATATTAGGTTGTTTTATTTTATAACCTGCGACCCGCCCCAACTTCGCACGGATGAAATGTAGAAACTAATGTGGGTGTGTGTGGTAAACCTTCCTCTTGAATCACTCTATCTAATGCTGAAAATTGCATTAAAATCCGTTGCGTAGTTTAAAAGATCTAAGCGTACAGACAGCGGGAGCGACTATATTTTATACTATGTAAAGATATAATCTGATGGCAAACAAGCCGCTGACGACCCATGACAAGTAGATACCCGCCACCTATACCTACAACACCAAGACGATTCCTCATGCGTTGCCCATCTTATTGACAAAGTTGGAACATCGCCTGTAATTTCACCGGCACCCATACCCTTCAAACTGGAACACGACAATGGTGCTTGGCGGTAAAAATAGGTATGGTGGTTGTAATTCCTTGAACCGAATCTTTCACAAGATGCTCTACTACTTCTAAAATGGATTCTTAGGTTGTGTACAGGTATTTTTGGGTTTTTGTTTGGGAATCTCTGTAGGAGAACGGAGTTTGAAATTGTTAAGTGCTAAATGGTAATCGGCTCCTATTATATTGGACTTAAGACTGCTATTGACAAAATATATGTAAATAGTAGTGCCTTCACTTCTGCCTTAATTTTCGAGGCATAAAGACGTGATGTTATATAATAATAAATAATATTTGTTATCGTAAGTGCGTAGTACTCTCAATCGGCTTGCGCGTATGACAAGATGTATGAATGTGGATGAAGAGAAAGGAGTATGTAAGAATCGTAGCATGTGGTGTTCATAGTTTCTGGCTACCCCCATGGGAAAAAGGCGTGAGTTTACGTATGTATGTATCTGAGTGGTAATACTGAAAAAGTACATCCTAGAAGGACATACAATATGGTCAGTGGTAATGTTCCTAAAAAAGGTCAGGTGTGGTGCGCACGTAAGTGCGGAAAGATTTATGAGTGTAGAAGAAGCGAAAGGGTTGGGTTAGAATCGTAGCACGTAGCTACTGTCGTAGCACTCGTAGCACTTTGTAGCGTCCGCTTTCTGTAGTTAGTGTTTAGGTCATGGCACGTGAGTTTGATTCTTTAATATTATGATCAAATATTAAAAATTTGATGAACCTGCATCAATATAATTAACAACAATTTTGCGTGGTTGTAATTGAATGAAAACAGTTTTTATTCTATACTTTATCATTTCGACGATTATCGGTTCGAAAAAATCTGTTTTGTTTTTATAATTATTTTGCGGCCATCAGACTTCATTCGACGTTAGAAAATCTTCACAAGTATTACAAAGTATATCCGTGTTAACGTTCAATTACAATAATCTCATTACGCCTCTTTCGACACCCACGGAATTATATTCAAGTACCGATTTCAAACAAAGAGAAATAAACGCTATGATGAAAAAGACTTTACCACAAGAAAAACGCAAAACCCCACGGTATTATAATGTCCACAGACCAAAATATCTTTATCAGAGGAATTCTTATGCTACCCACATTTTGTACAAAAATGACGGTCGTTGTACATACAAAGGCAAATCGACCCCCACGATGATACGAACGCCGTACGAACGCCATTTTGTTGTCAAATATATTATACTGAAAAGATGCGTCTGGAGTCTGGGTCATATTACCATTCATCTTCGATGGGATTGTAATAGTAAAGGCTCTAGGATGACCCATAAGACGAGTACTGCTTCATAATCTCGCACTAAATCGCACTCTCTCAAGTCTCTAAATCTGAATTTTCAGAAGTAGAGTAGACCCACAGATATCTAATAATAGACCTAATGACGTCAATGATCATTATCAAGTATTATCTATGACGTAATACAATGTTCCAATGTACAATGTTGATGGCAATAGGCTCGTCCCCTATTACATGGGACTTAAACATAACAGCTAAATGGGGTGTTATTATACACTTCTGCCCAATCCTTTGAGGAATACAGGCGTGATGTTATGTTATGTGATCGTAGAACGCATCATAGAATACATGGTATCTTTTAATGTCAATACGTCATCCCCAATTTGTATATATGACAAACAAATCAAAAGTTGAGTGCCTATCTCTTTTATCTACTTCTTGCGGTATCTCCACTATAAAAGCTTGGCCGTCATCTCCGCCTAGGAGCTGATGCTGACGCCAAATTTCTCCGTTTCTTGCCAGATGAAACATATCTTGTACGCTAGCAATGTCTGTCTACTTAGACATTTAGGGATCTCTTTAGCAATCCTAAACGTTTATAATAAATTATGTTGTCCACTTAAGCAATTCCTCAATCTGTGTAAGCCTAAATAATAGATAAAAAGAAGCATTTTTATACGTCTGGAGCCAAGAGCTAAACTAGAAAATAAGACCCGTAAATAACTAGATAACAAAGTAATTTATCTTATTGAGCCGGCACCCAATGTATCTACGTTTCGCCTATGTACCTACTTCTTTTCTTTTAAGAATTGGTTCGAATGTTCGCTAAATAATAGTATTGGCAGTGGTGGTATTATGTGACTATATTCGTGCCTAGGTACCTCCATATTATTAGCTTGTAGATATCGGCTGGGGAAAATAGATCTATCAAGTAACGAGACTGACATCTTGTTTTCCGGAGAATGTATATTATTGCTGTTTGGTCCTGGCCTGATGATCGCTGTATGACGTTATCATGTGAGTGCCTAAGTACATAACTTGGTAAATACATGCTATAACACCGTCAAAGAGCATGAAGATGTTCCGCAGTCCTTCAGATAATCCCTCTGACAGATACAGGAAAAAGGTCTGTGACGGGGACGGACCAAACGATCTCTGTTGAGGAAAATAATTGCGAGTCTCTTTCCATAAAAGAGAATACAAATAGAAGAGCTATTTTCAATACATGTCTAAATAACTTAAAAGCAAATCAATGACGAAGTTGAGTCAGATTATAGTCAATCGTCCCTGTATATCTTCCTCTAACTACAACCATTAAAGACACAAAAAGTCCAAATGAAACGTTCACTAACAGTAGAATCCTGTAAATAAATCACGTCTTGCCTTAAAAGCCCCGTCATACTTCTAACTAAACTGTGAGGGAGGTTCGCAAATGCCATTTATATATTGACGGTAATGAAGGATAGACACGCGAATTCAAATCGCGTAAGACATGTTTTCATTATTACGCCTAGGCATTACCAAATTAGTTTCCAAATGAAGAGGACTGATAGATCAGATCAGATCACAAAAATCTAGAATTTTACCTAAGTGCGGTCGAAGCGAATGGTTGATAAACAGCAGAGGTTTATTCCAAACAGAAAACGCAAAATGAAAAACAGTATTTTTGTACAACAATAAATTTAGTTTTATGGGCCGTTGATATACCGTATATAATTATACGCTCAGAGCCTATGGACACCGGAATATCTAAGTGTCATTGATTTTCGATCAATATTTCCAGTAGCTGGTGTAATAACAGGTATTTAAATATGTTGATTGTTTTGTCTATGAAGAAATATTACACAATACATATACACATAATTAGTAAATATTAAACAACGACCTTCAGCATTGAAGTACCGGCGAAATAAAAAGCAAAAATATAAATTTTTAGGTTACCCAAATAAGGTAGAGTATCCTTCCAGTTTAACCAAATGCGGTTAAAAATTAACAAAACAAACATTGATATTAAAATTTTGGTTCTTTGGTAAGTCCCATAACCCTTGTCCACCTTCTGTCAATATTAATGTTATGGTTCTTTGTTGAGTGAAGGGATTTCTGAACCGGATGAACCCTTAGATAATAATGTAGAATTATCTACCTCAGTAAGGTGTATTATTGTTGATCGGAGTATGGAAAGAGCAGTCAATACCCAACCCATAAAGTAGAAGAATCACTTGAGCTGTATCGAATATCAATATTACGAGCTTTTTTGCCACTATTTATTCGTACAGGCCTTTTTCCTATCATACGAGAAAGGCATATTGGAAGACAAAAATAATTTTACACATCAATGTTCTGTCGCATTCAATTTTGAACTTTCTTTCTTAGACTTAAGGATGTTTTGTTAAACATTGGTTAGATTGTTAGATACATCAAAGTTGTTGCGAGGATGAGAGGGGTAATGGAACGTGTGATATGTATATTTGTTGTGTTACACTTATTATTGTGAAAGTTTCCGCATTGTGCCTTTAATGGAACAAAATCGATTCGTCTATCTCTCAATTTTTAAGGGTTAGTATGATTTTCATAGATGGCGGGTTTGTGTGATCTTTTTATTCTACCTCATCAAGATGAGAGGGGTATGAGCCTTTTTACCTGTTCAAGTATATTATGGATAAGAGGGTATTATCACAAAAAATGTTTTGAGCTTTTTGAAGTTATTTGTTTATACCACTTTGTGCTAGGAAATTCGTAGCATCGGTTCATAATATCATCGTCTATTGACAACTAAGAAGTAATTTAAAATTTTATCAGGAAATAAAATAAAAAGTAAGAACCTCTTTAGAACCTTATCTTCTTGCATTAGGCTATCTAATGGGCTTAAGTGCTCAATTCACAGCGAGCTTAGCAATTACTCCATCAAAACTCAATCAAGTCCTTAGTATATCTACAATTGTCACCAAAGCATACCTCAAGGGACGATACTTGGTCCTATAGACGTATGATATCCCAAAACGCACCCCAGAGGGATCCCCTTCAAAATTGCGCATTAACGTTACGTATACAAGACGCTCTCACCTTTCTCACCATTACCGGGCTCAAAGAAGTTTTGCGGTGGGCTCACATTAGACACAAAGGTATTTACGACGGTTGTGTAATGTAATGATGAATATAACGACTTTGCTCTTAGATGGGAGGTGGGTGTCATACGAATACCTATGATAGTCGTTACGGGTAGTCAGAAGCCCGAAAGTCTGACAAACGGTTTAACCTTAGGATATCGGCATTGCCCAGTTACTGGGTTGCGGAGGTCTGATGGCAGTCGCTCCGTGTAAAATACTGGTATTCAGCCGCATCTGGTTAGACTGGAAGCTGACCCCAAGATAATTGGGAAAAGGCTAAGAGGACTCTTAGATGGGAGGTGCCCGGGACGTTTAGTGTTCAATTTTGTTGAATAATGTTTTTTGACATTTGTAAGGTTGGCTAGGTTTCACAGTTTTGGATGAGGCTGTTGGTAGACAGGTCCCTATTTGGCAGAGCTGCTTTACTTAGTGCGAGACTATCATGAATTCAGAAATAAACTTTACCTGGTAATCTTGTGTGTGACATCAGAACTAAAAAAATAGATATTCTATTGTATTTCTTTGAGAACAGTAGGTATGTACTCATGCTGTGCGCTACACGCTGACATGAGCTAATACAAGCTAGCTCCTTACCAATCCTCAATTTTCGTCCAAAACTGGCTATTCAATTCAATCAACCAAATCTAAACACGACCAAATCACACAATTAAAACTTAAACCCTCCCAATTCAACCACAAATTCTCCATAAAGCAAAAAACTTGTACTGTCTCTCGCAAACTTGGGACACGTACACGGCAAAACCAGGTCACACTGAATCTCAAAGACAATAGGTGGCGGAAACAGAGGCCGGCAAATGTGATAAACGACACGGAGATGAGTAGCTGAAAAATGCTTCGGTGTAAATTAAAAGGGGACCAGAATGATTGATGACGACCCCACTCAGGATTTCTGAGAGAAAAATATAATTTCGTGAATTGAATGAGTATTTATTAACGTTTGTTGTTCAGGAGAATCACTATGGGATTTGGTTGATGTTATTCTTGAGATGAATGATGATGTTTTGTTTAAGTATGATTAATGTTATGAAGTAGAGGTGTAACAAGATTGAGAGTTTTAGGGATCGAATTTTATGATATCTTTATTTATACGTTATTGTGTTACGTTGTTCCATCGTGTACTGTCGTAAAACTTAACAAAGTAGCTCTATCATCAGTAGAAAAAAGCAAATTATTGCTTGATTTAAAATATACTTCCGACATTTTTCGCGTAGCCATCATCTTCAAGCATTAAAGAAACTTAATTTCCTTATTTCCGACGAAGATAAAAGCCAGTTGATAAATTCTATTTTCCTGTCACTTGCAAATCAGTACGGAACTGATGTGACATTCTCGTATAATTTCATAAAATGTTCGCAAATTAAATGTGAAAGTCATGTCATGTTTCTTTTCATGGATGAAAGAAAGCATAATGGATGCTCATTAGCGCCTTAAGTCTGAGCGCAAATAGTCTTAATGGACGCTAATGGTATTTTCTATTTTAAAATATATCTTAAGCTAATCACAATGAGGAAAATAAGATTGTGAAGTTGGATGTTAGCACTTTGAGATAATTGTAGATACCTACAAAATGACATGTTCCGCGATTAGCATTATTTGGGTTACGACATTATTTTCTGTCTTTAGACAAAGTTTCTTTGAAAACTCAAATAAGCCAAGCGCGCCAAGTTTCATAGTTTCTTGAGTGACTTTGAGTTTGAAAATTTCTTTAAGCTGTTTCGCCTAGATGCCAAAAGCCTCTGAGGTTAAGAAATAGTGCCATAAGGAGCATGCCGCCAAAAGGCTTTGGTTTTTTTTCAAAACCCCGGAAGTCATCAAAAGCAACAGTATTTAGATCACTTTCGGGACTTCAAAAAACCAAAGGACATGCCGAAATTACTCTTGGCATCTATATGGTTAAACTCCGGCCTGGAACAGATGAATGTAATTAAGTTATATTGCGAGAGACCGCGGGTCCAGATTGATGGCTGCTATCAAACTTGCTAATGATAGAAGAGACGTTTTCAACTATTTGAGAGGGACGTTAAACTTTGTCACTTTGCCAGCTGTATAGTTAATTGACGTAATTCTTTTGATAGTTTATGGTAATGGGCTGTTTGTGGACTATACTATGGGTGCTCAAGATGGTAGTTAAATCGTTTCAGGCAATTTTTACTTAATGCGTGTCTATAACGTTAAGTATACTTAACCGCCCGTTCACACAGTGGATCCGTTTTAACGGATCTATCCGTACTGATTGTGTTGTTCACATCTGTACCGATGGGTCAGTTAAACAAATGGCAGCTGCGTCGCATCTGGCAGAAAGGGAAACGATGAAAATAACGGAACTAGTATTTTTTACTAGATTCGGAATACTGTCGTGTATGTGAACTCGCTCATTCAACTACAGGCGCCATCACCAAAATAAAAATGGATCCGCTAAAACGGATCCTGTAAGCAGTTTCTGTGTGAACTAGCTGTAAAGTGATAAATTATCATCATTCGTTTGCACTTCAAAAAGTAATTATATATTGTTTTGCGAGAAACTCGGCACACGGTAATATTTTGCTTTGTTATAAATCAGAACAGAGAGGACATTTTAAATCGACTCAGTAGCTCAGGAGTTTCAAACTTTTAACTCTTTTGTCAATTCATTTCGTGCTGCGATGCAGTCGCGCTTTCGTGAGCGTTCCACTAGATCTCTGCAAAAATTCATCGCGTGCATGAATGCTACGATTTTATTGTATTGTTCGTGTAATGCCTACTATCATTAAAAAACAACTCTTAGAATATTTTACAACTTATATAGAATGGGATTATAGACAATAACAGATTACTGTTCATTAAAAGTAAATAAATTGTATCTAATGAAAAAAATTGTTACTCAATTTTTTGAATTCTCAGTTCAGCTTTCTGCCCTCTAATAATATAATTGAAGTCTTCAAAGTAAGAAACAAAGAGACCTCTCCAGAGGTTTGGAGACATTATCAGATTATCTGAGCCAAAAAAAAAACACAACGTTTGCTTATTTTCAGAAAAGTACCGCCTTTGTAATCAGAAAATTAAATAAAACACAGATTAGGAGCGCTTCAGTTCTTACATTTTTAATTGCGTTTCGCTAATTATGTTTGGAGAGGTCCATTTTTTGGGGTTTAAACTCGGATTGAAGGGGTCTAAACGTGTTTGTGTTGTGTCTATTGTCTTTTTGTTTTAAGCTGCAGTGGTAAGTAATTGTCATTGTATTCAGCAGTTTAAAATTCATGGACGTTTGGGGTGGCCTATGTAAAGTTGAAATTAGTGGTTTCCAAATGCATTCACATTTTGCCACACTTTAGCAACGACTTCAAACGCGCATTTTGCCGTAAAATTTTATCAGTATTGATGCAACCGTGGATGTTATTTGATATGCACACAACTGAACTATTCTGAACTTTAAACATCCCCATAGCTATGACCAAAATCTAAAAGGAGTAGATAGTTGTAAAACGAATGATCTATTATTATTAGAAATTCAAGCTTAAACTATCTTATTGCAAAGGCATTCCTAAATTGAAACTGCACAAGAATTTCTCCAAAATACGGAATCCCTGCGCAAATATTCTCGTTAGCAAAACAAAGCATCTCGAAGCGAAATAGTCATCATTACGATATAAAATAAAGCGAATTGCAGACTATTAGCTGGGAAATGAAATAAGGAAACAGTTCGCGTGATACCGGCTTATTACTGCACTGCAATATCCGCTGGTGAATAATTTAAGTTGGCGCTCGATCCGAGGTTGGCTGTACAAACATGGGGGCTGTACGGCTGGTGATTTTTAATATTGTAATTTGTTTGGTTTAGGAAGAGAAGGAACTAGATTATATATACATTATTTAGTAGCAAAGTCAATAGAAGAAGAGAAGTTCTTTTTATCACGACGAAGCACTTTTGAAAACACAAAGAACACAGTGATAGTGTGGTGGATGTTTAGTTAGTTTGGTTTGTAGTTTTAATATCAAAATGGTGAATGGAAACTGTTAGTAAATAACCCAACTACTAAATATAAATTTTGAAATTCTCCCCTTATTCTTTGGCCAAAGAATAAGCGTTGCCATCCAGCGTGGCAACGCTGCCAGTCTTCTGGGCACGCTTCCGGATGACGGTGATGAGGAGGAATATTTTGACGCCTAAGTGATATTTTTGAATAATTTGTATTTAATAATTTTGTATATAGGTAGTTAGTTTTGACTTTAGATTTGTATGTTTGTAGTTCAGTTTTATATTGTATATATTAGGTTGAAATGTAAATGATAATTGTGTAAATAAAAATAATTAGAGCTAAATTTTGAATGTAATATTTATTTTATATAAAATGAATTGATTGATTGATGATGATTTTAAAATATGAAACCTAGTTCACGACGCATTATGCAGAGATGAAAATGCAGCTGTGTGAGTAAGTATATTTTTGAGAATCTCAAAAAAGAGATAGGGATGGTAACACAAATAAACAAACAAAGACAAAGAAGACTCTTTTCAAAATTAGAGCGTATAAAATATGATCAGTGGGCTATTTCTTACGAGATACAATTTTTCAGCTGTTGTTTTTCCACTTTTTGTTTTTTGTTAATAAATACGATGCCTTTGGGTTCGAATCTCTTTATAAACAGTCGTTTAGAATAATGTCTAAAAATAAGACAATTTTAAGAAACAGAGACAGTTGACCAGGAATTAAGTAGATATAATTTTTCAATTTTGGACCCAGGTTTTGTATAAATAATAAGCTACTTATTTTATTGGTCAGACCCTAGTTTTTCGAGTTGCGAATTCGTGGAGATTTCCTTTTATTTCAATTCATGAGTCTACTAAGAAAGGACTGTTAGAAATTATTAGTTATTTAATCACTGTGAAATTTAGAATGGGCTGAATGAATTTGGGGTGGGTGATATAATGAAGCTCAACATAATGTTCTTTAACAAACTTTAGCAGGACAAGACCTAGTAAACAAAATATGTGGACGATCTGGCAAAGAATTTTAGGAAAAATTAAAACAAAAGAAAAGACCACAATACAGGATGTTATTTGTACGCAACAGAAGATAATAAGACTGTCAATGATGATGGAGCGAGTAATGCAGTAATCTTCCCTTTGGTTCGGAAACATACATTGAATGGCTAGTTCACGTCCATTAAATTGCATTGCATTAAGCTCGCCGCGCTATTACATATCGATAAAGGGTTCATTACTCATGAAACAATCAGTAAACAACTATTGGGAGATTTGCTGTAAATTGAGCTTTACGTGTATCTATGCTTTATTCGTCAACATAGGCCCTAATATTGAGTTTATTCACGTTTACCAAGTTTTATTAATTATAGGTATAAAGTGTTTAACCTTAAGATACCGGCATTGCCCAGTTACTGGGTTGCGGAGGTCTGATGGCAGTCGCTCCGTGTAAAATACTGGTATTCAGCCGCATCTGGTTAGACTGAAAGCTGACCCCAAAATAATTGGGAAAAGGCTAAGAGGAAGGTATAAAGTGTTTAATCTACAGATATATGCAATCCTCCCATATTCTATAACTCTTGGTCTTCTTCTTCATCATCTTTCCTTCACTGCTGATGATCGCGACCATGTACAGTGCGTCTCTAAGATACGTCACCACCAACTCCACTTACAAAAAGTTTAACTATTCCCAACCTTCGTTTCCCCCCACAGACATAAATTTCAATATGTTGAATCAAAAAACTTTAACATCGATAAACACATAATATATTTGGCCATTAACGCAAATAAACACGTCACATTTTCAGGAATCTAAAAAAGTTAAATGGAACTTATAACCCGTAAAAATAGTTCCAGTTTAATCATCAAATAAAGCTGAAACATAACCCTTGCAACGCTCATTTATCACGCGACCAGCTGAAGACACGGGGTCGATTGTACCGCAAAACTCACTCGCTACTATTACTAAATAGGTAAATACAGAAGGTCTACACAATGCCCTGAACTTATTATTGCCCAGAATGCTCTACAAACAGTTGGTACATATTCTTGGAGATGAAATAAAACAAGTTTATTGTAAAAGTGCAAAAAATCACCTACTGTTTTTTACTTGGACGTAGATCACTCCGTAGTTACATCGTGGCACTTATTCACTCGTTAATTCATCAATATGGCTGGTCTTCAAAAGTCCAATGTTACTTAAATTCGCTGAGTCTCCTAGTTATTTATTATTTATTTTCGTCTTTATATCAGTGATTCCAATTTTCTCTAGATAATTTAACGAGATCATCGAACCTTATTTTACAAAAAAACTTCTAGCACTGCTAGTTCTAATCGACTCACCCAACTGTAAATATCGCTTGCAAGATGAAGAATCGTCGTACCGTAGCGACAAGTTTTTTCGAGAGTTTATTTGTTTATTTTGCTCTTTTAAAGTGGACCTTCTGTACTTACTCATTTTGTGTTTCCATACAACTCACTCGCTCCAATCCCGCAGCGGCGTCACTCGAACGCGTGACAAATGACACGTGTTGACGCGTGTCATTGTACTGGCGTGTCATTATTTGAATTACTTGGTGTTGCAGCGATGATGTACGAGGAAGAGGAAGTTAAAGTACTGAGTTTGTCGTGTTTTCGCTTATTTAGGGCGAAAAATTCGTGTCTTTCAATATATTTACATAAATGAATATTGAAATACTTTCAGAAAGGGCTGTTATGTTTTAGCTACATATTATTATATCTATAACTTGGCTGTTAAGAGAGGTAATCGAGATATCAGTGTACAATCAAGATCGAATTTGATCAATTATTGAGCAAGATTATATGACCATGATTTATGATGAAAATCCCTATGAAAAACAATTGGAGTAGAGAGTCTATGATTAAAATGTAGTCTTAAATTATGTGAATAGACATGGACAAATGATGATATGAATAAGGAGGTGAGTGATTTTTCCCATAAAGTTCACATTAAAGCAAAAAACCAAAGGAATCACGTTGTGTGAGTAACAATAGATCTACCATACTGCATACAGCCTCCACTATTATCCGACGCAGATCCGAAAGGACCCGCAGTAACGACCGCATCGATAGGCGGTGAAGCGGACTGTAATATTGGAGATAAAGATTATTGTTTAACGCGGATCACAATAGCGCGAGTTATGGATACTCACAATGGCTTACAGCTTTATTGGAACCCCAGTTTCAGTAGGGTTATGTGGGGATATATTTAGAACGTTATCTTTAGGGTTTAGTGTCCTTGTAAATTAATAGCGGCTATGAACATGATGTTGTGGAAGAACATCTTTGGAATGATCAGGAATATCAAACATTTGCTCATAGTAGCATTTCTGATGCACATGGTCAAGAACAACTTTGCGTAAAAATCTGGACGTGCATTTGTTATCGATAAAAAAAGTATTTGGTAGGACAGCCAACATATGTTCATTAATAAAAATTTTGAGTGCTGTTACATACTGGTATCTATCTAAGGTTACCTTTATAACTTTTATAGTTTTATATGTAATGACATCTATTTTAAGATTCTTAGTTATCTATACTAATATTATAAAGAGGAAAGATTTGTATTTTTTTATGTAACGAATAAACTTAAAAACTACTGGACCGATTTCAAAAATTCTTTTACCGTTAGAAAGCTACATTATCGCTGAGTAACATAGGCTATATTTATTACTGGAATAAAACTTCTTACGCGGGCGGAGCCGTGAGGACACAGCTAGTATTCTATAAACACGAATTTTAAATACATTACAAAATAGCACTTAACTTTTGCCACAGTATTTTATATAAGATTCCATTAACTTCACTTGTAGCTTCAATAAAAGCTATTTCGGATATCAACCGTTCACAATTTCCAGTAACATAAATCAAAAGTCAGTTTAAACGAATGTTGTTAAATAATGTATGAAGGGCTGTACAAACACTGTGATTTCCGATACCAAATATATTTTTATTTTTGACAGCCCTGGATGATGAATTATTTCTGTTATGGATTTGGTGTTCGACCCTGCTTTTGATTGTTCGGTTATAATAACTGAATATTGAAAGGTCACACTCGTTAATTTTACATAAAATGTCAACTGCAATGTGTAAATTGAGGTTTTTTGTCTGGCTTAATACAATTGTAATAATGAAATATAATATCTAACTAGTTTCAAAGAACATTGTGGCGCAATTTGGGTGAGGTCTCTATCCTGGATCGCTATAGACTGAGCTGATAATTTCAAAGCACTCGCTAAGTACGTTGATACTTAAAATTAAATAAAACACTTTTTTTTAAATGAGCTTTTTTGGTATCATAAAATCAATCGAGAGTAGATCAACCAATATTTATTAAAGAACCCCTCTCTGAAACTTTTTAGTAAACTCACCAAAACAGTATAGTAAATCAACTACATTCCAGTGAACTTTTCGCAAAATGTCCACATCTCTCAAACTTTCAACCTTGGACTTATTTATTCTGACCGATACCGCTCCAAGGTCACTACGCGAAGTTCTGTTTATTTAATGAATGGGGGACTGTTTGGTAACCTTGCCTCTTGCATTTTGGATTATGAGGAGATGTGAGGTTGTTCTGTGTAGGTAGAGTATCACGGGAACTAGGTATAGATTGTGTTGAAAGAGTCGTGTTGTCAGACATTGGGTGATCATCATCAGCCCATTACAGTCCCAAAAAGGGGTACGGGCCTCTTCTTAGAATAAAAGGCGAGACTTTAGTCTACTATGTTGGCTTAGTGCAGGTTCGCAAACTACACACGCCATTGAGAACTTTCTGTAGCCCTCTCTGGTGTGCTGGTTTCCTCACGATGATTTCCTTCACCGTTAACGCAAATGATAATGAAGTTCTGATCTGTTATCGGTAGCTGGTAAAACTGGACAATGTTAATAAAGGAGGGTAATCGTCAAGATGAATCAACGTACCCGAAGTTATGAAAACAGTGGTCATTCGACGGAGCAGAGGATTCCATGTCGAACAACCGAAGAAGTCTGACCCTTTATATCTGACTTGCTTGTTCTTATTTTCTGATCTTGTGTAAATTATTATGTTGTGTTATATTGTGAACTAGCTTCTGTAACTAATCACTAACCCAATTAAAAGTACTCTCAGTGGTATAGAGTCTATGTTGGTTTAATTTACTTTATTTACCATGCTCCCAATCCTGACATACCGATATTAGCTATAACTGTAATGATAGATGCACCCCTATAAGATTCTGTTGTCTGTCTTTTACAGATCCACACATTAATTCAAAAAGTCTGAGGTTTGGACTGAGATGTAACTGAGACCCGCTTACATGGTTCAGGAGTGTTCAATCGTTAGGCTAATACTGCTTTTTACAAAATTAAATATCTAAATTAATTACATCACCTGCACATCGACAGCTCATTAATTATCGGTTACTACAACAGTTAATTGTAAGAGGACATTTTTCTAATACGTTGAACCCACGTTGTACCTACCCTACTCGATCCCCATAAGGTTTTAATTAAATGAATTAATCAAACCCCTTTGCTGCGAGTTTTGCGGCGTCGCCGCGTCAATCATGTGACGTGGCGGTTTGCGAGTGTGTTTTTTAATTAATATGTACATGTCTATGGGTACAGTTGTTTTTGGCTCTGTCATTGTGGGGTTAAATAAACTTTTTCAATATGGGCGATGTACGAAGTTAGGTACCACGTAGATAAAATAATCATTTTGGTTGTGTTAAAGTACCTATGTTGTTTTCTTTTACCTTTTAGCAACACTTATTGGTTGGGATTTGTGTTGCTCATTATTTTCGTTCATCATCATCATCTCCCTGCCCTGGTCCCAAGTTACTTGAGGTCGGCGCAATATGTTTCCCTCTTCCATCCTTCCATTTTCGTTCAATATCCCTGATACTAGGCGGAGTAACTGCATCTGACTTTTAACGAAACCCAATGTTTGTTCTGACTTGTACCCGTCTACAAGGTGACAGATACTGCTAAGCATAAGTTCAACGCAGCCACTGCGAAGGAATAATGAATACCCCACAAATCAAAGCGGTGAATTCTTCCTGAAGGACAGCTTTCCCCCAGGGTTGAACACGGAGTTGACTTTAGGATGTAAATAAATGTCTGAGATACTCACACGGCGCAGTTCAGTGTAAAACGCTGCATAATTGAAGTGGAACGGCGCGCTACGAATAACTAGCACATCCCTTGTTTCTAAACATTTGTCTGGTTTGCCTGAATGTGTTAGTGATGTGGGTCGGACTGAGAATAAGACCGGCTCCTCGTGACGGTGGGGAAACAAATATTAAGAGGTTCTGTATGAGAGTTTTGCAAAAAAAATCTCTAAGGTGTAGTCCACCAACCTAAACCAGGCCAGCGTGGTGGACTAGGCCCAAACCCTTCTCATTCTGAGAAGAGATGTGTGCCTAGCAGTGGTACAGTAAAGGGCTGATTATGATGGTGATGTATTTGCAGAATGGGCTGCAGTATTATGTTACAGCTAGTTCACACAGAAACTGTTTACAGAATCCGTTTTTATTTTGGTGATGGCGCCTGTAGTTGAATGAGCGAGTTCACATACACGACAGTATTCCGAATCTAGTAAAAAATATTAGTTCCGTTATTTTCATCGTTTCCCTTACTGCCAGATGCGACGCAGCTGCCATTTGTTTAACTGACCCATCCGTACAGATGTGAACTACACAATCAGTACGGATAGATACCTATACCTAACACATCCAGTACCGACGGATCCGTTAAAACGGATCCGCTGTGTGAACGGGCTCTTATGCACCGCCTTTATTAAAGTAAGATTTCTTCAGAGGTACATCGTCTTTTTCACCACTTTATTGGTGAACCTAATTATTGAACTAACAAAATTAAAGCTTTTTCACAATCGTTTTCATTTTGTCAATTCCATTCTTAGGAGCATTCGCATGCGCGAGTGTTACGTAACTGCCCTGATTGTTGAGAAACAAGATTGTTGCGAGTTTGCCCACGTTTTTCTAGTGAAACTTGACAAAAAAATCACCTAGATGCTTAACAGAATGACGATAAGAATGAAATTCAAAACACAAACCATCGCCAACGTTTTTTTTTTTTTAAATGTGTTTCGTAGTTTTTACTTATACTAATAATACACTGGCCTGCAAAAATAAGTATCACACTTTTAAAATTTAATTTTTTTCTAAACTATAGAAGTTAGAGATTTAAAATAAAAAATTTTTAATAGCAATTTGTATCAGCTTCCTTTGAAACTATAGTAACAAAGTTAAACTCTTTTTTGAGTCCTTTTTGTTTGGAAAATATATCTTGTGTACTTAAAAAGTTATTGCAATTTTAAGTGTGATACTTATTTTTGCAGGCCAGTGTAGTATTAATTTAGTTAAGTATAAATCTGCTCTTTCAGGTAAAATAAACCTCCACGCTAACGCTAACGTCAGCAATAGCGTACCCAAACGTCTCCAAGTCTAAACTGCTGTATAATTTAGCGAGCGCCGCGAATAGCGCACTAATTCGTAGCTACTTCGCTATCGTACTCAATTGTGTAGACTACGTTTGTATTCCATTTCGAAAACTTGTTCTTCTTTCTTTTTTTGTAAAAGGAAAAGGCTGTGTGTATGAAACTAAAGAATATACGAATAAATAATAAATTAATATAATATAATTCGTTGGCCAGCTGTGTCAAGGGCCTGATACAGAAAGCGGTACTTCTGGACACGGCGCGTATTGTCAGGAAGTTCCTCTTTCTGAGGCCCTGACCACCGGTAGCTTGGACTCTGTTCCCGATGCTGGTGAGCTACAATTTTTTTATATTTTTAAATGTTTTTAATTTTTTATATGAAAATATTTAAAAATGTAATCATAAATGTTTATAAATAAACTAGCTGTGTCCTCACAGCGCTGCCCGTAGCCTATGTTACTCAGTGATAATGTAGCTTTCTAACGGCAAAAGAATTTTTGAAATCGGTCAAGTAGTTTTTAAGTTTATTCGTTAGGTACATACAAAAATACAAATCTTTCCTCTTTATAATATTAGTATAGATAAAGGAAATAAATTATTATTAAACTGTAAACAGATCAAGTACCAGTGATAACCTAGTGGTTAGACGCTTGTCTTCCATGCAGGAGGGTCTGAGTTCAACCCCGGCCCACACCTCTGACATTTCAAATTTATCCCATCAAAACCATAAATTTGAAAATGGGAGCCAAGTTCAATAATAAGAACATGCGTGGTTGTCGACTTCGCCGACAAAAGAATTGAGATCTAAATGGGTGCCAAGTTCTGTAGATAATCCTGAAATTTATTTACACAAAGCAGATTACTTAGGATAAATTGAAGCTCAAGTTTGACTTGGCTAGTTTTTACCAGCAAACCGATTTTTTAGAAGAGTAAGATAATTATGTTGACCTTACAATATAAAAACAGTAACTTGCGTATACGCTATTGAATATTATAATATAAAGAAGATAAGTTGAATAGCCAAATATAAGATAACTTGTATGTGAAAACTAGCCAAGTCAAATCTTGAGCTTCAATTTATCCTAAGTTATCTGCTTTATGTAAATAAATTTCAGGATTATCTACAGAACTTGGCACCCATTTAGATCTCAATTCTTTTGTCGGCGAAGTCGACAACCACGCATATTCTTATTATTGAACTTGGCTCACATTTTCACATTTATGTTTTTGATGGGATATCATTACTTTTTGTAAAGAAATTATTATTATTCATCATTCAAAAATAATCAGTAAAACGTTTATGCTGTATAGTTTTCTTTTTTGTGCTATTTTCTACATTTTCTTGAACGTTAGAAATACAAAGTCCCCCCTTTATTTTTTTATCATTTGCCTGTTAAGTATATTTTTATTTCCCACTTGAATCAAATAATCTGGTATACAAAACGATAAAAGCGACCTTTCATCGTGGAGTTATGGAACCCATTCTCCTATGAAAGAAAAAGATTGTTGCTATTATAATTTCGCAAGGCGGTAGGTAATAAAAATCGATTTTTGAAAAATATTTCAAATCGTAACAATTCACTGTTTTCGGACTTTTTCCTTTGTATACACACAATTACCCAGCTAGACACCAAATTTCAACTTTGTAGGTCATCTGGAAGTGGGTTGGTTTTTGATCTATACGTCAGTCAGTGTTAAAAATGCCGATTTTTAGACGTTAATATCTCAATAACCGTTTGAGCTGTATTTATGTAATTTGGGATTATAGTTAATCTCAGGGGTTTTAATAAATAAACCAAATTTCATGTGTTTATGTTGAATAAATTTTGAGTTATTGAGGGCTCAAAAGTGGCTTCAAATGGTTCGTGTAATATAACACACGGCTACTGCGTCGCCAGTTCCTTTTTCTTTGAACTTGGCTTGACACGCTGCCACGTGTCTAGATATCTCGATCAGAATTTGATTATTACTTGCATCAACGGTGATGGAAAATTCCAAAATATTCTCGATACCAAGTACTTTCGGCGCACCCTGGATTGTCGGACCCGCTACCGACCTTGCTTGCTGTCTAATCTTTTCAGTACGGCATGAGCTATCCTCAAATAGCTCAGCCAACACGAAAGTAGAAAAAGATGTCAACATTTACCTGCTTAACCCTCCGGGGATCCAAGCGAGATGGTGACGTAAAGGTATTTCAACACGGCGATGTCAATCCCGCTCCAATCAATATCGTGAGTGAAGCGTGCTTATTTTGAGCCACTTCACCCGAAACGTGACTTTTGGCGAGTACAGCGTGATTGGCTCCGGATTACACGTTAAAGTATGTGTTTATCGCTCAAGCTTCTCCTGCTTTGAGGGGGCACAGGGTTCAAAGTACTACGGATCGCGGGATACAACGCAAAGGAAGGTAAAAAAATGTATTTTATGGAAGAGAATTAATTTGAAAGGTCAAATTACTGTGTGTTTGTATTATACGATACATTATTCTGCTTTAATAGGTAGCTTATTTTTGTAGTATTCAAATAGGTATCATAACATAACATCACGCCTGTATTCCCCGAAGTGTTAGGCAGAGGTGTATAGTAACACCCTCATTTCGAAATTCGACTTACATGTGTAAGTCACATGTAATAGGGGGCGAGCCTATTGCCAACAAACGGGCACGAATCCAAACTCCGGGCTGCTACTGAGGAATTCCACACGGAAAACCCTAATAACACTGCCCGACCTGGTGATCGAACCCAGGACTTTAGGATCAGCAGTCGCGCTTGCCACCACTAGACCAACGAGACTGTAGGCAAATAGGTAAAAAGACAAAATGTGATAGCAGATGGATTATAGTAGTAGAAGAGCTCCTTATGAACGAGTTCGGCCAGGGAAGTACCACCATCATACCTATTTCTGCCGCCAAGCAGCATTGCTGTGTTTCGGTTTGAAGGGTATGGGTGCCGGTGGTAATTCATACAGAAGACTTTTTAACTTTGTTTCTTTAGTTCGCAACGTATCAGCAATCCTCTTGGGATTGTAGGTGTAATCTTCTTCTTTTCGAGTGGTTAGTGACTAACCTGGTGTTAGAGTTTATGCCGCCCATGGGCCTCTGACTTGGCTTCGCAGGCCATCGAGAAACACCTCTCAGGCATGCCGGTTTCCTCACGATGTTTTCCTTCACCGTTTTCAGCAAGTGATAATTAAACAAACGCACATGTATCCGAAAAGTCAGCGGTGCGTGCCTTGGGTTCGAACTCGAGACCTATGACTTGGCAGTCCGACGGTCATACAAATAGGCTGTCACTGCTGTTAGGTGACCACTTACCATCGGGTGAACCGTCGGCTTGTTTGCCACTCGATAACGTAATATAAAAAAAATCTTAACTCAATGACAATAATTATCAAAAAGTACATAATACCATATCCATCCGTGAGAAACAATTTTCTTGTTACATAACTACAAGTATAAAAAATATTTCAGACAACAAAACAGTATGTTAAAATAACCATACGTAAGAGGGCTCCAAAACACTTGTTATAATAAAGGGTCCAAACCATTTCAACCCCTCAAATAGAGCATGAAAATTTCAACAGAAAGGATTAATGGCCGACTGGACCGAATCATTATTTAGGACCAGAGTACGATGCTCCATCCAGATTATGGAGAGTTAGTTGAAAAATAACTTGGGTTATGTAGGGAATATTACTTTTATCTAGAGTGCTTTATTTTGCCCCGCCTTTCCTGTTGTGGTGATTGAAGAATTTTGTAGCTCGGTGAAAATGTAACCAAATTGCGATGATGCGAAGTCTGTTCAAGTTCAAGGTCCAGATTAAGTATTGATTCAGTTTTCAGGGTTCCATACCCAAAGGGTAAAACGGGACCCTATTACTACGACTCCGCTGTCCATCCGTCCGTCCGTCCATCTGTCACCAGGCTGTATCTCATGAACCGTGATAGTTAGACGGTTGAAATTTTCACAGATGATGTAAAATAAAACAAATAAAAATAAAACAAATATTTAAGGGGGGTTCCCATACAACAGATATGATTTTTTTGCCGTTTTTATAGATAATGGTACGGAACCTTTCGTGCGCGAGTCCGACCGCACTTGGCCGGTTTTTTTTAACGTGTGTTTAGCAAGGCCGTAGCCAGGAATTTTGCTTAGAAGGGGGGATTGAACCCTGAACAACAAAATCAATTACAGTAACGAATGTATACATTCGAGACGTAATTTAACTGTGTCAGGTTTCGTTGGGGGTTTGAACCCCCAACGACCCCCCCACCCCCCTGGGTACGGCATTGGTGTTAAGGGTACGATGGGACTGACGCCGCAGAGCCTTTATAAAATCCCCTGTGAAGGAGCACGTCCTGGGAAATACTACTACTATTTCTCCCGCCAAGCAGCATTGCTGTCATCCGGTTTGAAGGGTATGGACTGCCCGTGAAATTACAGGCACATGTTATAGGTGAATATAGGCGGCGGTCTTCTTCTTTTCGCGTGGTTAGTGACTAACCTGGTGTCAGAGTTTATGCCGCCCACGGGCCTCTGACTTGGCTTCACATGCCGTCGAGAAATATCTCTCAGGCATGCCGGTTTCCTCATGATGTTTTCCTTCACCGTTTTTAAGCAAGTGATAAATTATACAACGGTGGTGACAAGTTCCCATCAAGTTGGCCGTCGGCTTGTTAGCCAATTTTAGCAGCAGGTGGAATTATAATAACACAAAGTGCATACAAGTGGAAATAGTAGTAAGTATCTAAAGCTGCATATATCCGTGTAATTTGTAAATCCTTCATCCTACCGTCCCGACCTAAATCCATTGTAGAATAATTTAGACATATTACGTACACGGTCCATTTTTTGTCTAGACCCATTACACAAAAATACTTTGAAAAAGCGTGTCTTTGTAAAATAACCCGTATTTGCATTTATGGAAGCTCACTCAACACTTTCATTTAGACTTTAAAATTCTCTTTCAGTGAAAACTAAATTACTTAACGAAGGTAACGTAAAAAATAAAATTCTGGTAATTTTATCATTCGTTTTTATGTCACAACGTGGTACACTTAATTGATTGGTGGAGTTCTTTAAAAATGAATAAATATAATAGCAGTTTTTGCCTATAAAATAATTTAAAAGGAAAATAAACGAATTGCATGATAGACCTCGTCGTTTATTTACTGAATTTAATAAATGAGGTAAGTTTCATAAATATAAAACATGACACTGGATGACCCTATAGTTCCAAACAGAACACTAAACTGTCAGAATAAAAAATGGAAAAATTAAGTGCCTTAAGTGGCGTCGACCATTAAGACCATTATAGGAAGCATTTTTCCATCAAGGCATAATAAATACAAACACGTCTAGTAGAAATGGAGGTGGAAGTGATTTAGATACATGCCATTGAAAAAGTCTAGTAAGATTGTAATTTTAGGTATTCACAACATAAAAAATTATACAAAGAATAATATAGGATATAATGGCAGGTAAGTAACTAGATATCATGTACGTTCCTTCATTAAAAATATAGCATATACTCCTCCTTATAAAGAAAAACTGGCAATACCGACATTAAAAATATAATTATCTAATAAAGTCAGTGCACAGATGGATACTGTTGTTTATTTATTTAATGTTATCCCAAATCAAAGATCTTTTATAATAATATATGATTTTTCATTTGTATAATTTGTTATAACTAATTCCAGGCCAGAGATCACAAAACAAACCCAAGATATAACACTACAATTATTTATTTCATTCAATCAAAACGAAAATCACAAAGCTCTCATTCGAAGTCAACCTGAAAAAGATCCCTTTTAACCCAAGTCGTTCATAAAAATTGACCCTGACACAATACCGGAAAACCGCTTCCCCGAAGCCTCTACCGTGAAGTATGATCTCACATAATTTGTTCGGAAAACAAAACAAGGAACGGAATAGGTACCTACTGCGGGTATGAATAATTCAAAATGTTACTCAAAAGGACGGTGTAAGTATGTAACGGGTACAATGTGATGTGTAAGTAAGGTCAGGGTTAATGATGAATTATGAAATTCATATTACTTTACTCTGCCATAATATTATTATCTTCTTTAGTTTTTTGAAGGACAGAGATTTATTGTTCGTTTAATTCGGCAAAAAATAGATATATTATATTCAAGGAAGCTACTGCAATTCTAGTAAGCGCAATATGAATTACCAAGTTATTATCAAGAACTTTTCTTAAAACAACTTTAAAATTTTCATTTTGTAATTCTTCAATAATTATGTTTAGAATTGCTGGTATGAAACTTTAACATTTATCTCCTTTCACTCTGCTATTATCAATGATATTAAAATATGAAATATATTGATTATTATAATGTAACATAAGATTATTGACTAGTATAAAATCTTTTTATTCAGTTCTCTCGTCACCATAGAGTAGAGTCCCGAGCGTTCGAGCCAAACACGGTGGGACTCGGCTCTTTTGCTATTCACTACAGCATGTACAGCACAGGTGACACACACAGATACAACCGGCAGTCTACCGGATATTTTAACAAGACTTAATACTGTAAGGATATCATGGAACTTCTGAATGCATGGGCCCAAGATGGTTCCCTGTGGCAGTCTTGAAAGTCTTTAATATGAGAAAATAGTTGTTTTACTTTTTATAATAATATGATGATGTTGATTCAAGGTTGAATAGTGAGTTAACGAACCATATTCTCAGAGCTGTGGTTACAACTTTTGCAATACACCTATAATCATTTAGACCTTTTCTGTGTTATGGTACAATCTATAGATATGAAAATGTTATGATGAGCATGAAACCAAAAATTGTTTCGTGTGAAACTCTAACCGATACTACTAACATTTTGCTTATTTAGATCTGTCAGTCCAGACATTAAAGACTACCTGTCTGTTGAGAATTTACAGAATACACCTGCAGTATAAAACTCACTCACATTATAAATAAAACACAATTTTGGATTATTTAATAAACAGGTCTCGGTAAAGCAGTTTCTGGTTTTAGATGGCTCGTTACGCGTGCCACGTCCATTTGCGTCCCGTTTTCTACCGACCCGGACGCTCGAACGCCCGGACACGGCTTGTTTGATATTCAACCGGTGCAGGCAGGTGTCGCCTACAGGACAGCTGCTTTTCTTGCTTAGTTACGTCCGCATAAAAATACAATGTCTATTTTAACCCGAACAGTTTGTAAAACCATGGTTTTGTTACTTTTGTCTAGGAAGGCTTGTGATTGGCAAAACTTCATTGTCCCACTTAAGCAGTGATAGCCTAGTGATGTGACCGTCGGACTGCCAAGTTATAGGTCTCGAGTTCGAAGGCACGCACGCACCTCTTTCTTTTCGGATTCATTTGTGTATATTATATAATAATCACTTGCTTAAAAACGGTGAAGGAAAAACATCGTGAGGAAACCGGCATGCCTGAGTGATATTTCTCGACGGCATGTGAATTTAAATCAGAAGCCCATGGGCTACAAACTCTGACACCAGGTTAGTCACTAACCGAACGAAAAATAAAGATTGTCCCACTGCTGGGAAAATTAAAATTAAAGTACTTCCGAGTCTAGAACTGCCAACCCTTTAGTTTTTCGTCGGTATACCTTATATTATAATGTTAGTCACTTGCTCACTGGTAGCAAAAATTTGTCTGAATGAAAAGAACACAATTAGAGAGCTTTATATCGGCAGACTATTATTGCCGGATTAGATGATGTCGCTTATCTTTCGGAGAGCACTAGCACGGCATCTTATGAGTATTACTTTTCTCCAACAAGGAAAATACAAAGCCTATCTTTCCAGTATCTCCTGCTTTCATCCGTAAAAGTTCTTGAAAAGATTTGAAATCCAATTTCGCACCTCAGCACCCATACTTATATCAATATTATTTCCTTCATCTCTCGAAAACCTGGAAGTTCGCAATCACATTACGACCGACACAAATCCGTATTGGCAGTCGAGGCCTTGCCTTTGCTTCGTTACCACACGTCTACGTCTAAGCACATTAAAAAGATTACCGAGAACTTGAAATCCGCTTACTGTTCTGACCAATTTGATGGAAAAATGAAATAAACTGATGAAATCTAATAGTGACGTTCGAAAAGTGCCAAGTGTATTTATTGACACTAATAATATGCTTACAGTGCTCGATAGTACTCGCTTCGATATTGTAACCAAAACGAAAAATGGATACCGATCGTTGTATAATTAAGAACTGAATGCAACGTGATAACGATGCTATCTTATAATAAATTCAAAACTTTTCTTACAAATTTCTAAGAAGAATACCTCAAGGGACTATTTTAGGTTTTGTAAACTACAATAATATCATCCATATGCACGAACCCATTGTTGGATCTACAGAAACAAAAGATACTCATACCAGCTATGATAGGACTTAGATAGTTCCGTTTGAGTCTTGATTGTCTTTTAAAACTTTAGCACAGGGGCGGTGTAAAGTTGGTTCACAGTGAAGTTTATATTATAGTTTTACCTCCATCTTTGAGACCTATTAGGCAGTATTTGCTTTACCGTACTAAACCAGAATGTACCTACCTCCCGAAACAGATATTTGATTTTTTAAATACAGCTTATAAAGGAATTTGATTTAGGGGACTACAAATCTACGTTTAAATGTTAACTTAGGACTTTAACAAACACCGTACCCGTGTTTCTCAGACAAGTTTTGCTTTGAAGATAAACAGCTGATACTTCCCATGATTCCTTTACGTTTGCATGTTGAAACGATATCTTGCAACGTTAGCTTATTTATTTATTTCCATGTCTTCCTTAGAAGTTTATGAAACATTAATTACTAAATACGCTACTACTTCACATGTAGTAGAAATGTAACAGTTTTTTAATACAAGTTTAGAGCAGATTAAATCAATATTCTTCTTCTTCTTTTCGTGTGGTTAGTGACTAATCTGGTGTCAGAGTTTATGCTGACCATAGGCCTCTGAGTTGGCTTCATATGCCGTCGAGAAAATATCTCTCAGGCAAGCCGGTTTCCTCTCGATGTTTTCCTTCACCGTTTTTAAGTAAGTGATAATTATACAATATGCACATGAATCCGAAAAGTCAGAGGTGCATACCTTGGGTTTGAACTCGAGACTTATAACTTTGCAGTCTGATAGTCACACCACTAGGCTATCACTGCTACATATTAATAGATTAATATTAATTGACCAGCATCATTATCTACCCTTGATTATAAGGACTGTTATGGCACAGCTTATAATAAAAAACAGAATTTAAAGATTAAAATTCATTCACCTATTTATTAACATCACTTGAACTGAATATTGCTTGAACTAATTTTATATTTAAGAAATTAATTTAAGTTTTTCAAAGAGGATTGTGAGAGTAGTTTAAAGTTAGATGAGTTCCTCGCTCATTGCCTTCCTGGAGACTGAGGGCAAGGTAGGTAATTGCAGAATGTCCTGATGAACTTTAATAAAGATTCTATTTTTCTTTTACTCTATTTGGTTCAGCAATGCTTTCTATTAACCGTACCGAAGTTTCATTTAATTTAGAGACAGCGTTTTTACACTGAAGTAATTAATGTTGATGTACCCGTGAAAGATTTTATATTCCTTGCAAAGAATCTTTCTTGGTTGCAGGTAGATTACATTTAACACTAAAGAAAATATTTAATATCTTTCCGTTTCTATACCTTTTCTGTATTCACTAGAAGCGTATCCGCTAGAGAGTAGTCGTGTAGGCATAAAAGCCTTCGAAAAGGGATTAGCATTTTCTACTTAACAGGTTTATTTTCTTTTTCAATGCTAGATATAGGTAGGTATAGAATGAAAACGCTCGAATTCAGCGAATAATATTTATTTATTCGTTAGAAATGTTCTGTTTTCTTTTTAGCTTCATGTGGTAAAGAAACAACAGCTGATATTGCTCATTATTTCGCAAAATAGATCGTGGATCATATTGCATTTTATTTCGTTAAATAAATAAGTCATTTTTAATATTGTGTTTATAATGGTTTTATATTCTTCTTCTCTCGCGTTGGCAGCTATTTGAGAAGCTTGTGCTTGAATAGTTTTATATTATTAACACTACAAGTACAGTAAACACCATCTCAGTTAAAATGCAACAAACATAATTTAACACCAAAACTTTTTGATTTACAACACAAATTATTATCCTACGAATTTAATTTAGCAACTACAACTAGGTAACAAATAGTGGGGCCATATGCGCGTTAAACGCGAGGGTCTAATTTAATCAACACAGACATCTTGCTACCGGTACTCGGTACGCTCATGAAAACTAATGTCGGTTCCTACAAATGGTCATTTAGTCCAATAACCAGTGGAAAGATTATTTTCCCAGCAATTATTCGGGCACAAACCCCAAACACACGTAAACTTGTTTATTTATTAATTTACGCATTATTTTCGCTAGTTTCGTTGGATTTTCGACTGTAATCCTTTAAGTCGGCGGAATGTAGGGTAGTTTGTTTTATGGTAATAATATACTGCTTCTAAAGTGGTGGTGGAGGGTATTAAAATTTTAAGTGAGTGCGGATTTTGGAAGTCTTTGTATATTCTGTTATTAAAGTAAGATGGAGTTTCGTTGTGTATGTTGTTTCTGGATTCGTGAGGAGGAGAATAAATATTTGAATGAGGAATCTTGTGGTTGTGTATTTGGATGATTTAATGGTTAATATTTGTATTATTTTATCTGGTTGAATGCAATTAACACATTTATGGATCGAATCAGCGATTTTCGAAATTGATCACTTATGTCAATAGCACATTGTAACGAAAACAACAGTTTAATTAATTTGATCTTGTGTACAGATTTAAGAAAGCCTTACATAGTACACGAAAAACGGCGAATTTAAAAAAATCTCGACATCTATTTATTTATTAGTACTAATCTGTTTCTACATATGAATCTACACTAATGTATGTACCTAAAAAAATACAAGTTCTCTGGAAAATTAAACCGTCAATATAGTGTTGATAGCTGTTTTTAAATTGCCACTGTTTCTCTTGGACAATTTTCATTGGCCAGACTCTTTATCTTCACCATCCAACCAAATAGTTCATTACATCAAAAGTCGAACGTCTAACCCAACCCTAAATATTGATCTCGCTATAACTATGCCTATTATTATGATATTCTTTGCCAACAAAAAAACGAAGGTTTGTGAAGATATTTTCCTCAATATACGCTGACAAAGCCGTTCCGTCCTTACATTAGAAATGTTGATTCGTGAAATTACGAAACAATATTACTTCCCATTGAACCTTTTCAACGAACCTTTTAATAAGTTGCCTGTATATATTTCTTTTTTGAGGACTGAAGAGCGCTAGGAACACAACTGAAATACTTATAAGCAGCCATAATTCAAAGAATATTTGTCCACCAATTTTCTTCGTAGAAATGCCATGTAAAAGCAATTTGGCTTCCTAAAAATAACGCTGTATTTATTTAGGCTAGGAATTGAATCCAATATGGCGGAGAATAGACTAGGCTAGTGATTAAAATAGATCTGATTTCTGAAAAAAATAATTGCAGAATATTGTCGGAGAAACTCTAGAATTCGTTTTGATAAAATAATAAAGCTACTTGTCCTGTTACAAATAATAAAGACTATCCTGTTCTTGTCATTAGAATAATACTCTAATAATATAGACTATCCTGTTCCTGTAATTAGAATAATACTGAAATAATAAAGAAAATCCCGTTCCTGTAATAAGAATAATACTCAAATATAAATAAATAAGCGTTCTATTTCATTTCACATGTTTTTCAAACTTCCGCCTACTTTCCTTATATCTAAGTAGGTATATAAAAATACTTATATTTTATCTTTGTCGGGAAGTTGCCCGCTTAACTTGTCTTGCTGAACTGTAAAAATTACGCCACGTGTAACCTTATGAATACCTTTGGGAAGCTATATTAAGAAATATTTTGGGAAGTGGGGTACCAACAACTTTAAAGGGAAGTAAATGATAAATGATTTTTATTTCTGTAAATGCATCTGTTACAGACACTTTTACAAGTCAATGTAATGTTTTTTTTAAGACTAGATGGTGCCGGCATTTCCTATCTGTCTAGCTCTGAAAAAAAAAGCCGAAACAAACTCAGAGATCAAGGTCTCTTCTAAAGTCCAGACATTAAAAGAGACCATGGTAGTAATGACGTTCGTTCTTGGTTTGATCTATACAAATAAATAAAATTGAAGTGCCTATTTGTAATTTCAAAATAACAGCTTTTTATTGAATGCATATGAAAGTATATACGGCACCTAAAACAAAAATACATTTCTTTTAATTTTTGTCTGTCTGTTTTGGCTAATCTCCGAAACGACTAGACTGAATTTGACGGGACTTTCACTAGCAGATAGCTAATGTTATAAGGAGTAACTAAGGCTACTTTTATTACCGAAATAGAATTAGCACAGCTAGTAATGTAATAAAAACATGTTTAACAAACCGTACAAGGGCCTTATTATTCACTATGGCACATGAAAAAATAACACGCAAATAACACGGCAATCCGAATGTAAAATCAGAAAATAAGTTTTTAATTTTAAATGTTCAAATTTAACTCATTGTTTGCAAATACAATCAGCGCACATGAATTGCAAAACTATAATTGTAAGGCTGAGCATCCACCAGAGCTGTGCTAAGCTGCGTAGCGAGGAATGTGTTTTGTAAGCACCGATAGAATAACTTCATTTACCTAGCTTCGCTCTGGTGGATATATGGGTCTAGCAGTGCGAGGTTTTTTTCATACAAACAAGCGAGAAATGTGTTGCGAGGAATGTGTTGCGAGGAATGTGTTGCGAGGAATATGTTGCGAGGAATGTGTTGCGAGGAATATGTTACGAGGAATGTGTACAGTAACACATTACGCATTACGCATTTCTCGCACAGCTCTGGTGGAAAGGGTCACACCGTAACACATCCTCGCTACACATTTTCGCATTGCACATTTTCCTCGCACAGCTCTGGTGGATGTCCAGCCTTACGCTGTCATGATAATTGCGTGTTTTTCTTTTTTCTTAAATGTCATTAGGGCTCCTGATCGCAGTATGACGTCACTATCAAGAAATTGTAAAATGATATTTCCATCTGATTGAAACCGTAGTTACCATGTTAAACAACCCACGAGAAAGAGGATGGTATAATTGTTTACCAGAGAACACAAGATAAGTAAGAACAGGATTCTCCGTGTCTCCCGTTTAGCAATGTAAGGAAAATACCTAATATTTATTGACATTTAAAAGATGGTAAGAGGGTCTTTCATAAGAAAAACTATTATCATCAATTTGTTGGATCTTTTTTTATTTGTATTCTTGACTTGGTCGCGTTTGGCCCTAGTCTCACCCGATGGTAAGCGCAGACAGGGTCTAAGATGGAGCACACGAATCCAAGGAACAGAGATATAGAGGGATTCCCCTATACTCTTCTGGCTCTCACATACACACGACGGAACAAAGAAAGAAAGAAATTTATTTGGCACGAAAGCAGTCAGACACACAGACAAACACACAGACAAAAAAATCATAGGAGACAAAACAAAATAAAGTAGCTGTGCGTCTAGCGGCTGCGCCAAATAGGTTCAGTTCAGCATAAATGTCAGACCACTAGTGCCTGACGCTGGTTTTCAACTGAACCCTTTGTGACGTAACTGATGTAAACCAGTTCCAAATAGATAAATAGCGTGCTTAAATAAATAAACAAATAAAAAATAAATACTGTTGACCCGTAATTACGGATGTCTCAGTGGTCATGCCAGTAAACTTAAACCAACATATGTGTGTATATGAGCAGTGAACACTATAAACTGCTTGCCGGACTTTAATGTGAGGGTGGTAGCTAGCCAGGCGGACCGTATAGATCCTACCACCAAGCGTGCTGGGTTTTGTTGAATCTTACAACACGTGTCTATTCCCACACGGGGTAAAAATCGATTTACTAACAGACCCGTAATTTTGAATCATCTTAATCGTCTTATCTATAGGTAGTAACACAGGCTTAAAACTTAACACATCATGCGTGTTCAACTCTCAGAATAACTTCAATATGTTAATGAATCTCTGCACTAACGCTAACATTGATAACACAGTAAGGGACTACGATAACATGCTTGGAACTCCAGGCAATATCAGAACTAGTACTTTCCTTAAACAAAGTTCTGCTTAGAAATACAACATAAATTCACGCAGGAACTCATCACTCAAAGTTTCTTAGAGCCCGTACAAGACACACGTGTTATCCTAACCCTCAACGGCCTCAACTATCCGAGGGTCCGACGGACCGGCCAAAACAATTCCAAACATTGTTTATCCATGCACCGCCATACGGGGTCTTTAATAGTCCCCACGGAATATTATGGGGTTTGTGAAAGATTTCGCCGAAATCCCTTTCGAGGATAGTTTGTGGTCGCGTTGAGAAGAGGTTTAACGGTTACCTTATTATGCATATGATCCTATAAAGTTTAGTTGTTCATTTGTGTGATGCGCCGGTGGAATTATGTAGGTGTTCAGTTTTATGGGGTGTTTCATTGAAACTACGGATTTGGGAATTAGGTGGAATGATTTAGATAATAAAACGTATTCGTTGCCAAGTTGTTCTGTAGTCAAATAAGGAAAAGAGGGTTTCGTTGTAATAGATAAATTATGCAATGTAAAGCAATAATAATACCTTACCTTTGTGAAAAAATATTCAAATAGCTAAACTACAGTAATCAAGTTCGGATCTTCTTCTTTTCGGGTGGTTAGTGACTAACCTGGTGTCAGAGTTTATGCCGCCCATGGGCCTCTGACTTGGCTTCACATACCTTCGAGAAATATCTCTCAGGCATGCTGGTTTCCTCACGATGATTTCCTTCACCGTTTTTAAGCAAGTGATAATTATACAATACGCACATGAATCCGAAAAGTCAGAGGTTGGGTTCGAACTCGAGAGTATGACAAAACCTTTTACTACTACTACTACTCAACTTGACTAGGTTCCTTAACTCAAATGAAAACGTTTTTATTTATATTTCTACGATATTACACTGGCCTGCAAAAATAAGTATCACACTATTAAAATTGCAATAACTTTTTAAGTACACAAGATATATTTTCGAAACAAAAAGGACTCAAAAAAGAGTTTAACTTTGTTACTATAGTTTCAAAGAAATCTGATAAAAAATGCTATAAAGCGTTTTTTATTTTAAATCTCTAACTTCTATAGTTTAGAAAAAATTTAAATTTTAAAAGTGTGATAGGTACTTATTTTTGCAGGCCAGTGTAATTATTTTAAAAATCATATTCAGATACATGGATATGCATCGATGTAATTGGTCATGTTCTTCACAAAGGACAGGTGCGTAATACTCTCAACCGGCGTGCGTGTATGACAAGATGTATGAATGTGGATGAAGTGAAAGGAGTATGTGGAACTCACTACCTATGTCTGTGTTCCTGAACGCATGCAACCCGAATCTCTTCGAAGTTAAAGTGAACAGGCTTCTGGGTAAGTTCACTCCATCGTAGACTTTGTCTCTGTTTCCTCTGATTTAGACTAGAGTCAAGAGTAGACCAATCTATACTAATATTATAAAGAGGAAAGATTTGTATTTTTATAAGTAACGAATAAACTTAAAAACTAATGGACCTATTACAAAAATTCTTTTGCCGTTAGAAAGCTACATTATCACTGAGTAACATAGGCTATATTTATTACTGAAATAAAACTTCTTACGCGGGCGGAGCCGTGAGAACACAGCTAGTCTCAAATAAAAAAAAGTAAGGATCGTAGAAAGTGACGTTCTGTAGTTTCTGCCTACCCCTATGGGAAAAAGGCGTGAGTTTATGTATGTATGTATGTATTCAGATCGATCGATAAACCTAATCAAGGTCTATTCTAAGTGTTACCGAAAATACCCGTATTTGAATTAACTCCAGCCTAATACAAAATGGTATCCATTCGCCTAGAAAATGAGGTCACGAAGTTGGAAACTTGTTTCTATTTGAGGTATTATTTAAGCGGAACTTACCTAAAATTACACGATTTTCCTTTTCATCTGCTTAATTAATTAGGTGTATAATTAAAAATATGACTGTTGACAGTTGGAAAGTTACCGTCAAAGAGTATAGTAATAATATGGGAATAGAGAGCCCACTCACGAGATTTTTTGTCACCCATAAAGAACAGTATCGCCGTCTGGTATCATATCCCTTGAACTAACCCAATATTATGCTATAGGTACCTATATATACGTAGGTGTATCTATACACCCTCGTATGCACCTGTACATCTATTCATATATATTTTGCTATAGAGAAGGTTTTCTAGTGGGAATTAGGAATACATGCATTATAAAAAAAACATTTTTGAATACTTTTTGTTTTATTGCACTTCGTAGCTTTGTTCTTGATTTGAAATATTAGTTAAGATTTCCAAAAAACAAATACAATTAATGTTTACAAAACTGAAAATTTTATTATACAAGCACAAAATAAAAATGATTATATCTGTTTAATAATTCATTTATTTATCTTGTTATGGCGGTGTTTATTATAATACTGCTGGGCATACATTTTTATCTCATCATCACCATTAAAAGTAAGCTTTCCGGCAAAACAAAACACAAGATATGAAAGGGTCTATTTCGCGAAACACAACACCAAACCAAATGAAGTTTCCGGATGGAAAACTGCACAGGAAGACGGGAGGAGGAATACGCGCCACTCAACCGCATTTTCTGGAGCTTAATACAACCGAAAATCCACATAAAACACACAAAATGGAAGAGAACTACAAACATGCGCATACGCTGAGAGTGGGAGCCATTTTGTATAAAAATATTGAAATTATTGCCAAATGTAAAAAAATATATTAGGAAATCAAAGATTATTAATTAAATACATTTTAAATAATTAGACGGTACATATTTAAATAATTTAAAAAATGCATTACTTTTTACTTAGTTTTTAATAAAATTAAAAAGGTGCACATTTTCGCATTTAATAAAATTGGCCAAAGCGCCATCTGTTTCGCTATTAAGTACTAGATGCTATTAAGTTTACAGGGGTATAGTGCGAGATGGAGCTAGTGTCTCAACGAAAAATGGTCGCCTATGTCAAGTATGGCAGTGTCACCCCCCTGGTTACCGTGCAGCTAGAATTTCATTTCTTACCTCTTTACAAGATTTTTTACTTTCCTAGCTCTTGCACGTATCTGATTCTGCGCTCTAACAGCCAGTTGTTTTAAACTTATTATACCCTTTTTTGTATGGGTCATGTTCATGGACGTTACTTGGCGTATTTTTGTATGGGTCATGTTCATGAACGTTACTTGGCGTATTTTTGTATGGTTCATGTTCATGGACGTTACTTGGCGTATTTTTGTATGGGTCATGTTCATGGACGTTACTTGGCGTATTTTTGTATGGGTCATATTCATGGACGTTACTTGGCGTAATTTTGTATGGGTCATGTTCATGGACGTTACTTGGCGTATTTTTGTATGGATCATGTTCATGGACGTTACTTGGCGTATTTTTGTATGGGTCATGTTCATGGACGTTACTTGGCGTATTTTTGTCGAAGTAGCCAACGTCTTGCATGTTATTTATACAGTACAAAGCCTATTTCGTCTTGTCTTTACAAATGATACTTCGAATTTTCAATATCTATTATTTATCTCCTAGATAAATCTAGGCTCCGTTTATAATCCTTGCCAGAATAACTTATTCATACCGTAGTTTATACAAGATTAGTCGGAAAGGGGGTACTAAGCCGCGGGCCACTTAATGTACCACTGATGATTGTTTTAGAAAAAGTGTAAAACATCGATAATAAAAAACATGCAATATGATTATTTTTTTAGTTTTTTTTCAAAAATTCTTCATCCCTGCTCTAGTTACAAATTCAGAAAATGGAGCTTCTAATCCGTGACCCCATATGACCTAAAATGTAAATACAGCTGATCATAGCCGAGGATAGAAAGAATATGACGTAGTTTTTTATGAAATCTTTGAACAGCTATTTCTCTTAAACTAATGACTTCTGGGGAAAGTTGTAGGACAAAAGTTATCCATTATTATGGGTACTTTAACACCCTTTCGGATTAATACCTCCTTTCAGACTAACCTTGTGTATATGTGTTCTATGAGACAGTGGTGGATAATCTTTCTGCATAGATTATCATCATTATCATGACATTCAGTTTTCTCTTTGAAACCATATTTCCGTACGTCAACCGTCTCGTTTGTTTTATTCAGTATACGCTTGCCACGTTTGTGACGTCATCCCCCATAAGTTTACATAAATGTATTTCAAAACAACGATACGATGGAACAAAATCAGACCGTGTCACGAATATCCCAGACTACCACCCCGATGTTGTATGTTAATCTATGGGGGCCTATTCTAGGAGCATGTGTTACGGTGGAAAATCTAAATTTTGTGATATTTCGAGTGAATGGACCGCTTGGTAAATTATATACTGCGCATAAGAAACTCAGAACACCATGAGTGAAATGACTGCAATATTACTAGAAAGATCTTTAAACAAAACAGAAACTACATAAACATATAAAAAAAATGTAATATGAAATAAACACAATAGTAGGAGGGATACAAAAGATTTCTATGGCCTTTTAATTAATTTAAAACATAAAAATATTTCGCGGTAAACTACAAATAATTAAAATTAAGGAATTCTTATATTTCATGTCTTTAACAAAGTAACTAATTTTTTTAATTAGAATAATAATCTAGAATATAACTTGGGTTCGATTCCCAGGTTGGGCAAACTGTTATTGGAGTTGTATGTGTGGGATTCCTCAATAGCCGCCCGGAGTTCGGATTTCTGCCCGGTTGATGGCAATAGGCTCGCCGCCTATTACATGGGACTTAAACATAACGGCGAAATGTGGGTGTTAATATATACCTCTGCCCAACCCTTCAAGGAATACAGGCGTGATGTTATGTTATATTAAAATCTTTATTTGGTAATAAAACAGAATAAAGAATAGAAACAATCGATTCGATTAGAACACCCATTTGAAATTCAAACACAATCGTAGACAAGATCAAAATAAATGTTCCAATTCTACTACAACGTCCATCTGAATCCCATCTATTCAGACAAAAACGGATCGCTCTTTTTTCTTAACAAAATACCTAAATTCATTTACATTCCAATTTTAAGGCCTACTTTAGATCAACGTCGTCGCTCCACGTACACCGTTCAGAATATGCCTACACCCGGGGCGCTGGCGAATAAAATTTTATTGCCAGAATTCTCGTTCGTGTTTCCACTAAAAATACATTTTATGTCTGAGTTTCCTTTGGTATGAAAATTTGTTGCGTTCGCGCCAACTGAGTATATACTGACTTGAAGGTAACATAGTCGTCTGTCCTTGTGCCAATCATGGGATGTCGCGAGATGTTGGGAATCAGATTATGGAGGTTCCTTTCTGTTACGTGATAGGTATGCATTATTATTGTATACAGGAAAAATGTATTTTTTATATTTTTGTAGGAATAATATGTTACTGATGCTTTTCATTTTGATGTTACAAAGAATAATACCGTCGTAAAGGGTATTTTTGGTAATACTTGAAAAGAAAATATTTTTTCGAGTAAAATGTTATCAAGAGAAATGATCAGTTTTCATGTGGTGTGACCGTCTGACTGCTAAGTCATAGGTCTCGATTTCGAACCAAAGGCACGCAGCTCTGACTTTTTGAATTCATGTGCGTATTGTATAATTATCACTTGCTTAAAAACAATGAAGGAAAACATCGTGAGAATACCTGAGAGATATTTCTCGACGGCATGTGAAGCCAAGTCAGAGGCCTATGGGCGGCATAAACTCTGACACCAGATTAGTCACTAACCACACGAAAAGGAGAAGACCATAAAATCACTAACGTAAAATGTGGTATTGATAAACATTCGTATCAACCTGGCTCAAAACAGACCAACCCACCCATAATTTCCCATTGGAGTCGTAGAGGTCACAAGGGGATTAATTCTCAGGTAGATGGGCAGAAACGTTCCCCTACTGCGAAATTGTATAACCCTGCTTTTCCTAAGGGTACACGCTATGCTATGGTGAAAAAGTTTCAAAGTAGTAACAACAAAGATTCGTGACTTAGATTCTTGCCCACTCTTCCCGCTAAAACGAACCTGGAAAACTGATGGCTATTTTAGACTTTCCATAAGTTCTATTCTGCCTAGCCTTTTCACAACTATGTTGGGGTCAGCTTCCAGTCTAACTAGATGCGGCTGAATACCAGTATTTTATACGGAGCGACTGCCATCAGACCTCCGCAACCCAGTTACCGGGCAATACTGATATCCTAAGGTTAGAGTGGTTGTCAGATTTTCGGGCATCTGACTTCCCGTAACGATAGTCATAGGTATTCGTATGACACCCGAGACCGACTGTTTAACGTGTTCTCCGAGGCACGGAGGGTCTCGATGTGTAACGAACGATCACCTATCCACAGACTAACTGCGGAAAGCGCAGCTTAACTTCGCTAATCGTAAGAGCCACGAGCCCATACTTCTAGACTTTCCATAAGTGCTTCTTCAATATTTAGATTTTCCCTTTGACTTTAGACTGCTTTATTGGTCTAGTGGTAGCAAGCGCAACTGCTGAGAATGGGGTCCTGGGTTCGATCCCCAGGTCGGGTAAAGTGTTATTGGTTTTTCCGTGCGGAATTCCTAAGTAGCAGCCTGGAGTCTGGATTTGTACTCGGTTAATAGAAATAGGCTCGCCCCCTATTACATAGAACTGGCGATACGAGGGTGAACTAAAATCACCTGTGCCGATCCCTTCGGGGAATATAAGGCGTGATGTTATGTTCCCTTTAACTTCGCTAATATAATTTTCCTAGTTGAAACCGAAGCACCTGTAGTTTCATAAAATAGAACACAAAACTGCTATTGTACTATAAGCAGCACAATTACGAACCGTTGTCTACTGCATTATGCAAGCGTTTGCTTTCCGTCTATTTTTATGTTCTGCACAAAGCTATCGATCAATATTACGTCATCTATGTAAACGATGTATGCCTCACTAAAAGTTGCCGACTTGTTTTCAAGTGTTGGAAGGCATCCAGTTTAAGTGAATCTTAAAACACTTGGCAGATGAATTGGTAAAACACACTTATTGCACTGATATCGTTAAGATATTAGTATCATTATACTCACAAATAAAAAGTTATGAAGCACTCTTTAGGGTAATTTTACGAACATGGGAATATTGCGAAAATTACGAATGACTACTAAACTAGACAATATTTTTTGCTCTGGTAACATTACATTACATTGCATTACATATTCTAGCATTATTAAGTTGCCAGAGCAAATAATATTGCTTGGTTTAGTAGAAGTTCGTAATTTTCGGAATTCCCGTGTTCGTAATAACCCTAATGCACTATATGAAGTTAAAAATGGTGATCTTATAGTTACCTGATTAAAATTTCTTATAAAATCTCCAAGCTTTTATTACAGACTAGTGGCCCGTCCCGGCTTCGCGCGGGTGGACATTTTTCCCTTTTTTGCAACATTTTTCCTTATGCTCCGCTCCTATTGGTTGTAGCGTGATGTAAAATAGCCTATAACTTTCCTCGATAAATGGCCTATCTAACACAAAAATATTTTTTCAATTCCAACCATTAGTTTCTGAGATTAGCGCGTTCAAACAAACAAACTCTTCAGCTTTATAATATTAGTATAGATTGCCTATTGTAGCTACTTTTTTCCGACCGAACCCATCGACGCGATTTACATTACATTTGCATTTAAAGACGAAATCCCTTCCCTAAATGCAATATCGAGGCAATAAGAACCTACCTAGTTCATTTGTATGTGCGGAGAGGCAAGATTTGACTGCTAATTTAGACGAAACTCCACATTTAACTGTATTACTCAGCGTATTAAAGTCGTTTAGTAATTTACTTGAAAATTAACCGCGGTCCTTATATCTGGCTTAGGGCGCCTTATTGCCGAGTGCCTACTTATCCAATAACAATGAAGTCAAATGACTTTCAGTACGTGACTTCGTCGGGTAATGTTGCTAAGTTCCGGATTTTTGAGGTAGTTTTTTTTCGAATGTTCTATGGACTGGAAAATGTTGTAGTGCTTTTAGGTTTGTTCGGTACGAGACCGACTGTGTATATTGGTATATAGATCTTGGTTGGCAAATTATTCGCCTTCTCACTTTGTCTCTTTATCAGTTTCGGGTGCTTATTGCATAGTGAGCAGATGTTAGGGAAGACATATTTTGGCAACTTAGTTCCATGTGAACAACTTCCTTATTTTAGTTTTTTCACTTTTATAGCCGATTCTAAAGATTTACCGAGCGCTATTGGTTAAAAATTAAGACTTTTGTATCTTTACCCATAATTAAGCAAAGACCTTATAGCTTTGCATTGTAGATACTCCCATATGGAAGCAGCTATCATAGGTAAAACTAGCTTACGAGTCTATTTATATGGCCAGTTTGGAAATACAAAATGCTACCGTTGGTAAGCAAAACGATCCGTTTTTGCCCATAGGAACCGGACATTAGGTGTCTCTATTTAGTTTTTGTCTGCTCACCTGTTCAACGTTCTGATTGTTATCTATTGTTTCGTTCTTTAGTTATTTGCCTTCTTGAAAACTTTTAACTTCATCCTCATTACCAATTTTAGGTCGTTTTCACCAAGCACAACATTTTTGCACCTAGTTCATTCAACATTTTTGAATAAATTTCACCAACTTAACATTCGCAAAAGTCAATAACTCGCGCCACACGTTAAACCCAGCCGTTTCTAGTTGGTAATAGTAAAGAATGGTCTCGCCGTTCTCCAGATAAATCCTGCTCAGCTTAATGTGGAGATAGTGGGCCGCCGTACCAAGGATTCTAGGAAATTGCATAATGAATGGATGCAAGATTGTTCGTATTAATTGCCGATAAAGAAAAGTTAGAAATTTCTGCGTGGCTGAATAAAAACAGATACTTAATTTTGTAAGAAAAAACAAAAAGAACGACCCCTAATATTATTAATTATACTTATGATTTAACACAGGTGTAGTTAGCAGTGACAGCCTAGTGGTGTGACCGTCAGACTGCCAAGTCACAGGTCTCGAGTTTGAACCTAAGGCACGCACCTCTGACTTTTCGGATTCATGTGCGTATTGTATAATTATCACTTGCTTAAAAACGGTGAAGGAAAACATCGTGAGGAAACCGGCATGCCTGATAGATATTTCTCGACGGCATGTGAAGCCAAGTCTGAGGCCCATGGGCGGCATAAACTCTGACACCAGGTTAGTCACTAACCACACGAAAAGAAGAAGACAGGTGTATACAAGCTGCCTATCCAGGTTGGGTGCATTTTGACAATGGCTAATATTCGTAGTCAAAAGTGAGAGATTAAATTGGCACCACTGTTCAGCCTGATATAACTTTGGTCTTTAGATCTTTTCAAATTATTACCCCGGAATGCTATCGCAAATACAGCAAAATCTAATTCATAAAATGAAGATCGTTTAATCAGAATAATTCCATTTGATGCCTTAAAACGCTTATAAAACAACAATTATAAATGACACGAACAAGGTGTTGTCGGCTCCGACCGCACGTCTGTCAGACGTCATCGTTGAAGCGTGACATGCGTCGGTTTCCTTAACATGTGGCAGTTTATTAAGACTGTAATCTTGATTTATATGGAACCCGTTTAATGCTTATCGTCTCAAATTTTATGTTAAATACAAGGTTATAAGATTTTAACTGCTTCGATGGTCTAGTGGTGGCAAGCGAGACTGCTGTACGTGAGGTCCTGGGTTCAATCCCCAGGTCGGGCAAAGTGTTATTGGGTTTTTCCGTGTGGAATTTCTCAGTAGCAGCCCGGAGTTTGGATTTGTGCACTGTTGATTGCATTGGCTCGTTCCCTATTACATGGGACTTAAACATAACGGCGAAATATGGGTATTACTATATACCTCTGCCCAACCCTTCAGGTAATACAGGTGTGATGTAATGATTTTTTTATAAAATTTTGTGTTTGACAGAAATTCTGTTGAACAAAATTAATTCTTCAGAGTCCTCTGGTAATATTTTTGGGTAATAAAACAAAATAGATACCTTACAGTAGAATGATACATTAAATTGTTCATAATCATCAGTAATTTAATTGAAGTTCATTGAATTTAATTTTACTGTGCACCGACCTGAAATCGCTAATTAATGTTTACAATTTAACTATGTAGTAGGTATAATAACTAGCTTTAGCTCCGACTGGCAAACAATATCAAATTAGTATTTACCTTAATTTCCCGTAGGTACTCCTGCGAACTGCGTTTGTTTTTCATGGATTCCCACAGTTATATAGGTACATACTCACAATATATTATATTATGTAACTTTACACACAAATATTAGATCTGCAAAATCTGAATTTCCATTATTCAGTAATCTTTCAATCTCTAATAAAAATATCGCATTTGTCACGAACTCTTTATTTTTGATATAAAATTGATAGCCTAGTGGTGTGACTCTGACTTTTCGGATTCACGTGCGAATTGTATAATTATCACTTGCTTAAAAAACGGTGAAAGAAAACATCGTGAGGAATGCCTGAGAGATATTTCTCGACGGCATGTGAAGCCAAGTCAGAGGCCCATGGGTGGCATAAACTCTGACACCAGGTTAGTCACTAACCATACGAAAAGAAGAAGATATAAAATTGAATTCCAATATCTATTTCAAACAATAACCACTGCCTTGCCACATCTTTATATTTACCGCTCAATACACACGGGATACGAACGTCCATTCAAATCGTTTCTTTAAAAGAATAAGTTTCTACTCCAACAATTCTCTATAGATGTCCAAACAAAGAAATGTCAACAAGTCCAGAAGACTTCTTAGCTATCAAAACGATCACGAGAATTATTTCAGTTCACTAGTCACAAAAACACAGCTTTCAACTTTGAGCGTTTTCTTTAGACATGTGATGTCAAAGTGCACAAAACGCTGCCGGCAGTGTGAGTACATAACAAAGACTCCCACACATTTGCTGAGATACTTTTCCTATACTAAAATCAGACGAAATTTTTCCAAAATTAGAAGGAATATTGTCGTCTAAAACAATGAAAACATTCCTTAGTACTTTAATTACAATAAAGTTGTTAGTATTTGATTGAGTTCTTATTTATTAACGAACTTATAAGTAGATCAAAATTTTGTTTTAAAGTATTATGTATTAACTAAATGATAAATGATTTTTATTACTGTAAATAAATCTGTTACAGACGCTTTTACAAGTCAATGTAATGTTTTTTTTAAGACTAGATGGCGCCGGCATTTCCTATCTGACTAGCTCTGAGAAGAAAAGCTGAAACAAACTCAGAGATCAAGGTCTGTTTTAAAGAGACATTGTGGTATAAAAACTATGTGAGTGTAACAATGTAGGGCAACGTCTGGAATGGCCTTTTTAGGAAAGTGCCATAGCAGGTTTGAGTTGACCTGTCCTAACTGACGGCACGCATGCATCAGTCATCGCGTAGCTCAAACCTTATTTTAGGGAGCTCAACAACCCGACTGCCGCACGACGCTACCGGCACGGTACAAGGTAACGTTAGGATGTTAAGTTTTTGGAAGTGGGGTTTGCAACTTTCGGTATTCTCTATGTTGCAAAAAAACCTCATTAGAATAATAGCCAACATAGAGAATACCGAAAGTTGCAAACCCCACTTCCAAAAACTTAACATCCTAACGTTACCTTGTATTTATATTTTAGAAATATGTAAATTTGCTAGAAAATATCAAAATTTCTTTACAAAGCGCGAAGATAAACTTCGCTACGTCATAAAAATAGGCTAAACTTACCAAACTCGCGACTTCAAATCCATTCTTCAAGCACATTCGTAATGTCTATAAAAGTTTACAATAAATTACCCGAAAAATTAAAAAACGTAAATAAACTTCACATATTTGTAAAAAACCTAAAACAGCTATTGTTAAGCAAATGCTACTACAATATAAATGAATATTTAAGTGATAAATTCTAATCGTAATCAACCATTGTGCCGATAGTCGTAACGGCCAATGGCCTAATGGCCAAGAGCCTCGACAAACATCTCATGAGGCTCTCGTTGGGTGGCTGGATCAAGGGCCTGATACAGAAAGCAGTCCTCCTCGATACGGCGCGTATTGTGAGGAGGTTCCTGTCTCTGGAGCCCTAACTGCCGGTAGCCTGGACCCTGCTCCCGCTGCCGGTGGACCCCTATTTTGTATATTTTTAAATATGTATTTTGTTTTCTTTTTATATGTATTTAAAAATGTAAATAATATGATACAGTGTGAATAAAGGAGACAATAATTATGTTCTTACTAAATTCCTAGTACTCCTAATAAATAATAATCCTAATAAATAATAGTACAAAAATATACATAAACTGTAGAAAGTAATAAGCAATAATAGATACGGGAAACACTAAAAGAAATGTGCAATTTATATAACTAAATAGATAATAATGTAGGTATTGGTTAGCACATTATTAAATCCTCTAATAGTTTCTAATAGTCTAATAATTATAAGATAGTATTAAATAAAGTAAGTGTACATAAAATAGTATTTAAATAACTAAGCCAAATAAACTTGCAATCTTAATATTTAAATAGATAAACAAATAAGTACTCTAAAAAGATAAACAGGGTAAATATAGTAATAAATAGTAGAATATAAATAAATTATTAAACTCCGAATATAATTTGAAATACATAATTATAATTTAAATAAATAGGACAAAAAAAAAACATAATAATTAAATAAAGGCAACTAAATTCAAAAAACCAAGTTATCTACCAACATACAAAAAAAAAAAAACATAACTATACTTCATACTAAACTTCTATTTGTTTTAAATTTTATCTAATTTAATAATGATCCTCCTCTCTCCTACTTTGCTGTGCCCAACAGGGTCCACAATTGTAACATAATTTTCTATTACTACCACCTAAGTAACATTGTGGAATACGCAAATAAATATTGAGTATTGAGTATTGAGTACACGGCGCTAGTCGGACATTTGCGTAGGTCACAAAAAAAAACTCAAAACGGCCAAACAGTAAAAAATTTCGTGTACCTAACAAGTTGGCCTACATGGAACTCACATTCACAATTTGATAATAAAAAAAATAAGAACATGACATATTAAAGGAAATATTCAATAATTAATTGAAAAAAATTATTCAATAGATGTCAAAAACATAAAAATAAAATTAAAAATAATGTCATATAAAAATAATTTAAATAATTACAATGATGAATGTGTCTGTGATAACAGCAACATAACATAACATCACGCCTGTATTCCCCGAAGGGTTGGGCAGAGGTGTAGTAGTAACACCTTCATTTCGCCGTTGTGTTTAAGTCCCATGAAATAAAAGGCGAGCATATTGCCATCAACCGGGCACAAATCCAAACTCCGGGCTGCTACTGAAGAATTTAACACGGACAAACTCAATAACACTTTGCCCGACCTTGGGATCGAACCCAGGACCTCAAGATCAGCAGTCGCGCTTGCTACCACTAGAGCAACGAGACACTGTTGTTTTAATATATTATGTATAAATCAAATTATCACTATCCTCTCCAAAACCAGTGGATTTAGATAAAACAGTAGATTTGTAGACTAAATAAATTATTAATATTACAATCACACGCTTGGATGGTTTGGTAAACTACATATTTGATATTATTACTATAAACTTAAATGGTAGCCCGGAGTCTGGATTTGTCCCCGGTTAATGTGGAATAGGCTCGCCCTCTATTACATGGGACTTGAACATAACTGGCGAAACGAGGGTGTACTAAAACCACCTCTGCCGAACCCTTCGGGGAGTACAAGGCGTTATGATATGTTATACTTAAATGGAATTTGCTGTCCAAGTGTCCATCTGTTGATATCATTAGATGAAGTCTCTTGAGATTTGATAACACCTATTCTCAGCCGATACCCGCCCATACCCACAAAACTGAAAACGAAAGCTATGAACATCTGCCTAACGCCGGTTCTTACCTACGCATGCCAGACCTGGCCTCTCAAAAAATCACTATTAAATAAAATAAGAAGCTGTCAAAGAGGAATAGAACGGAGTTACATGAACATCAAATTGAAAGATAGAGTCAAAAGTTCACTAATAAGGAAAAGAACAAAGGCGAGAGATGCTGTTAAACAGGTCCTGACACTGAAATGGAAATGGTCAGGTCATATTCAGAGAGCTATGGATGAAAGATGGTCACAAATAATTACTAATTGGTATCTAATATACAAAAAAAAGAAGGTAGGGTAGACCATTTAAAAGATGGAATGACGACATCGTACAAATAGCCGGAAACTTATGGCCCAGATGGGCAAACGATAGAGCTACCACCTGGAACGGTTTGGAGGAGGCTTTCACCGCAAGAGGCGGCCCTTACACCTAACAATACTAACCTTATTTAGGTAGCAAACTAACATTACTAACAAATAAATAAATAAGTACACAGCGCAAAACAGTAGATAAGAATTACATGTAAGGGATAAAATAAAGCTAATAAATAAATAAATTCTCAGCCGAGAATCGCAAGTTACAACAAGTCTACAAGATAAATTTTCAAAAGGATTACTGAAACTTAACAAAACACCGCTCCAACATGCCTAAAAACTGTTTCTTTACATGTGTGAGATGCTGCATGAGGCGCCGCGGGCGCTGACAACAAAGCGTTGTCATCCTTGTACGTTTGTAGACAGTCTCTGAAGACAGACACAAGTAAAACGCTCCAAAAATATACATGAAAGATGTTCCCAAGCCCATCATGAGATAATCTTTTGATATTCCACTCGAAAACATCTTTGGAATAATAATTTTGAAGAAAATTTTGTGTTTAATGTTCTTGGGATAGTTACAAAGGTGTTTTTCGGATTCTGTTTTATATCTTCAAGGGGTATTGTTCATTTTCGTATTCACGAGTATAGGGATTTATCCTGTGGGAACCGCATTATTCTCGATATGTATTCTGTTTACCAGAAGTCTATGAAATGAGAATACGTACAATAACGAACGAAAAGGTTCGTCAGTTTCCAAATTCATTCCTTTCCCACATGACGGGCACATGTTACTTTTTCAAACTGCTGAACGGAACAGACCAATGTATGGAAAATTATGTTTAATTATTTGGTCAGACAGATACCAAATTATACTATTGTCATCCGAACTACATATACATACAAAGTTTAATTTCGATACGACAATTAGAAGTAGGTTTAAATTAACTACCTACCAAGATTTTATTACATTGTTAGTTAGTTAGTTACAAGTGAAGCTAATATAAAGCGTGTAATAGTTCGTTTCTTGCATTGTGCAAGCAAAAATAGAACTTAAGATGTATAACATGTTTGTTCCCCTACTGTACATTGCTTTATATTTTCATACTACACACTACACTACAACTTCAACTACAACTCCGGGTAAGAATCTATATTTTGATGCTAAACACCGAGTTAGTTTAATATACAGTACCTGGATGACCGAGCCTTGCTCGGTTTTTTTCTGTAAATCGTGTTTTTTGGAAAGAAAAATAAGGGGAAAAAGAAGGAACTTTAAAACAAAAAGGGAAAAATATAATTCGTCTGGATTCGAACCGAGATTTGCTATTTCCCACCTGAGCTATTACAACCTTACAGATGGTGGCGAAATTTACATCCATATTCTAATGATATTTTAGCAGTTTTTCATTGCCTGAAAACACGGATAAAACGACGTTTTCTAAAAATGAAACCTAGCTAGATCGATTTATCGCCCCCGAAACCCCCTGCATACTAAATTTCATGAAAATCGTTGGAGCCGTTTCCGAGATTCAGATTATATATATACAAGAATTGCTCGTTTAAAGGTATAAGATAAGATTAAAGGTATAAGACAAGATGAAGTTCTGTTTACTCTGTAAAAAGGCTAATCGTTTTCCATTTACACGCCAGACAGATGGAGTGCCGGCTTTTTTTTAAAGTTTACCTTCCGTCTCAGTGCTTTCTATTTTGTTCTGGACTCTTTATAATTCTTAATAGACTGCGTTGGTCTAGTGGTCGCAAGCGCAACTGCTGATCATGGAGTTCTTGATTCGATCCCCAGGTCGGGCAAAGTGTTATTAGGTATTTCCAATAGGAATTTCTCAGTAGCAGCCCGGAGTCTGGATTTGTGCCCGGTTAATGGCAATATGCTTGCCCTATTACATGGGACTTAAACATAACTGGCGAAACGAGGGTGTACTAAATCACATCTGCCGTACCCTTCCGGGAATACATGGCGTGATGTTATGTCATAGGCGCAATTTTTTTGGTATCCAGATTTCAATTCTTGCAACCTACGTAAAAATATACTTTTATATTATTTGCTTTACAAATATGTACTAGCAGGAACAATGTTAGACTCAAAACTCTTAATTTAAGTATCATATTCGGTAATATCAACCAACAAACAAAACAATACAAAGGAAAATAGGCATCCGAATAATACTAAAACTGTCCTAACACAAGCACACAAGCTACAACGACATCTTATTACATCGCCTAGCTTGGCTTCCACTCCCACCATATTTTACGGTAAGCCCTGATACCGTAGCGGCCAAACATCGGCATTGAACCAACGGTATTATTACCACTGGGACGCTGTGTAGAAATATTTCTATTTACGGAGAAAATTTTGCAGAATCGGTCGCTGAAGATTTTGATGGAGATATAGTCGAAATTGAACGAGTTTGGGAATAAAAAAAATCTGTGTACTTCTTGGTCGATAGTATTTTAATTCAAAGGTTGGGATGCAAACCTATTGGTTTATTGGTTAGATCTAATCCTGTGTTCCCGAAATCTTCTAAAAGTAATCCGAATTAAACTTTGCGGGATCGGATTGAACTTTTTAAAGCAAGAACGAAGCGAAAGGCATTCCTTTTAATAAATGTTGAAAAGTTTTTAGAGAACTTCATATCGATTCCGCTCAAGTGATCACATCTTTAAAGGATACGATTGAAATTAATCTTATACCATATAGCTTTCAATTTACAGGTTAAGTCGGAAAGGGGGTACAAACCGCGGGCTACTTAATGTATGACTGATGATTGTTTTAAAGATAGTGTTAAAATTTGAAAATTCGATTCATTTTATTTCCATGAAAACTTACTTTTATTTTAGTTTTTTCAAAAATTCTTCATCCCTGCTTTAGTTACGAATTCAGAAAATGGAGCTTCTAATCCGTGACCCCAATTATGACGTAAAATATAAACACATCTAATCATAGCTGAGGATAGATAGAATGTAGCGTATTTTTTATGAAATCTTTTTTGAATGTTGTAGAATAAAAGTTATCCATTATTATGGGTAACACACTTTCGGCGTAGTACATCCTTTCCGACTAACCTTGTATACGTAATCAAGTGAAATGACAAACGAATCTCTGATGTTTCAAATTCCATAAACCGTAGATATCATTACCGAAAATATTACATGGTTTAATACTTTACAATTTCAAAATCGTCCCGATATCAAATCCATAAAGTAAACTGTAAACCGGGCTTAGCGGTTATTGTAGTGACTGCAGTGAGAGAACAATAACCCATTAGTGTCACCGCAATAACCAATTGTATGCAGTTACTGACAGGTTGCTAATGCTGCGACTATTATGGCGCTGAGTGAGGTAAATGCAAAAAGCAGGCAATTACTGCGCAAAGTAATGTTAGCATTGTTTTTGAAATCAGTAACTGGAAAATAAACGCAATTATAATTTTTTTGTGATTACCCTAAACTGACAGACCTTCATGGGAAGGTTGACGAAGCAAAAAGGGTGTGTCAGGATCGTGGAAATCTATAGTCTCTGCCTACCCCAATGGGAAATAGGCGTGATTGTATGCATGTATGTACGTTTTTTGTGTCTTTGTGCTGTGATAATTCGATTTTGAGTAACGATTCTCAGCAATAACAAAACACTAAGGAATAACCTTTTCCTTCCTACATCAATGCATTTTATTTTCGTTGCAAATTAGACCTAATACCTGAGTATCGTCGTACTACTTTTCGCTCAATGTTCTGGAACAATATCGATGCTCCATTGTAACTTGAGAAACAGGTACAGAAATCGTTCGTTCGAAATTAATCTATACTAATATTATAAAGCAGAACAGTTTGTTTATTTGAACGCGCTACTCTCAGGAACTACTGGTTGGAATTGAAAAATTATTTTTGTGTTGGATAGTCTATTTATCGATGAAGGTTATAGGCTATATAACACCACGCTACGACCAATAGGAGCGGAGCATAAATGAAAAACGTGGCAAAAACGGGAAACATGTCCACCCGTGCGAAGCCAGGACGGGCCGTTATGTAATAATAAAATAATGTAAAGCCGTAACCATGACTGTGTCGACAAACAGATTTACACTGAAAGTTGAATTGATTCGTGTTTTATTAGTAATCTAACTCAAAAAAGTACCAACACTGAAGTAACTTAGAGAAAAGTTCAATACACACTCAACATTTTTTTATATATTTGACCACTCTTTCGTTTTCAGAGCACGAACACGTAAAATCTCTTCAGAAATATCTCGCACCCAAAAACTCGCAGTTACAAAATCCTCTAGTTCCTCAAATTGCTTGTCAAACCATCTCGCTTTACGACACAGTCTTACATAAGCCCTACAAGGCTATATGAGCTATATAGAAGCTCCCTTTAACGTCTCCCGTATAGCCTCAAACGTTTTCGGAGAATACCTATTCACTAAACGTGTTCTATACGGAGTTTTATTAAAAAGATGAGTAGACAACGTTTTCCTTTGTCTTTTAACATTATTGTTGATTATATCTTGTAGGGTTGGTTCTGTGGTATCAATATGTTCGGCGTCGTGACTAAAGGCATTTTTTTTGGGAGAAACTTATGTTCACCAATGTAACCATATACTAGTGTACGTTGACGACACGTTTGGTGCAGTGGCTGAGCGATTGGCTTATGTGCAACGGGTCGTGGATTCGATGCCCGCACGGATCAAATATTTGTATGGCCTACAAATAGTTGTTCCGGGTCTGGGCGTTTGTGTATGTGAAGATTTGTGTCTCTAAACGCACCCACGACACAGGAATCGCAGTGTGGGGCAACGTCTTAAAAAAAACATGCCGTCGATCTTCTCATTTTAAGAAGAAGCCCGTCCTTAGCAGTGGGCCAGCAATGGGCATATTACGCTATTATGTTATGTTTTATATAGGGAGGCTCGTGGCTAATTACCAACCGCGTAGATCATATGATTTGCTAGGTGAAGCTGCACTTGGCGCGGTTATTCCGTGGATAGGTGACCGTTCGTTACACATCGAGATCTCTCCGTGCCTCAGAGAGCACGTTAAACAGTCTGTCCCAGGTGTCACACGTACACCTACGACAGTCGTTACGGGAGGTCAGAAGCCCGAAAGTCTGACAACCGGTCTAACTTTAGAGTATCGGCATTGTCCAGTAACTAGGTTGTGGAGGTCTGATGGCAGTCACATCTGGTTAGACTGGAAGTTGACCCTAACATAGTTGGGAAAAGAGAATTTATAATTATATATTTTTTTAAATGGCTACAAGAAAGAATCATTGTTATAATATTCTGAGTAAAGCTGAATAAAAAGCTCCAAGTACGGTTACTGCTAAGGGGGTTAATTTTCAGCAAAACCCGAAATTAATGCGAAAACACGATGCTACGATGCTACGCTTGCAATTTTAGTTTGGACACAAACTAGAGAGCCGCCTGGAGGCTGAACCCTGGTTAAACAATTAACTACTGAAGTTAGATACATACCCGACTGTACCTATATAGTCGTAGTATCTTTTGTCGTAGTTCTATGAATATTTTAGAGCTATCGGTATTGTCTCAATTTGATACAGAGAATCTTTTATTATTCGTCCGTGTATTAGCGATTCGCGGAAAAACTAATTATTTTGATTGATATGAAACATGGCCTCGGTAACTGTAACGTTCAAATTGTTTATCCAGGGAGACTTCCGAACAACACTATATTATTAACAAACATAATATCGCAGAAGATTTCTAAGAATTCTCGAGTTCAAATAATTTGTAATCTTTAATCAATTCTTCGAAAAAGGCTGAATCATTATAAACGTAATCTTGTACAAGGTTAGTCGAAAAGGACTAGATCGAAAGGATTTTTTCCAAAAAGTCATTAAAACAAATAGCTGTTCAAAAATTTCATAGAAATACGCCTTATCCTCAGGTATGATCAGCTGTGTTTATATTTTAGGTAATATTTGGAGTCACGGATTAGAAGCTCCATTTTCTGCATTCGTAACTAAAGCAGGGATGAAAAATTTCTAAAAAAAACTAAATAAAAAATAATTTTGCATGGAAAAATCTTTTATCGAATTTTGAAATTTTAACACTTTCTTTAATACAATCAACAATGATACATTAAGTGGCCCGCGGCTTTGTACCCCCTTTCCGACTTCTTCTTATTCCTGCCCTTATACCACACTAGGTGGGGTCGGCACAACATGTATTTCATAAATCCATGTTGTTAGAGGTTTTGGCTTATTGTTTTATGACCGGCCGCCTGCCTGACATCAACCCTCCTTGAGAATACTCGTTGCGTCGCCGCGCAGGTGACCTAATGTGCTTGCTGATATTATGCACTGGGTCCCAAAATGATAATATGCTTGTCAATCTTATTGCCGACAACTAAGCAGACTATGTTCTTCTTGGTGGAGTATACTTGAAGTTCTTGGACCCACTCATTCAGTTTTGCTAGGGACTTTGGTTTTGACACATCGTAAACGCTCCTGTCCCACTGTACCCCCTTTCCGACTAACCTTGTATAATTCGCACTCCTTCAAAATTATAAATAATTTCAAGAGCATGAACAGATTAAACAGCAGCTTTCTATCTACTAATAAGACACACGGCGACAGGGTTCTGCCGTTAAAATATACTGCAGCTGTCCATATTTTCAACATTATCCCGAATGACGTCAAAGTAACTTATAGCATAGTCTATTTGTTACAAGCTCGATTTATTACATTCTATTTCTAGTGGAGACATTTCTTATATTCTGTGTCATGTCAGATACGATCTAGGGTTTTTCTATAGAACGTAATCATATTATGATAAATGTCAGATGTTCAAGAAGAAAAAAACACAGAAAGTTAGCTATTATTGCCAACACGTGTGGTGCAGTGGCTGAGCGATTGGTTTCTGCGCTACGGATCGTGGGTCCGATTCCCGCACGGATCAAATATTTGTATGGCCTACAAATAGTTATTCCGGGTCTGGGCGTTTATGCATTTGAAGAATTGTGTTTGTAAACGCACCCACGATACAGAAGAGATCCTAGTGTGGGGCAAGGATAAATATAAACACATAACATCACGCCTTGTATTCCCCGAAGGGTTCGGCAGAGGTGTTTAAGTAAACCCTCGTTTCGCCAGTTATGTTAGTCTCATGTAATAGGGGGCGAGCCTATTGCCAACAACCGGCCACAATTCCTAACTCCGGCTCACTACTGAGGAATTCCACACTGAAAAACCCAATAACAGCTTGCCCGACCTGGGGATCGAACCCAGGACCTCACGATCAGCAGTCGCGCTTGCCACAAAAAGTCCAACAAGGCAGTTAAAAAAAAAAAGTCGTGATTATAACAATTTTCCACTTGACCATTCATTGCAGCAGTCATTTAGATGCCCACGTCCAACAGTGGACGTTCACGGAGTGCTATGAAAGCTAATGTCTGATTTCCTGTCTAGCACGTAACATTTTCATGGCTGTGGTATTGAACGCGATAATATTCTGAATATTGCATAATAATACGAACATGGTCAAATATTGTTAGGATGTGGATACATCGTCTCGCCTGCGGGCAGAACATGAGGAAACAATTAGCTTTTGTGTGCAGGCCTTACTGTCATACTTGTGTCCATAACTTTGCGTATATTGCTTGTCTGGATTTCAGTTAATATTGCTTGAATTTTGGTTTGTAAAGGAAGATAGGAATATCAAGTATTATTTGAATAATAATTTAGGCAGTGGTGAAGGGATCTATACAAGTAAATTGTTAGGTATTCAACTACAGAAAAAAGGGCATTTTATTAACAATAATACCCCCTTTAGTAATTAAATACCAACCTCCTTCCCGACGAATGGCAGCCATTTTGATTTTTGACCTGCCCAGTAATGTAGGTGTTCATAAAAAAATGATAAAAATGGATCTTTGGTTCTAACGAAAGCAATAAAAAACGGCAATTAAATAACGGTTTTTTTGTATAGTAACATGTCTATGTCCAACTATCATGCATAGACATGTCATGTTTAAGACGTGGCTTTGCCTGAAGGCAGGACGCAAGGAAACAATTACCCCCATTGTGCATGTGCCCTCCGCCTTAGTTTGTGATATAACTTCATGTACCGCCAGTGTGTCCCGGCTGTGTACTGTGCGTATTTGTGTTCTAGTAGTTTTGGATTTGTTTAGGCCGGGAAAGCTTGAAGTTATGAGTATTTGTTCCTACATTAGTTTATTGTACAGCACATTGAAATTATTATTGTTCTGCTTAGCCTTTCCTCAACTATGTTGGGGTCAGCTTGCAGTCAAACCAGATGCGGCTGAATAACAGTGTTTCTCACGGGGCGACTGCCATCAGACCTCCGCAACCCAGTTACTAGGCAATGCTGATACCGTAAGGTTAGACCGGTGTTCAGACTGTCGGGTTTTTACTACCCGTAACGACTGTCATAGGTATTCGTGTGACACCCGGCACCAAGTGTTTAACGTGCTCTCCGAGCCACGGAGGGGTCTCGATGTGTAAAGAACGGTCACCCATCCACGGCCTGACCGCGGCAAGCACAGCTTAACCTTGCAGATCGTATGATCCGCGCGGTTGTTAATTAGTCACGAGCCGCTCATTGAAATAATTATTAAAAGACGTTTTATCTTTACTAAGAGCGTATTGACACTCGTATTCAGCACTGAGGGTAAAAGCATAATGAACCATAGGAAAACTCAAAGGACATGAAGTGGCAACGAGGTAAAAGAAAGAAACTCGAAAGAGGGAACTGTTTCCGTATATTTTCAATTACCACGTTCCTTCTTAATAAATTAATAATATTACAGATTTTATTTAAATTGAATTTCGGGACACACTACAACAATAAAATAAAAAAATATGTAGTTTAAAAAACTATACACACGCTTTAATCACGCACTAAAAATTATAAAATAATTATTTTATATCCAATGGTTAATACAAAAAGCGTGGAGCGCTTTTTGGTTGTGTGTAATTTTAATTAATTTAAACAAAGCGCTCCACGCTTTTTGTATTAACCATTGGATATAAAAGAATTATTTTATAATTTTTAGTGCGTGATTAAAGCGTGTGTATAGTTTTTTAAACTAACATATTTTTTACTTTTTAGTCTTAAAATAACTTTTAACATAATTTATTACTGGTACACATGAATTTAAAGTTGGCTTAGTTAGCATTTTTTAAAAGTTATATGTATATTAATTGAGTTATAATATTTTCGAGGGGATTACTAGTAGCCACTGAAGAGTTCCACTATCCACCTCCTGGATCCATCATCAGACCCTCGTTACCAAGCCCAATCTATTGGCTCGTCAAGGCGAATCATATGACCCGAAACTCGAGGGGTTTACTAGTAGCTACTAGAGAGTTCCACTATCCACCTCCTGTCTTCATCAACAGACCCTCAACACCAAGTGCAATCTATTGGACTCATCAATAAAATCATATGACCCGAAACTCGAAAGGTTTACTAGTAGCCACTGGAGAGTTCCCCTATCCACCTCCTGTCTCCATCAACAGACCCTCAACACCAAGTGCAATCTATTGGACTCATCAATAAAATCATATGACCCGAAACTCGAAGGGTTTACTAGTAGCCACTGAAGAGTTTCACTATCCACCTCCTGGCTCCATCATCAGATCCTCGTTACCAAGCCCAATCTATCGGATTCGTCAAGGCAAATCATTTATGACCCGAGACTCGAGGGATTTACTAGTAGCCACTGGAGAGTTCTACTATCCACCTCCTGGCTCCATCATCAGACCCTCGTTACCAAGCCCAATCTATTGGACTCGTCAAGACGAATCATATCACCCGAAACTCGAGGGGTTCACTAGTAGCCACTGAAGAGTTCCACTATCCACCTCCTGGCTCCATCATCAGACCCTTGTTACCAAGCCCGATCTATTGGACTCATTGAGACGAATCATATGAGCCCAAACTCGAGGGTTCACTAGTAGCCACTGAAGAGTTCCACTATCCACCTTTTGTCTCCATCATCAGACCCTCAACACCAAGTGCAATCTATTGGACTCATTAAAAAAAACATATGACTCAAGCTCAAGGGGTTTACTAGTAGCCACTGAAGAGTTCCATTATCCACCTCCTGGCTCCATCATCAGACCCTCGTTATCAAGTCTAATCTATTGGACTCGTTAAGACGAATCATATGACCCAAACTAGAGAGGTTTACTATTAACCACTGAAGAGTTCCACTATCCACCTCCTGGCTCCATCATCAGATCAGCTCCAAGATACCAAATTATAGTATTGTCATCCGAACTACATATACATACAAAGTTTCATTTTGATACGACAATTAGAAGTAGGTTAAAATTGACTTCCAAGATTTTTTACATTGTTTGTTTGTCAGTTAGTTACAAGTGAAGCTAATATAAAGCGTGTAATAATTATAAAAATGAATCTGACTAACTAGAATATCTATGAAAGGATCTAGACCGCGGAGCAAAAGCTTAAAATGCCGCCAGAGACACAATAAGACACCTTTCCTTTACCCTATTTTAAAGCTGGATATCAATAAATAAGTTGCATCATTCTTTGTTACAGACTGAACTACAAACTCTGTGGCTTCTCGCCGTGGTGGTGGCACGTCTGCAACGTTGCGTTACACGCTGCGTGTTGCGCGCTGGTTGCACGAACAGGCGCGTTGGTTGCGCGGTTGCAGAGACCGTTCGCGGCACTTGCTGCGCTACTGTTTGCTGTGCATCCTGTACATACTGAAGCGGTGAGTTTTATATATTAGATGATATATTAACCTATTAGCCTACAGCATTCGAGATAGGAACGTTTGGTATACCAACAGGATTTAATACAAGCATCCGGCTCGATTTCAAAGAGGAAAAGAAGTAATTTATTTTTTAGGCTTCTTTAAAAACTATAACCGGCGAAAAGTTTCCAAATATTATACAGTGTGTCACAAATGAAAATGGGTGAAACTAGATCACAATTTATTGACAAAAAAATTGAAAAAAAGAAATGAAGAGCTTGTATTCATTGCATGTTTTTCGTTTAAATGAAAATAATAATGATGGCAAAGAGTTAATGTTGCATAGCAAATAAAAAGCAACCCTTAACAACCAGTCATCAAGTTAAAAAACGCGGTTCTTTGAAGAAATTAAAAAAGAAAGAGATTTTTTTATAACGATTTTTACAAAAATAAACAACTTATGCTTTTTTTTCTAATTTTTTTTGTCGATATATTGTGGTCTAGTTTCACCCGTTTTCATTTGTGCACATTATCCAGGGACACACTGTATTAAAGTAGGAAGCAATATTTAAAAAAAATGGTACATTACATACATACATAAACTCACGCCTTTTTCCCATGGGGGTAGGCAGAAACTATAGAACGCCACATGCTACGACCCTTACATATCCCTTTCGCTTCATTGACATTCATACATCTTGTCATACACGCACGCCCGTTGAGAGTACTACGCACCTGACCTTTGTGAAGAACATCACCAATAACATCGATGTATGTCCTTCTAGGACGTCCTCTACCGGCGTTCCCGTTGACATCCGCCTTATAAATTCCTTTTGTTAATCACCGTTCACTCATTCTCTCAACATGACCAAACCACCTAAGCATACTTACTCCTTTCAATTCTTGTCACTACATCATCTTTTAAACCGCAACTTTGTCTAATCTCTTCATTTCTCAATCTATCATTCAAAGTTACACCGCACATACTTCGCAAGGAACGCATTTCCATGGTACATTAATGGCAAGAAAAGGCGAAATAAATATTTTGTCGCGTATTTTGGACAATTTTAACCGTTTTCGGGAAACAAAAATTGTAGCATGACGTATTCATATTAAAACAGCAAAGTATAATAACAGTAGAGTCCTGCGTAAAGTGCAAGATCTTTATGCAAGTTAATTAAATTTAGTTTTATACTCTGTGCATGCGAGAGTACTTCGTTAAAAGCTATGAATAACAATGAAGTGCTGTAGAAAAACCACATCAATTTCAGACGTTTTCTCTGAACACTGGATCCTGTCAGCATATTCTGCGTAGTACGGAGTTCATATTACTTACTGAACCATTTTAAGTATACTTTTCTTTCCAGTGTGTTCTCTGTATAAGAATAGGAATACTCTAGAATATATTTTCTAGTGAATGTCGTAAAATGCCTCATTGGTCTAGTGGTGGCAAACGCGACTGTTGATCTTGAGGTCCTGGGTTCGATTCCCAGGTCGGGCAATGTGTTATTGGGTTTTCCTTGTGGAATTCCTCATTATCAACCCGGAGTTTGGATTTGTGCCCGGTTGATGGCAATAGGCTCGCTCCCTATTACATGGGATTTCAAACATAATGGCGAAATGAGGATATTTCTATACACCTCTGGCCAACCCTTCGGGGTATACAGGCGTGATGCTATGCGTCGTAAACTGGTTACGCATTTTACTCAAATGGTCCTAAGGTCCGCAAAACTGGTCCTGCGCTGCGCTTATTGAAAAACGCATGATCAGTTAATTTACGATATAGATAATGATGTATCTATATTTTACACAGAATAAACGGAAAATGATGCGTTACAAAATTGTGTAAACGACGCACTTTCTTGAAGTTTCGCTCAAAAACCTGTCGTTCGACTTTTGTGAGGATTTTGCAATGAAGATAATATTTGCGATCTTTAATTATATCGATCCAACAACAATACAACGAGTACATCGCTTGAACCAGCAATGGGCTTAGTCTTACTTTAAAATTACTTGACGATATTTTTTTATTACTTACGTCCAAAATGAAAATACCAAATACTTGGTATTGCAGTTTCAATAATTTACATAAACTCACGCCTTTTTCCCATGGGTAGGCAGAAACTATAGAACGCCACATGCTACGACCCTTACATACTCCTTTCGCTTCATCCACATTCATACATCTTGTCACACGCACGCCGGTTGAGAGTACTATGCACCTGTCCTTTGTGAAGAATATCACCAATAACATCGATGTATGTCCTTCTAGGGTGTCCTCTGCCGGCGTTACCACTGACATCCGCCTTATAAATTCCTTTTGTTAATTACCGTTCACTCATTCCCTCAACATGACCAAACTACCTAAGCATTCATTTCAATAATTTCACAACATTTATATAATTAGTATATATTGACACAAACTTCTCACGAAAGTAAAGACTAACATTCTAATGGACGAGTCTTACTAAACTATTTACTGTCAGTTTCTACGTGAAATCCCTTAAAATGTCTAAAAGCACAGTCTTGTCAGATCGCAATCCGATTTGGCAGACTTTGTCCACGCAACGTGGGGTGAAGCAAATAATTTGACGTGAACGTAGAATTTTTGTTTTATTACTACCATTTCTGAATCGCTGAAATTGTAATCTTGGATAGGTACCTATTAAAAATAGATAAATGATAAATGATTTTTATTTCTGTAAATAAATCTGTTACAGATACTTTTACAAGTCAATGTAATGTTTTTTTTAAGACTAGATGGCGCCGGCATTTCCTATCTGACTAGCTCTGAGAAGAAAAGCCGAAACAAACTCAGAGGTCAAAGTCTCTTTTAAAGTCCAGACATTGTAGTATACAAACTATGCGAGTGAAACGATGTAGGGCAACGTCTGGAATGGCCTTTTGAGGAAAGTGCCATAGCAGGTTCGAGTTGACCTGTCCTAACTGACGGCACATCTGCATCAGTCATCGCGGAGCTCAAACCTTATTTTAGGGAGCTCAACAACCCGACCGCTACACGACGCTATCATTCAGCTGGACATTTGTGTGGGTCACAAACAAAAACTCAAGAACCGCCAAACGTTTACAAAATTCGTGTATAAAGCTACCCTACATGGTACTCACATTCACAATTTATTAAAAAAGTAAAATAACAAATAAGGCGATGGTAAAATAATAATAATCATTGAAAAAAATAATTCAATTATAAATGTCAAAAGGATATAAAATAATAATGTTATGAAAAATTTTCAATAATTACAATGATGTGTCTGTGATATGAGGCAAGCACAATAAAGAAGGCCTTTTCTTTGTAATTTTCATCTTTTTTTAAATTATTATCTACCATACTGAGACAGCGAGACGGGGTCGCGACAGCCCACTGAGAAGATGGCGAAACGAGTTGGATGCCTTTCTTGATACTTGGCATGAAACAGCACAGAATTGCTACAGATGGAAGGAATGGAGGAAGGCTTTTGCCCAGCAGTGGGACAGTACAGTCTTATTATAATAATACTGTACGAAGAAAACCAACATTTATAGGTGGTAGAAACCCAATAGTTAAGGCGTTTAACTGGCGATGAGAGCTTGTGCGTGGGGATGAACTGTAACTGTTACAGTATTGAAAAAAAGAAAATGTTTATTATGACTAGCAAAGACAAAAAATATGATAGACTCAACACTTAAAAGAATGTGACCCACTAAGGCTGGTTTTCACTAACATTACCTAATTATCTGGTTAAACAGCCGTTTACGCGAAAAATTTACTAGAATTTTTGATAGAACCGTGTACCTAAAATACTAGTAAATTTTTCGAGTTTAACCAAAGTAATAATGTTGGTGAAATCCACCCTAAGTGTGTGTAGCGCCACACCATATCTCTGTCAAAAATTTGAAACTATAAACTTGTCACAATTTCTTTCCATTTTTATTCATGGACATTGAAATAAGCCGTGTTATCTTTAAACAGTGTGTAATGGTATCCCGGTAAAAAATTTGAATATAAAAGATCGTTGAACTCGCTTAAAATTCGAGGGCCATTCAGACTTGCTCAGAATTGAATCACGTCATAACAGCAAATATTTTCACATGTCACCTTCACATTACTCTTCAAGTACGGGACATCTCTCGACGGAGCAGTGGCAAGCGTATGAATAATTCAATGTATATTTAAGCGTTGCGACAATAATAAATACATGGCTGGCTACCAACCATATTTTTCTTTGATTTGATGTTTCTTTACTTACCTAGTACAGACAGGAATACATTATAAATTGTATATTTTTTTCGAATATATAAAAAAATGTCTGTGATAACAACCCAGTACTGGATTTTTAACAGTTTTTCGCAGAAATAAACGTTATGAAGGGTAAATGTTTTACTTATATTTTTCCGAGAAATATAACAAGCAATTGGAAATCCCGATACCGAGAAAACATCTAAGAAATCTGACGAGTATGTATGTGAAGAAAAATAATATTTATTTCACATACATACATAATATTATTATATCACAGACATAACTTACTATAGAGGCAAAATTATCGCTCGATTTTCGGTGGCTGAGCGATTAGCTTTCTGCATTACGGGCTACGGGGTCTACGAGTTCGATTCCCGTACGGAATAAACGTTTGTATTGTCTATAGATTAATAATAATTTGAATAATCTATTTGGAACTGGTTTACATCAGTTACGTCACAATGGGTTCAGTTGAAAACCAGCGTCAGGCACTAGTGGTCTGACATTTATGCTGAACTGAACCTATTTGGCGCAGCCGCTAGACACACAGCTACTTTATATTTTTATTTTGTTTTGTCTCTTATGATTTTTTTTGTCTGTGTGTCTGACTGCTTTCGTACCAAATAAATTTCTTTCTTTCTTTGTCTTTCTTATTTGGCGTCTGGTGCATGTGACTTTTGTTTCTTTAAACACAATCACAAGATAGGGAAAATTCTAGCGTTTTTGGAATGACAAAAAAGAAAGAGTCTAGAAGTAGGTACATACATAATACGTATTATAATATCACACAGCTTCACCTCTGTTCAAACATCATATTTATTGAACGTGATATCTTATTTATGAGATGTGCTGTGAATATTCGCAAAGCAAAGTCTTGGCAAACGTGACTATCTTACTGCATACCACTTAATGAGTAGGTAATACAGAAAGCCAACTCCAAACTACAAGCGGCAGGAACAAAAACGTAGGTACTATAGTATGGGTAGGTAAAATTAAAGTAAATTCAGAAGAGTGATAGGACTAGCTGTGGATTACTATAGAGAGTAGTACAAGTATTATACTGAAGTTTATATAGGCTTTATTTTTTTATTTAATTTAATAAATAAATAAACAGAGTTGAACTGCTCGCGTAGCTTGCACCCACTAGTGTATTTTTTTTATTTTGGTACCTATCTGTAATGTGAACTGCAAGACGACATGAAAAAATGTGGTCACGACATTATGTTTCTATGAACCGTTTATGTCGATATTAGTAATGTCGTACCATTTCGAGAGGAATGGGTTCGTAGATCAGCAATAATTGACACGTTTGGTGTAGTGGCTGAGCGATTGGCTTCTGCGCTACGGGTCGTGGGTTCGATTCCCGCACGGAACAAATATTTGTATTGCCTACAGATAGTTGTTCCGGGTCTGGATGTTTGTGCGTGTGAAAATTTGTGTCTGTAAACGCACCCACGATACAGGAGAAACCCTAGTGTGAGAACGTTTAAAAAAAATTAACCATTATCATTCATTGTAGTAAACAATGAGAAGGCTCGTGTGCACGTCTAAGAGCTGAATGATGATCATCATGAGTGTCTTGTTATCTCACTCGTATGACGTGGAACTTCTGTACCTAGCTGCCCTATCCTACTAACGTTCAGTTCGCCAAGTACGTTGAACTGTCGCGGCTTTTCGGCTTTTACGAGTGATTCTATGTGCGTGAGGTCTTGGAGGTGGTACTTTAAAGCCGAGGTAGTTATAAAGATGTGGAAGTATGTTATATGGGGTGTATTTTCTGTACATTATATAATTTTGTTGCCGTAGCTACGTGGATGGAAAGAGTAATTGGACATATTGGTCCTAGGTGGCGCAATTTAGAAGAATGATAGGACCAGCTTTGGTTTACTATAGAGAGAGATACTGGACTTTTTATAGGCTTGTTTAAATTGTTTTGAGGTGTTCGGGTAATACGACGACACGTCTGGTGTAATGGCTGAGCGCTTGGCTTCTACGCTACTGGTCGTGGGTTCGATTCCCACACGGATCATATATTTATATGGCCTACAAATAGTTGTTCCGGGTCTGGTTGTTTGTGCATGTGAAGATTTGTGTCTGTAAACGCACCCACGATACAGGAGAAATCCGAGTGTGGGGCAAAGTTTTCTTAAAAAAGAAAAAAAATGTATAAAATTTACAAAAAAATATGATGGAACGTTCACTTTGCCATTACTTTGGAGTATTTAATATGCCACACGATAAGCTACTATAAGTATTGTCCATAAAATTGGAATGCCAACCTCATCAAGAAATTAGAGTCGAGTCACGACCCAAGCAGGACAGGTCCCTTCATATTTTTTTAAACATATTAACATAACATCACGCCTGTATACCCCGAAGGGTTAGGCAGAGGTGTATAGTAGATAACACCTTCATTTCGCCATTCTGTTTAAGTCCCAAGTAATAGGGGCGAACCTATTGCCATCAACCGGGCACAAATCCAAACTCCGGGCTGCTAGTGAGAAATTCCTATTGAAAAACCCAATAACACTTTGCCCGTATATCCAGGACTTCACGATCGGCAGTCGCGCTTGCCACCACTAGACCAACGAGGCAGTTTTTGTATTTTTTAAAGTGTATATTTTGTTAAGGTCTCGAGCACTGTCACTCATCAACCATCGACTCAAATGCCTACTCCACTGCGACAAAATACCTCACACAATAACACAGAAACTCCCAAACCACAACACTCAATAAAATATCCACCTTCACCTCAAACACACGAAAACGTTTCCCAAAACATTCCTGGCGTCTAAAAATAATCCTCTTTTGCCCACAATAGAGGGACGGGTTATAATGACCGGCTGGTCACCCCGCCCTACCTATCGATTGGTACACCCACCCAGTCCTATTGTCAAAAGCTGACAGTTTTACGATGGTAGACATGGAATTATGAAAGATAATAAATATGAATTGAGGTGACTTAGAAATTATAGGTTTATTGGTTTACTTAATGAGTGGTTTGAAACAGTTTATGAAGGTATGCTGAGATTCCTAGATCCCGGTTTTAATTATAGAATATTTTTGGGGTTAGGAGCTAGTTTCTCTTCTCCATTCTAGAGCGTGCCCCTGTGCCCCCTTTTCAATCCGCCCATATCTATAACCATTCTTTGATTTCATATATAACATCACGCCTGTATTCCCCAAAGGGTTGTGCAGAGGTGTATAGTAACACCCTCATTTCGCCGTTATGTTTAAGTATATAATAGGGAGCGAGTCTATTGCCATCAAGCAGGCACAAATCAAAACTCCGGGCTGCTACTGAGAAACTCCATATAGACAAACTCAATAACACTGTCCGACCTGGGGATCGAACCCAGGACCTCACGATCAGCAGTCGCGCTTGCCACCACTAGACCAAACGAGGCAGTTCTTTGATTTCATAGACCTTTAAATATATACATACATACATTTTTATTTTACTGCCTTGTTGGTATAGTGGTCGCAAGCGCGACTGCTGAGCATGGGGTCCTGGGTTCTATCCCCAGGTCGGGCAAAGTGTTATTTTTTCCATTAGGAATTTCTCAGTAGCAGCCCGGAGTCTGGATTTGTGCCCGGTTAATGGCAATAGGCTAGCCCCCTATTACATGGGACTTTAAACATAACTGGCGAAACGAGGGTGTACTAAAAACACCTCTGCCCAACCCTTCGGGGGATACAAGGCGTGATGTTATTTTATGTATTTTTATTCTCCAATACCGAAAAGTAGAATACCAAAAACACTCACAATAAGCCATAAACACATTTGACACGCATACAAAGGTGTTTTAAACACAGAATATCACAACCGATACCCGCGCAATACTCGATGTCAGCTCGCAAGACAATAAAACACATTTATAGATTTCTATCGGGGCAGAACGACCAATAAAACTGCGGTATTGGATCGTACAGAGGTATTTAAGGTATGTTACGTGTAGGTAGAGAGTTATAGGACATTTTAGTTATTGAGTGCTGTTAGGTAAAAGCGTTACAATTTTGTTCTAATCGTAGTAAGTAGATTTATCTTAGACTATGGTATGGAGAAGTAGTAGTCAGAAGTATTTAAGAGGAAATGCGGCCGGCATTTAGTCCATACAAACGTATTCCTCAGTTTCCTCCTTGGATAATGTCACTAGAGCAAATATTTTTTACCATATGATATATAAATATCTACCACCACTATGTCCCTATGTTTTGTTTTTGTCAATAAATTAATTATTAAAAGAACTAGAAACATTTGAAAATTACAAAAATCAACCGGTGTTACCACCGTTTTCAGACATCTGGCAAACAAATTTGACGAATATAAAAAAAGAACATACAGACATAACCAGTCTTTCTTAAATTCTTCTTCTTCTTCCTGCCCTTATCCCACACTAGATGGGGTCGGCACAACATGTATTTCATAAATACATGTTATTAGAGGTTTTGGCTTATTGTTTTATGACCGGCCGCCTGCCTGACATCAATCCTCCTTGGGAATACTCGTTGCGACGTCGCCGTCGTGCGGGTGACCTAATGTACTTGCTGATATTATGCACTAGGTCCCAAAATGATATACTTGTCAATCTTATTGGCGACAACTAAGCAAACTACGTTCTTCTTGGTGGAGTATACTTGAAGTTACTCAACTCACTCATTAAGTTTTGCTAGGGACTTCGGTTCTGACACATCGTAAACTAATATAGCACCGTGAGCGTCTCTTGATGTCAATAAAAATGTATCGCTCCTGTCCCGCTGTACCCCAAATACCAAGCTTGACTTTGAACACCGTTCACGTCCATGAGCTTACATTATTTTGTAGTCAACTCCGATTGCATCTGGGAATTATAAATTGTAGTCTAAGATTTACCCGCACCGCACTCACTGATAAAATAATTCAAATATATCTATGTGAAAAAATCGCGAAAAATATTTTTTATAATATATTACATTGATATTATTTCGGTTGCCACGGCGACGGTTGACAAAGTCTTTCTTAAATTATTACAGAATAAAATATTAAAATCGGTCCAGATTTGAAGAAGGAAACAGGGAAATACGAAAGTACGATTTCACTAATATTGCACAGGAGAAATCAGACCATAATGCAGGTGTCTCTTTCGCACTCAATTAGGAAAGTTTGCGGGAGGGGTGAGATGGAAATAGATCGCTTAAAAACCTATTCAAATTATTAATATTTTGCAGCCCGCGTTTCCTGACGGTCTGAGATCAATCCCGGCCAGTACCTCAGACTTTTTAAATTCATGTGCGGATAAAAATGAATTTATTTGGTCTAGTGGTGGCAACCACAACTGCTGATTGTGAGGTCTTGGGTTCGATCCCCAGGTCGGGCAAAGTGTTATTGGGTTTTTCCGTGTGGAATTCCTCAGTAGCAGCTCGGAGTTTGGATTTGTGTCCGGTTGACGGTAATAGGCTCGCCCCCACATGGGACTTAAACATAACGACGAAATGAGGGTGTTGTTATACACCTCTGCCCAACCCTTCGAGGAATACAGGCGTGATGTTATGTGTAATATTGAGCAACCCTTTTTTTATCTGTTTTTATAAAATCGTTGTCCCACACCAGGATTTCTCCTGTATCGTGGGTGCGTTTACAGACACAAATGTTCACATGCACAAACGCCCAGACCCGGAACAACTATTTGTAGGCCATACAAATATTTGATCCGTGCGATAATCGAACCCACGGCCCGTAGCGCAGAAGTCAATCGCTCAGCCACTGCACCAAACGTGTCATCTGTAAACTCTAAACTCTTGTTCTAGCTTATAACTTGCCTTGACTATTATTAATATCGCTTTTCCATCAATGTCGCTCATCGTATTTATGAATCGCTGCATCCAGTCTGTCGAGAGTCGAGACTCGTGTGGACGACACCGACTGAACTGAATCGTGAACGATTTGCGTCCGACGTAGGTCGGCTTCGTCCGGCTGAGATAACCGGACAATACGGTAATATGTACAAGGCATATGATATGAACTGTATTTGTTGACAATCTTTTATATACAACTAGCGACCCGCCCCGGCTTCGCACGGGTACAATGTAGATACTAATGTGGGGCATATAAACCTTCCTCTTGAATCACTCTATCTGTTGCTGAAACTGCATTAAAATCTGTTGCGTAGTTTAAAAGATCTAAGCGTACAGACAGCGGGAGCGACTTTGTTTTACTATGTAAAGATTTTAAGAATGTGGGCTTTTAATGGGTGCAATAAATATTTAAAGATTTGTGCAATGTTAGTACCTACTATTTAAAGCGCTTCTTTGGGTTTTTTTCTCTCATCTTAATTTTTACGTAGAATATTATCGTCAGGTATATGAATTTCTTTAAATCTACCTAGTTTTCAACGGAAAAGCACCGCACCTCTGACTTTTCGGATTCATGTGCGTATTGTGTAATTATCACTTGCTTAAAAACGGTGAAGGAAAACATCATGAGGCAACCGGTATGCCTGAGAGCTATTTCTCGATGGCATGTGAAGCCAAGTCAGAGGCCCATGAGCGGCATAAATTTTAACACCAGGTTAGTCACTAACCACACGAAAAGAAGAAGAATGGGAAAGTGAAAAAATACTGCATGCTTAGCGCACACGGTCTCTACAATTATTCAATGTGCGGTTGTTATTGTATTTAACATCATCTATACTAATATTATAAAGCTGAAGAGTTTGTTTGTTTGTTTGAACGCGCTAATCTCAGGAATTACTGGGTGGAATTGAAAAAATATTTTTGTGTTGGATAGTCCATTTATCGAGGAAGGTTATAGGCTATAATATCACGCTACGACCAATAGGAGCGGAGCATAAATGAAAAATGTTACAAAATCGGGAAAAATGTCCACCCGCGCGAAGCCGGAACGGGCCGCTAGTAATTAAATAATTATGCTTGTCATGATAACACATTCCCTTAATTTCAATAAATAAGTGGGTAGGTAAGTAGATAACTGCCTCGTTGGTCTAGTAGTAGCAAGCATGACTGCTGATTGTGAGGTCCTGGGTTCGATTCCCAGGTCGGGCAGTTTTATTGGGTTTTTCTGTCTGGAATTCCTCGGTAGCAGCCCGGTGTTTGGATTTGTAACCGTGTGATGGCAAAAGGCTCGCCCCTTATTAAATGAGACAAACGTAACGGCGAAATGAGGATGTTACTATATACCTCTGCCCAACCCTTCGGGGTGAAGTTATGTTATGTGTAAGTAGATAATACCACTATAAAATCACCAAAACACCTTAAAATCAAGATAAACAACTCACTGTCCTGATAAACTATCCATTTATCCCTACTAACCTTACATTTAACTAGAAAAACATCAAGTAATTGAAATGTAAATGGTACCGCCATTTCTAAACTCATCATCGTAATTTCAACATTAAACCGATTGAAATAAAGTCTGATTTTGCTTAGATTTTCTGCTAAGGGTTGGAATAAAATCCAAGGTATCAACATTAGGTTTGTTTAAGTGTTTCAAGTCGCGACGGTGAAGGGGTTTGCGATTACGATTGTGCATTAGTAGTGACAAATTGTTAGTCTGTCGTTTAGGGAAGAATCGAGAATTGTTACCTTTTTCCTTAGGTATTTAACTTTTACAACTAGTGGTAACAGCAGTGCTAACCTTGTAGTGCGACCGTTGGACTGACAAGTCATAGGTCTCGAGTTCAAACCCAAGGCACGCACTTCTGACTTTTCGGATTCATGTGCATATTGTATTATTATCACTTGCTTAGAAACGGTGAAGGAAAACAGCGTGAGGAAACCGGCATGCCTGAGAGATATGTCTCGACTGCATGTGAAGCCAAGTCAGAGGCCTATGGGCGGCATAAACTCTGACACCAGGTTGGTCACTAACCACACAAAAGAATAATACTAGTGGTAGCTTAGTTAGATATTTAAATTGTATTTTATGTATACAATCACTCATTTATGTTTATCACTGTTAGTTCATTAATAAGAAGTAAGTACATGTGAAAACAACGCGCTACCTTAAATTCCAGATTCTTTAGTGATTACCTATGTCGAAAAACTAAATCTTAATACACAGTATTATAGTAAGATCTATAAATGATCTATCTTTTAGAAGTACTTGAAACTATACCTTCTTCCTCCTAGTTTTTTCCCTACTGTGTTGGGGTCAGCTTCCAGTCTAACCAGATGCGGCTGAATACCAGTATTTTACACGGAGCGACTGCCATCAGACCTCCGCAACCCCGTAACTGGGTAATGCCGATATCCTAATATTAGACCGGTTGTTAAGACTTTCGAGCTTCTAACTACCCGTAACAATTGTCACAGGTATTTTTATGACACCCAGGACCGACGGTTTAACGTATTCTCCGAGACACAGAGGGGTCTCGATATTTAATGAACGGTCACCCATCCACGGACTGACCGCGGCAAGCGCAGCTTAACCTCGCAAACCGTAATTAGCCACGTGCTCCGCTTGAAACTATACCTAAAAAGTTTAAAGTGCTTCCGAAATTCAGAAAGGAACTATTGTTATAGTACAAAAATTAATTGGAATAAAGCCAAGTTTTGCAGCTTATTTTGCCTCCGTTGCTTCAATATTTCGACCACCAGCACTCTCCAAACTTAGTCTTCGCGAGATTACAAGCAAAGTACCTCCTTCAAACATTGGAAAATATATTTTTAACAATGATCACGTTGGTTGTTTCATCTAGTTTGTGAAAATGTTTTGTTTTTTTTTACTGTAATTACTTAATAGTAAACTATCTTCTAATTGTTCTTCTTCTTTTCGTGTGGTTAATGACAAACCTGGTGTCAGAGTTTATGCCGCCCATGGGCCACTGACTTGGCTACACATGCCGTCGAGAAATATCTCTCAGGCATGCTGGTTTCCTCACGTTGTTTTCCTTCACCGTTTTTAAGCAAGTGATAATTATACAATACGCTCATGAATCCGAAAAGTCAGAGGTGCGTGCCTTGGGTTCGAACTCGAGACCTATGACCTATGGCAGTCCGACGGTCAGACCACTAGCCTATTACTGCTGTATCTTGTAATTGTTGTAAAGTCGTTACAGAATGATATTGTATAGAAGCGTTGGATGTCCGGGCTAGGTGGGTAAGTAAAACAAGCGCCTAGCAATCATTGTCTTTACGTCGCAGTTTCCTGCAACATCGATTTAGCAAAAGACGGAACAAACATTGTTAGTCATAGGCGCGACACTATGGCCTGGTTCCTATGGCCAAAATATTTTTTGTTATAGCCAAACGGGATATAAATAGACTCTTAAGCTTTTTTTACTTGAGGTAGCTACTAACCAGAGGCGTGCCTGTAGGGCAAGCCCGATATTCTTTAGGTACTTATTTTGATATTTATAATTCGTCTGATAACCAATAGTTGGAGATCTTAAGATCGAATTATGGTTTACTAATGATAAGCATAAAATATATTATCATAATTTACCTTGCACATCAAAATAAGTACCAAAAAAATATCGGGCCAGCCCTATAGGCACGCCACTGCTACTAACTTATGGGAGGGTCTACTTTACCAAACTTTGAAGTCTTGACTTCATTATTAGTAAACATACAAGTATTAATTTTAATTAATAATGTTCCGTTAGTCATAGGTACCTATCGGCCATTAGTTAAAAACGAGTTAACACTAATTGCGAATGACGATAATGATTTTCCTCCGTTAAAAAAGACAGTTTAGTTAAAATATATGACTATTGCTAGGGGAATTTAACACGCAGCAAGGTATCTACTATTATAGGTAGGCTGATTTTAGGGTTCCGTACCCAAAGGGTAAAACGGGACAATATTACTAATGTGGATGAAGTGAAAGGGGTATGTAAGAGTCGTAGCATGTGGCGTTCTATAGTTTCTGCCTACCCCCATGGGAAAAAGGCGTGAGTTTATGTATGTATGTATGTATTACTAAGACTCCGCTGTCCGTCCGTCCGTCTGTCACCAGGCTGTATCTCATGAACCGTGATAGTTAGACAGTTTAAATTTTCACAGACGATGTATTCCTGTTGCCGCTATAACAACAAATACTAAAAAATAGAAAAAAAAATATTTAAGGGGGCTCCCATACAACGAACGTAATTTTTTTGCTCGATTTTTCCGATATTGATAACGGTAACAGGTAGACGCCCGAAATATTCACATAATATTTAGTTATATATTCACTTTCAAAATAAATAATTAAATTAAAATAAAACAAATATTTAAGGGGGGCTCCCTTACAACAAACGTGTTTCTTTTTTGCCGTTTTTATAGATAATGGTACGGAACCCTTCGTGCGCGAATCCGACTCGCACCTGGCCGGTTTTTCCATTTTGGCACCCCACTATCCTTCACGAGTGATATATGAGAAGGCCCCTTTCAGCTGTGAGTTTTTACAGCTCGTGTAAACGTATAAAAATAATGGCTACACGATATATCGCCTACACATTTAGAACAATACTTCGGTAAAATAATATACTAACCTACGCAAAACTATCCTTATTATATTAGAAATAACAATACTATAATAATATTCAAAACTATTCGTTATAATTCCCCCGCGGCTAGATGGACCAGAATTGTCTCAGCGTAAAAGGACCAAAAATTCCGTCTAGACTACGTTATTAGTTAAAACAAGATACTTGTAATTTCTAAAAAATACAAGCATCTAAAACAGAGTTGTAATTCCGATTTATATTCTTGGATCATTCGCCAAAGTTTCAATAACAAAATGACTAAACTGGATGGGCATACAAAATTGCGTAGTGTTCTGTACCTACTAATATTCTGGAATAGTTGTAATTACGCAAAAAGTACTGATTGAGTCTATAAACATAAAATACCTTCTTTTTTTCCCACACTAGGATTTCTCCTGTATCATAGGTGCGTTTACAGACACAAATCTTCACATGCACAAAGACCCAGACTCAGAACAACTATTTGTAGGTCATACAAATATTTAAAGCGTGCAGGAATAGAACCCACGACCCATAACGCAGAAGCTAATCGCTCAGCCACTGCACCAAACGTGTTGGCAATAATAGCTAAATTTCTGTGTTTTTTTCTTCATAAACATCTGACATTTATCATAATATGATTACGTTCTATAGAAAAAGCCTAGATCATATCTGAAATGACACAGAATATAAGAAATGTAACCACTAGAAATAGAATGTAATAAATCGGGCTTATAACAAATAGATTATTCCATATGTTACTTTTGACTTCATACGGGATAATGATGAAAATATGGACAGCTGCAGTATAGTTAACGCTAGAACCCTGTCTCCCAGTACCACAACTTATTCAGGAAAAGGCATAATGCTGTGAATAAAGGAATTGATTAAGCATTTTAGTATGATATCCGCGACCATCTAAATTATATGTTTCAATCTTGTGTAAAATACAGACAACAGAATCTTGTAGGGGTGAATCTATCATTGCTGTTATAGCTAATATCAGTATGTCAGGATTACGAGGATGGTAAATAAAGTAAATGAAATAAACATAGACTCTCCACCACTGAGAGTACTTATATTTGGGTTAGTGGTTAGTTGCAGAAGCCAGTTCACAATATAATAATTTACACAAGATCAGAAAATAAGGGCAAGCAAATCAGATATAAAAGGTCAGACTTCTTCGGCGGTTCGACATGGAATCCTCTGCTTCGTCGATTGACTACTGTTTTTATTACTTCGGGTACGTTGATTCATCTTGACGACTACCCTCCTTTACCAACATTGTCCAGTATTACCAGCTACCGATAAAACTTGCCTAGAATGTTGCACTAATCACCACAATTGGCAAACAGGTTGGTGATAGCACTGTGTTGTAGCTTATAAGGAGTATAAGACTGCTGACCTTGACATTATCCAGGGAAACCAAGGCTAGAATGGAGTGTCTTTTCTTACCCAGAAACTATGGTACCAAAAGGCCAAGAAAACGATTGAACACTTAATGCAGTATCAATTGCTCTTCAGGCCACAAAGTAAAATATAAAATTCAGAAGCAGAAAGAAACCGAATTGACTCAAACGTACCGGATTTCCAACGTCCGCACGGAACACTAGAAATGTATGAAAGTTTTTATCGAATAAGAACTGAGAAAATGTCTGATTTATTCCAACCTTAAAGAAATTACAGCACTCGTAAATAATATCACCATTGAAACTGCTACGACTATTCAGAAAATGTTTGGATGAAGAATATTCAGAATAAGTTTTACTATCCTGTGAGGAAAATTAATTTTGTAGCTCAGTGACGGTAGGATGGCAAATATTAAATTCTGTGTTAATATGATGATTGCAAACAGGTTTGAATGTCAATTGTGTGTCACCCTCCCCTTTTCTTAATGAGTATGGCTCTATGTATTCACACGGAATCTATGTATATTAGTTTTTGAATGTGTGCCGTTAACTTCAGTTTCTACGGCGTAGTTTTGTCTGCTACTTGCTGTTATTGCAAAGTCGACATAAAAAAATAATTACGACCACTTCAAAACAAACTGTATCAACTCGTTCAAACGACTCAATATAGTGACGATTGTAATAGAGCATCATCTAAGCATCCATAAGCTTTGACACAGAATTATAAACAGCGTCGTTGGTCTAGTGGTGGCAAGCGCGACTGTTTATGGTGAGGTCCTGGGTTCGATCCCCAGGTCGGGCAAAGTGTTATTGGTTTTTTCCGTGTGGAATTCCTCAATAACAGCCCGAAGCTTGGATTTGTGCCCGATTGATGGCAATAGGACCACCCCCTATTACATGGGACTTAAACGTAATGGCGAAATGAGGGTGTTACTATACACCCCTGCCCAACCCTTCGGGGAATACAGGCGTGACGTTACATTATAATCAGCTCCATTTTAATTCTTTAATTCAACTTTTAGTCTTGAATCACTGCAAAAGACTAGAATAAACTGCATAAAGAAAGCTGTAAGTGGCGCCGTTTTCTGACGTAATCAGATATCGTCCGTCTCTAGATTAGATCTTCGAAGATTTATAGCACTCGCGGTCGCAATATTGAAGCATTTTATAGTACAAGTTACCACCCATCTGTGCAACCCGATGGTTTTATCTGGATATTCAGTTTTTCAATTCGAATTCGTTTCTAGAAAAACGTCTCGGTAGATTAAGGGATCAAATACTTGGATTTATGAAATAGATAAACGTACCAACGTAGTTTCATTGATAAGAAATATATCGATTTTTATTGATGTAACTTGTAATTGAAATGTTATATTTTTGAGCAACATACATAGAAAGAAAGAAAACGTATTTATTTTTCGCCCACGCAGACACACACGCATACTTAAAATTAAAAATATAATATTTCTTAAAATTAACCTACACTTAAATTTAAACATATGTGGTAAACCAAACACAAAAAAAGTTAAAAATAAAAATACAGCAATCCACATAATCTATGGTTACTTACATTGTTACTTCGTTACATAAACATAACATCACGCCTTACATTCCCCGAAGGGTTCGGCAGACGTGTTTTAAAAACCCTCGTTTCGCCAGTTATGTTTAAGTCCCATGTGATAGGGGGCGAGCCTATTGCCGTTAACCGGACACAAATCCAGACTCCAGGCTGCTACTGAGAAATTTCTAATGGAAAAACCCAATAACGGTTTGCTGGACCTGGGGATCGAACCCAGGACCCCATGCTCAGCAGTCGCGCTTGCGATCACTAGACCAGCAAGGCAATTTTTTGAGTCAGATTTATCTTTGTTATCTTAGGCTCAGTTGCACTAACTAATTTTAACCGTAATCGTTACAAAATTTCTGTCTAATCAATACAAATATGCCTAGCCTTTTCCCAACTATATTAAGGTCAGCTTCCAGTCTAACTAGATGCGGCTGAATACCAGTATTTTAAACAGAGCGAGTGCCATCACACCTCCGCAACCTAGTTACTGGGTAATACCGATATCCTAAGGTTAGACCAGTTGTCAGACTTTCGGGTTTCTGACTACCCATAGCGACTGTCATAGGTATTCGTATGACACCCGGGATTGACGGCTTAACGTGCTCTCTGAGGCACGAACTTGGTGCAACTGAGCCTTAGAAACTTCGAGGTACAGTCCGACGTTGAATATGTGTCAAAGGTTACCCTCTGTTACATAGGCGGGACAAAAACAACTTCGGGCGAGACGCTAATGTACCTATATCACATTATTATATATATGACATTTATAAAATTTCTTTTCGCGTATTTTTAATTTTGATTTGTTTAATTGTGAACTATTGTGAATTATTGTAAACGATGTTGAATACCTACGGATTACGAGCGGGACAGGAGCGATACAGAATATTGACATCTAGTATACTCCACCAAGAAGAACATAGTCTGCTTAGTTGATGGCAATAAGATTGACAAGCATGCAGCACCCGCAAGCCCGAAATGGAATAAGATCGTAGGTGGTGCTTGCCATCAACAAAAGCATTCCCAAGGAGGGTTGACGTCAGGCAGGCGGCCGGTCATAAAATATAGCCGAAACATTTGTGCAGTATGATATGAGACATACTGCGCCGACCCCAAATACGTTGGGATAGAGGCAGGAGGGTGATGCCGCTAATGTATATCTCATTATATCTTATGATCCATCTTAAGATAAAAAAGCAGTGATAACCTAGTGGTGTGACCGTCGAACTACCAAATCATAGGTCTCAAGTTCTAACCCAAGGCACGCACCTCTGACTTTTCGGATTCGACATATTGTATAATTCGCTTGCTTAGATACGGTGAAGGAAAACATCGTGAAGAAACCTGCATGCCTGAGAGATATGTCTCGACGGCATATGAAGCCAAATCAGAGCCCCATGGGAGGGATAAAAAAATCACTGATACCAGGTTAGTCACTAACCACACGAAAAGAAGAATATTAAGATATTTCTTCTGACCTTCAAGATCTTTTAATTTTAGATCCAGAACGGCGTTTCTAGATTTCATTTTCGATTTAAGAATAATATATTTAGGTGTAATGTGAAACTTTCTCAATCATGATCTCAAATTTACTAACGTGTCTGAATTTGAAATCAGATTAGATATAGATATTAAATAATAATATCTACTAAGTCAGCCTAACTTTGCTTACTTTACTTATTGTTTTAGACTGTTTGAACTTAAGATTTACTTGCGAAAATCAACCACGTAAGGAGATAGGGTAACTTAGATCCTTATAATAAAACGCTGTTAACACCACTCTTGGAAACGATGTCCTAAGAATCACTGAAAAAATGTCGGTAATCATTGTCTTAATGTCAAAACGATGTCTATTTAAAATAATTATAATTGTTAATAAAATAAACGTGTATAAAGCTAGCAATACTATACTAACTGGTCTTAAATATGATATCAATTTATCCTAGCTGGGACCACCCACTACTATTCTTTTAGGTGGAAAGACTGGAAGACTTAGACTGGAAGCCGATCCAACATAGTTGGGAAAAGGCTAGGCAGAACAGAACTTATGGAAAGTTTAAAATAGCCACCAGTTTTCCAGGTTCGTTTTAATGGGAAGAGTCGGCAAGTACCTAAGTCACGAATCTTTGTTGTTACTACTTTGAAACTTTTTCACCATAGCATAGCGTGTACCCTTAGGAAAAGCAGGGTTATACAATTTCGCAGTAGGGGAACGTTTCTGCCCATATACCCGAGAAATAATCCCCTTGTGACCTCTACGACTCCAATGGGAAATTATAGGTTGGTATGTTTTGAGCCAGGTCGATACGAATGTTTATCAATACCACATTTTACGTTAATGATTTTAATGGTCTTCTTCTTTTCGTGTGGTTAGTGACTAACCTGGTGTCAGAGTTTATGCCATCCAAGGGCCTCTGACTTGGCTTCACATGCGGTCGAGAAATATCTCTCAGCCATGCCGGTTTTCTCACGATATTTTCCATTACCGTTTTTAAGAAAGTGATAATTATACAATACGCACATGAATCCGAAAAGTCAGAGGTGCGTGCCTTGGGTTTGGACTCGAGACCTATGACTTGGCAGTCTGACGGTCACACCACTAAGCTATCATTGCTATAGGTATTGAAAGTCGGAGATTATGATAAATATCTTTATCTCAACCATAAATTTAAAGTATATATTTGCTCCTATTCCTTGTATAATTCAGGTAATTTCTTTATTAGACTGAATTTTTAACAACACAAAACCGACAAAAACCTACTTTACATATGCAATTACAGTATAAAGTGAGCATTAGTAGAAAATTGGTCTGCATAAAATATTCCACGTACGGACCTGGTTTCACAATTTTATTATGGACATATTAGACCTGGTACTTCATTACACATTCAGTAAGGTATGATGAATAACATACGATACACATTGTCTGGATTAGAGGAAGGTTTAATACCTAGTACCTATAGAAACTTTGGATACATATATAAACAATTATCTTGCTTATAAATTGAGTTCGCCTCGTTGGTCTAGTGGTCGCAAACGCGACTGCTGAGCATAGGGTCCTGGGTTCGATCTACAGGCCGGGCAAAGTGATGTTGGGTTTTTCTATTAGGAATTTCTCAGTAGCAGCCCGGAATCTGGATTAGTGGTTAATGGCAACAGGCTCGCCCCCTATTACATGGGACTTAAACATAACTGGCGAAACGAGGGTGTTACTAAAACACCTCTGCCGAACCTTTCGGAGAATACAAGGCGTGATGTTATATGTTGTGTATGCCTAGTATAGAAACTTTGGATACATAGATAAAAAAATATCTTGCTTATAGATCAGTGATAGCCTTGCGGTTGAACGCTTGCCTTCCATGCAGGGGGGTCTGAGTTCGATGCCGGCCCGTACCTCTGAGTTTTCGAATTCATGTGCCGATCAGAATTTGATCATAACTTGCGTTAACGGTGAGGGAAAAACAACGTGAGGAAACCTGCACACCTGAGAGAACTCCATAAAGTTCTCGATGGTGTGTGTAGTCTGCCAACCCGTACTAGGCCAGCGTGGTGGACTAAGGCTTAAACCCTTCTCATTCTGAGAAGAGGCCCGTGCCCAGCAATAGGACTGCAGTAATAATTTTAAGATAGTTTTTATCCCAAAGTATAATAGCTAAAAGTAATTTACTTTTATTATAGACATCTAGTTTAATGCTGCATGGTACTATCGTATTTATAACCCTTCGGGTAGGCAGGGACTAAAGCAATATTACACGCTTCAAGAACTTCATCAATATCCCAGTACCTACCCTCAGTAAATCCAGCATCATAATATTATCAAAATCAAATCAACTTTTCATCTGATCCACATACATCTCTACCGAGCCGCGCTAACAAGAAAAATAAATTATTAACCCCACTCTAGTAATTAATAACGAAGTGAATAATTAAAAAACCATTTCCGGCATCCGTCGACACGGTCACAACCGCAGCATATCCGAATATGTCAACCAATTTACATAATTAATCTTCCCCACTAAAGTATACTCATTAATAAAATCCCGACCTTGATTAACGGTTGCAATCCATTCAGAATTCAAACAAAACATAATTAAAATGGCGGACGACGAACGCTTCTGATTGGCTCCCGAATGCTGCACGAATTATGTACCTGACCAATCGCGGATGGTGTTTAAAAATGTAACGGTTTTGCATCGCCGATAATTGTTTCCGATGGTCATACGCAATTAAAATCAAGTTAACTATTTAATTGTCATAAATAAACTTATTTAACGAGTATGGCGGTAATACATTATCTGTTTATCGCTTCGCTGATGATTTTATAACATTCATTTACATAATTTATTTTGATATATTACATTATTGGAGATTTTATAGAATATAAATCTTTTCAGCTTTCAATAATCTGTGTAAGTTGTATGAGTCTATGATAAAATCGAGTCATCCTACAATTCAATTGTCAGTATATTTAACCCAAATATAAGATGTTTTGAATACCTTGTGCAATTTTTACACGGCTAAGTAAAGCATCTTTAAGTTTAAAAATAACAAATGCATTTTTTCCTCTTCTCGTCGAACTGCCACGTTGATTTAATGATGGCAAGCGCGACTGCTGAGCGTGAGGTCTTGGGTTCGATCCCTAGGTCGAGCAAAGTGTTATTGGGTTTTTCCTGTGGAATTCTTCAGTAGCAGCCTGGAATTTGGATTTGTACCCGGGTGATGGCAATAGGCTCGTCCCCTATTATATGGGCCTTAAACATAACGGCGAAATGAGGGTGTTACTATACACCTCTGCACAACTCTTCGGGGAATATAGGCGTGATGTTAAGTTATGTTTAAATGAAAAACATTGTGTAATACTTTAGAATTTAGACGGTGATAAAGGTAGAACGTTGGCGAAACAGAACTAAAATACAAAAACAAGATTCAAAGCATCAGACTCAAAAGTCAAGTGGGATCCAAAGAGCCTCACATTTCACACAGCAAAATAGGTATGAACACATGCAACACATTAAACTGAACGGCAGACGCTAAGGCTGTCTTCAAATTAGGCGCCTCAGACGCCGGCCGCGGTTGGCTCGTGAAATAATTTCCATTCATACGCCCAAACCGCAGTGCGCTGCATCTTTACGAGTGCAGCTGTTGAAATTGTACGAAAATATGTAGAAAACAATGAGATGCAAACGCTTAATGTGAACGATGCCAGTTTACGTTTGAAATGTTACGGAATTTTCGTATAAATTCTGGCTGTTACATAGTCCACGTGTTTTTTAGTTACAGGAATGATTTGGAGTTGATTTGCGTCTGAATTGTAGGTATATAGTATGCGGCAAACCGTGTATGTTCATAAATACTGGGTTTTGAAGAGAGGTCTACGTATTGATAATTTAATATCTACGAAATAATTATGTATTCGTAAATTGTATAAAATGCAATAACTTCTTCTTCTTATCATGTGGTTAGTGACTAACCTGGTATCAGAGTTTATGCCGCCCATGGGCCTCTGAATTGGCTTCATATGCCGTCGAGAAATATCTCTCAGGCATGCTGGTTTCCTCACGATGTTTTCCTTTACCGTTTTAAAGAAAGTGATAATTATACAATACGCACATGAATCCGAAAAGTCAGAGGTGCGTGCCTTGGGTTCGAACTCGAGACCTGTGACTTGGCAGTCCAACGATCACACCACTAGGCTATCACTCCTTTTTAACAATAACATAAACAGATGTCGTTAGATGTTTTTAAGAAAAGAACGAGTGAACATTTCCTGTCTACATGACCTGTATGTATGTATGTAGTATTTTATATATTATATTGTATGTATTACGTTTATGTATTGTGTGCTATACACATATTTTTTTAGTTTATGTGGATGCGTATATTTATTATATATTTAATTTGTAATTTTATCGACCTTGTACACTTAAGTAATTGTTCTCCTCAACATCAAATCTCTCTATCGCTCTAAGGTTTGGTGTTAGAAAACTCATTTTTGAGTTAAGTTAGCCTTTGCACATGAATTTACCAACAAAACTGTATTATATATTTTTTTTGTGTACAATAAAGAATAAGAATAAACATAACATAAAATCACACCTATATTCCCCGAAGGGTTGGGCAGAGGTGTATAGTACACCCTCATTTCCCCGTTATGTTTAAGTCCCATGTAATAGGGGGCGAGCCTTTTGCCATCAAACGGGCACAAATCCAAACTCCGGGCTGCTACTAAGGAATTCCACACGGAAAAATCCAATAACACTTTGCCCGACCTGGGGATCGAACCCAGGACCTCACGATCAGCAGTAGCGTTTGCCACTACTAGACCAACGAGGCAGTAACATTATTATTTTTCATCGTGAGTTGTTTCCATGAGTTTTAAGTTCTCCCTGTTTAGTTTTTCGAATCTGTCAAAAACGCTTCAAGTTTTCAGGTCGGTAAGGTAGATTTTTTTTTTTTAAGAAAAACCGTGGTCCTTCCCTAGGATTTCTCCTGTGTCGTGGGTGCGTTTACAGACACAAATATTCACATGCACCAACACCCAGACCCGGAACCACTATCTGTAGGCCATACAAATATTTGTTACATGCGGGAATCGAACCCACGACCCGCAGCGCAGAAGACAATCGCTCAACCACTGCACCAAACGTGTCGTCATTTTGGGTGCAATTCCTGAACGATTTGAAGCGCGAACATCAATAAATGTCGACCATAAAAAAACTCAGCTGTACAAGACACCCTCCTTTCTTTTTATCTAAACTAGTACTGTCTCCGTTAATTAGAAATTGGAGCTCGAAATTGGCTCAGCTCTTTAATTCGCACGAGCTTTACATGATAAAGGAATCGCAAGGCTTTGTGAGCACCAAGTAAACTGTTGTCTGATACAAAGCGCCGATGTTTTTGTACCAGTAATTGGGTTTTAATTAGTAGACGTGTGTGTTTTTGATGGGATGGTGTTGGAGGGGGTGTTACTGGATGTGGGGTTAATTTGTGAAGGGATAAAAGAGAGTGGATGTTGTATTGTAGCTGGGAATGAATAAAGATATTTTTTTAAAGGTATTTAAAGGTAGGTGTCACACACGCCCTGTCGGGGTTGCCGTGCATGCTTTTGGGAATCCCGCGACCCTGGCTGAACGGTCAGAAGGAGGAACACCTTTGGCTTTTAGCCGGTAAGAGTCCGGCAGACTCCCTCGCCTTCCTTGGGCGAGGAACATCCATGAGGATTTTCCAACGAAAAAAAAAGTATCACACACGCGGATGGCAGCCCCTACCAACTACCCAAATAGTACGCTAGAAGAAATATGGATGTGCAACAGTACACATATGCCTAGCCTTTGTTTGAATACAAGTAGGTATAATGGATCCGTCCGGTATAACCTTTCGTCTTCCCCAGGCAGACGCAGTTGTAGACATAGACGTATCCATAATGGATTTCTCGAAGATAAAGTATAACCCAGTGGTTGGAATAAGCTGGTGGGATCACACTGTGGGAATACTGATTTTGAGCTTAGAGTCGACGCACGTACTCTCATTGATTTGGTCTTTAGGTACGCAGCCTTAAACATCTACTCACTGCATATCGCTACATAAACAAACACGCAGTGTAAACTTAATCTTCGAAATAATATTTATATAATTATACGTTGCTAATTACCAACCGCGCAGATCATAACATGTGCGAGATGACCGTTCGTTACACATCGTGACCCTCCGTGCCTCGAAGAGCACGTTAAACAGTCGGTCTCGGGTGTCATACGAATACTTATGACAGTCGTTACGGGTAGTTAGAAGCCCGAAAGTCTGATAACCGGTCTAAACTAGAATATTACCCTATAGCTGGGTTGCGGAGATCTGATCGCAGTCGCTCTATGTAAAATACTGGTATTTAGCCGCATCTGGTTATACTGGAAGCTGATCCTAACGTAGGTGGGAAAAAGGCTAGGCAGAACAATATAGGTTGCTGATAGCTAAATATAAAATCAAAAAAATATTTAGGTACAGTCGAAACGAAAAGTATTATCAGTACTTTAAGTATTGTCAAATAGTGACAATCCCACAAAAGGCGGAAGCCAGAAATAGTTTCCAATTGCATCAATATCGTCAAAAAGGTTCTACCTAACAGTTCGCTTTCTACGTATTCTTGGACACGACACGAGGCGACGCAATCGCGTGATCACAAATCCATACACCGCTTTGAATCGTAGCAACCTTTGAGCTCTCTCGGTTCACGCGAAATGTATTCAAACATAAAAATCCCCACTTTACCACCTGACCCGGAAAATCGTCGGCGAAAAATATCACATTACGGATTATTTTGTAAAAGGTGTTTCAGTTTGATATTTCAAAATATTGTAAGACATTTTAAATGAGTAACGGTGGAGTTTCTTACCCATTCTTCTCCATACGAAACTAACTTTTTGAAGGGGCGACTAGAATCAATTCAATTATTTTGTATATTATTTTTTTCGTTCAAAACTGCCTTATTGAAATAAATACTTTGACTTCTGTTTTTTTTAATAAATTCGGCTATTGAAAAGAATGGAATATTTTGAATGTGTTTTTTTTTAAGTTTTTCACGCAGTTATTTTATTTGGGGCATAAGCGATACGTAATTAACAGATTCCTTTATTTTATAGAAGATTCATTCCCCGACAGAAAGAATAATTATTATGGTAGTCAATTATTATGTCTGGCGTATTTTTTCATGGTCGTAGTTTTTTGTTAGTAGCCACTGGCAATTACAATGTTTCAATAAATTACATCAATAAACCACATCATTGGACTGCCTTATTGGTCTAGTGATCGCAAGCGCGACTGCTGAGCATGGGGTCTTGGGTTCGTTCCCCAGGTCGGACAAAGTGTTATCGGGTTTTTCCATTAGGAATTTCGCAGTAGCAGCCTGGAGTCTAAATTTGTACCCGGTTAATGGCAATAGGCTCGGCCGCTATTAAATAGGACTTAAAACATAACTGGGGAAACGAGGGTATACTAAAAACTCCTCTGCTGAACCCTTCATGGAATATTAGGCGTGATGTTATATGTTATGTTACATCAATAAAATAAACACTACCTACCATAATAAAAAATAAAACGATATTTCTTACAAAAATCTAAGAAACCTTTCTTCAGAGTACATCTGCAAACATTCAAATGTGATCACCATCGTCCTCTTAATAACGCAACATTATCACCAGCCACCTTCTCCGGACTGTATCGAAGTAATCTCAAAGAAATTCCACCGTCTATGTGATTATTCAGCAAAAGCGCAAAGAGCGGAGCGATCAGTAAATATTTAAAATTCTCGGAGCGAAAGTTTCTCGCACGGGAACGCGACGTGAATATTTTAAGGTTTGAACGTTACTTTCATATGTGTAGGTAATTACCTGCTGTAGTAGGTACGATGGGTATGCTTTCGGGTAAAAACAGGGTGAGTGTTGTAAGGGGTGGTTTAGGTGATTTTCAAAGTGAATGGTGGCTCAAAACTAAAGAAAGGCGACTTGAACGTATAGTTGTATATTAATATTGTAATTTTATTTTTTATTTTTTTCCTATTACATGGCTTAGGCCTTACCCGTAGAAGCAGCTTCTTCTCTCGTGTCGGCAGTAGCTATTTCAAAATAGCTCATGCCATGGAGAAAAGATTACCCAGTCAGCAAGTTTGGTAGTGAGGCTACTGCCCAGGGTGCGCCGAAGATACTTGGGTATCGTCAGCAGAACTACTGGAAGAGCAGCTTACAGATACGAATTCTTTTGGACATGACAAATAGTTTTTAGTTCAAGGCACTTGGCCACTGTTCTCTGTGCGTTAAATTTCATCAAATATTTATTCATTCTAAATAAATATTTTATAAAGTAAATAGTTATAAATACCTAAACAGCCTTCTTGTGTACAATGGTTGTGCTTAAAGTATAAATAGATAAATAACTAAATAAACAGAGCATAAATCTTAGAACTATAGCTGTGAGTAATTATGTCTAAGTATTCTAAAAAAAAGCAGTGATAGCCTAGTGACCGTTGGACTGTCAAGTCACAGGTCTCGAATCCGAACCCAAGGCACGCACCTCTGACTTTTCGGATTAATGTGCGTATTGTATAATTATCACTTGCTTAAAAACGGTGAAGGAAAACATCGTGAGGAAACCAGTATACCTGAGAGATATTTCTCGACGGCATGTGAGGCCAAGTCAGAGGCCCATGGGCGGCATAAACTCTGACACTAGGTTAGTCACTAACCACACGAAAAGAAGAAAACTTTATAAGATCTCTTCCTACAGAACGCTGAGTTTATACCTGAGCCAATTGAAAATCAGGACTGTCCCACACACTTCCAAAAGTTTACCCCCCACATAACGGAAATCCCCCCACTACACGTACTGTAATTATTGACGGGGGAATAAAGTTATCAAGTCGCAGTTAAGTTTAATGTTTCATTGGTTCTATTGTCGGCTGACAGGCAGATTTAACTTTATTAAATTAAAGCGAGTTTAAATCATTTGGCAGTTCAAAACCAAGCTAGGAGAGGATTTCCTTGAAAGAAAATTGAGATGTATTCAATTAAATTTTCTTGCTGTCTTCAGTATATTACTTTAATATGTGAGTTGTTCATACTTTTTAAAACGTGGATAGAAGCGATTAAGAGATTATATTAAAAGGATTTCTTATAAAAATAACTGCCGCGTTGGTCTAGTGGTGGCAAGTGCGGCTGCTGATCGTGAGGTCATGGGTTCGATCCCCAAGTCAAGCAAAGTGTTATTAGGTTTTTCCGTGTGAAATTCCTCAGTAGCAGCGCGGAGTTTGCATTTGTGCCTGGTTGATGGCAATAGGCTCGCCCCCTATTACATGGGACTTAAACATAACGGCGAAATGAGGGTGTTACTATACACCTCTGCCCAACCTTTCGGAGAATACAGGCATGACGTTATGTTATTTTATAAAAGTATTTTTGTACTGGTAGCATGATTACTACCATCGCCAATAAATCTGTAAATTCTTATACCTACTTAGGTATTACGGGTGAACTTGGCATTACCCATATGCTATGTTATGCCTACCATATTCCAGGAATATGTTCTTAATGTAGGTACAAATATTATTTTACATCTGAAGTAATCCTTGACTACTATACAATCCTCACAAAAAGTGATCCTTCTATCCGAAAATAGCAAGTAAACTCAGAACATGTACCTTAAATAATTATAAAAAATACACACAATCACGAAAAATTCAGCTCTATATTTTGCCCTAATCGTAGTCTGTCAAAACACATATGTAAAACTTTATCATGTAAAATTTATTCCCGAAGGACCACTATTTTAACTCGACCATTTTCCAAGTAGACAGAGCTTTACTTCCATTTAAACTACCGTCCTCATCTAAACGGCACATTTGTTTATTTTTATATTACATGACAAGTAGTGTAGTGCTTTGAACAGCGGCTCTCAATGTTAGGACTCCTCTTGTACATTTTTAAAAGTAGGTATTAAACGAGTGATGTTGAACGACAAATTAAATACAATACAATTACAATACATAGGTCCATAACCTTCACGATTTACTGTCTTAAAGTTTTTTTTAAACGTTGCCCCACACTAGGATTTTTCCAGTATCGTGGGTGCGTTTACAGACACAAATCCTCACATGCACTACCACTCAGACTCGAAACAACTATCTGTAGGCCATAAAAATATTTGCCCCGTGCGGGAATCAAACCCACGACCCGCACCGCAGAAGCCGATCGCTCAACCACTGCACCAAACGTGTCGTCAAAGGTAAGGTTAAGGTAGTGTTGCATAGGTAATACCCATATATTACTGATGACGTTATTGCTGATAGATCTCACGATATCTTTATGATTACATAATATAAAACAAAGTCGCTCCCGCTGTCTGTCTGTCCCTATGTATGCTTAGATCTTTAAAACTACGCAACAGATTTTGATGCGGTTTTCAGCAATAGATAGAGTGATTCAAGAGGAAGGTTTATATGCCTCATATTAGTATCTACATTGCACCCGTGCGAAGCCGGGACGGGTCACTAGTTAATTATAAATGTTGATAGATTTTCTTTTAAACTCCTCTTGTTTTAAGATGTTCCTACCCTAGTATGATTTTTAATTTAAAATAATCATCTCAACCAAAATCATTCAAATTCAATTCTGCAAACTAACCCTCACACGCCAATTTATAACAACCTAGATAAGAAAGAGGGGGATGATTTAAACAAGTTTAAAAGCCACTGAGTTAAAACATTAATTCGCGGCCAACAAACCGCTCGTTAAGTAAAAACGGGTGAATTATAGAGGGACAGGTAAACCGTGTTAACGAGTTTAGCTCGGCCCAGGCCCGATAAATAACGACCGATAACGTTCCGTCGCCGGGGGCCGCTTTGTTCTCAAATAAATCGGCGGAAAATTGAAGCCATACCGCGCAGCAACGGTAAATTAACATGGAAATATTTTACCAGATAAGTGGTAATTATCGTTTGTGTTTTTCTTGAGATAGGGATACAGAAGAATGTTGCGGAAGTGTGACTTTTTTGGAAATGGAATATCGTTGGATAGAGTGGAGCTATTTTGGGAATTATGCTTATACGATTTGGTACAACGCTAATACGAGTCGACAGACCGTGAGGTTCTTATCTTTCCGTGTAAAATTAACCAATCGATCTCTTGCTATTTATTCCGTTGCAAGAAAGTACATACTTTACTGCGACAGTCATTTTATTTTCCGAGGACGGTGACACAACACTCCAATTATCGATAATTATAATTATTAAAATAAAAAAACTTTGTATAGGTATTTGAGATAAAAATGCGACGTTGGATCCGCATTGGGGCATTTTTCTTTTTTTAATTATACATTGGTCCTTTTCTGTATAAAAAGAGGACTTTATCCTGCAGTGACAATTAAAGGCTGATATTCTAGTTTATCGGCAGAACATTCCAAAAACATGTACAACTTCTCGGCTATGCAACGAGATACAATAAAATGTCAAAATACTCGAAAATGGTTGACATTTGAATCGGGGTCATAAGGGGTCATTTGGTTGCAAATGATCTCTCCTACATCCCCCGTCATATTACCAATAACCCTGTATACAACGTGTTACTAAAATACACCTAAAGCCGAAAGGGGGTTAAAAAGCCCCTTGTAAAGAGTCTATTGGCAATATTTGAAAACCGTAGAATGACCCAAAAAAAATTAGGATAAAACATAAAATAATCATCATTGAAACGCAACCCTGAAAACAAAACTAAAGAATAGACTACCCAGAAAGTTATTTACATTCTTACCTAATTTCCTCTGAGAGGTAAATGACAACAACCATAAAAGACTACTTGATTATTTACATTTTTCATGGGGAATTATGTAACACGTTGTATATACATAAGTCCACTTAAAATAATTAAAATTGGCAGCACTTCATCTTTATAATTTATACCGAAATGCCCCCAACGAGGACCTAAACAACGAAAAAGTAATTAAGGGTTAGTATGAGTAAAGCTTTTTACTCGCGAGTCCCATTTCCCATTCTAAATTACGACATGTGTTTCGAGTCTCCGAAATATGTTCATAACGCTTAAAATATAATTGGACGGGCACGTATCTGAGAGGAAATCGTTGTATTTCTCCCGTTATTTTTGACACAATAGACACACGCGCACGTTATTATTTACGCGCACTTTCACACACATTTATGTATATCTACACTTGAAGTGTTTAACACACACTCTTTCTGAAGACTTCACATACATCTATATTTTTAACCGACTTGAAAAAGGAGGAGGTTCTCAATTCGATTGGTATTTATTTTAATATTATGTACACCGATTACGCTGTGATTTATGATCCGATATACGTGATTCTTCTTTAGTTTGATGCGTTGCCATTTGGTCCCATAAAAATTTAACATAGTTTGACCCAGTAGTTTTCATTTTATGAACTTTTTTTTATGAACATTTTGTTTACGTGGACGATGTAATTATTCTACCTGATGTAATCTAGAAAAATCCTACTGTAGTTTACAGAACAACCTATTACAGACACTAAAAAGTAAAAAAAAACTACGTTTAAAAATACCGACTTCAAAAACTGAAAAGTATAAAATAACTTAATAAAGATTTAATTTAATACACCTCTTATGTAAACCTAATACCTTAACCATAATATAAAATTAACAGTTTCAAAAGTCGGTGCCTTCAATTTGGTTCAGCGTAGATTAGCACCGACTTCTGAAACTGTTAATTTTATATTATGGTAAAGGTATTAGGTTTGTATAAGAGGTGTATTAAATTAAATCTTTATTACTTAAGTTATTTTAAACTTTTTAGTTTTTGAAGACGGTTTTTTTAAACTTTTTTTTTAAGTTAATCTTTGCCCCCACTAGGTTTACTCCGGTATCGTGGGTGCGTTTACAGACACAAATCTTCACATGCACAAACACCCAGACCCGGACCGACTATTTGTAGGCCATATAAATAGTTGATCCGTGTGGGAATTGAACCCACAATCCGTAGCGCAGAAGCCAATCGCTCAGCCGCTGCACTAAACGTGTCGTACACACACATCTACACACACATACATCTATACTACCTATGTTGCACATAACACACACACTACCTCGTTGGTCCAGTGGTGGCAAACGCGACTGCTGATCGTGAAGTCCTGGGTTCGATCCCCAGGTCGGGCAAAGTGTTGAACAGCCCAGAGTTTGGGATTGTGCCCGGTTGATGGCAATAAGCTCGCCCCCTTTTACATGGGACTTAAACATAACGGTGAAATGAGGGTCTTACTACAGCTCTGCACGACCCTTCGGGGAATACAGGCGCTATGTTATGTTATATAACACACACGATACACACTTATACAAAACATACTCAACGATGACACAGAAACACGTTCAGCTAGTGTGTCACAATTCTTACGACATCGGGAAAAATGAAGGCAAATATTTTCGCCGTACCAACGAGTAAATATCGTGCGAACTGTCTGTAACATATCCCCAATTTCCGAAGAGTCCAATCTGATAGAAAAAACAGCGATGTGCAAAAAACACTTGATGTGTAAGGGCGACGTTTCATTTTCGCGAGCATACGTTCCCAAAAATAGCTTGTTCGGCAAATGTGTTCTGTTTATCTGTGATAATCAAAATTGTCCAATACAATGTGTATTTGTTTTTTATCCTTCCCACCAAATATTATGTTATCCAGTAGAGTACTTATCTACCATTGAAAAACTTTTTTTTATATAGGGTTGATTCAACATTTTTTGTGGCTTGTGAATTCAATTAATAAAATGTACATCCTAGTATTATGCTGACCAATACTTCTGATCCATCGACAAACCAATAAATTTTTCCATCAACGAACATACTAGGTAATTTAGATACATACACATCAAGGTTTACGTTCTACATAAAATTTTACGTTGGTATTTATTCTGAGATACATGTCTAAGTAATTACCTAGCCCTGTCTAATCTTTACTACTATAGAAAAACCTTCTGTATATAAAATGAGCGCATGCCTACAGAAGCTTTTAACATAACAAAACATCACGCCTTGTATTCCCCGAAAGGATCGGCAGAGGTGTTTTTAATACATCCTCGTTTCGCCAGTTATGTTTTAAGTCCCATGTAATAGAACGCGAGCCTATTGCCATTAACCGGGCACAAATCCCGACTTCGGGCTGCTACTGAGAAATTTCTATCGGAAAAACCCAATAACACTTTGCCCGACCTGGGGATCGAACCCAGGACCTCACGATCAGCTGTCGCGCTTGCCACCACTAGACCAACGAGACAGTGCCAAGTTCTACATAAAATTTTACGTAGGTATTTATTCTGAAATACATGTCTAAGTAATTACCTAGCTCTGACTACTGTCTTTACTACTATAGAAAAACCTTCTGTATATAAAATGAGCACATGCTTACAGAAGCTTTTAATTCCCAGAAAATATAACAGAAGCCTACTCGGAAAATTTTATAGGGTTTAGCAACCGTTATTATTTACTACTACATAAGCGAATATCGTTACGTTATAACTGAATGTGTTTTTACTGTTAATTTGTTCAGCGCTTGTTACTCTTGGGACTTATTTTATTACGTAATAAATGTAAATCCTATATGCGTGTGTACCTATGTATATAATATTGACACTCACTAGTCCATTTCCAAATGTATGTCAACGTAAAGGCAATATTATGTTTTCTATTTATATGGTTTCCATTATCTGTTACATTATTCCCCAAGAGGCTTTTGTTATATTAAACAGTCTTACAAACGCTTGTAAGACTCATTAATATAACAATAGCTTTATTTTATTAACAATGCTTGTTATAAAACAGTTGTATACAGGGTGTAAACTAAATCATGTAATTCTTTGAAACCTCGTGATGTACTGCTGACATAGATTAAGCCTGCACGAGATAATTTTGGATTCAATAAAAAAAATACAAAAAGTTGACATGTGCTCTTAACGTGAGGCATTTTAGCGCCCCGAGCGAATAGCACGGCTATCGCTCGCCGCGCGGTCATTTAAATTGGGGCGCTAAAATGTCTCACTTAAAGAACACAAGTTTAATTTTTGTATTTTTTTTATTTGATCCAAAATTATCACGTGTTGGCTTAATCTATGTCAGCAGTACATCACGAGGTTTGAAGGAATTTCATGATTTCGTTTACACCCTGTAGAATTTCATAGTAAGTGTCAATGACCAGTTACCAAATAATAGCAGATCAATTTTGCTACCGAGTAGTTAATATAGTGATGTAGCACAATAAATAAGTACTTAATATTACAAAATAATAATGAATACTTACGTAGCTAATATAATATAACTTACGGCTTCACAGGCTTACTCATGTGACTTTTTCAGTGGTATGTATTGCTGAAATACACAAGGATGTTTACCTGAAAATAAGAAAAATGGGTTATTGTGTACTGCCTGTGTAAATATGCATAAAAATACAATAAAAAACATTGCTGTTATGTTATTTGCTTCCCTCAATTTACGCTTAGTATTCCATCATGCTCTTTGTACTTTACTTCTACCTACGGCGAGAAATCAGTGAAATTTGCAGCAATGCGAACAATGGCAACTGTATTCAACACGTTTACTTACGATTTGGTCCTTTTACCCGCGAAATTTTAAAGTTACAATGACGTTACGAATCAACCGCCTAGATTGCACCGATAGGTAAAATCGAACTATAGATAGGTGAAAACTAGTGTGAGCATCAATTGAATTTATAGTCCACCTCTGGACATAGGCATCACTTAAAACGGATATATTGGCCATAGTCACAAAGCTGGCTAGTCTTTTCACCACGAGACAACAGAGAAGAAGAAGAAAACAAAACTGTGCAAGCACCTTAGTAGGTTTGATGGTCATCCCACCATCTGTCGGACGTCTGGGACTCATCGCCAGGTTGCACAAATTAAAGGCTCCATGCGATACAGTGTAGATAAAGTGGATGTAACACAATACATTTTTAATTCCTACTTCACCAATACCAACGCAAAGATTATCGCAAAAATCAACTTCACCCCTAAACACAAGTTGTAACTTCCCACACTTACCTACAAGTCCAAATAGTACTGAAATCATTTACTGAGCGGTTGTTGCGCCAACACAAATATTGTTATTCTTATGATAGAGTGAAGCAAACAGCTCTTAACACAAGTCGGTTTCTGCGGTTCGGCATTCTGCGTTATCAACTATAGCATGTAAAATTAAAATCATTAAATAATATTTATAGTAGTAATATAGTCTTAAGTGTGTGTGCTGATGCAGGCATCGACTCTACTGAGTCGGCGCATGCATCAGCGCATAGCTAAGTTATACCTGCATGTCAAAATGATGCCTGCCGGTACATGCATCGACTTTATTGAGTCAATGCATGTACCACCAGTATCAACGAAATAATGTAAATGTGTATATTATAAGAAAAAAAAAAAAAAAAAAAAAAAAAAAAAAAAAAAACAATAATAATAATATTAAATAAGTAAACATATATATAATGTGATGGACTCGCATAGCTTAAGTAGAATAAGTAATATTTATAGTAATATAAATAATACATGTTGTATTTCCGATACAGGAGTATCAAATAAGTAAAATAAAATAAAAAGTACCTAAACAATTAAATAACAGCAAAAAAGAGCGCGGACGAAATGTCTGCGGTGAATAAACTCATTAAAAAAAAAAAAAAAAAAAAAAAAAACACAAGTCGGTAACAAAATGTTGTTATAAAACGACTGTCGTTTCATATTGTCAGTGTGGCCATATTAGGATTTTCTCTGAAGTTTCCCGTTTACTTTAATATTATTTCTTATAGGAACTGTTAGCTACACACATTTACAGTTTGAACAGTGAAATGGCTGTGATACGATATAATGGATTTGAAATAGGTACTACGCCTCCTCTATTAAGTTTTTTGATGTACTTGTGACGTTCATATTGCTTCTGCCTCTCAAACGTTATTACGTTTACTACATTATGTTAGCTACCGGCAACATTCGTTGGTTTATTACTTGCTACAAATGTAGAACGAAGGTATACAAAAAAGATGGACGCTAATCATGACGTGCCCTGCGAGTACTTTTTGTAACAAACTTTCTTCTTTATCTTTAACTAGCTGTGTCCTCACGGCTCCGCCGATACTCAGTGATAATGTAGCTTTCTAACGGGAAAAGATTTTTTGAAATCGGTCCAGTATTTTTTAAGTTTATTCGTTACATACAAAAATACAAATCCTTCCTCTTTATAATATTAGTATAGACATAGATAACATAACTTCACGCCTTATATTCCCCGAAGGGTTCGGCAGAGGTGTTTTTAGTACACTCTCGTTTCGCCAGTTATGTTTAGATCCCATGTAATAGGGGTCGAGCCTATTGTCATTAACCGGGCACAAATCCAGACACCGGGCTGCTACTGAGAAATTCCTAATGGAAAACACAGTAACACTTTGCCCGACCTGGGGGTCGAACCCAGTGACCCCATGCTCAGCAGTCGCGCCTGCGACCACTAGACCAACAACGCAGTCAAGTATCTTTAATACAAAGCATATAGCCGTAATTTACAAACAATCCTAGTATTTTTTTTGTTTTTTCAAATTATTTTTCGAGGCATTAGTTTACCCCGACTATGCAAGCCTCATTATATACGTCCTATTTTATTAAGTACGTAAGAATAATATTAAATATAAAGAAAAACATAAATAAAAAAGAATTAAAAAATTTCGTTATCAGGGGACCGCTACACAAATGTACCGGCACCGATTCCCACAACAGAGACAGTGACACTCCCAATCAACCCCCTGCAAAGAAAGCAACAGCTGCAATCCTAGAATTGTGTGTAGCTATTTTTCCAAAAGTACAAATCCGCTGTATTTCTATCTGAAGATACAGTAAAGTAAAAGAACAAGAAAATTAATGTTAGCAGCAATGTAATTAATAATAACTCCGTAAATTAAAGCTGACGCAATTAATGGCTACTTCCTCTAAGAAACTCTTTTATAATTTCTTATTCTGAGTCTGCGTATAATTACTCGGTCAAGGTCAAGGACATTAAGGAAAGAAGAACGGCTACCGAAGGTTCCTCGATTTTTCTGCCATCTGTAGGTATCTGTCGTTTTTGCTCCGAGGTATGGTTTTTAGGGAGTCCTAATGATTGAGATCATTATAGGAACACATCATATATTATAGGTATCTAAGTAATCGTATGTGGCATATTGATACTTATCTATACAAATATTATAAAGAGGAAAGATTTGTATTTTTGTATGTACCGAATAAACTTAAAAACTACTGGACCGATTTCAAAAAATCTTTTACCGTAAGAAAGCTACATTATCACTGAGTAACATAGGCTATATTTATTACTGGAATAAAACTACTTACACGAGCGGAGCCGTGAGGAAACAGCTAGTTGATAATATATTGATAGTATTAGCACAGTGTAACTAACCTACTCCATACAGTGGTTCATCGAGAGTTTGACATTGACAGTTTTAGAGGCAGCTCGGGAGATGACGTCACCGCGATGGACGACTGTATAGAATGGCTAGACTGTGGATTAGTGTGATTGTTGGCTTAAAAGTTTGACACTAATCATGTGAAGATCAGTAGCATGTTTAACTAATAATGTGGAGGAACGAGGTATGGTGTTCCTCCAACGAAAAGGGAGGATCCTCCTATCAGGCGGGTCTTGTGCCTGGCAGGTTGTTTTTTTTTCTATTCGACTGCTTATAGGTGATCTTGCGGACCGTTTCTACGTAACCGGGTAATTATTGGTGAGACCTGAAGGTTCTCCAACCAATGGGGACGAGAGTAAAATAGTTAACCTAAACTAACTACTACTACTAGGTACTAACATCATTACTACTAGCAACAACAGCACTAAGGGCGACCCCTAATGGGACTCGGACCTCGGCTTAGGGCGTTGCTGGCAGAAGGAAGGCTTGATGAGGGCTGAATTAACGGTGTGACTGCGGCTTCAGAAAAGTCGACCGGCTCCGCGGTTGCGGCGGGTGAGCATGGTGGATCAGGGACGGCGGCGGTGGGATGTCGCGACGGGTCTCGCCAGCGAGGGTGGTGGCAGCGGACGTTGCGTAATGTGCTGGTGTATTTACTCGCCTCCTAGAGGAGGGTAATATCGTCGTCAGGCTCTAATAGCGCATGCTTGGGACGGCGTACTATACTAATTTGTGAGGGTCTATAATCGGCCGCGGCGGCCACTAGAGGCTTCCGTTGCCTCGGGGCATTATCGAAGTAACGCTTGGAAATGCGTTTGAGGTATTGTCTGATGGTTGGGATTTTTAAATATAGGTGGAGCTGTTAGTTGCGCATGTACCACGGAGCGACCACGGCCCTGCGCATGTCGCGTCAAATCTTGATAATGCGATGCAGGATTCTTGTGACGTCATGTTTGAGAGTTGTCATTATTGTCGCTGTAGTCTGCTACTCAATCGTTGTGCTGCATAGTTTGCATGTGGCGTGCTAGATGTCGCCACAATAACAAAAATCTTTCTTAAATCCTTTTTATAATTGACTATTTCAAGCTACATCTAACTAAAATATCCTTTGATTCTTTTGTCCACAATCAAGTCGGTCTCTCAATAACAATCATGGCTCAAAATTCCTTATAACGAAGCGTACCAAAAAGTTTGCTAGTAAATTTACGTTTTCAGCTCAGCTGCTTCTCAAAGCACTGAAACTAGGTTATTACTGTAATCACCACATAGCCAACTTACTTCAGTAGTAACCTGAACAGTTACAAGAACATAGCCGTGAGATAAGTTAAGCGTTCTAACAAGTACAAGGTTAAGTTATAATGATCTTACTCTCACTGACTGTGTTGTCATAGTTTAATTATTATGTAAATTAAATTATGTAATTCCTTCAAACCTCGTTATGTGCTGCTGACATAGATTAACCTTGCACGAGATAATTTTGGATTCAATAACAAAAAAAATACAAGTAAACATGTGCTCTTAACGTGAGGCATTTTAGCGCCCCGAGCGAATTGAGCGGTCATTTAACTTGGGGCGCTAAAATTCCTCACCTTAAGAACACATGATTGTGTACATCTTGTAATTTTTTTTATTGAATCTAAAAGTTTCCCGTTCAGGGTTAATCTATGTCAGCAGTACATCATGAGGTTTGAAGGAAATCCATGATTTTCATTTACACCCTGCATATGTGGGTACAGACACCACAGACTCGTTAGATGTTACGCTCAAAAATGTACGTAAGTATATTAGGCCTTTAGAAGACAGAACAAAGAGGTCATAATGGTTGCTTCCATAGTATTTCAGTGGTGTCTTAGACGTATGCGTAACCTCAGTGGTGTCCATAACCCCCGGACCACCACCACATCTTTTGATTCTGGTATTTGGTGATACGTGAAAGGAAAATATCGTTCCTGAGATGTCAATGGATACTGTTCTCTACGAGGCCATGCCATCCATTATCATTAGTAGGTATTGCAGATGTTATATCAGATACATAGAATGAGAAGCAAGATATCAAGATATAATAACATTTTGCATGAATCTTGTTTTGTATTCAAGAACGTAACTTAAAGAATTAACTGTATACTCGAACCTTATAATCAGCGAAGAAAAATTCATAGAAAAGATGGTGCTTCTAATTCGTACGGAAGGACCAGAAAATTTACCCTCAGACCAACATCTTAAATATCTTTCTTAGTGCCCAAAAATACTAAAACAACAGACCTACAAACTGTGACGTCGAACAAGAAGCAGTTTCGCGTTTCACTTCAAATGTATTTCCGGAGCGAGGTGGACGCCGGCCGGTGGACGCTAAAAGCGAAGTACAAATAAATATTTTAAGGAAGCACTTAGCCGGCCCTGCTGTAAGCCAATTTGTAATGTTTTATTATGGAGCTCTTACTTCGATTGAATGGAAGTTTTCTTCGTGTGTCGGGTGTCCAGATTTATTGGAGTGGTTTAGAGGGGATTTGATTGTAGTTTTGTTTGGTTGAGAAAGTTTTATCATGGAGTTGTTGGTTATCTTAGTTTTTTTTCCTTTCATATTATTACTCTTATTCAGCATTCACAATCGTTCTATAAGTAAATTCCTGTTATGATTTTTTTTTGCTACATCTTTATATATGTCACTGAACTCCTAAACGGCTGGACCGATTTGAATGATTTTTTTTGTATGCGTTTGGGTGGCGCCCTGGATGGTTTAGGTTCACAATTGGACCCAGTAGGTGGCGCTGCTGTCGGTATGTCACCAAATTTTTAGGGCAGGACGACGTCTGCCAAGTCCGCTAGTATAACTATAAAAATCTTTTCAGTTTGAATCTTAAAATAATCCCTAATTTATAAACGATCTATAACTAAAAGCATTATTTATCTATTCATGATAATTATATTAACGGATAACATAACATCACGCCTATATTCCCCAAATTGTTGGGCAGAGGTGTATAGTAACACCCTCATTTCGCCGTTATGTTTAAGCCGTATGTAAAAGGGGGCGAGCCCATTGCCATCAACCGGGCACAAATCCAAACTCCGGGCTACTACTGAGTAATTCGTCACGAAAAAATCCAATAATACTTTGCCCGACCTGGGGATCGAACCCAGGACCTCACGATCAGCAGTCGTGCTTGCCACCACTAAACCAACGAACGCAGTTAATTAACGGATATTGTGACTTGAAAAAAAAAATCTTGTTCCTTTCAGATATTTTTTCTATTCCAACTAACTACACTGACAGTCAGCTGTAGGCATCATTTTTTCACCAGATCCTAAAATATCCATGCAAATAAAATATCACCCATTGCACAGTACTATGCTCGTTAGTCTCACGTCTCTCTCGATATCGTAAATCGTAAACGAAACACATCGAGTTAATCTTCGAACGGTCTGGCGATAAATAAGGGCTGTTCGTCGCAGATTTTATCAGTTTAATTCACTTTAGGCCAATTAACCCGGAACGACCCGCGCGTCAAACGTGGGATCATGTTTTGACGTTCTGGTTATAGTAATATATTATTATCATTTAGTAGGTTACGTTATGTGTAAAGTAAAGAGTAGATTAAGAAGTTTTTTTATTTTTTATTTCTGACTTTTTCGCGTGTGGCCCTAGTCTCACCTGATGGTAAGCGCAGACAGGGTCTAAGATGGAGCACACGAATCCAAGGAATAGAGATATAGCGGGATTCCTCTATACCCCTCTGGCTCTCACATACATACGACGGAACTCAGTAAACTGCTTGGTGCTAGACTTTAATGTGAGGGTGGTAGCTAGCCAGGCGGACCGTATAGATCCTACCACCAAGTGTGCTGGGTTTTGTTGAATCTTACAACACGCGTCTATTCCCAGCGTGAGCAAGTTTAATATTCTAACCCGTTCCGACACGGGGTAAAAGAGGCGTATATAATCATTGATCTCCCACTAGTGGGCATGGGCCTCTCGAATGAGAAGACTGGAGGCCTTAGTCCACCGGTCTGGTGCAGATTGGCGGACTACAGACATAATCAAAAACTAAACAACATTTTGTTACGTTAACCTATCCTATCACCCCTAGCGCAGACACCGGCTCAGCTACTGCGCAAATCCAGTTGTGTGTACCATCAATACATTTTCAATCAACCGCTTCAATCAGAGAAAATATTTGCCTATAATAAACATAACAAGCATTAACGATTTGCCAGTATTTACACAAGATAGTGAAGCCAGTCTCTTATATAACAGTAAGGCTATGTACTTTAGCAAGTTGGGCAACTTAACAGCGAACAATCCAGCAAGTGGGGCAAAACTTCGCAGTTTTAGCTCTCACACTAGGAGACTCCGAAATTGTTGAATTTCGCTTCTCACAAGATATTTCTTACTAGTACGTGCAGACTAAAACTCGGATTGTACGAATTTGGACTCAAAAGTGTGCTCAATTATTTGGTGGAGTTCAGTCTGTGGGAGATGGGTACTCCTTGGAGTTGATCCTTGTTTAATATTAAGACAGTTCACTAAAATGCTTTCGACGTTCCAGTATCGGATACAGAGTTCAATAAAATATTCATAAAGAAGAAATTTGTAATGAGCTCTTAAACTATATTTCACTCTTTACTCGAAGGCTGGCCTTTAGTAATTTATTTATTTAAAAAAAGTACATATTGTAATGATGTTTTGAATGTACGGTACATACCTGTATCTAACATAATGTAACGTGAGCCAAGTGTGTATTATAAACATGTACATTTTCATAATTAAAATGAAGCCAAAAATACTACCATTTCCCTATAAAGGTGCGATATCATTTTTCAGGGGAACGAGTCTTTAATTACACACCGTTATTCTTTGAATGTACATAATGTATGTAACGGATTATTACATTATGCTACTTTTAATTTGCAGTTCTGCAACATACAGCAGGCTTAATTACTACTGAATTTTCTCATATGTTTAAATGCTTGAAAAAATTAATAATTTTCTCTTATAATTATGTTTATTTCTGAACAAAACGAACCGTTTTTCTTAATGTTTCAAAGCAACATCGACTATTTAACTATGAAGATGATAGCTAAAATACAATTGGTTTCCTTTTCTCTTCCTCAGACGTTTCTCTGATGTTTGTGGCTCTTAATTCGCAATCTAGGAGATTAACTTGGATGCACTTAATTTCATTAATGACAAATAATTTATACCTAGTTCTGCGCCGACATCTAATAATTGCTCGTATGTTACTTTCCATAGTCTATCCAAACCAGTTTCTATCCAAACTGACATCCATAACTCAAACCCTTAATAACGGATAGATAAGGCAGTTGAGTGACACTATAAAGCTAATATAACTCCGCACAAGCGGTGACTGGCGTGTCAGTACTAACAGTATCTAATTCTGTGGCGCTATGAAACGCCAATCTGTCATGTGGGGGAAACTAGGATGTTTGGGGAAGGCCGTTTATATTATGTTGGATGTGTGAGTAGTGGTCTTTTGATTAGGAGAGAATAATGTACGAAGCTTTTATTAATGATATAATAACATTATTAACTGTCATTTCTGTTAACCTCAAAGGGTTGAACAGTATATTGGAATGTGTGTGTTAAACCAGGCTCTATGTAAATGTAAACGCTTTATATCATGGATTTAAATTCATGTCTTACAATTTTGGGCTTTGTGTTTTTAACAAGAAACATCTTTAGAAAACATAATTATAATATTTTTCGAGGAGACCGGAACAAATTAATCTTTGCATGTTATTAATATTTACGAGTATTAAAATTTCAATGGGTATTACAGATATCAAGTTCATGAACATTAAATATAATATTATTATAACGAATTTATTAAGCAGGAAGAACACACAAATTATGAATATACCTTCTGGTGACGAAGAAACTTTAAATACTGACTATTTGTAATTCGTTATAAAAAATCTATGAGGACAAACCTACGAACCTCATTGTTGTAACCTAATGTTAACCTAATTTCGGCTCAACGAAGCATATGTTTAGTCAGTAGTAGTAGTTTAGTAACGAAGTTAGTTTAGTAGTAAGGTAATAAATAGTAAGAACGAAAGAAAAACAGATAGAAGGTATTTTATGTCACAAATTACAACAGTGGATAACATAAGTACCTACACAAAACAAAAGATAACAATAACACAAGAACACAACTTAAATACTACAACCGTAATATTAAAGTACAACAACTTTAACAAAGTAAAATTTTCTGTCATTGGTTTCCATGGCTAAGCAATTTTTTGTCTATACTAGATCCATATTAATAATAAATGTACATTGATTCGTTTAATATAATATTCAGTGGAGAGTGGTCGGAAATTTTGCGTCTTACGTCTCAAGGGTGCCTTTGAAGTGGTTTTTGAACGCGGAATATTTAAGAGTGGGGGAAATATTGGGGCCTGTTCGCGAATTTCCAAAAATAACTTATTAAAATACCGTGTTTCGTGAGAATTTTACTTATTTATCGATCGAGTAGATACAAGTGGCGCTATGGCTAACAGCTATATACTCCTTAGATATGTATACTTAGCTCTTTTCATTACTCTACATCTCTTTCTCGATCAACTTTCATCTCCTATCTGCATTACCTTAAGTAACCAAGATCCGCCTCTCAGAAAAAATTACTATCACCTGAATTACTAAAAATTTTACAGTGAGATTTTCTAAAAATACATAACAGAGTAATTATTATGCAAGAGATGTTAAGTTTCTTCTCTTCACACCCTAGAAAGAGTAAGCTAGGAATCCTACTAACGTTTCTAATTAGCTAGTTACTAATTAGCAAAGGAGAGTGTTTTAAGTTGCACTAATAAGGAACACTGTAAATAGGAAAATACGTAGGTAATTAAGATTCTTGGAGGGCTCAGATCTCTTACTTATTGTATGGTATTACAATTTTTGTTTCAACCGAAACGTTGTTAAGTATGCTTTTAACTTATAACTGGTTTAAAAGCAACCCTGTATGTTTTCTTACAAAAAGCCCTTTTTCTGTGAGTAATAAGTAAACAAAGAATCATAATGAGACGATTAAAGTTAAAAAAAATTGTCAGCCATATCGAAAACAGTATAAAAATTAGGAACATACGCTGCGATCACATTTTTGATACAAAATTAGACATTTTCTCTTCAACGATCTGTAATGAAAAAAGTATAGTGACATCACTGTAATAAAACATACAACAAATGGTGAACAGTTCATTAGAAACTGTTTAGCGTGCCATATATCGTTTATCGCACACGTTGGTGGAACACGCTCATAAATCGGGCGAACAGGACATGGCATAGATACCATGTATCGACATGCCCACAAATTTTGGTTGCTGACATCGACGTTTGTTTGTTTTTGTTGATGAACAATGGGCAGAAAGACCAGAAAGATTAATTTTATAAGAGTTAGTTGTTATGCTATTAGATTTTATAAATTGATGAAATTGCAAATGCAGTTTTAGTGCTAGAAATATAGAGAATGTGGTCCTTGCATGCGTAGTAGCAATTTGTTTCTACAAAAAAGAAGTACGCTTTTGTTCTTCCATAAATTACAACAATGAAATCATTGACACTTTCCGTTAATGTAATGAAAAGTTCAAAGAGATCTTGATATCTACTTAATTAAGACAACGCTAATTACAAATAGCAATTCTGATCCGAAAATCTATTCTTTTTGTAGAAAAAGTAGAACAAAGGCGTTTCAGTTTGATCCGCAGTCGCGTTAACTATTGAAAAACTGTGATGATGCAGTGTTTTATGCGGTTCCTATTGTTCAGGCAATTTGTATGGTTCTAGTGATAAATATTACGTAGATTCCTTTTGGTCTTGTTCGATTGTCAGATTTTTCATGTTCCCTGATTCCTCTGTTATTATTGTCTTTCAAATGTCCTTGATTGACATGTGTCAAAGCATGTCCAACTATCCATTCTTTGTCATTATTTTTACTGGTCCTTTTGACATAGTTTTGACGGCAGTTGGTTGACAACATTCTGTGTTTTTGGAAAGATTATGCGACATTGATCGAGAAGCGACAGTCTATTTTCGGAAATAGCTCGTATTTTTTCTGTTCTGACTTTTTAGTGTGTTCGAGTTGTTTTCTTATCGATTTAGCGATGAAAGAAAAACTTTGTACTATTTTTAAATTCTTTGAAGTAACGATTCTGAGAATCGAAATCTAAGAAAGGGTGTTGAAGTAGATTATATACTTTATATACTTTATAGACGTCAATAAGATGATTATATAAAGGGAAGTACCCACTTCCTATTTTGCATGTACCGTTAATCATAATGTATCGCCCACAGAGAAGCCAATATATTTTACTATTTTGTTTGTCTTTACTGTAAACTTTGGACTTTTGTAGAATTTTAGAATTAGGCGCAAGCAGCTACGAGTAGGAGAATGACTGTATTCTATTAATTTTATATTCGCTAATTTTGACGATAAAAGGATAGTAATCATCACTTGGCGTATCGAAAAAGCTAACGCAATATAGCGAAGAAAGTAGCACCCATTCTTTACTATACCCAACAAAAATAACTAAAAACCATATTGCCAATAAATTGTTTTACTTTTTCGAAATACTCCTCCAGACATACGACTAACAACCAGAAATCTTGCACGTCACCTTTCAAGTCTAGTATAAATATTGCCAAATTAAAGGCAAGCCGTGGATCGAAGACGTCACTCTTATCACTCGGAATTGCTGAGCAGGGTGCGACGTGGCCTCACGTTGAACAGATATAAGAGATTGTACGAACACGTGATTGTGTTGCTACGACGTTCAGGGGTGGTATTTGGATGACGAGAATCAAGATAAAATTCGGTGTTTTGATACAAATTCTGTTCCGATGCTCGTTTTCTTCGATTGGGTTACGGAAGTTCGCGCGTTTACATATTGTATATTTGAACCAAAGTTTGCATCGACTGCATGTAAAATAACAAAAAGCTGTAAAACCTGTATTGAAAATGATAGTGGGCACTACATAAGTGATAGTTCTAAATTACTAATTAAGGCTATTACTAATGAAATTGAAAGACAGAATTGGAAGAATAAGATTTGGTGGTCAGTTGCCATTATTTTTATTTTATTTTTTTATAAGTAGATTATAAACTCATTGTAATTTTGAACCCGTGGCAAAAGGGGATTTTCCAAAAACGATAACACTCAAAAATTATAAAAACGAAACAAAATATAATCAAGAATCACTACGTAGTCATAAAACAAATATTATTAATGTTCTAATTCTAGATTCAGCGGCGCGTCGGGTAAGGCTCTCAAAACTTAGTATTTAATTTTGATTTATGATAACCGAAACAGTTTCTCTTGGCCTTCGAGAAAAACATGGCCGATTTTATGTAACTTCTTCAGCTTTGCTGTCTAACGCAAAAATACATTTTAATTTATTTTGGACTTTTCCTGTTTTCCACTAGGGTAATGCTGTACTTGTCCATTTTGCTGGCTCTCAAAGCATACTGCTTCTGTCGCTGTATCTTAACACTTGATGCAGCATGAGCAGCAAGTGGTCCAGTGCAGTTTATTTACGTTTCTACTCCCGATTGTCATCTTGTCTAGGAGTACCTACTACTTTGTTTTATCAGTAAACTTGGTGCCAAGGCCTTTATTATTTCACTTTATTGAAGAGGTTGGGGCGAATTGGAAAACTAATTGTGCCCGTTTATAGTACAGAAAAATTTAAGACAGGTCTTTTTTTCAATTTCTTCAAACGGTTTTGGGAAATCAGGTTCCTTGCAAATTGAATTGGGTTGTGCTTACGATTATGGGAGCTTTTCGTGTGAATTGTGAGTAGAAACCTTTAATTTTACCTGATAGAAAAGTGTATCATCTCGTGTAATAATATTACTTGGTTAAATTATTATTATGATCAGAGGGCTTCGTCACTTAATAGGTAGGTAATATTTATACTTTATTGTAAACCATGTGAGATAGATAGATATACTTTATTGCACACTAAAATAAATAAAACAAGGAATACACATAATTAACAGTACAAATGGCGGTCTTATCGCTTAAAGCAATTTCTTCCAGATAACCATTGGATGGAAAGAATTATATAGATATATCGGACAATTACCACCGCAACAGGAAGCACAAGCTTTTTGCTGTGCCTTCATGTCGCACTGTAGCGCGAGCTAAATCCCCAATACCTCGTACTCTCACCGCACTCAACGAACTCTTGGATTGTAATCCGAACTATGATCTGTTTGCGGATGATTGGAAGAAGATTTTATTAGTATGCCTGAAGTATTGCGAGAGAGATTCATGAAAGATGTCTAATTCACTGTGCATTTTATATTTTATTACTCTATCTTTAATTATTGTAATTGGTCCAAGACCGTTGTAAGTAAAATAAATAAATTAGTATTAAAGATATAACACAGTTATGCAATTATGATGATAATAATTAAGAAAGGCATCGATCCTCCACAGTACATCTACATCAAACCCAAATTATCAAGAGACAAGAACAGAGCATGTTCAACACGCGTAGAAATCCCGGACAGACATTATCATGTACCACATCCAATTATTAATATAATCAAAACATATCGATATAGCCGCAGTAGCGACCTCTATCGGTAACTAACACTAATTACCAAATCTCAGGGTACAAGCGCCTTGTAGTCTAAAATTTGCTAGATATCTACTCTTGATGTGATTGACAGATTTATTACGTCGGTATAGAACAATAATAATTTATTAATTTTTTTTCTTTGTTTTTTATTATTAAGGTATTTAGAAAAAAAACTTAGCGGGTGTCTAGTAAATCCATCTATTTGTTAACAACGCCAGTGAATTCCATTTAGAATTAACTTATTAATAAATATTGACTGCCTTGTTGGTCTAATAGTCGCAAGCGCGACTACTGAGCATGGGGTCCTGGGTTCGATCCCTAGGTCGGGCAAAGTAATATTGGGTTTTTCCATTAGGAATTTTTCAGTAGCAGCCCGGAGTCTGGATTTTTGTCCGGTTAATGGCAATAGGCTCACCCCCTATTACATGGGACTTAAACATAACTGGCGAAACGAGGGTGTTACTAAAACATCTCTGCCAAACCCTTCGGGGAATACAAGGCGTGGTGTTATGTTTATGTTATGTTTTATTAATGAATATTAGGTATATTAACCAGCTACTGAGGAATTCCACAAGGAAAAACCCAATAACACTACCCCACCTGGCGATCGAACCCAGGACCTCATGATCAGCAGTCCCGTTTGCTACCACTAGACCAACGAGGCAGTTTAGATTTTTACCCGTTTGATGGCAATAGGCTCGCCCCCTATTACATGGGACTTAAACATAACGGCGAAATGAGGGTGTTACTATACACCTCTGCCCAACCTTTCGGGGAATACAGGCGTGATTTTATGAGTTATATTAATCAGATATTTATTTGAATCTGGTAAAATTTAGTGATCTACTAATTGAACGATTAAAACATTTGAGTCACTCGGGATCACCGCTGTGAATACCCTAAGAGCATAGATACGATGGTACTTAAAGAACCACAAAGCTAACATTTAATTTACAACTAAGTTTTATCCGTAATTAGTTATCTAATTAAATCATGAATAAATAAACTAAACAAAATTGTCGTGTTAGCAATTAGGTAACCCAAACAAGAGCTCGCAAACTAAAATTGTATGTAAACATTATAATACAATTGAAGAGAGCCAGTGATTAGATCGTTAAAACAATAGAACGTGTTTGTACGAAATATGAATATTAAACAAATTGTGTACGAAATACATTTAATATTAAAGCAGTTTATTGATAAAGGCACAATCTGAACTCGTTAGGTCTGTGTGTTTAATAACAAAATATTCTAAACAAAATACGTGACGTAGAAATAATTTATTCAATGAAATGAAACATAACATCATTATAAAAGCACTGTGTTATGTTAGGTTTAAACAAAGCCATCTAGTTATTAAATCAATAATTGTATTATTTGCAGTTAGATATTTGAAACTTAGGCTGGTGTCCACAAACATTAATTCTCTGGTTAAACAACCGATTACTTGATAAATGTACGAGAATTTTAGGTAAACGGTTGGTTGACCAGGAAATTTATGTTGGTGAACCCACGACCTTATTGTGTGGAAAGCACACCGCACAGCCAGTGCGTCAATCCTCCTTCTCAGTTATTCCCTCAGTACCTACTGAAGATCGTCATCCCCTTCATTGGGTGGTATTAGCCTCAATCAATCGACAATCGGACTTTTTTAAATACTGAAGAAAGAAAGAAAGAAAAGAAAGAAAAGTTATTTATTCGCGCCAACATACTGTGCATTTTTTTGTATGTAGAGTGAAAAGCTGCTCAAAGCGTGTAATTATTTAGTCGAGCAATGCGAGAATCACGCGAATATGTATGGCGATAATGGAAAATTAGGAGTATTGATGTCCATATAAGCGGGTGCATGAAAAAAGCCTCCACATGTGACGATTAACCAGCAGTCAGCCTCGCCACCAATCTTGCTGACTGCCTAATCTTCTTTATCACGGCGTGAGTTATTCTCAAATAGCTCGTGTCGAAGAAAAGAGTAGAAGATTACTCCTAAACTATTACAATCGTTTTTTTTCATAATTTAATAGCGATTATCAAAACAAATCCAAAAATAAGTACCGGTAAACCGGGGTTACTTTGAATCCTGGCGTAACTTTGATAAAAAAATCGTTTCGTAATAAAACTCAAATTGTACGAATTCTGAACACATTCTTCCGATTGTTTTTTACTATTGGCAGCATTAAACGTCACTGTTAGCGTGTGATTAGTCGCAGTGGATGGATCCTGGCCGTTTGATGAAAAATTATTAAAAATAAGCCAGTAATAGTTTTGTGTAATTATTTATTCCCTATTGGGGTTACTTTCGAATTCCTTAGAAAAAATGGGAGGTATCAAAGTAAAATCACATTTATTACCAACATTATTTTTTTCTCAAAAAGTAATAATTTATTCAAGAAGTAGGTAGTTATCATAAACAAAATCGATATTTGCATTTGAATATTTTTTTTTGCTCTCATATGTCATGAGAAAGATACATTTCATTTTTGAAATTGATCAAAGTAACCCCGGTTTACGGTACATAAGACCAATAATAACAAATCGTACTAACTTTTACTAATAAAACTGTCGTCTAGCGCCCACTGTACGAAGCTGCTCGCTAATTTCCCAGCTATTGCTACACAACGGCCAGTTAACTTTTATTGCATTCAAATTTCATTTGTCGGTAAATGAGAATGGTGCAATTAGCCCCCACTTACCCTTTGCCCGGTCGTTTTATTAACGATTATATTAATGGGTTATGGAATAGGGTGCCTGTTAAGATACCTGCTTCTTCGCTGGTTTCTATCAACGGTATACTTATTATAAGGTGAAATCACGATTTTTATTCCGACAAAAAATGATTAATCCCACCGATTGCTTAGCGATTTATCGCTCGTTTTCCATGGAGGGTCTTTCGACTTATTGAGGGTCTTTCGTCTTTCGACTTTTTGTATTCATTTGATTATCAAATACGAAAAATCGAATACAACAAAAATAACACGTGTGTAAGAGCTTTTACACGTCCATCTGTTGAAGCCATTGTTATAGTAACATAAATAACATCATGCCCATATTCCCTGAAGGGTTGTGCAGAGGTGTATAGTAACACCCTTATTTCGCCGTTGTCTTTAAGTCCTATGTTATAGCGGGCGAGCCTATTGCCATCAACCGGGCACAAATCCAAACTCCGGGCTGGTACTGCGGAATTTTACACGGAAAAAAACCCAATAACGTTTTACATTGTTGTAGTACTTTTATAATATCAGCCAACTGATCAGTACAAGGGAAAAATCATGTTAAAAAAATAATGATACTCGTACGTTTACGACACATAAAAGGTGATGGGACACTGATTTTTAAATTACAAAAAGTTATAAAAGTCATGCCGGTTATAAAATTTAATTGAGAGAAATAACGATTTTTATGTTGCTCATTAGCTCGCTGAAAGCACAACTTGCTGCAAATTGAGGCATAATATACAAAAAACTATTATGCAGCGCTGTGGTTTATTGGTCGTAAGTGGCTGCACTATCAAGTGATCAATCGACACCTTATGTAGATTGAAAACCCAAGGAGTTAATTTTCTGAATTTATTTATTGAATTTTATTAATATTTGTATGCCATTGATCAAAGCAAACATGATGATCTGTATTGTTACTTTTAACATCTTGCATGCTGACAATTATGTATGTACTCATGTTTGGACGAATAAAAATGATCTTATCTTATCATCTCTTTTTGTCGGTAACGAAAAAGACAACCTATTTCGCTCAGTTCAAAGAAGGTGGTATCAATACCTAGTCGTAGAACTGCCACCTGATATTATGCTGAACTGATGGCCCGTTTAGCACTTATTTTTTGTCTCTCTCATGTGTACCTATTGATTGTACCAACTGTGTGCCAATAAATATATTTTCTTTCTTTGTTTCAAAAGGAAGATGAGAAAAGAATGGACAATACCATACACGTATGCGTAGTTTTCTATATCACACCACTTAATCTTGTTTCTGCTGTGAACTGTTTAGGCCCCTTACCATCCAACTAAACAGTTTTTCAATAATTTAGTCGCATTGCTAGTCTAAGGCGATGTACGGGAGTGCGCGGACTAGCTCGACCCAATTCCTATACCAAAATGAAATCATTCTACTGTTTTGTTGGATGTATGCACGCACCCTAACGAAAATCATATCGTTGGAATTCAAGCACATTTTTTTTATAATATTTGCTGACTACGTATACTAAAAACCTACAAGCAAACCAGCTGACGAAAACTAGTCAGCATCTCCAAGAGCTTATGTAACTAAATCCCGTCGTCCCTGCCACCTTATATTCATGCCCTTCTCTTAAATCTTTTTTCCTCTTTTATGAGAAAATTTTAAAAAGTATAGCCTCTTCTCGTCGCGAACGGCACGATCCTCCCTGATCCAATAATAGGTTCCGTATTTTCGTCGCCGGCACCGTGCTGCCTATGAATATTCATTGGTTGCTTGCTTTTTTCCCAAGGATCTCAATTTTAGGGTTGAAATTCGACTTTTATTTTATAGATGGGCTGTGAGCATTAATATTGGCGTCGGATTATGTTTTTTTGACGGTCACTTAGTGATAATGGATGAAAAATGAAGGTTAAAATTATAACAGCTCGTAAAAGTACTTACTGAAAAGGGGTTCCGTAAAAATACAAGGGACGGTCTAAAGTTGTGGTTGGCAAGTGGAGGGGGGATGGTTTTTGATGTTGTTAATGTCTAGAATCTGTTATGGAAGACGAGATCACACCTTAAATGGTTTCTCAGATTTGAGTATTTATAGGGAATATAAAATAATACGGGAGAATTAAAGTAGATTGTATTTTTAGGTTTCACTTATACCAGTTTCACACGTTCATTCGATTCTAGTTGATCAACTGCTAAATCGCACGCGATTTGAACCCTCTGAACAGACGTGAAATCAAATGGAAGCGACAAAACCGTTTAAAATTTTGTTGATCAACTAATTTGTTGAAAGCGATTCGAGCCGTCTGAACCAAACTTTATCAAAATCAAAAATGTTTTATTTTATTATTACACGTCGCACATTATACAGTTAGTGGCATCTCCTTTTAAGCATATAGATGCCTGTGCTAAGAGGCGCCGCTCCTTTATATCTTACAATTAGTGTAACATGCTACTAAACAAAAGTTTATGAATTAATAATTTTTATTTAGTATCATTAGTCTGTGTGTGTGTATGTGTGCGTGCTTGCGTGTGTATGTGTGTTACTTATAATTTCTGTAAACAGCCTTGACAGGGAGTATAGCTGCCTAGATGGAAGATAGACAGAATCGTCTGTAAAGAAACAGAACTAACCTAAGCGTAGGTGTATACAGAGACGCAGGTCGCGCAGGCAACAGTTCAGTCACAATTGTACAACGCATACAGTTGGGAAACGCCTTTGATGTCAGGCGATGTCACCGCCAATGTAGATTGCCATACCAAAAACTTTGATATTACTAGCGTTTCATTGTCAACAATTAATGTGTATTAAACTAAACATTATTAAAAGGGGTACCTAGCAACTAGAATACACAACCAAATAAATTAAATAGTCCATTCCTTTTCCAGTCCTTTTTTAAGTCATAATATCTGTTAATTAACTGCCTCGTTGGTCTAGTGCTGGCAAGCGCGACTGCTGATCTTGAGGACTGGGTTCAATCCCCAGGTCGGGCGAAGTGTTATTGGGTTTTTCGGTTTGGAATTTCTCAGTAGCAGTCCGGAGATTGATTTTTTTTTTTCATAAAAACGTTGCCCACACTAGGATTTCTCCTGTATCGTGGGTGCGTTTACAGACACAAATCTTTACACGCACAAACATCCAGACGCGGAACAACTATCTGTAGGCCATACAAATTTGTGCCCGGTTGATGGCAATAGGCTCGCCCTCTATTACATGGGACTTAAACATAACAGCGAAATGAGGGTGTTACTATACACCTCTGCCAACCCTTCAGGGAATACAGGCGTGATGTTATGTTATGTTCACCGTAAAAGAAAATATTTCCCGTTACCAATAATATATCTAGGTTTGTGATTTCATGCAAATACTAGGTCACAGCGCCTATGTGTTGATTTAGTCAAAGTTATGTTTGTTCTGCAAGCTAGAGGCTACGGTACTATACCTTGGTAAATACACAGCTAGGTATATCTGAAGTTTGAGAATCCGTCTGTTTTACTTCAAGTGTGAATAATATTTCGAAAATTGAACTAATTCTGCACGATCCTCGATTGTAATATTTATTGAGGGTTTAGATTGGTTTATTGATCGTTTAAACCAGAGGGCCCCAAACTTTTTTGTCTTATAGACCATTTGCCATGTTTTTCAGTTTTGGATAGACCCCCTGCTTAGGTAGTATTGCATTTTTGCATATTCATCCACTTTAAATTCATTTTTGGCTGATTTTTAACTGTAGTGGGGTGTAGAGCGAAAAGAAAAAACGTTAAATTTTATGTATTTATTAAACCTAGAACAGTACCTACAATGTTACTATCTTCGTCGGTCTGTTTGTTACGTTTTCAGGTAAAAACTAAGCAAAAAATCATCTGTGTATGTGGGTTAGTCCATTAATGGAGAGTCAAAATTATAGTCACGACCCCTGCTTAAATGAGATCCACTTTTGTGGACCCCCGTTTACATCTCACGGATTCACAAATATTTTTTCCCACACTTACTTACCTTGTATGTCGTCGTCGTCCCCTGGGGGTCGATGTAGACCACTTTGGGTATCACTGGTTTAAACGATCAGTAAATATCAGGATACAAGATAATTTGAACGTGAAGCATGCGTGTAAGAGCATACGATTAATCGACATAAATATTTGCCTTCAACACCAATATTATGGTCATCTCAATTATTTATCATTTTACGAATGAAAGTAAGCGAAATAAATAAGTAATTCTAGAGTTCCTTATGCCAGGATGAAGATAACAAAAAACACATCCCAAGTTCTTTTACTAAGAAGACGTGCCATATTGACACATCAAATTGGCAATCATAATCTGATTGTGGCAGACTGACACTACTTTGATTCACGTGGCAATCATAAGCACGGATCGCTTCCTAATCCTGCAGTCAAAGGCTTCAAATCCAACATTGATACAGAAGCTCACTTTCCATGCATATCGAAGACGTAAAGCTTTACCCTCTAAACTCGGTCCATTGAAAACTATTCACAATTCAAAGGGTTAGATTGAAAACTGGGTGCCATATATTTTTCTTTTTTAGTTACGATTGGAAAACCGTTTCAATGGCTCGAAATTGCTGTCCTTTGTATCGCTGTGAATCGATGGGGATTCATTTAAATGGGAATGTTGGCCATCACACAAAAGGCTTTGATTTAAACTATGCGTTTTGCGATATGGGGTTATGGCTTCTGGTTGTACAGACAACAGAAAGACTTGATTACCTGGAAGATGTTAGGAGACAAAAATCTTGAAGTAATAAAAGGGAAAAGTACCTATGGAGTTAAAAGTAGCACTTAGATCTTCTTCTTTTCGTGTGGTTAGTGACTAACCTGGTGTCAGAGTTTATGCCGACCATGAGCCTCTGACTTGGCTGCATATGTCGTCGAGAAATATCTCTCAGGCATCCCGGTTTCCTCACGATGTTTTCCTTCACCGTTTTTAAGCAAGTGATAATTATACAATATCTACGCACATGAATCCGAAAAGTCGGAGATGCGTGGCCTTGGGTTCGAACTCGAGACTTATGACTTGGCAGTCCGACGGTCATACCACTAGGCTATCACTGCTTATCACTTAGATTAATAGTACTTGTGCACTGGATCCGATTCGAATTCCAGAAAATACGCTTCGTGGAATCTCTATTGCAAATCTATGATGTTGGGTTCAGGTGTAGTTAGACTGACCATATAACAGGCATTCGCTGCATTTGGCAAGCATTACTCTGAGACAGGCATAAGGTTGCATTCAAAAAGAGTCTATGAGTGACGATAGTTAAGTAGGTAAGTTAAGAAATTAGTTAAGAGATTTTTAAAGCCTAAAAACGCTGCATAAGATCTATATCGAATCTGAAAACTAGAGACAGCTGCAAGCCTATGTTTAAGTCACTGAAAATACTGACCTTCCCTTTTCGTATATTTTGGAAGTTGCTAATTTTGTTAGAACGATTTTAACGCGACTGCTGATTGTGAGGTTCTAGGTTTATTGAGTTTTTTCCGTGGGAAATTCTTCAGTAGCAGCCCGGAGTTTGGACTTATGCTCGGTTAATGGCATTAGGCTCGCCCCCCTATTACATGGGACTTAAACATAATAGCGAAACGAGGGTGTTACTATACATCTCTGCCCAACCCTTCGGAGAATACAGGCGTGATGTTATGTTTATGAATAGAAGATTAAATTATGTAGCAAAAGTTTCTGGAGCTAAACCAAATAACAATTAGAAAATACAATGGACGTCACGTTTGGTGCAGTGGTTAAGCGATTGGCTTCTGCGCTGCGGGTCGTGGGTTCGATTCCCGCACGGAACAAATATTTGTGTGGCCTACAGATAGTTGTTCCGGGTCTGGGTGTTTGTGCATGTGAAAATTTGTGTCTGTAAACGCACCCACGATACAGGAGAAATCCTAGTGTGGGGCAACGTATTTAAAAAAAAAAAAAAAAAAAAAAAAACTTAAATAAAAACCCCATATTACAACAATACTTGACACGCTTTCGATAACTTTTTAGCGTCTATATACATAGATTACAAAGTCACAGAGCAACGTAAGTGCCCGTTCACGAATCCGTTAAAACGGTCCAATGAAAACAGATCCGCTTAAACGGATCGATAGTTATCCCGGGTATTCCCGGGATCGGGAACCCGGGAAAGTAGCCCTAGAAAGCACCCATACTTCTCCATACATCTTCATGTACGGATCCGTTTTTTATACTATTCCGGCATCCAGTATTTGGTGACAAAATGTCGGACCAGTATTTTTTACTGGATTCGGAATACTGTCGTCTATGTGAACTCGCTCATGCAACTGCATGCGCCATCACCAAAATAAAAACAGATCCTGTAAGCAGTTTCTGTGTGAACTAGCTGTAATTTGTTGTCTTTTAGATTAAAGACTGTTTTCACTAGAACCTCATATTATTATGTGCCTTCGAACAATCTGTTTGCTAGCAACTTTCAGCTTTTTTATTGTTATTGTAATAGTTACTGCTTACATTCATACTGATATGAGTCAGCGAGTTATATTTTATGTTATTACTGTCATTGTAGTATTATGTTATTGCTACTTATGGCTTTGCGTATTAGTAACTCTGTGATGTCGCTTTCCTTCTGTTCATCACCGAAAATCAACATTTGTAAAGTAACAGGCTTAGGCGCTAATTCGTACACAAGGACCAAATGGTCCTTTTAGATAATTAAACAGATACCTAAGTTAGCATCCCTTGAGTCTAATTTTTATTGCAAATCAAAATATTTATATTAAAATTTGTGATTGTTGGAATACAACAAAATATATCCGTCGCACTTGAGTAGTTTGAGAGTCTTTCTCTTTCATACATATTATTATTTACATTGTGCATAACTTTGATATAGCTCAAATGCTAGTGTTTCGTCTTGACCAAGCGAGATCGCACACACACCTCTCCTGCTAAAGAAAGATATAATAAATTAATCAGAGTAAATTATAACCGAGTCTTTCATTGGTTCTCAAATCTCAACAGTGATATCAATGAATTCGTCTCAGGTAACTTGCTTCGAATCATGAATCTGTTAAACATATTTTCTTGTCGTAAAATATATTACACAATATATTGCGTACCTACAACAATTTCACAGAAATACATACCAAAAGTAACGTTCATGTTAATTAAAATTTCCCTGATTTCACACTTCATTGTACTGAAAGTAATACGTCATTAATATGAAATTTTTAACGTTAAAAATTATAGGATATAACCCGGCTGATTTATATACACGTTTCATTTATTAATTGATTCGTGAGCGGCTCGTTGCTTTTTGAATTTTCCGGATAATATCGCGTTTAAATTTTAATTGGAACATAAATTTTGTAGTGTCAGTACTGGGATAAACAGCGCCACTATATCATGGGATGCTGCGAGTTATCTTTATAACTGTTTTGTTGAAAGGTTATTGTAAATTGGATTTTGTAAAGTAGGCGATCGTTAATTTTGCAAATATTTTTTCCTTGGTTGTGGCGAAAACAGATTATGATCCAATTTACAACACGTGATTATTAAATTGACACTGAATTACTAACAGAGATAAACAAAGAATTAGGCATTAACGAGAATTAACTTTTATTCGCACGACGCGGCAACGATTAGACGAGGTTATACTGATCGTGGTCACGAGCAGACCACATCCTGACCACGTTTTCTTAATTCAGAACAGTTCTGCTTAGCTTTTTCCCAACTATCTTGGGGTCAGCTTCCAGTCTAATCAGACGCGGCTGAATACCAGTGTTTTACACGGAGCGACAGCCATCAGACCTCCACAACCCAGTTCCTGGGTATTGCCAATATCCTAAAGTTAGACCAGTTGTCAGACTTTCTGACTTCTGACTTCCCGTAACGACTGTCATAAGTATTCCTATGATATCCGGTACCGACGGTTTAACGTGCTCTCCGAGGTACGGAGGAGTTTCGATGTATAACGAACGGTCACCCATCCACGAACTGACCGCGGCAAGCGCAGCTTAACCTCGCAAATCGTATGATCCGCGCTGTTGGGAATTAGCCACGAGCCCCTGCAATTAATTCGGAACAGTAGATGGAAGCTAATCATCAGCTCTCAACTCATCACAGCACACGACGCGCGACGTGACACGGGTCTCTTTCAATCCAGTCCACTGACATAATTTTGAAGACGTCCTCTTATATTTAGATGAATAGTTTCAAGGGTATATTACATGCCCGGCCTCATCATTCTGCCCAATTTGACGGGCTTCTACTTACGGTTTCACCGTCCGAAAAGCTTTCAACTTCCGCGAAAATAAAACTTTATTTCTATTACATGATGAAACTGAAATTCAACTAGTTGACAAATTGTTAATGAGTACCTAATTGTGTTGTGGTTTCTCTTAAACTTTAAAATTACCATGTTTAATGCTAATGAGGCTTTCAATTTTTTTTTATTACTTTGCGCCACACTAGGATTTCTCCTGTATCGTGGGTGCGTTTATAAACACAAATCTTCACATGCACAAACATCCAGACCCGGAACAACTATCTGTAGGCCATACAAATATTTGTTCCGTGCCCACCGAACCCACAACCCGTAGCGCATAAGACAATCGCTCAGCCACTGCACCAAACTTGTCGTCAAAATGCAGATTACGTGTGGATTCACAATACTGATTTACATATATTATGATTGTTAATTATCATTTAATATTTAATTAGTAATCAATATAATATGCGATAATCCTTAATTAATATTTCGACCGATCCTTCATTCCAATAGAAACTACTACGGTCTGTAATAATAGAGTAACTGTCATTTACATCGATGAAAAAATTATATCGATTAGTTTTAGAGTCATAATTTTCGCTTTCATCGTATTTTAGGTACTCTAGATCAGGGATGCACAGACTTATCAGGACTAGGGGCCACTTGGGTAGACTATGAGCTGAAAGTGGATCAAAATAATTAAAAACAACCAAAAAAGTTGAAATAAAATTTATGAAAAAAAAACGTAGAGGACATTAAAAAAAAATTAAATCATTTATTCAGCGATCTTAAGTTGGCTCCTATTATTAAAATATTGCAGTATTTTCATAAGAATACATAAGAGTTTAATTCGCGGGCGGGTCGCACGTATATTGACGAAGGGCCGCGAGCCTGCCCTAAATTCTCTATAAATATTCTAGAACTAGCTTTTGCCCGCAGCTTCGCTTGCGTGAAGTTTGAAATCCTCGTTAAGCCCATTTTAAAATCCAAAACGTCAGTCTTTTATCACTCCCAGCGGTTTAGGCTGTGCGTTGCTAGATTAGTCAGCCAGTCGGTCAGTTTCTCCCCATGCTTCTTCCTTCAAAAGTACCAGATTTCTCATACAAACTTTCAACACTTATTTCACCCCCTTAGAGGTTGAATTTCCAAATATGTGTACATTTATTCCTAACCAGAAACCTTAATATTTAATTTCATCTTTCTTACTTCAAAAACGACGGACTTACATACAAACTTCAACCCCCCATTTCACCCTCTTATGGGTGGAATCTCCAAAAACCCTCAAACACTTATACGTTTATTTCTTACCAAAAGCCTAAATATTTAATTCCATGTTTCTCACTTCAAAAATACCAGATTTCTCATACAAACTTTCAACACTTATTTCACCCCTTTAAGGGTTGAATTTCCAAAAATGCTCAAACAAACACTTGTTTATTTCACAGGTACGTTTATTTCTAACCAAAAACCTTAATATTTAAGTTCAAGCTTCTTACTTCAAAAATGACGGACTTACATACAAACTTAAAAACCCTATTTCACCCCCTTAGGGGTTGAATTTCGAGAAATCCCTTCTTAGTGGATGTTTACGTCACAAAATGAACCTACTGTCAAAATTTCAAGTTTCTAACCCCAGCCGTTTAGGCTGTGCGTTGATAGATCAGTCAGTCAGTCAGTCAGTCAGCTTCTCCTTTTATACAGGGTATATTATAGATAAAATGTATGCCCGATTCGGATATAAGGCACAATATATACCTAACTTGTTAATGCTGCAATCAAGCAATCATTAAGCTTAATAAAGCTTTTAATAAGAAAAAATATATGAACAAAAAAGATGTCTCAATCTCCACTACATCTCCATAATATATTTTCCTATACTCTAAAGGTTTAGGTAGTTAAAAAAGTGTAAACAAATCGTAAAAAGGGTTGTTTATAGTTGACACTTTCTTGTTTAAAAATATGTTCTAACAAAATTAAATAGATTTTCGATCACACGATAGTTTCCTCTTTTATTATAGTATGTTCAACTTTATCATTTATTCTTAAAGTACTCTTCGTAGATGTAACTGCTTGAGCACAATTATTTAGTTAGATTTATAATAATATAATATTTTGTAATCTGTCTATTGTAAAGAGCCCAAAAAGACAGGTTTCCCAAACCTTTTAGAAAATACAACGAATTAGATAACGTTGCTAAATTGAAGAGTACAACTATGACGTAGTCTGCCAACTGAAGTGGCAGGTATTACGTTTAGTCGGTTAACCAGACGCCTTTGTTGACAGTGCTCTCGACATTTGCGAAATGCGTGTGTTTCGGATCGATTTTGTTGAAAAGCACAACTATTAATAAAAGTTAAATATGAAAAACACAAATATCAATCCTATGTTGTGGATGAATTAGCGAAGGAAAATGGTATTACAGTATTGCGCCTGCCGCCATATCACTGTGAGCTCAATACAATTGAGTTAATATGGACTCAAGTTAAGGGGGTTTGTAGACGAGAAAAATAAAACTTCTAAAATGGCTGTCCTAAAAATTCTTTTGCCAGAGGCTTTAGCTAATGTAACGGCAGAGAATTGAAAAAATTGCGAGGGTCATGTAATAAAAGAAGAACAGAAAATGTTTAAATTAGACAAAATAATAGATGATACCACTGAACGCTTTATTATTAATGTGACAGATAGTTCATCAGATTCTGATTCAGAATAGAGCCTATTAATATGTATAAATAATATGATTTTAACATTTGAAATAAAAGGTTTTGCATCTATGAGTCACGTGGCTTTTTTTGTTTACAAAACATAAACCCGTACGAAAGAATGGCAGACCGCTATACATCTCATACCACTACGTCACAGTTCACAAAAGCCCTCGATAAATACTCGATGCATTTGAACGCATAATACAAAGGAGGCCTAAAACCCTATTCATGTCATTTTAGCAATTCAACTTTGAAGGATTGATGATGGGATGGTAATTTCCGAAATTAAGTCACCGGCTTTAATAGTAAAATAGGCGCGTCCACCTTTAGTGCTACGTCATGGGTGCAATCTTTATAACAGGACCAATATTTGTGACGTCATCGTCTTCATTATTGAGTTTTTTATACCCATAATGAGTAGGTATACCGAGTATAATACCTATACCCAATGGCGGCCTCCTCCTCTGTGCCTAGTATTTTTATAATCTACAGATATTTCACGTTTATGCACGTCATGCATTTATTTTAGGGTGCACTAACAGAGCCTCCGTAAGTGATGGTACCAATCTAGCTGGATCAACTTTGCACTATAGTATGAGCTATTGTTATATAGCTCGAACCGAAATGATAGAAGAAGAATACATTTATTAATGTAAGGATGACGACAAGAATCTTTGTATATATGTGTGTATGTCATGTATGTAGATTGTATTATGTATGTATTAGATTCTCATTGGTTCGAAACTTTTCTTAATAAGATTATCTCATTTCCTTCCCAGATCTTGGTACACATAAATATAACACTCCACACAGGAATTCCAACACCAAAATCCTCTTCACGCCCGCACTCGACGACAAACAGCTCCAATTAAACTCACTCAAACTCAAACATATAATCAAAACAAAACTTCTAAGGCATCCTTGCCTAATTAAAATTATAAAACACTTCTGTCCGGGCACTTATCTCTGTTCAAACAAGCCTCAACAAGACGAGGGTCCTGGGACATGTTACCACATGTCCAGAATAAAAGTCCAGGGATAATTAGTGTGTGTAATTAACTGTTAATTTTGTTTGTGTTACACTGAAGGGTGACGAACAGGGTCCTCATGTTGAGCAGGGTTGGACAAGGATTGGATGGCAAGGTTTTATTAGGTCAATGTGTTTCAATGACGCAGGTGAATTACGTTATTAAGAATTCGAAATGTTTTATAATAGACGTCATAATAGGTGTTTGTGCAACAAACAAAACCGCAGCACCTATGCTTACTAAAGATCTGTAAACAGCATATTAATTTGGCCAAATTAACCAGCTCTGGGTAAAAGGAGATGGCATTACTCAGATAAAAATGTATGGTTAATAAAGTTACTTCGGAACTTTAGTTTTTGCCATTTATTTTTGTACTCTTCTCATTTGTTCCTAGACTCTTCTGAACAGTAGTTTCCAATTTAGCTTTCGTATAATTTTTCACTACTTTCGCACAGCATTTCTCCGAACGGCCATAAGGCGTTTCTCCAGGGACAAAGTAAAGGCCAACCAACATTCTTTTAAAACTTTTAAATTGAGACAAGCAGCCGTTACACAATTTCTCTTGAATTACCAGGTCGTAAAAACTCCGGAACATCCCTCTATTAAATATAAAGACTTGTTAATTTCAAGATATTTTTGTACTAAACTTCGTCCGCGGTTTTATAGGTGTTAAGAAGTTCTCTATTACGATGGTATCGCAAAACATAAACTGTAATTACCTCTCAGTTAGACGACCAAGTTGGACTATCAGTATTATGGGGCTCATTAAGCGTAAACCGTAACGTTAATTTAATGAAGTCGCCCCTACTAGTGTGCCGGGTGATGGTTGTTTAAAACTGTCGATAGTCTGTACTTTGAGCGTTAATTACTTGGATGAAGACATTGAAGTTGTTTTGAAGTAAACTGGTCAGTAATAAGTATCTGGAAGTTTTCTTGTTTAATAAGAATTCTAAGAAGTGCTTACATAAATAAGCATAGACATAATTAGCCCATTACTGCCTCATTTCTGGGCACGGGCCTCTTCTCAGAATAAGAAGGGTTTAAGCCTGAGTCTACCACGCTGGCCTATTGCGGGCTGGTGGACTACACACACATCGAGATATTTATGGAGACCTCTCAGGTGTGCAGATTTCTTCACGATGTTTTTCCTTCACCGTTAACGCAAGTGATAATCAAATTCTGATCCGGACATAAATTCGGTAAGTCAGAGGTGCGGGCCGGGATCAACCTCAGACCCTCTTGCATGGAAGGCAAGCGTTCAACCGCTAGACTATCTCTGCTTACATACATTTAGAATTAAAATCTGAAGAGTCGCATATAATTTCCGCATGGCTAAAAACCCAAATTTCATGGCTTTTGTAATAAACGACTAATTATATCAGATGAATGAGCAGCCGCATTCAACCGTGCAAAGACGTGCTCTTCCTGCAAAGCCTCCGCGGCCTCTTTCTTTCGTGAAAGATTAAAGACACGCCTCATTAAAACTAAGGAAGTGACTGGTATAGCCGCGATTACACTTGCACAAAGGTCCAGGGTTGAAAATATAAAAAATAATTAAGGTGAGAACTGTTATCCAGATCCACTAATTAACAGGGAACAGAAATAAGAGCTGTAAATAATGCATATAGCAGCCACAGAACCGTCAGAAAGACATCCACAGTTTTTCGATATTTTAATAAGCTTAATTTCAATCTGGTTACAATTGAAAATTCAATCACTTTGCCTGACTTGGGATTGAATCAAAAATTACAACACTCAAAATCGTGCTTTATTCCAAATCCAGATTTTACATTTTTAACACTTTGCTCGAGTTAGTAATCAAACCCAAGGCTAGGGACTTGGAAATCATACTTTTACCACTAGATCAATAAGGCCGTCAAAAGATGCAATTAATCAAAATAAGGTCACCATACCATGCAAACCACCACCCAATCCCTTTTGATCCGCATCCGAAATGCCAACTACATCAGAGCTTGTTCAACACAGCTCTAAAGATTGGTTCTCAAAGTGACGGTGATCGGGACCTATCAGTCGAAGCAGCTGTATCGGACGTCTGATGGTTGTACAAACTTAGTGAAAGGCCCTCAGTTCGTAGAAGTAAATACGTGGAATTGGATGTATACTGGATGTTAGTGAAGTTTAGTGACGTATGAGAGGCGTTATTCCAAGGACCAGAATACTGTATTAGATTAAACTCGTGTTTATTTTTGGGGTTTATTTACGTTCATTGGTTTTTGTTATGATTTTGTAAATAGTAATTATTCCACAGCAAAATGTACACGATCTTACAGAAGAATGTTCAGTGTTTCAATGTCTAATTGTTTTTAATATGTAACACAACATTTTATTTATACAATTACATAATCATAAAACAGTCAAATATTACTTTAAATTATTGTCTAAATACATGTTTAGCAAAAATCTAATTACATAACAGTTTCATTTTATGAAATACATTCAAGTTTCCTCTTAACTTTACTTAAGAGGCCAATCAGCAAAGTTGGGGCTATATCCGGAGGTCACTTGACCGAAAAAACACTAGAATATAGAAAAAAATCCCACCAATAAAATCGTAGTCAAAATTGGCTCTTGAACTAGCTTATATCAAAAACTTACTTAACTTACTACTTCAAAGTATATTCGATTCCTCTCAAACCCACTTTATTTTAGAGCCAATCAGGAAGTTTGATCAAGAGGTGGCGACCACCTTGGCTGCGAATTGTAACAGGTTGCAATCAATGGCTCGCACTTCAGACTTCGGGGCCCCTGGCAATTTAACTTGGCCTGGTTTTAGTCTTAACGAGGGAACTTGCACTGTTGCTATTTGATAGTGATGATTGTCGTGTAGATTAGGGTGTTTTGATTGGTGACGATGTGTGCAAGATTTTGGGGCTGTGAATTTTAAGTACCGAGACACCTTATATTTAAAGTCGTTTGAATTTTCACTAAGAAATAACGGTAGCCGTAGCAACATTGTAGTCGTTGGTATAAACACTGCTCTATTGAACGAAATTATGAAGAACATAATTCTAAATTAAACGTATCTGGCTTACTTAGTTGGAAGAGTAAGCATGAAGATTATTAAACACACATTACCAGAAGTTTAAGGCTGTTACACACGGTGCAGATACTATAGTATTTTATCACGAATTACCTGCGCATAATAACTTATATTATCTGAAGGTATCACACATGGAACAGATAAGATAATATATAAAAACCGACACATTCAGTTAATAAAATTTGTATCTGACCGAATCTGTTGATATCGGTCAGTTTCGTTGGATAATTAAAGATTATATATATTATAATTACGTAATCTGCGCCATGTGCGTTAGTCCATTACCTAGCAGCTACACCGTTTGTGACAGCCTTTATATATTTGTTGTAACTGTTATTTATTTCCGAACATTACCAACTAGCCCACAAACCAGCCTATAGCAAACAAAACTAAAATCCCTGCTCGAACAATTACAAAACCACAATGACCAATCGAACACGCATTAAAAATGCATGGTCAACAAAATAGTATTACAAAAGTATTGGAGGGTCAAAGGACCACTACGAATGCTTTAAAACAACTTGAAAGTAATAAACAAGGCAATCTTTATGAAAAATCCTAGTAAAATAACTTTAAAACCAGTTGCGAAGGCAACAAGTGCTCTTCTAGAGTTTAGTGGTCTTTTTGTAGTGGACAGAGCTCTGTATAGTGATTGTGCAGTGAATTGATTCTCTTGTTGTTTGTTGGCAATGGATAATAAGATGGCGGGAGAGAGCCATTGAAATGAGAATGCAATTGAAATTCGTTTACAGGGTTTGTTACTTGTTGTAGACTAGATTCTGAATTGACACTGTGACATTTCTTATGTTAAAACCTCTCTTCTCGCAGGTCCAATGAAAGAGTTTTGTTTCTAAATAAGCAGTTTTGTACATTACTCGCTTATTCAATATTAAATTCTATTTGCAGAATCGTCGAAACGAACTTTACACATAAATGACCCTGGTAACTTAATTATGTATGCAATTTTTTCCTTTTCATTGCAATGCACAACTTTATCAACCATCCTGGTTTTATCAAGCCTATAAACTTACATTTCGTCATCCACATTGACCATAACACCAACAGCTTCCATTAAAGCTTTCAAACAAATTACCTCTAAACTTCTGTATTTAATCACTAACTTCAGAGTAATATTATTATTGTGCGCCATTATCTGGATTGGCACTGGGAAGGTCATCGGCTATATTTCATAATGTCCGCCTATCAAAACTTTATGGACACTGCGGCCCTCCGAGAGCATCGTAAAGGACTTTAGTGTTTTGTTTAGACAGATTATTGGCTATCGTGTGCCTGGATAAGATTGTGCTGTATTTACTTATATTTTTATTGTTAGTGAGAAATGTATTTAAGACTAAATTTTTTGATAATTATTTAGAATATATTTCAATTATTTATTCTGTGACAGTAACTTTACAAGTAGTTTCGTCTAAGAAATTGGCAGAGAGGTATGTGGATTTTCTTCATACGGTGCAGCAAAATTATTTTTAAATACAACTTTTTTATGCAAACAATTGCCTATAAGTGTTAAGTTACTCACATTGTAAAACTTCAGGGCGTGTAAACTGTATATTAACACTTATATTTATAATACTAAATCACGCTATTTAAAACATCAAACATTTTAAAATAAAATCCTAAAACACATTACTGCTCACTAAAAAGCTTAATTTTAAATACAAAAATACCCCTTTAACTCTCAAATTATTAAGTGGCACTGACACTGTCTAATTTCAACTTAGATAAAGTTGTTCCAAACAGTTTTTAGTTCACAAAATCTGCGCTGTTGCCACAGCGTATAAAATAGTTAAAAGGTAGCGGAAAATCGTATTGACACCGCGCGCCAAGCTGTGCTGCGGTCTGGCGTGGCGTCAAATGTGAACTGACAGCGGGTTGCAAAAATGTTTTTGGTGTTGAAATTTTGTTTTGAACCTATATTTGTTGAAAAACACATTCATTTCTTTTACAAGGGCATTCATCATGTTCTGATAGATACGATTTGATAGAAATGTACTCATAGTATTGGCACTATTTGCTGATACAATAGAAAACGTGGGGCGTAAACTTTTTATAACAATAATAATAATTCTGATTCAGCCTCTTGGTAGAATGATAATTAATATGGAAGTGTGAATGTTTAGATATCTGTTACTCAATCATGCCGAAACGATAAAGTTAATTAAGGTGTTTGATAGAGGGAAAAACATGTATAGAGTGCTTACTTCTGAAAACTAAAACTTTTTCATGGAGGCACAGTTTAAAATCTCAAACATACTCCTCTACCCACTTATCAATCAGCCGACACAGCTCTTCCTCAATAAATATCAAACTTAAACAAGATTCTCAACTCTCTCATAACTCAGAGCCCACCAGATTTGCATCAAGCAAAGTTCGACGCCAGCAAAATTCTAGTAAACAAGATTACCTAGTTCATTGTAGCCTCGAACTAGCAACTGCTGGTATAATTAACGAAAGGCGAACGCTTATTGTGAACGTCAGACTTGATTGAATTTGAAATTTAACCCACAGTACCATTGTTGGTGTCTGTTATAGGATCAGATTGGGTTCTTGAATTTGTTTGTTTATCTACGTTTATTTTGCCTTTTTTATAAACTGCGATTATAATTACGGATTGTATATTAATTTTGTATACCTACTAAGCATTATATGAGGTCGCAGCTATTATTATACATAATTCGAAGTCGTCTAAGGTACTAGTATACAGTAGAACGTGCTAAACCATATTGATGACAAACGTGCTTTGATGTCTTTGCAACTCTTTTGTCCATATATGAAGTTACACATTAAAATCACGAACATATCCTAATGAGTAGTTGTCGGATATCATTACATTTTTGGAATAATAAATACATGAATATTGGATGTGACATTAAGGTCGTAATATAATCCAAGTTTTGCTACAACCCCGATACATTTAGCATAATAACACGTGATTTCCATAATGAAAGAGAGGTAAACATCAGATTTCGCGGTAATGCGCTCAGTAACAGGTTGTTTGGTGCATACGAGCTTTTCAAGCAACTACTTTAAATATTTACGACTAGTGAACAGGTGAATAAATACGAAAATCCGAGAATCTAAAATCTAGGGAATCAAGATTGAAATAGAAATAAACACGACAGTAATGGAAGTTTAAGAGTATAGTTGTTTGGAGAGGTTATTATGTTCCGTTAAGTGATGTTTTAAAAATATCATTTGTCGACCTAGATCTGCATGCATTTACGTTTCGCATTTTTGGTCCTAATGTCCAAGAAACTTTTTATTGTTTCAAGTTAATGATTCTGCAATCATTAGGAAGCGATTACTTTGAACATGATGAGTGAAATGTCTACATAGTTCAAGCAAAATAAATGATGAAATTCCAAACGATACTTACTAAAACTAGATTTATTTAGACGCAGTTAATAAATAATCTGTAATCAGTCCCCTGAGATATCTTCTGGAAAAAATGAAGTGTCTCTTAATCAAGACCCACGCCACAAAATACTCTATTAAATATTCTCACTAAAACAGAAACTTCCTAAGACAATGACGTGAATCAAAACCCCAGAGTCAAACTAATCAAAAGTATAGAAACTGTGACAGACAGATTGACACGAGCATCCTTAAAGTTTCCAGCTATTCCTTGGAAATATATGTCAGAGGCTTCAGGGAAGTAATTGGGTTGAATAAAAAATGTAATTACAGGCCATGATGCCCAAGGCTTTGGACTCGATGAAACGGATGCAAAAAGTCTTTCAATTTTCTTCAGAAATATATCAAAGAGATTGGAAGGTGTTTTTGTTTTGTTTTGGTATTTATTTCCGTGTACTTATGATTTTTTAAATTCATTTATGAGTTTTATACTTTGGAACGTACGAGTAACGAGACTGTTACGAGTGCCAATAAATATAAAATAATTCCCTGAGTCTGCTTTTACAACTTTGCAGATCTATTTCCCTGATGCATTACTTACCACACTACAATATCTACTGTTATTTGTACGTTCTCTTTTTTATATAAGCTTCTAAAGTTCTTATGTAGGGAAAGTACAAAAAGACAAAAGGTATACAACGTGTTACAAAAATACCCCTAAAGCCGAAAGTGGATTAAAAGGTCCCTTGTCTATTGTCTATAACGTCTATTGGAAATATTTGAAAACCACAGTATGACCCAAAAAAAGGATTTGGATAAAACATAAAATAATCATCATTGAAACGCAACCCTGAAAATATAAAACTAAAGAGTAGACTACCCAGAAAGTTATTTACATTCTTACCTAATTTCCTCTGAGAGGTAAATGACAACAACCATAAAAGACTACTTGATTATTTACTTTTTCATGGGGAATTATGTAACACGTTGTACTTACCTACTTTATTCTCCTCCAGGTTATTGAAATATGACGCTATTAGTGTACTGGTGGATCCAAACACCAGATATAAATCTTTCCGTAGCTAATAATTGGCATTCACCATATCTTAAAAACTTAATTGCCATAATTATAGACATTTAACCCTTTATTAATAAACTACTTTCAACATGGCACCCTAGTAGCATCGTAAGTGGACGTCTCAAAATATAAAGTCATTGGAATTTCATGTTTGGTTATTTTTATTTTTTTAAACAGCGTCTCTATTCATAAACCGACACTTAAAAGGAAGCTCACAAATGAGACCTATATGTTAGTACCCGCGGGCCTTAGTGCTGAACAGTGGCTCCCAATTTACACGCGAACTGTTTTGAGGAGAAAAACAACAAAAAAATAACATGCCGCCACACTTTCCTTATAACAATAAACCCATATCGATCCATCTCTGTATAATAAGAGCTGATATAAGATATAGGCAGCCATCAAGTTTTACGAGGCCGTGCACTGGATCATATAAAAACCAATAAAACAGGAGCACAGAGGTAAATAGTTTATGTGGTTACGGCTTTTAATTTTGCTGCCAGATATTTTATTGAAGCCGTTGTACTTGCTGGTAACATAGTCATCAATGTGTTTGGACGCTCTGTTGCAAACGAAAGATGAATGTTCCACATTTGGTGCAATTTAAATTTCGAACCTTCCGTAAGTAGTTCATACTGTTCTTGGCAGTTCTAATCTCAGATCACAGTTGTGATCTGTGGTTCTAATACATGTATTAGAAGCTGAAGATAGTGAAAAATGGAATGGAACGCTTCTGTATTTAAATAAAGTCTAGAATCTAGAAAAGTTCGTTTTTTTAGGACTGAATTTGTTTACCAGCATGCACGACTGTGATCAATAAAAGCATAATAACCCAAAAAAAATATTCGTATTCTGTGAAAGTAGCCATATTTTTTACTGGAATGGATTTTTACTGTGAATATCAAACGATACACGCAAAACAATTCAAAACTTTTCAAACCACATGTACAAAACTTACTTTCCTTATAAATTAACTCTCACCCACTAATAATGTCGAACTATTTTAATAAACCCTTCACATTTCTCTTAACATAATATATAACATCAAAACACACACAAGCAGACACATAAATAATAATATCTCTCCACATTTAGAGTTTCCGCTCGCTGAGTCAAATTCTTGATGAAAACTGGGGGAGGCCCGATAAACTTGGCTCCTTTGATTAACGATCCGCCCTCAGATCGGTTATAAATTAATTTATTAACACAATTTATTGGACAAGAATTCGCTAAGTTTAAGTTACTGCTGTGTTTTTAGGAGGAAAATCTATATTGTGTGAAAATTTTCTTATTTGTGTGTTTTTGGAGGAACTTAGATTAAATTAAATTTTGGTCTATTGGGCCTTAAAGTTTTAGAGGATCTATAATGAAATAACAGTTCAGAACTAAATATTTCTAAATCTTTAAATTCTGCTGTATGTTGTGTTTATGACTCTGGTATGTCTGGTGACTTTGCCTTCTATTTAATGTTCGCCATTAGTTCAACTACAAAGTCTAAACACTGCATATGAAAATTATTCAGTGCGTTAACACCACAATAATTTAGGCAAAATTATAATGTCTCATGTATTTCGACTAGATTTTAACTTAGATTTAAGTTGCATAATGCACGATTCCTATAAACAAAAACGAATCGTTTTTCTTACCAATGGTAGCATTTTTTATTGCCAAACTGGGCATAATAGACTCGTAAGCTAATTTTACATGTCTTCGCTTCGCAGGAGCGTCTACTATGCAAAGCCATGAGATCTTTGCTTCATTATTGATAAAGATACAAGAGTCTCAATTATAACCAATAACGCTCCGTAAATTATCGGAATCGGCCATAAATGAAGTAACCTACTTCTTGAAACAGGGGTCAGAAACCCATCCAAAATAACTCCACATATCCGTATGCTGTTCATTCGAGCGATATAGTCCCGACATTCGATGTCGTCCGTCCAATCCCTTGTAGTGATATATTTATGCGTCACTGCATGTTGGCTGATGTGTCCGGTCCCCAAGGCAAAACGATAGGCGATGACTTAACCCGTCAGTAATACTGCTTATAGGATAGAAAGCGGTGGAATTATTTCAAATTAGATGCAATAAAGGGTTGTGCATCCTTTTCATTCTATTACTGAAACTGAGTATTAAGTCTATAAGGCTGGCAAGGTCCCCAAGTGTGCACTTCTTCTTTTTGTATGGTTAGTCACTAACCTGGTGTCAGAGTTTATGTCGCCCATGGGCCTCTGACTTGGCTTCACATGCCGTAGAGAAATACCTATCTCTCAAGCATGCCGGTTTCATCACGATGTTTTCCTTCACCGTTTTTAAGCAAGTGATAATTATATAATACGCACATGACTCCAAAAAGTCAGAGATGCGTGCCTTGGGTTCAAACTCGAGACCTATGACTTGGCAATCCAATGGTCACACAACTCGTCTATCACTGCTGTTACTGGGAGAGCACTGAGGCCTGCACAAAAACAAGAATATCTTTACATAGTATTGTTATATAGTTTATATTAATTTAAAGAAGGTTTTATGGTTTTCTGTTATTAGTTAGACTGGTTATAAAGATTAAAAGGAAATGAGTTTGGTCAATAAACGTCAGTCTGCTACCAGCTGTCTGTCTTTTAATTCGGGATTATATTTGTAACAATTAATTATATGTTCGCATATTTATCAGTGGCCCATCTATAACGAAATTAATATACGACGCGCGATCTTCTACAGGTATTAAACTGCCCTCAGTCTCGTAGCCACAGCCTCCACTAGCCACCGTTGATTCATTGTCAGGCAGACTGGCGCGTGATAAATAATCTGCGCTGTTGTCAGCGCTGCGAATGTATTCTATGGTGTAATTGTAACCACTAAGAAACATTGCATAACGCTGCAACCTATTAGCAGAGACCTCTGGAATACCTCGGTATGGACCAAAAATAGATAAGAGAGGCTTGTGATCGGTACGCAGCACAAACGGGACCGCCGATTTAGCGTTACCAAAAGAACTAACGCAAGTGCCATACGAAGACATTCTCACACTTCTCGACAATCATTTTACACCCAAAAAATGTGGATTTGGTGAGCGGTATAATTTCTATGCTGCTAACCAAAGTCTGGAAGCTTCCGCTTTCGTTTACCGTTACACTTAATGAAATTAGGGCTGAAACTCTTAAAGATCCAACATTAGTTAAAGTTCTTTCATATATTGCTAATGGTTGGCCTAAGCGACTATCAGACATATTAATTAAGCCTTATTTCTTGTGTAAAACCCAGTTGTCGAATGAAGGCGGGTGTATTATGCGAGGACACAAGGTAGTTATTCCAGAAGCGCTTAGAACAACGTTATTATCAGAACTACATAAGTCACATTTAGGTATCGTGAAAACGAAAGCGGAAGCGCGCAGCAGATTTTGGTTTCCAGGAATAGATAAAGCCGTAGAAAAAATGATTGCGGATTGTGAGGTTTGTTTACAGTTGAGACAGTTACCCGCGCGCGCGCCACCAGCTCTGTGGCCACATCCACCGCAAGCGTTCTATCGTATTCACATTGATTTTCTCGGCCCCATACATAACCGTTCGTATTTAGTTATTGTAGATGCGTACTCGAAGTGGGTAGAAGCGTATGATATGGGAACGAGTACTTCGTCATTATCGGTGATTAATAAAATGTATGAATACATGGCAAGATTTGGCTTACCGCATACTATAGTCAGTGATAATGGCACTCAGTTTACTTCCTCTGAATTCAGGGTGTTTTGTGTGTCAAACGGAATATCGCATGTAACGTCGCCGGCATATCATCCGGCTAGTAATGGGCAGGCTGAAAGCTACGTGAAAGTGGTCAAAAAGGGAATTAAATCTTGTATGTTAAGCAGTAATAATATTAAGGGATTCAATAACAATTTGTTTAAATATCTATTTGATTATCGAAATTCCATACATTCTGCAACGGGCTGTTCACCTGCCCAGTTAGTATTCGGACACAAACTGCGGTCACGATTAGATTTAATTAATCCAAACCCACTCTTAGCGGCGTCTGTCACTCTCACTCGAAACGTACACAAACAGTGTTTGCAGTCTAAAGTGTTAAACGACAAAACAACAAAATTTTTTAAGCAAGGAGATTATGTGTTGTATAAAAGAAACACCATTAATAAACAAGGGTCATGGCATAAAGGTGTCATATTTAAAAAAATAGGAAAAGTTGTATATATTGTTAAGGACTGCATAACTTCTTGTCATGTGAAAAAACATAAAAATCAATTAATTGCATTCCAAGGCACAGCTATGAATTTCCACAAGCCAGGTGATTGCTCTATTGAACTTGAAGATATTACTCCACAAGTAACCTCGGTACCGAAGTCAACCTTCCCAGTGGATAAAAAAACGTCGGATACTGTAGGGGAGGGAAATAGAGAGAGATCAGAGGGCGTGAATGTGGAAACGCAACCTAGCAATTCTATAGAAGAAGATGAGACATTCTATGAGGCATCAGACGCAACTCATGATGAAGTGGAGCCAGGTCAGTCTTCACAGTCAGAAAGGCAAAGAGTCGATGGGAAGAAGCTGCGAACTGTGCCTAGGGTCGATTACAAGCCCTTTTATTAGTTTTGAGTTAAGTTTTATTAGTTTTGAGTTAAGTTTTATTTTGTCAAGCTAGGGGAAGGAATGTTATATAGTTTATATTAATTTAAAGAAGGTTTTATGGTTTTCTGTTATTAGTTAGACTGGTTATAAAGATTAAAAGGAAATGAGTTTGGTCAATAAACGTCAGTCTGCTACCAGCTGTCTGTCTTTTAATTCGGGATTATATTTGTAACAATTAATTATATGTTCGCATATTTATCAAGTATAAAACAAAGTCGCTCCCGCTGTCTGTACGCTTAGATCTTTTAAACTACGCAACGGATTTTAATGCAGTTTTCAGCAATAGATATTGATTCAAGAGGAAGGTTTATATGCCCCACATTAGTATCTACATTGCACCCGTGCGAAGCCGGGGCGGGTCGCTAGTTTAAAATAAACTGAAGCTATTGTCATGCCAACCCGGAACCAGTCTACCGTAGTCGATGGACTTCTCAATGAATAGGGATATGGCTATTAAATCACCCCTCTTGGCAGACGCTTTATGGCCGATTCCTTTAATTTACGGAGCGTTATTGGTTACAATTGAGACTCTTGTATCTTTACCAATAATGAAGCAAAGACCTCGCTGGTTTGCATAGTTGACCCTCCCATATGGAAGTAGCTACACAGGTAAAATTAGCTTACGAGTCTATTTATATGCCCATGTTGGCAATAAAAAATGCTACCCATTGGTAAGCAGAACGATTCGTTTTTGTTAATAGGAACCGAGCATCAGTGATCGCAATAATAGTGTTATGAAAACACAGGAAGATAACGTTGACATCTTTTAAGATACGCACAGGAGTAGATATCATAAGGATATTATTCAAATTATGACGACACGATTGGCACAGTGGCGCAGCGCTTGGCTGTTGGGCAACGTGTCGTGGGTTCGATTTCCACACGGAACATATATTTGTATGATCTATGGGTAATTTATGCGGGTCTGGGTATTTGAGCATGTGAAACTTTATGTCTGTAAACGCACCTACGCTACAGAAGTATTCCTAGTATCCAACGTTCTACTTTTTAAAGAAAGAAAAAAATTGTCAACATGGTCCATATTTTTAACCCAATTAACATAAATAACATAACATCTAACATCATGCCTGTATTCCCCGAAGGGTTGGGCAGAGGTGTATAGTAACACCCTCATTTCGCCGTTATGTTTCAAGTCCCATGTAGTAGGGGGCAAGCCTATTGCCATCAACCAGGCACAAATCCAAACTCCGGGCTGGTACTGACGAATTCCACACGGAAAAAACCCAATAACACTTTGCCCGATCTGGGGATCAAACCCAGGACCTCATGATCAGAAGTCACGCTTGCCACCACTAGACCAACGAGGCAGTTAACATAAATACAATGACGTCATTCAACCTCTATATTCCCAAGAAAAACAAAGGTGCTAAAGTTACCACGTAATGTAAGATATTGGAAGGCAATAATCTTGGCAACTTTTCCTATTACATCTCTGATTGCAGACCGTAGGAGCGAGCCTTTTAATTCGAAAAGTTGCGCTATGCAATTTATTTCAAGATCTTTTAGTTCTACTGTTAATCTCCTTTTTATTGATGTGGTGGATGTATGGCTGCGAATTCTTTGGTCTTGGGTACAAGGGGAGGCGTCTCGTGGGTATAGGAAGGGGGTAATGTGGAATTGTATCGAAACGACCACAAATTATAATTGTAGTCGTTTTTTTATCATGGGAAAGAATTTTGCTTAGAAGAAGGTTAACACTGGGATGACGGCTGATAAAAATAGTGTGATAGATAAAGATAATAATATTGCGGCAACCACACGTTAATTGGTACAAGGGTCAAAACATTTTGATGACGACGATGGTACCTGCGCACAATAACCCTTAAATTCAAAACATGAATAGATAGATATTGAATGATGCTGTCATAAAAAAAACTCAATTTAATAAAAAATGACATAGGTATACGCTAATTGTTTTTAATAACCTTCTAATAGGAAGTAAGTCTCTTAAATTGTTTGTGTGTGTACGCTAATACAACCATTAGCTACATTTATTTGTGTAAACGAAGTATTTTAATGCAATTCATACAAATATTTAGGTAACTACCTAAAGTTCATAAACTAGGTACCTACTGAATCATAAAATTGCTAAGAGATTTCTGTCAGGCGCTTTCTCTATAGCTACCTCTGAGCTTTACCGTGTCGCTTGAAAATTGTAGTGTTTTATTAAATTTATATATGGACCCGTAGACGTATGGATAGTAGTTGCTATTATTAATAAGTACTCACAATGCATTAACAAAATAAATAAAACCCTATAATGATACAGACAGAAATACCAGATCACAGAAATAAATATTATGCTACCACCACAATGGTATACCCTGAAATGTTCTCAATACACGTGGTACAATATGGTAAAGGACAATAGGACCTCGGACAAAAGAGGCGGCCACCAATAAATAATAATTTTAACAAATATTATTATCACCGGATTGGTTTGAGGCTCAGAGAGTACCTATGAATAAACAAAACAAACGCGTGTTGAATTTCAGTGATGCTGCAATTACCTATATGTTTCGTACACAATTATTAATTTTAATCGCTATAATTATAGTCGTTAGAATCACGATGTATAATCGAGTACGTACAGTTACAAGCAAAAATATCTGCCTATTGACGGATTTAAAATCGTCAATAATAGCTATCTGACTATGAATAAAACGAATAAATAATTGAGGCGTGGAATTTACAAATGAGCTAAGTGCCAAAAAAACATCTTTTTTTTTAAAAAAATGGATTGGCTACCCAATGTAGCTCCTTTGACATTAAAAATATTGACTTCGGTTTTTTGGGCACTTAGCCCATTTGTAAATTCCACGCCTCAATTGTGCTTAGATTGTGGCGACATCTACTAAGCCACATGCGAACTATGCAGCACGATGAATTGTCTAGCAGACTACAGTGACAACAATGACAACTCTCAAATATGACGTCACAGAATCCTGCATCGCGATATCAAGGTTTGACACGCAGATCAACCGTTCTCGTCATCAACCGTTGTGCAGTAGCCCGCCAGGCATAAGACCCGCCATGTTGCAGGATCCTCCTTTTTCGTTGGAGGAACACCATACCTCGTTTCTCAGTAACATATAGAACGGATAGCCGTACTATCCATACTTAGTCAAATTTTAATTCGCGTAGCTTAGATCAGATAGCTATTCTTGGCGATTTTAACACCGTCGATATCAGATATCGATTGCATATTTTGACAGTACTAAACTAGACTAAACGCAACTGTCACTTTCTTTTTCTATTGAAACAGAAAGAAACAAACACCCTTAGTTTAGTCCTGTCAAAGTGTGGAACAGAATCGACACCATTATGGCTTCTATCTGTGCCTACTTTGTCTATTGACAGTGCAGTGGCGCCAGCATTTTATTAAAGACAAAACAGCGCAGTCGCTTTCATCGTAATCATGCGCTATTGAAATCTATCTACATATTATAACCATAATAAAAGCAAAAACATAACATCACGCCCTTTTTTCCTGAAGGGTTGAGCAGAGGTGTATAGTAACACCCTCATTTCGCAGCTATGTTTAAGTCCCATGCAATAGGGGACGAGCCTATTGCCATTAACCGGGCACAAATCCAAACTCCTGGCTGGTACTGAAGAATTCGACACGGAAAAACCCAAAAACCCTTTGCCTGACCTGGGGATCGAACCCAGGACCTCAGCAGTCGCGCTTGCTACCACTAGACCACGAGGCAGTTAATTAACGGATATTGTGACTTGTAAAAAGAACTTATTCGTTTCAGATATTCTTTCCATTCCAAGACAACCGGCACTAGGCATCATTTTTTCACCATGTCCTTAAATATCCTTGCAAATAAAATACCTATATAAACTATTGCACCCAACTATGCTCGTTAGTTAGTTAAAGCAATAATTAAGTACTATATGTCGCATCTGGTTCTACTTGGATTTAATTCAAAGACGATGATGATACTCAAATACTCGCACGCATAGAGTACAAAGGACCAAAAACTTTAGTGTGCACGAAGCCTTACGACACCATACAATCACAACTATTCATAGTCTAAAACACGGGAAATGATCTATTCATAGTCGGGACCACACGGCGCATAATTGTTTCCGCCAAAATATTTTCAATAGGCCGTACATCCTATAGTGAAACAGATAGAATACCCGTACAAAAGGGGTTGGTATTAATTAATTATGTACAAATTGCTGCGCGAGTTGTCGGTGCGAAAATAATTGGTGTCGCCTCTGGTACAGTTGGCTGGTGAATTAATTAGTACAGTCGGACGAATGAATTAATTTGAGCGTCAAGCGTTCTGTTTGTTTGTATGTTTTTTTGAAATTTTAATGGTAATGGGTTGTGGGGGTTGTGGTGTGTGACTAATGACATGTAAATAGGTGCGTATGTAAAATTATAATGTGCGTGTATTTACCAATTATTGGTATGACTTGTGGTAAAAGTGGCTGCCGGTTTTCTTTTCGTTGATGCACACAGATATTTCCTATTCAAATCTAAGCACAACTGTAATAAAATTAACTAATACCAAACAATAAAATTATTCTGCCTAGCCTTTTTCCAACTATGTTGAGGTCAGCTTCCAATCTAACCAGATGCGGCTGAATACCAGTATTTTACACGAAGCGACTGCCATCAGACCTCCGCAACCCAGTTACTGGGCAATGTCGATATCCTAAGGTTAGACCAGTTGTCAGACTTTTCGGGCTTCTGACTTCCCGTAACGTCTGTCATAGGTTTTCGTATCAAACAATAAAATTATCTACGTAAAAATCTATTTTCTGTAATAGATAAACCTAAGTTTTTTCACTAGGACCCAAGCTGATGACCTCAGTCCGCATATGGTCTATTATATGCTAGACCAATAACTCGCTCATTGAAACATCGACCAAAGTTAATGACCCGAAAAAGCGATAGGAAGGGCTATGCCTCATGATATATTTTCCGTAATTATTCATGAATTATTGACCATTCATATTTTATAGGGTTCCGTAGCCGAATGGCAGAAACAAAATCGGAAAATAACAAAACTTTATACACAGGTACATATTAAGTAGTTTTATCACACATGTCCGCCTGTCGACTGTCCATCCATTCGTGTAGGTAGTCGAACCATTAAAATAATACAGATTTTAAACAGTGTCGACTGCCTCGTTTCTCTAGTGGTGGCAAGCGTGAATGCTAATCTTAAGGTTTAGATTGATGGGTTCGATTCCCAGGTCGGGCAAAATTATATTGGATTTTTCCGTGTGGAATTCCCGATTTGAGCCCAATTGATGGCACAAGGGTCGCCCCCTATTACATGGGACTTAAACATAACGGCCAAATGAGGGTGTTACTATACACCTCTGCCCAACCCTTCAGGGAATACAGGCGCGATGGTATGTTATGTCAAACTGTGTTTAATGTGTTCTTAATACATAATAAATTATTCACAATCAAAGGTTTGTTTACATTTTATACATTTAAGTAGCCGGACGGTATGTTTAAAAGCTATCCGAAAACCAGCGCTGCTATACTTCGGTGTAGCAGCATTATGCTGAGATGGGCTCCTTTTTAGTCTCGTGGAGGCATGTAACTTTTTTATTTTGTTGTATTTTTTATTTGTCTTTTCATGTGTTTGTATGTCTGTAACGAGACTTAAATAAATAATTTTCTTTCTTTCTTTCTTTCTTTCTTAGCTATATTAGCCAAATACTTAAACGTTACTTAATTTTATTTCTCGTGCTGTCACTGTCACTTTGCCTTACAGTGACAGTGACAGCACGAGACTTAATGGCTATTTAAAACAGAGTAGCGTTATTATTTAACTTTTTAAATATGAATAAATAAAAGATCATTAGAAGTGGGTTTACTGATATTGCATGAAAGTCAAGCTAATAAAAAGCTGTTATAAAAACAAAAAAAAAACAAAATCCTATTGGATATAATGTATCCTTCCAATGATTCTCGTTATTATTTTAATATCGTAGTAACCCCTATGGTCTATAAAGGAGACCCAAAGTCTCCGCTCAACGGCTCCGCGCTACTAACATAATTATTCTGTTCGTGGACCTAAACTATTAAAATCGTAAAGACACCAACTTTTAAACTTATATTTTGTTAGACCCAGACGCCCACTAAATCCGGACAATGGCATTATAATAGGTACATAACCATTGAACCAGACCAGACCCGTAGACCGTAACTTTTCCAATAACAATTCTCATTGATAAGGGTCTAATTGTCAATTAATTAAATATTAAAGCGAAGGCCAATCTGGTGCGCACTTTCTACTTGAAAAACTGTCCTTTTATATTGTGAGTACGTGTGGTGTAAGTGTTAAGCTAATGTAATCTAAAAGTATCCATGAAGTTTCCTACCAGCTCTTTCCCGTAGGACTAACTACTTGGAACTTGGTTTCTTAAGTACTGTTAAATACCAATTTAAAATAAAAACTTTGAACTTGATTGAACTAATGCTAAGAAGTTATGAGTATTAACTCTGGACTCGTTATGTTTTTAGTAGTACAAAATTTCAATGTTAGAAAACCGTAAATTTTACCAACAAAACAATAGGCCGTCATTAAAGTTTTAAATAATAATGTATTTCGGATGATTTGTAGTCTGTCGAGTTATTTACAAAGATAATCAAGTTTCTTGTTACCGAGAAACCCAGTCGTATCGGGTTTAATTAAATCTTGGTAAGTACTTAGTTTAAATGCTCGTGATAAAATAACCATAACATAGGTATTATTTATAAAAGTATTTTCTTGTTTAGCTTTATAAGATGCCTTACTATAATTATATGCGAAAAGAAAACTTCTACCCTATACATAGGTAGATAGGTAGATCAAAATCAATAAAACTTTACTTCTATCTAATAAAAAAATTAAACTACCTTTATGCTCCTAACTTCGACCAACTTAAATACCCGCTCCAATCTTTTCACTTGTACCATACACTTAAGACGTGCACCATTTCGATTATACACATAATGGACACTTAAGGGGAAGCACTCTCGTTTAAAACGAATAAATGGGCTCCTAATGAAGTTAGAAGCTCCTTAATTACTCGATACAGACCTAATGTGACAAAAGATAAGATATTTAGAGGCCGAGATTAGATTTTTTTAAGGACATTAAAGTAATTTTGTAGAGGGTAGACGGGCTCGTGGCTAAATAGCACCCGCGTGTATAGTTTGATCTGAGAGGTAAAGCTGCGCTTCAATGACAGTTATTACGGGAAGTCAGAACCCCGATAGTTTGACAAGTGGTCAAACACTAGGATGTCGGTATTGCCCAGTGACTGGGTTGCGTGGTCTGTAGGTAGTCGCTCAGTGTAAAATACTGATATTCAGCGGCATCTGGTTAAACTGGAAGCTGACCCTAACATAGTTGGGAAAAATCTAGGAGGAAGAGATTAATAAAAGCAATTTTGTGGCAAAAAAGTGGACATTCAACAACACCATTCCATTCCTTCTTCTGATTTTTCGAAAATTGGAACTGGAATTTTATCGTTATAGCAACTGTATCGATCAATTGCTTTCATGGTTTCCGATCTTAGTACTGCACAAATCCTAGCGAAATTTTGGTGTTGTAGAATTTAAATAATGTATGTAATATAATTCTGTAAAGTAATGTAATTCTATCGTCACCATCGCCATCCACCTTTCCTCTTAATTAATTTGTGGTCGACGCCGTACCTCCGTCTTACTCTTTCATACATCTATGCTATCAGCAGCCATCTAATGAGTCACATAAAATCACGCCAGTTTTCCCCAAAAGTTGGACAGAGGTGTATAGTAACATCCTCATTTCACCATTATGTAATCATGTAACAGGTGGCGAACCTATTGCCATCAACCGGTCACAAATCCAAACTGCGAGCTGCTACTGAGAAACTCCACACGGAAAAACCCAATAAAAAATCAATAACATTTTGCCGGTCTGGGGATCGTACCCAGGATCTCATGAATAGCAGTCGCGCTTGCCACCACTAAACCAATGAAGCAGTTGCGCCATTTTGTCTGTAATAAAATGCTGGCGCCATTGCACTGTGAATAGATAAAGTAGACACAGACAGAAGCAATAATATCTGCTTATATCGACTGTTTTAAAATCACCAAGAATAGCTAATGGGACAATAGAATTCATTAAAAAAAAGTGAAATTTAAATTCTCTAGTATCCACCGTCGTATCCCACTGCTGGGGAAACGGATTGTCCCTGATTACTCTCATTCTCACGGATTAAAAATATCCATTGTTTGGCTAAAATCCCTACACCAACTGTGAAAATAGCTGATCATTTTATAACGGCTGAACCGATTTCCATTAGACAAAGCTTATAACCATCTCGATCAAACCAGCTTTCAAACAAAAAAAACCGTATTGAAATCCGATTATCCATTTGGGCGCTACGATACCACAGGTAGACAGGCTTCATACTTATAATGCTGGGTCTACGCTAGGCGAGCCGAGCACGAGCGGAGCACGAATTCGTGTATCGTGGATGGACTTGGGAGCCATCTACGCTATGCCAATTCGTGCTCCGCTTGTACTCCGCTCGTGCTCGGCTCACCTAGCGTAGACTCAGCTTTACACCCTTGTTTTCGCCGTGGGCTAAAATGCATTAAAAAAGACTCCACAAGTGTTGATACTTTAAGTACGTACAATTCGCGCCAAATAACTAAAATCAAGATGACCTCGACTGCCAAACTTGAGGGGTTTACTAGTAACCACTGAAGAGTTCCACTATCGAGCTCCTAGCTCCATCATTAGACCCTGAACACAAAGTGCAATCTATTGGGCTCATCAAAACGAATCATTTGACCCGACCCTCACATAGATTACGCAGTCGACGCCATCTTGGTTCTAGTTATTTGACGCGCACTGAACGTCCAGCTCACCCTGGGCGGTCAATCAGTCAGGGTCGACACGAGAGAAAAAGAGATCGATATTTAAAGATGTAATTGTTTTGCTTCCAGGTGGCCGGTGTAGTCGGCAGAGCTGATGTGCTGGCGTGCCTCTTCTTCCTCTCTTCTGTTCTCTTGTATCATGGGTAAGTTTACCTACTACTTACCTACACTCTGTTGAGCAGTGACGTGCCTAGAGGTCAACGTCAGGGCAAGCCCGCCAAATATTTTCCGGTTTAGGTACCTAGGTATTGTTTTTCTTAAACGTTACTAAAACTACTTACCTACCTACTACAAGATCGAATTAAAATTTTAAATATCTATTTTTTATTAAATAATTCTTCATTAATGCCAATTGGCAAAAACGATAAACACTATTCTTCATAGCAAATGGAAAATCTCGCATTAATTTTAAAACTGAAGACTGAATAATTTATATCCGAGCCATCATCATCGAAGTATGAGCGCAACCGCGCATCTGTTTCGAGTTGGTCTATCTATGCCTTTGTCGTTAGTGACGAAATATTTCAATTGAAGGCCACTAGATGTCGCTAAAATATTGATTTGTTGTAAAGACCACAAAATACTATCTATTTAATGCGTGTTAAATGACTTTTAAAATCAACAATCATGCATATTCGAGGGGCACTACGAACTATTACACATTTATATGAAGCATTGATGATGATAATGCAAGCAAGCACTCACAATGATAGCATTCAAATCATCTTTAACAGATTTATTCCAAGCATTCTTATCAACCAACAGAATAATTTGATTAAATAGGAGAGCAACTAACAATCCAAGTCTTGTCCACTGATTAATCAAATCGGCTATTGGAATACAAAATGTTGGGTTTTATGACTACAAGTAACTACAATTCTTGTCTGCAAAGTTTAAAGTATTTACCTACCTTTTCATCGCTGATAACAGCTGAACACACTTTTAACCTTCACAAAGCACAACTGCGTCCGTTTTCGAAGTTATTTTAATAATAAAACAACACTTAATCACTCACAATCACGGCAAATGCTAACAAAAATTGTAAATCATAGAAAATTATATCATAAACTGAATGTAAACAAACAGAACAAGGTTATGTCGGTAATGGCGAAGCGAAGTTTTACGAAAATAAGATCGTCAACTTCAGCCCACTCACGCGCCACTGAATGTAACTCGCCACCTGTACATGGGACAATTGCATTCGTTTCCGAATTTATTATGATAATAAAAACACTCAATAACTTATAATCACAGCAAAAATGCAATACACCAATAATTCGCTCAAAACAAACTGAATATTATGTTTATGGCGGGAGGTATCACGGGCCACAGATTATCTATTATTTACTACTTATATTAGTATGGCGCAGTAATGAAGTTCGTCCTAGCTGCTATGCTAGCTACCCGCTTGTACCTATACTCATGAAGTACGCTGGGCGTATTCGGTCGAATATTTGCAACAATTACATATCAATAGATGTGTAATCTATCCATAGCAATTTGTTCTAAAAACTTGAGACAGGGACAATAAAAATAACGCCAAGTGTACGCACAATGAGTGCGAGCGAGATGTCCGCATTATCGTCGCGATGTGCGACCGACGCACGCGTGAAGATGCGGCGATCGGAACGAATGAGTAACATGAAGCCTGAAGGTCATTGCCACTGACCAGCGCCTCGCGACAAATAGCGCGCGAAATTTGAATGTTATTCTTATCACACGAATGATTGAGTTCGCTTCTTATAATTACTTATGAAGTGTGTTATTCGGCAGGTATGTATCTATAGTATTTTTATAGAGCAAGGCGTATGGGCTTGTATAAAAGTATCACCACTGCTGTTGAGTATCGACATAGGATGGAAAGAATGTGAAGTATAGGTACAAATACCATAGGCAAGACAGACAGCGAGATTTTTTTAAATTCGATTCTGTTGTTCAATAAACCCTTACAAAACAAATAGAAAAATATAAGAGTAGCTATGTAGTCATTTATTTGGATCCCACGAAGTATTTTTTTTAAATTCTTTGTCTTTATCGCCTTTGACTTGCCTGATGGTAAGCCCAGACAGTGTCTAAGATGGAGCACACCAATCGACACGACGGAATACAGTAAACTGCTTGGCTAAGATTTTAATGTACCTAAGGGTGGTAGCTAGCCAGATGTACCTTATTGATCCTACCACCAAGCGTGCTGGGTTTTGTTGAATACACGCGTCTATTCCCAGCATGCGGTGAGGAAGTTTTATATTCTAGCCCGTCTCCACACGGGATAAATATAAAGCCATAATCTTAATAGAAGTTAATATGACGTCATGATCTTCGACATTCCAAGTTGTTCTGGCTTGTGCAATTTCGACAGTTTTGAGGATATGCTCCCTAATTTGGCATAAATAATCCTTTGCTATCAAACTTCTATTATCACGAACTAATAGTACATAGTACTGCTGCGGTCTGTAATGACTGCGTTGCTGGCAGCGCTAATGGTGGCCGAAGACGCAGCTTAGCGCAGTTATAGCGCGGACAGCAAGGGCTACAATGACGACCAAGCTTGAAGGCCGAGAGCGTAGTTTAGCTAAGCTTGACACCATCATAGCGTGGCCACCAACGCAGTTATTGCGGACCAAAGCTTGTATAGTGCTTAACTCAAAAATTCTTGTAATGTTGTCATTATTTTGACAACAAATTCTGAATAAAATCCTTTTGAACCTATTTTTGAAACAAAACTCGACAATAATGGATTTTCAAAGGAAATTGGTGGTGGCTAAAACTCACCAGCAATGAGATTCCATACAACTTTGCCGGCACCTATTAAAGTAGCGCGGAAAGATCGACTTTACTCAAAGAAGGTTGTAAAAATGATCACATTACAAAAAATTTTGACTAAAGATTCAATGTGTTCCGATTTCATGCGGTTTAAAAATAAATAAAATATTTTAATATTAATAAGGAGTGCTTGACAGACCGTCACATAATAATTACAGAAGATACGAAATAAAATTGAAATAAACGAGATTCATAGCGAATAAGATTGTCAAATATTAAAATATCATCGATACGGAATCAGATCAGTGCTGTCGGTAATGATTACCGGTTAAATTGCTAACGAGAGTGGCGCCCTCGCTCGTAAATAAGGGAATTTAATCAATAAGGGATGGAGGGAGATTACATTCCGGTACCTGTCATTATAATATCAAAATATGGCAGAGCATTGAGATTGGAATTATATTCGGTTATTTAAGCACTTATTAGAAGACCTACAGCATGGCCACCGAGAGAATACATTGCTGACAGATCATGTTTCATATTATAATGTAAACCTACAACAAGCTACAATAAACTAAAATCTATACTAATATATAAAGCTGAAGAGTTTGTTTGTTTGAACGCGCTAATCTCAGGAACTACGGGTTGGAATTGAAAAATTATTTTTGTGTATTATGGATAGTCCATTTATCGAGGAAGGTTATAGGCTATATAACATCACGCTACGACCAATAGGAGTTGGAACATAAATGAAAAATGTTGCAAGAACGGGAAAAATGTCCACCTGTGCGAAGCCGGGACGGGCCGCTATGGTTAAATATGGCTGATCATGTATCCTCTTTTATGTCACCACATTTGTTTGTAGTTTTGTACCACCCATATTTGCAAAATAAATATCTTTATCTTTTATCTTTACATTTTATATTTATCTTGTTTCTTTATCTTTTATCTTTATCAATAATTTTTATCTTTATCTTTTATCTTTACCTTTTATTTTTATCTTTACCCTTTATCTTTTGTCTTTTATCTGTATCTTTTACCTTTATCTTTTGTCTTTATCTTTATCTCCTTGTGTAAAAGTTCGTGCGGGAAAGTACTACCACCACTATTACTGCAGTCAAGCAGCGTTGTTGAGTTTCCAGTTTGAAAGGGTACCACTGAGTTACAGGACATGGTGACTTTGCAACTTTGTAATAATGTGTATAGTCTGGCCATTTGAATCTTTACATAGTATAAAACAAAGTCGCTCCCGCTGTCTGTCTGTCCCTGTGTATGCTTAGATCTTTAAAACTACGCAAGGGATTTTGATGTGGCTTTTTTTAATAGGTAGAATGAGTGATTCAACAGGAAGGTTTATATGCCCCACACCACTATCTACATTGCACCCGTGCGCAGCCGGGGCGGATCGCTAGTAGTTTATATTGCAGCTGCAGAGAGAATATGTCCCTGATACTATTTTAACACTAAACTATTTTGAGTTTTCTTTCTTTCTTTCTTTAAAAAAAAACGTTGCCCCACACTAGTATTTCTCCTGTATCGTGAGTGCGTTTACAGACACAAATCTTCACACGCACAAACATCCAGACCCGGAACAACTATCTGTAGGCCGTACAAATATTTGTTCCGTGCGGGAATCGAACCCACGGCCTGTAGCGCAGAAGAAGACCGCTCAGCCACTGCAGAGTCGTTGACGTTATTATGCAACACGATCCGTCAGGAATGTATTGTTTCGGCGGCCGCAGTGTAACTCGCGCATCGCTTAGAAAAACATAGACAGACTAGCAAAATCAGTGTAAGAACCAAGCCACATCTGACGGAAGATACGTCACCAATCTTCCGCCGGTACACATAATAACATATAAACATCTTACACCGTACACATTTGACCAAAGATGTGTTACTAAAATTTCTTGAGTAAATTACGCGACGGGAGATCGGCGACGTATCTTCCTTCAGATGTGGTTTGGCCCTAATAGTTTTTACGGTCTCAAATCCTATTGGAGCCTCTGAAATAATTGTAAGTTTATAATAGTCCACAGGAACAGCTGCTAATGCTCGGTTCCTATTTTTCTTAACCAATAATTAAACGAGTGGCGTATAAAACATTATAATATTCAACTTCAACAGCAAAACTTTTATATAATATCTACAAGCACAATTGTAACCACAAAATACTCCTTTGGGACCAAGTTATAAGTTTCCCACTAAATTAGCCTCAATTGTACGAATTTCCAAGTAAACTGCTTCGAATAATCACTAATTGTAACGTTCACAAGACTTAACTGTTCAATTTCTAATGTTTTAATGTAATTACATACAATTGTCATCAAAATTAAGTGATGAAGGCTCCTCATCTACATTCAGGTCTCTATTGACAACAAATAATTAGACCAATTTAGAAATGATTGGACTAACCTGCAAATGATAGTATCTGCACGCGGCGTCCACGTGGGCCGGTAGAATAGCAGCTTATCAATACTTACACTTACAACACAATACAGGATGTAAGGATAAACACTGTTATCACTCAAACCATGGGTAGCACAACGACATAGCACTGAGTAGGTTACACAATTTACGCGCGTAAAATGATCAGCGCTCCGCTAACACGACACGAGTACATACGCAACGACGTGCGGTCACTAGCGTAACAGCGGATGACTGACTGTCGCCGCGCCGCCGCAGGCGCCGGCAGCGTGGCGCCACCCCCGCGCCCCTCTCCCGTGGTCAGATGCGGGTTTGTTGCCCTTGCGCATAGGGTGAAATGCTTTCGTGTTGAAATTGGGACTTTCTTAAAAAAAAATAAGGTTGCTATTTTTCATTCATTTTACGTTCTATAAATGAAACCAAACCACTGATTTCAAGGATAACGGTGTTTACCCTACCCTAACACCCTGTATTATATCTAGATTTTTGCTTTATAAATCTCAGTTCATACACAGTGAGTTGAAAAGTTTAAGAGTTTGTTAAATACTTTTTACGGAAAACTAGCGGAGAGTGCGGAGACCGATACATCGATCTTGGCAGTTGCGAACCAAGAAAGTATAGTTTTGTGTCGAGAATAAAGGTGTAAGACGACAGCGGGTCGCTACAAATTGACATTTGCGGGTAGAATATAAAAAAGGAAAATGTTGGGTAGCACTGACAGTTTGCAGCGTTTCATTGTACGTACTTAAAACTATGCTTTTATAATCATACATACAAAGCTCACGCCTGTTTCCCACTGGGGTAGGCAGCGACAATTGAACGCCACCTGTTTCGATCCTTACATACATTCCTCGTTTCTTCTACATCCATTATCCTTTTCATACAGTATCGTCGATTTACAAACGATAATATTTTTATCTTTCTGTTCCAGATCGTCAGGCCGTCACAGGGTGTGGTCGAGTGTCGCCCTGGCTGCGCTCAGTATGCTCGCCAAGGAGACCGGACTCACCGCGTTACTGTTCAACGTGGCCTTTGATCTGTACAGGTGTTGGAGTTCTAACAGGTAACTTGGAAAAGTTCCTTATTTATTTATTTATTTTTAACAAAAACGTTGCCCCACACTAGGGTTTCTCCTGTATCGTGGGTGCGTTTACAAACACAAATCTTCACACGCACAAACATCCAGACCCGGAACAGCTATCTGTAGGCCATAGAAATATTTGTTCCGTGCGGGAATCGAACCCACGACCCGTAGCGCAGAAGCCGATCGCTCAGCCACTGCACCAAACGTGTCGTCTATTATTTATAAATATATTCTATTATTTTTTTATTATTATTAATTTAAGGTGCCTACGATATATTAATTGGGCATTTTTAGTGGACCAATTCAGTTAATTAATCTGTCCGAACTACGTCAGATGATGAAATCGAACGAGCATGTAGTACATATATAACTCATAGTACAATGTATATCTACTATTCATTTCTGAGAATGTACAAATGCCTCGTAATGTAAATATGCCTTGTAAGAATTGTGACTGTCGTGCCAAGAATAAACCGTCTAATTTATTTCCCTGAGACACATAAACGGCGATGAGACACTAGGACCTAGTAGTGCTAGCAGCATTAGGACAAATCAAGATCTCCAGTCGTTCTACAAAAACTCTGAAACTTGACATACCTATATTATAAGTAAAGAAACACGTGTCTTGCATGGCATAGCACTTGCGGAAACACACAACCTGTTGCAAATTTTCCATCTGGTCGATAGGACCAATTAAAATTTTTGTGACACTGGTTGTGTTTTTGTTTTTGAACCAAAACCCTGTCTATTATAGATTCTCACCATCATTAAAATGGCGGTGGCGAGGGGACAGCTCCTACGGGCGGGTACTTCGGGCGTTAGCTGCACTGGTACTGCTGGCTGGAGCCAGACTGGCATTACTGCAAGGCTCCCTACCAGCCTTCTCGCCGCAGGACAACCCGCCTGCTTTCCATCCGTCTTTTAGTGTCAGGTAAGGTTTAAAATTTGAGAACCACAAACCCATTTTTTCACTTATCTGCTAGCGGAGAAGATTAGACACCATAATAATGATTCATGCTTGTCAAAATACCTCTGCGAGTTAGATCTATGTCTTTATATAAGTCAACCAAACAAAAGACCGGGTTCGTCATTGAGGAGGATTTAAACTCCAGAACAGCAAACAAAAATAATTTTATTGACATTCTTTTCCCTCAAATGATCTTCTAAAAAACAATTTCCTATGCTTTCAGATTGATGACCTTCTGCTACCTTGCCGCTTTCAACTGGTGGCTCCTGCTCTGCCCGTGGACGCTGAGTCACGACTGGCAGATGGGCTCGGTGCCTCTCATCACCAGCGGCTGGGACCCGAGGAACCTGCTCACCTGTGCAGCTTTCATAGCGCTGCTGGCTTTGTCATACCGCTGTTTGGTGGATTTAGAGGTACGAGGTTTTCATTATTATGTGACTGATGATGGCGCAACACGAGTAAAGGACCGTACACGCCTTCAAAAATCAAAAGCAGCGGTTTTGGACTGTTGATGGGTCGTGTGAAGCTGTTATGACGTTGAAGCGTAGTAGGGTACATTTAGAGCCTCCACGAGTGACGATGCTTACGTATGTCCAGTGCACTCTTGGCGTTCAGCCCCGCTATCAACATCGCTGACTGACTTATCTCTTCACCACGGCATGAGCTATTCTCACATAGCTCATGCCGACAAATATCACGAAGATGGGTGGCAGTATCAACCTTGACTGATAACATCCAACAACGGCCAACTACCAATCGTTTAGCTTACCCTCGGTTTCTGAAAGGCTGATCAATCGAATCTCATGTCAACGAATGTGATTGGTCGACAAAAATACTAACAACCAATTACATCACTTGACATGAGATAGACAGCTGATTAGTAAATTTTTGCGTTGACTACCTTTCAAAAACGAGGCTTTAATGGTACATCTCACCATAACTAATTAGCAGCAACATTCTATGAATCCTATATTACTAAAGACCTGGAAAAAAGTACATAATACCTGAATTATTTTTTTCAGCTTCAACGACACACCCCCGCCGTGGTTGGGCTAATGCTGCTGATCATACCGTATCTGCCAGCTTCCAACCTGCTCGTCACTGTGGGATTCGTTGTTGCTGAGCGGGTACTTTATATACCCAGGTAACTCCTGCCTACTAAACTTTTTATCTTTTCTTCTTAATCAATCATTTCCCCGGAGCACGCGGAGCTTTATTGTTTTGGCGTTTTGCTGGTTGCTCAGAAGTTGCAGTGGCTGGAAAAGCGAGGTGGGCTTGTCCCAAAAAACCAAGGCCTACTTACGAACGTTGTTAAGTATTGAGGTTTATCTCAAATGTTATTAAAGGAACAGGTAGCAATAGTAGTAACAATGCATCGATCGAAATATTATTATAAACGTCGATTTATGTATTCATCTGATTTGTCGAGCGAGCGACAACATAGATTGTTTTTTTTTAACCGTCGAAATCTATCATGGTTTTTGTTGACTTATTGTAGGCTTGTTGATTTAGTAGTTCTCCTGGTGTTCTTCTATAATAAGTATTGAGAAAAATAGGAGCCAGATACCCACATAACTAATAACATTTCTGCTTTGGTTAATTCCAGCGTGGGCTCAGTAATAATCACTGTGTACGGCGTCCAGCTGATGTGGCGACATAGCTCTGGAAGTAGACTGCTTGTCCTTGGCGTTGCTGTACTGGTTGCTGGTGGAGTCGCAAGAACACACCTTAGGAATAGAGACTGGAGGACCAGAGAAACGCTGCTCAGGTCAGTAGAAGTTATTGAAGGAGTGTTGGCGGCAGATTGAATAATTTGGAAAATGGTTTGTCTAGTTTAAAATTAATTACGACTAAACAAAGAAGCATGGAGTGATGGAGCTAATTGATTGTCATGAAGATGGTCATGTCTGCAGGCGCGATACGAAGACTGACTTCACAAGAAACTGTTAGAAACAAGTACAGTCTACAAAATAAATAAATATATAGGTTACTAATAACATTCTTATTTTAACAGAGATTATGTGTGTGGTGAGAGGCTAAAACTTCGCCATCGTCTTGTGTAATAAAACTAACTTATTACGCATACAATAATAAAGACATTTGCCTGCGTAGTGTATTAATATTAGTTGTTTGTCTGTATATCTAACTCTTCTTTTGACTGTACCTATAGCTATGTATTCAAAGGTCACAATTCAATTAAAATAAGTTTAGCTAGATGTTCCAAATGACTGAATACCTACCTTTAGTGCTTTGCAATACTAACGTTTTATTTACAAATTATGACAAATTGTTTTTTTTTTCAGAGCGGACCTCTTTGTATTGCCGCATAACGCCAAGCTGCATTATAATTTCGCGAACTTCTTGAAAGACATTGAACAACAAGAGAATGCCATCAAACACTATAAGGAGGCTTTGAAGTAAGTTTACCTATTTGTTATAGATACCTACTAAAGATTAGGATCTTTTAAATTTTCGTTTAAGTTATTATACTTTGGTATGCGACATGTTATCTTTACATAGTATAAAACAAAGTCGCTCTCGCTGTCTGTACGCTTAGATCTTTTAAACTACGCAACGGATTTACATGCAGTTTTCAGCAATAGATAGAGTGATTCAAAAGGAAGGTTTATATGTTCCACATTAGTATCTACATTGCACCCATGCGGAGCCGGGGCGGGTCGCTAGTATAATATAAACATTAGACAACCCTACCAATGTGTGTTTAGGCTGTCCGCTCATGAACCACTGAGACACAGTTTATCGCCATTTGTTTTAAGCTGTTGTCAATACACCAAACGGTAACTGCAGCTACAAAAAAAAAGCGATTTCTCTGAGTATCCCGAGTGAATTAGTCGCCCATGTGCAGTCAGCCTTTGGGATACAGACTGTCGTCCCGAGTCCCATGTCTAGATTTCGCTGTTTATTATTTTTATTTTAGTACTCTTACTGTTCCCAAGGAGGGTTGATGTCAGGCAGGCGGCCGGTCATAAAACAATAAACCAAAACCTCCAACAACATGGATTTACGAATACATGTTGTGCCGACCCCACCTAGTGTGGGATAAGGGCAGGGAGAAGAAGGTTTTAGTACTCTTACTCATTATTCAAATATGGTTCGAACACCTGAAAAAATGACTTTCCTGTTTCTTTAAGACTATGGCCCAGCTACGCAAGTGCTCACAACAACCTCGGCACGTTGGTGCTGGCGTCAGGACGGGCTGAACACCACTTCTTACAAGCGCTCAAGTACAACAGGGATCACGTCAATGCTCATTATAATCTTGCCAAACTTTACAGGTTCGTATTAGATATCAAAACAAATTTTTAGTCCAATGTAGATGCCAATGTTGGCCGCACTTAGCATAAGCGTAGTTTGCCCATTTCTATCCAACTCCTGGGCACAGGCCTCAGCTCAGAATGAGAAAGGTTTAGGCCTTAGTACACCACGCTGATCTGTTACGGGTTGGCGGACTACACACCATCGAGAACCTTTTTGAAACCCTCTCAGGTGTGCAAGTTACTTCACGATGTTTTCCTTCATCGTTAACACAAGTGATATTCTGAAGCGGTAATTCTGATCCGCACATGAAATCGAAAAGTTTGTGGTGTGGACCAGTATCAAAATCTGGAACCGAAATCCTTCCAATTTCGATTCTTCATGGAAGGAAATCGTTCAATCTCTAGCTTTTCACGGCACATTATCATTAGCCACACTTGGAAATTCATAATACACTTTTTGTTTTGTTGTCTAGCAAAGAAAAAAGTGTCCTTACCCCTTAGGGACGATGCATCTAGAAACCCTGACATTTTTCCTCAGTTCCATATAATGAAAAAAATCCTGCTTACGTCACCACAGGAAAGAGTAGTGCACGTGCTTACGTCACCACAGGAAAGAGTAGTGCACGTTCTAAGTTTATTTTATCCTTGAAAATTTTTATCGTTTTCCAGAAAGAAGAATCGAATACCAGAATCACTGAAGATGCTAGAACGTTGCATCTCTTTAGAGCCGAGGTTTGTCCAGGCGTACCTCGAGCTACTGCTGCTCAAACCTGAAGACGAGAAGAGGGGAGTGCTAGATAAACTGCTGGAATTGGAGCCAATGAACTGGGAACATTACTTGCTATATGGCAACTGGTTGAAGGACAAAGGTGAGTTAATGGACAAAAAGACGAAGAAGTTTTACAGGAACCAGCGGGTCCAGAAAGTCGACATTCAAAAATGTGTATTCCGGTTCCTAAGGGCGAAAACGAATCGTTTTGCTTACCATTTTTTATTGCCAAACTGGGCATATAATAGACTTGTAAGCAAATTTTACCCGTGATAGCTATTATAATATGGGAGGATCTAATGCAAAATTATACGGTGTCTTTGCTTCACTATTGTTACATAAGTCGTAATTTTATTTATTTATTTATATATTAATCACCAACTTGCACTAACAGTGGTAAGACACCAAACATACAAGTTATAGGCTAATACAGACATGAAATTAAAATGGGACAAAACTAAATATAGACGCAATAATAAAAAACTAAATGGAATTATACAAAATTAAATAGGATTATAAAAATTAAAATTTAAAAAAATTAAATAAAATGATAGTAGAATAATTATTAATAGTATTCAATTAAAATTTGTATATAAATATCAATATCAACAAATATCAATATACCTATATAGCAGCTATGGTTAACCTAATGCGATGGTACTAGGTGCGGCTATGGACTCCAGGTATCGTGCAGCAGTAGTCAGGAATCTCAGCTCAGTACTAGCGAAAACATGTAAAGACTCGTCATATAGTAAAATGTTGTTTATATGCGTGAGGGCTACGTACAACGAACTTGTTTTAAGGGTCGCGGACCTGATTTGAGGTACTGAAAAAAGGGGACGTTGCCGTGGGCGAAGTGTGTGTCGAATGGGTAAAGGGACGTTAAAGGAAATGAATTGCAATAGAAAAGAATTGAAGTGGGAACCACGGACCAGACGGAAGAAATACTTGACGGTAGCAATATTTCTCCTTACTTCTAAGCTCTGATAATTCATCATACCCAATATGAATGGTGTTGGGTATTAATTTTAACCAATAACGCTCGGTAAATCATAGGAATCGGCCATTAAACAGTCCTATTGCACGTTCCAGGTCTTCTCCCTCTAGCTGTAGAGTACTACACGGCAGCGATGCGGCTGTCGTTCAGCAGCACGCACGGCAGCGCGCGCGGCGAGGTGCTGTCGCTGCGCGCCGCCTGCCTCGCGCTGCGCACACGAGGGCAGTACAGCCGGGTGCTGCAGCTGCTCGTCAGGTAATACTTAGTTTGTAGTGCAGTTGGAACCATACAGACTTCGCAGAGGCTATTTTTTGCAGTTAAATGATAAAGATATTACCGATTGTTCAAGTATCGGAACAGACTTCTGCAGACAGTTCTATCCGAAATATCTTTGAAAGGATCAGTCGTGACACTCGTGACCCTCAATCTGAAGACATGTGTCATGCAAACGAGATTTAGTCTACCGTATGCCTCATGTATTGTGCAGTTAAGACCACAGTCATGACAAGGTTCACTTTATTTTCCTTTTTACTAAACCTCATGTTTTACACTACTATCCAGATGGCACGGCGTCCGCGGCGACGGTCAGCCAGCGAGCCGGCGGCTGCTGGCGGCGCGCGCGTGGCGCCTGCGCACGGAGCTCGCGGAGAGAGCCGCGCTGTACGCGAGGCCGAGACAGCAGCCCACACCAGTGAGTAGCTATCGACCCCATCGCCTGCCGGTTACCCAAAAACCTTCACTTTTTCTTTACGTTCACTGTCACCTCTGTATCACAATACCCATAACTGAATAAAATACAGCCTTTTGTCTGTGAAGTTGTAAGACTATGTGACGATTTTCAGCCTGTAGGTTCATCGGTGCATATGACGCACTTCTTCTTCAGCTTGTCAGCTGTTACTGGAAGAGAATACTTGAAATGAATACCTCAAGGCATTCATTCCACCTTGTTTACCATGATTGTGCATAAAGTACCTATAAATAAATACATACTTTAAAAAAATACGTTATCAGGTTAACAATATGTCATACCTTATTTGGTTCTTAGTTCTTTATAAATCAAACTACATACATACATAAACTCACGCCTTTTTCCCATGGGGGAAGCAGAAACTATAGAACGCCACATGCTACGACCCTTACCCTTTCGCTTCATCCACATTCATACATCTTGTCATACACGCACGCCGGTTGAGAGTACTACGCACCTGACCTTTGTGTAAAACATCACCAATAACATCGATGTATGTCCTTCTAGGACGTCCTCTACCGGCGTTTCCATTGACATCCGCCTTATAAATTCCTTTTTTTAATCGCCGTTCACTCATTCTCTCAACATGACCAAACCACCTAAGTATACTCCTTTCAATTTTTGTCACTACATCATCTTTTAAACCACAACTTTGTCTAATCTCAACGTTTCTCAATCTATCATTCAAAGTTACACCGCACATACTTCGCAAGGAACGCATTTCCACGGCATTTATTCTACTTTCATGCCTCTTCTGCCACGACCAAACTAATCAGACTAAAATGCAAATGAATTAAAGTCTTCTAAATATAATTTCAGATAACATCAACGTGTTTGCATCACAGCCAACTGGAAGTGACCGCAGACTACACGAACAAATTAAAACAAAACGAAGTAGACTCTAGATTATTAGGACAAAACACATTGCACAGTGATACCACCGCGGACGGCGCGGACAAAATTGTAGATAAAAATAATTGCCAAAAAAGCGAACACAGAAAAAAAAGTGTCTCGTTATCCAGCCAGTATAAATTGACGCATAATAAGTCAGAAACAGGACAAAGGCAGAAAAGCTGTCCATTACACAAGAAGAAAAAAATTAAAGACCCTGAATTATCGCCTTTTGTTTCAGACCATTTGATAAAGACTTATTAATTAGTTTTGTAAGTTAGATTTTTATTGTGGATACCATTTTTTGTGTTACTGAAATGGTCTTGGTAATATTATTGCCCTCATCACTGATTTTTTTACTGTCATCAACCAAAACTGCGGTTAATATATAATTCTCGTAAAGTTGAATAATAAATCGTTTTGAAGTGAATATGTTTGTAAAGATTAGCAGATTATTTAAGTAACACAAAAAACACATCGTCGTACACTATTTTTTAACGAAAAATAAAAGACTTTTGGAAAGTTATTAACTAGTCGATATTCGATAATATTTGTGCCATAATAAATAGTGTAAGATATTATGAAGTAATTACAATTTTATTTTTTATTTATGTTACGACACAACGGCAGTAGACGTAAAATATAAGAATCAAGTATTATTCTTCAAATACTTGTTTTACAAAAGGTTTTTATTTACCCAAAAGCATGAAATCCTTTGCAATCACGATACGGTCTACAGTTCTAATGCGGGTGATTTGTAAAATAACGGTCTTACTTTTTACTGACCTAGCACAGCATTGAATTTTATACTATAGTCTAAAACAGTTTTTGATCGAAGATATTATTTAATTTTCGAGTGATATAAAGATTTTAAAGTCGCTGAGTATTTGCACAAACGGTTGGGTAATTACCCCACGTTTTTATGAATGAAACGATACAATAAACTGACCTAATATCATTAACAATTGGAAAAAAAAACGAAACGGTTTAGTTTGCAATAACCTGAATTATTCGTAAATACTTGACACGAGAGGTTAATAGTTCCATTATCAAAAGGCGAATTGAATTAGTTACTTATCTTTTTATTAATTTAATAGTAAGTGTAATAAGAAGTGTACTATTATTGTAAATAGTAATATAATAAGTAGTAAGTTGGACGGTATTACGATTAACATAAATATCGCACTTTGTTGCTTTAGATGTATCGATTTGTTTACTAACACGATAAAATAAAATTATTAACAAATATAATTATTCCATTATTTACCCTTGATTTTTTCAACAATAACATCAGCATTTTATAGTGAACATAATTTTGACATATCAAAGAATTTAAAAATCGTACCCGGATTTATGACCTTTTTATTAATTATGACCCTTTTTATTAATTAAATAATTCAAATCAGTTTTCAAGTTTTATGATAATGCCCAATTTAAGACGATGGTATTTGTTATGAACTAACAACCGCCACATAGGTGTAAACGGATGAGCTGTCATAATAAAACGGTATTTTTCTCACTTTAAAAAAAACCTACCAGCAAAAAGTTCCTTCCGAAACGATTTCTACACAAGCCATGATTAGAGAAACTCAAGACCTATCTATAATTACTTCCATTGTTTGCTAACATTTAATAGAAATACCGATTGACCAACTTGACACTGAAACATAATGAAATTAAATTTTAAATTATTTGGACCCAACACAAGATTATTTTGCGCAATGTGCAGTAATGATTATGTGTGACATAAAACTTGTATTTTTTTATAGAAACTGCAATGCTTTTATTATGTGTTGGACTTTTGCTTTTTTAGTTGTCTAACAATATTAATTGAAAATTAAGTGAGTAGATTACAGTTGCAATCATCTAACACCTCAACGTAATGTAGTGTAGGTATTAAGTGATGCTGATTACACTAGATAATTTAGTAAGTAATCGTAATATGCTGGGCAACATTCGCTGTCACAGCAAAATTTGTTGACGAGACTTTGACGATAGATTGGCCTAAGATCTGGCTCCAAGAAGATTATAAAAGAGAGACCTTTGTTCAATAGTTGGATAACATAGGCTAAAAATTAAAAAGTAATTAGCAATCATGCTACATGGGAGAGGACTATATTCAGCAGATGGCTGTGGTAGGCCGAGTTGCTGATGATGAATCCTGCTACATCTAAGACCACGCTTCAAGGGGCTTAGACCATCGTCGATCTGATCGAAAGCTCAAACTCTAAAGTCGATTTTCCACGGCTTACAACACGACATGACAAGGTCACGACCACGACACGACCCGAGCGCCATATATTTCTATGTACCGTTTACTTACAAAGGGACATAATACTACTAGTGTCGTAGTTTATTTATCTATTGGACTGCTTTTATATTGTCCTGGTGGACCGTTTTTGCGTAAATGGGCAGTTATTGGTGAGACCTGAAGTGTCTCCAACCAATGGGGACGAAGTAAAATACTCACTTAAGATCACTACTACTAACATCATTAATACTAGTAACAACAGCACTACGGGCAACTCCTAATGGAACTCGAACCTCGGCTTAGGACGTTGCTAGCGGGAGGACTGCGAGGCAGCTTGACGGGGGTTGAATTAATGGTGTGACTGCGGAGTCTGAAGAGACGACCGGCTCCGCTGCGGCGGGTGAGCATGGTGGATCATGATAGTGTAGCAGTAAACGGTTCATAGAAATTATACGGTGCTCTGAGTCGTCACCACATCTCGGCGTGTCATGAGCCGTGAAATAACGGCCCAACTCAATTCTATTATTAAGTTTTTATAAATAATTGTGACTGGTCGTTTAAAATACGTCCAATATTTTTAATCAAAATAAAACAAGCAACTTCAGATAGGTAATTAGTTTTCGAAATAAATGAGAAAAAGTGCCTTGTTCTGTTGCGTGATATCAAGACGTGAGGTTGCAGATAATAACCAGCGCCAAGTACTTGTGCTCTGGATACCTGTTTCGTCCAGCCGTGAGACACATCACCTATATTATGAATATGTTGACTTATGATTTGATATATTTAGTTCTTTTTTTTCTGTTTCATAAGTAACTATCATTTGTGTTAAAATATTTTTCATTTCATTTCATTAGACTTGTTTCAATCAACCTATAGTTTGAATTTGCATTATTCAAAAAGCTTTAGTTTTCAACCCAACAAGCACAAACACACTATAGATTGCTATATGATGTGATCAGAACCAAAATGATCAGAATCAATTAGGTGGATACTTTTTTGGGACTCCATGTGTACAAGCTGATATATTAACGGATGGAATGTTATAGAATAGACCCCTAACCAGATTCACCAAATTGAAATGAAATTATTTTCAACACTCAGCTGTCAAATTCTATCTATTCTTTTTTTTGTGACCGGTATTTCCATATTTGACCAGTCACGATTCAACATTCACAGACAAATATTGAATATTTGACATCATAAAGATGCATTCATCTGATTGAACTATTGCAAACAATCGTGCGTGACGGCACGGACCTATTCTGCAAGGTGTCACTAAAACCGTAGCAAAATAGTGAACGTAAATGCTAATCTCGAAAACTTCTAAATAGATTAATATCGAAGTCTTTCGTGAAACATTTTGAAATTATACATGACATGATATATTAGGTATTAGTAAGTAATGTGAGAGTAAACGCCTTAAGGTTCCCCAAACAGAATTGTCTAAACTATTTAAATTCCCGCCCGAGAAAGTGTGTATAAACATAGCCACCTGACTGATGAATATCTACTACTGTTTCATATCTTTCAAATTATGAGTCTCAGAAAACAAGTAGGCCATTTTTTTTTTGTAGCCTTTTTTTTTTCTTTTGGCAATCCTCTTGGCTGTCCCTCGCCCGGGGTAGGCGACGGGGTCTGCCGGACTCTTACCGGCTAAAAACCCACGGTGTTCCTCCTCGTGACCGTCGGCCGGGGTCGCAGGATTCGCCTAAGCATGCACCGCAACCCCGGCAGGTCTTGATCCACCAACTGCTGGTGGACCTCTCCACTGTGGGGCCCCACGACCTCCTGAGAGACGCGGGGAGCACCCCACATCACTGGCGCTCCAGAACACATGGCACGCCTTGACCACCCCAGGGACCAAAGAAGCACATGGGCGCCAGACTACCCCGTGCCTGGGCACCCTTGGTCCCTCTGCGACGGGTCAAGTTAGTGGCCCCGTCGCTTACCACTTTTCGGCCGCAGAGGATAAGGAGAGCGGCCAACGACATACCGACACTCCTCTCCCTCTGCGGCCCCACCGCGTCCGCCATCTGTGGCGACCCCGTCAAGGCCGCGGAAGGTAGAGAGAGCGGCGCACCGCAATACCGGCACTCTGCTCCCGCCGCGGCCTCCACCCTTCAGCCGCGTTACCTTGTGACATCGCGGCCCGCCTCAGTTGCGATGTCGCCCAGGCGACACTGCAACCTACTTGGCCACTACGTCAAGGGCTTCCAGGCCCAAGCCCCGACGAGCAGCCCCTCCTCGGGTTCCTCTTCGCTTCACCGTGGGGATCTACGCCACGGCTACTGAGCCCCCCGCAACGACAATGCGGGAACCCACTGGGGGGAAGTAAGTAGGCCTACTTTTGTCGTAAGTTTCACACCCAGTACCTACATGCTGAGTTGGTGACCTTTTCGGTGTGGGATGTCCGCACAATAGTGGTGTAATGCAATATTGTAAATAGCTTTATTTTGCTTTTTATTGTTGTCTTATTTTTCTTTTTCTTTGTGCTGTTAAATAAGGTAATATGTCCTGTATTGAATAAATGTTTTATATTCTATCTCACAATGATAGCAAGTAAACGGTGAAGGAAAACATTGTGAGGAAACCGGCTTGCCTGAGATATATTTCTCGACAACATGTGAAGCCAAGTCAGAGGCCCATGGGCGGCATAAACTCTGACAACAGGTTAGTCACTAACCACACGAAAAGAAGAAGAAGTAAGTACCGTTACCGTAGGTGAGAATACTATTTCAGTAAGTTATCTCATTTAAGCTGAAAAACGTGGAAAAAGAGCACGGAGCCTGGGTAGTTCTATCAAATCAATTAATAGCATAAACTAATTCTACACGTAAAAAAGCAGTCTGCCAGATAAAATAAATTGATTAGGTACTTTACAAATATTGCTAGAACTTTACCAGAATACGCGCCCCAGAAACTAGTAGCATTAATCAAAGTTAGCAAAAACTCATTGCACCAGGCTGCAGCCCCGCCATCTTGGTCAAGGAGAGACTGTGTTACGGAACCCTTTGCTGAATCAAATGGTCAAGTTAGTATGTTGAGGTCAGGTTGATATCACTGCGGCTTTTTGTGACAAGAATACCTATAGCTATCGGCAATTCAATATGGTATCAAGTCTAGTAGATAATCGATGTTTTTATCATATAACATAACATAATCAGCGCATTACGGACTGCCAAGTCATAGGTCCCAAGTTCGAATCCAAGCCACGCACCTCTGACTTTTCGGATTCATAATAATGCGTATTGTAAACCTAATTATCACTTGCTTAAAAACGGTAAAGGAAAACCTCGTGACAAAACCGGCATGCCTGAGAGATATTTCTCGACGGCATGTGAAGCTAAGTCAGAGGCCCATGGGCGGCATAAACTCTCGACACCAGGTTAGTCACCAACCATACGAAAAAGAAAGACTGTCCCACTGCAGGACACGGATCTCTTCTCAGAATGAGAAGAGTTTAGGCCTTAGTCCACCACGCTGGCCTCGTGCTTGTTGGCGGACTAAACACAATATCAAGAACTTGATTAAAGTTAAAATTAAAAATACAGATTACCATGCGTTCACAGTTATTTTACTTCTGACATTCCCATCGCCTCTGCCCGCCTCGCTAGCACTTAGAAAGACAAGAAATTAAGCATCTATTTCGGTATTAGTTAGTACCTAGTAGTCGCAAATAAATAACAAATAGGCGACCGTTATCTTTACATAGTATAAAAAAATAAAAAACATTTTAACAAAAATAAAACCGACACCAAAAAAAACGAAGAAAAGAATAAAATAATTACCATATTATAGAATTTACAATTTCAGAAGTAGGTGCTAATCCACGCTGAACCAAATTGAATGCACCGACTTCTGAAACTGTTAATTTTATAATAATTATGGTAATCATTTTATTATTTTCTTCGTTTTTTTTGGATCGGTTTTATTTTTATTAAAATGTTTTTTTATTTTTTTCATTTTAGTAGCCTTAATTAAAACATGGTTGGACCTACTAAAGACCCTGCTCGTAACATAATCACATCATCACATTATGCGTAATGTTCGTCATTGAGGAGTTCCATTGTCTATCTACGAAGTTCTAGGTCAGATCTTCACCAAATTTAAATGGGACCATTTCAAAAGAATATTCTTTCAAACAAAAAATAATATTTCAAATCGGTTCATAAATGAGGGTGTAGTGAGGTAACAAACATAAAAAACAATATGGAGCCGAATTGAGAACCTCCTCCTTTTTTTGGAAGTCGGTTAAAAACAAAGTCGCTCCCGCTGTCTGTACGCTTATCTTTTAAACTACGCAACGGATTGTAATGCAATTTTCAGCAATAGATAGAGTGATTCAAGAGGTAGGTTTATATGCCCCACATTAGTATCTATATTGCACCCGTGCGAAGCCGGGGCGGGTCGCTAGTTGATTATAAATTGTTTAGCTAGAGGTAAAATAACTGTGAATGCACTGCACAGTCACGTTACACGTTATTTTATATAGGTACATAAGTGTTATTGTTATTTTTTACTTTGTCCTCACTAATATTCCTTGTATCGTGGGCGAGTTTACAGACAGAAATCTTTACACGCATAAACACCCAGACCTGGAACAAGTATCTGTAGGCCGTAAAAATATTTGATTCGTGCGAGAATCGAACCCGCGACCCGTTGCGCAGAAACCCAATCACCTAACCATTGCGCCAAACGTGTTGTAATTCTTTATACCTATAACTACGTATGTAAAATAAATCATTAAATACAATTTGTTCTTTCAATAGAAAATAAATAACTAAATAATTCAACTGATTACATGCTGCCTACATTGGTTAAAGTTGATAGAAGCAAATTGAGCGAACCTACGCACACAATTGTTGTGCAGTCAATCAAAGAGATAAGTTTACAGGCAACTATTACATTTATAATTATGCGTGTGTTGAGTGGCCAAGTGTTTGCCATCGCTTGTCTCAGCGTGTCTTGCGTATAAAAAAGATCTTACACACACAATTACAATGACAGGTGCCTGCGTAGTGTATTTATTATATCCGTTGTTTGCCTGTATATCTAACTACTTCGTTGACTGTACTAGATACTTGCAATAGCAAAGGAATTTGAAAACCCGTCACAACCGTACATAACGCAATCTACGTAAATAACTTTAGTTTTTTTCCAAAATTAAATATGGTTGCAAGTTTAATTTAGATACTTACTTATTTTAAAGCAAGATCTCGTGAGGATTGTACCTATTTTTTTTAAATCTTGTTTGTTACATACACTCAACTCGCAAGCTAACTACTTACCTGTAAGTCATCATTTTAATCATTGTGTATGTGTACAAGTCTTGCGACACAATTAAGTTCCTTAGCTTGAAGTAAAGCCGTATTTACTATCATTGACGTCTTCAAAGAGATAATATTTGATTAAAAAGATAAGGTAAGGTAAAGATAAAGTAAGATGACACTCACTATTGTTCTGCTAACTCAGTGATTCACGCAAACATGCGTCTACGCATCTCTTCTGTTTATTTATTCGTAGATACGCAAAACCACAACATAAACCTAGGTACATACATTGTAATTTTTTTATATGTTTTTTTATAAACAAATCACTACAATTATTTATAGTAAATAGTAACATAATAGGAATGTCAACAACTCACATTGGTTATCTATCTTTTTAGAGTTCAGTATTTTATTGGTGTTCCTTATTTATCATAGGTACATGTTATCCCATGTGGGGATGGGCTAGAATATAAAACTTCCTCATCGCACGCTGGAAATAGACGTGTGTTGTAAGATTCAACAGAATCCAGCACGTTTGGTGGTAGAGTCTTTACGGTCCGACTGGCCAGCTACCACCCTCACATTTAAGTCCGGCGCCAAACAATTTACTTATGTTCCGTCGTGTATGTGAGAGCCAGAGGGGTATAAAAGGTCCCTCTATATCTTTGGTACTTGGATTTGTGTGCTTCATCTTAGATCCTGTCTGCAATTACTATTAGTTGCGAATAGCGACAAACGCAACCAAATTTAAATAAATACCTACTAAGTACTGAACATTACGCCACCTTACGCACCGATACAATGAACAGTCATAAGGGTATAAATATATTGATACCTATAATCACTACTTGATTATACCCGACAAGCGATGTATTAATTAGCCGGGGATAACATAGTACCAAAATGAAATTATAGTAGGTATGTACCTAGGCTATAATAATACTTCTATTTATTGTTAAATAACAGTTTATCGGATTATAAGTAATAACCGATTCTAATCGATACGATTATCGTGCTTTTCCTGAGATGGCCACCCGTTGTGTGTCAAATGCCGAAAATGTAAAATTAAAGGCATACCTACTTGTATAATTTTATCTATTATAGCTGTGTCCTCACGGCTCCGCCTGCATAAGAAGTTTTATTCCAGTAATAAATATAGCCTATGTTACTCGGTGATAATGTAGCTATCTAACGGCAAAATAATTTTTGAAATCGGTCTAGTAGTTTTTAAGTTTATTCGTTACATACAAATCTTTCCTCTTTATAATATTAGTATAGAAGTATAGATATATAATTATTGTATTATTGGTAATGCTCAATAGAATATCTGTCTTTTGTAAAAGAAAACAGGGTAGATCGAAATCTTTTCGTTTACCACTACCTGCGAACAATAAATTACATCTGCTGTCAAAGTTCGCGCATCCAAATCGTTTCGCTTACCATCATAATTGCTTACGCAACCGCCTTTAGTAAAAGTAAGATTCAATTCACGGCCGCCGTTTTCCCTGCGGTCGAAAAGTCGCGAAAATAATTCACCGACAAATACGAATTTGTTTCGTGTCGTTTGTACGCTTTCTAGATGGTGAACTACGCCTGTCATCAGTGCTGACCGTACCGCGCGCCCGGCCGCCCGTACACAACAAACATTTACCCACCGTGGCATATAAAAAGCTGATATCAACGCAACTGCATTTAGCAAGATCCTTTGTTGGCTAACGGTGAAAGGTTCAGAAGTATAAAACAAAAAAACACAACCGTTTCAGAGCATTTAAAGAACATAATGCGGCTAGTTGTCATCTGGCTGGTGCTGGCTGTCGCGGCAGCTGAAGTGGCAGAAGAGCAAGAGCAAGAAAAATATGTAGACGAAACGTATGACTCTGAAGGCCCCAGGTTTAAACGGGAAACTTATGATGCGGAACCATTGTTGGACCATAGCCGTGACAACTGTTGTGGTGAGGCTAGACGCCGAAGATCGGCAGAACACGTGCGAGTGCCTCGTCAGATTCACCAGTATGAAGTTTACGAGTTCACTGATGATGAGGAGATGGCATCACCGCCTTACGAGGAGATGCTTGCCGCGAGCGCCAACCACTACCACAAAGTGTACGCCCCGTCCCCACGGTACTTGAAACATTATGTGAATAGTGCTAACGTTGCTGAAGCGGCGAACCTCGCTCCAGTGGAACCTGTGGTGTCTGAACCAGTTCAGTTTGTGGCCAGTCCGCAGGTGGCTGTTCCTTTAGCCTCGAACCCCGTTCCTGTTGAGAACCCCATCCCAGTGCCAGTGTCTGCTGAGCCGCTGATTCAGGCTCCAAAGCAGTTGGCTGCAGGAGACTTGTACGGTGCCTCGACTGGTCATCATTCGAAGCATGCCCATAGTCAATCTCACGGTGGTGGACATGCGAAACATGGAGGACATCACGCAGAGCATGGTGGAAAGGTGAGCGATTTCATTGTATAGAAACTATTTAATTTTGTGAATGTGGGGGGAAAGCAAGGGCCGGTCGTTAATCCATTGTTCGATTCCCAAGTATGCTGTAAGAAAACCATTACCTACCTATAGTGGTTTTGTATTTGATATATTCACCGTTATCACATTGATCCAACTCTGTCATGACCTACTTAACTACGACATATCTTAGATTACGTTAAAGACATCATTTTTCGAGATAATCTATGAATGTATATGTTACTTACCTAGTTTTTTATGTTTCTCGTAAGCAACTTGTGTGAAACTCCTTTAGGTACATCCATCTTAGTTTAATGGGATATAACAGGCATGAAGGTTGAGACTTCACTTAGCAGCGACGCTAACTGCAGCGATTGAAATAAATGCACCTACTTATTAATATTCACGTGAGTAGCTCTACTATACTTATAGCAAAAATCGCTATCATGTATAGTGTAGCCACTCACTTAGTTGTATAAAAATACTAAGTACATTAAATTAATAGTGAAAAATGTAAGCAACAGTAGGACGTGGTGACATAATATTATTACTTTAATGAGATCATGCAGCGTGACATGACTTGTGCAACATGGAAGTGTTAACAAAAAGATCTTATTATGATGACGCTGCAATTTGTGTGAACTGTCAATTGGTAAGAGCATCCTGTACATGCTTATTCTTTAAAGGCGTCTTAAAGGATTGAATTGAAATGATAACACATCGTAACTAACCTATACCTCGAGAAATAACTATAATGAACCTTACCTGAAATATCACATTTCGCCGACATAGAGATCGCAGTATGCATAATATCATTGTTCTGATATAAGGTCTAGATGACCTATCCAGATTAACAAGGGCACGCGTGTACTCTAAACATAGTTATACTATTAACGTTATAAATTGACGACCCGTTTGGTTCAGTGGCTGCGCGAGAGCTGAGCGATCGGCTTCTGCGCTACGGGTCACGGGTTCGATTCCCGCACGGAACAAATATTCGTATAGCCTACAGATAAAAAGAAAGAAAGAAAGAAAAATAGTTGTTCCGGGTCTGGATGTTTGTGCCTGTGAAGTTTTGTGTCTGTAAACGCACCAGCGATACAGGAAAAAACCAAGAGTAGGGCAGATTAAAAAAAAATTGTGGCCTAATTACCAACAGGCCCTCCTTAGATGGCTGGGTAGCTGGATCCAAGGGCTTGGTACTGAAAGCGGTACTGCTTGACACGGCACTCATAGAGAGGATGTTCCTTTCTCTGTAGCCGTGGCCACTAGTAGCTTGGATTCTGTTCCCAATACTATTAATTATATTTTTATTTTATTTTTTATATTGTTGTAATTAATACGTAGACGAATGTATGTGTTGACATTCATGTTCCACGTTATATCGAAGCCAACATTTTCATGTTAACATTACAACAGTTAGATATTAGATAGACGTGTATGCTTTCATACATCCACATCAAGCGGATGAGTAGTACTCTAGCAAGTCTAGGTACCTGTAAAGTTGAGTTGACTTTATTTACATAAACAATAATTATAGCAAAAATAGATTGAATACTGGTACACCAAAGTATCTGACCACAGTAGTGTGTATTAAATAGCCCGAGTAATCGATACTGAAACGTAGTATGGTTGTCATATGAATTTAAACCATGAGGTAACTAATTACGAGATTATTTTAGTAATCTAGTTATAAATGTCCTTGACACAAAAGTTGAGTGTTTCTTGTAGAAAAAAAAACCTAAGAAATTAGAGTCCAGATTTAAACATTAGGACTGCAAGTTTCTGTCTGAAATGAACATTGGGATGCAATACGGTTAGCTTGGTGTTACCTTTCTGGGATGGTTAATAGGCAAATAGTCAATTTTGTTTTCGTTACGGTGTTTATCCATTTTCAGTAAGCAACAGAGAAACTCATAAATTTGTTGACTAAGTTTTCTCTATGCTAAATAATCACATCGGAAAAAAAACCATCACCGAAGACGCCTCTCAGTGATCTTATAAGCTCAATTTGTCGTAGGACCTGGGCATATAGGCCCTGTTGTGTAAGTTCTCCCGTTACACATCTTAGTTGGCCAAAAATATTAAGACCACACAACAATAAGGTTTGCTAAATTAAATTATAATAGATTAATTAAAGATCAGTTCACATTACATATTTCCTTATCATGTTAATTGATCAAATAGATAATTATAATATTAAAACAGCCTCTATTTAATTCAAAAATAAACAATTCAAGGTCTGACTGGCGGAAAATTGTTTAATTATTTAGAAGATAATAATTAGGTAACATTTTAATTGTTGCGACAAACAACTGATTAAAACCTTGAATTGTCATACCGATTAGATTTTAAATATATTGTTTAGGTGGAAATTCTAATTCAGATTTGTAGAATATAAATGTTGTTTTTGCTAGGATCTGCCTGCTGACTTACCAATTCTTTTCAAAACTTTGTTTTATTTAGGAGAATTCTAATGAATGCCAATAGTGATGATGTACTTAAGCTATTTTTGTTTGATAATTAGTAAACAAACCTTCGATCGTGAAACATAAATGTTTCTTTAAGAATCCATTAACCATAGATAGGTACACATTTTTAGAAAACCATAACTCATTCTTCAATGATTTGAATGTGTACTTTTAATCGACTGTAGATTTTTTTTGTCTATTTCTAAGATGGTTTTATCAAATAAAATTTCGCACGTTACAGACCTCAAAAGACTACCACCATAACCACTACGTAGATAAAGGCGGTAAAGGCTACAAGACTGACGAACACCATAAGAAGGAATACGAAGAAGCTGCGGGCAAGAACAAGAAACACCACGATCATGCAGGACATAAGGGCAGCCATGAGGAAGAAGCCTTCGGACAGAGAGGTGCCAAGTTTGATGAGAAGAAAGGACATAAGAAAGGACATAAAACTAAAGGTAAGCTTTATTTGACTACTAAGCCAATATGATAATAATTATGCATCCCAATTATAGCAAGTTACACAAATATCATCGTTGAGAACTGGGAACTAAATTCATTTCAGAACTACAAAAACTATGGAAAAGGTAATAAAATTTTAGTTGCAATAGAAATTTAACTATGTAAAAAGGAATTAAGGTTTCCAATCAAATTAACTATGTGCCTATTATAGCAAACTTTCAATTCGATCAAAATTTACAGAAACTTAAATATTATTATCACTGGCCATTTATAACAAATTGTTGATTTCGGAAACTATAGACACCTAATTACAAACAACTGAAAAAAATACTGTGGAGCAACATACGGTAGTATCTTCTATTATAATCAGTCCAGTTCCAGTCACAACTGGAATAATCAATTCTTATTGGTTGCCAATCACAGTATAAATGCCAGACAATTTACATAAGTTCGTAAAAAACTAACAAAATAGTAATGCGGGCACTCAATCAGTAAAAGATATAAAGACATTTTGATAAGATCAAATAAAAAGAAAAGCATGTAAAATAACACTACACTAATCGATTTAAAACGAACTGAAACAGTAATTTGGGCAAAGTCCCAACTGCACCTGTTAAACAGAAAATGTAACAATTTGCGGGCAAGTGAAAGCTAAGTTACGTAAAGTTATTTGTTATTCGAATTCAATTTCAATTGACCTCAACCGCAATACTACGATTTTCCATTGATTCGTTCACAAAGAAACACATTTTTTTTTATTCTTAGAATTGGTCGTGGTTTACCCCAGTTGCACCTGATCGTAAGCGTAGACCCTTCTAAGCATATAGAGGGATTCTCCTATTATTCCTCCAGATCTCACATACACACCATGGCACACAATAAACTGCTTAGCGCCGGACTTTGTGTAGTTGATAGCTACCCATGCAGACTGTAACACCAAGCGTGCTGGGTTTTGTTGAATCTTACAACACTCTCGAGTTTTCACTACAAATTTTCAAAATCTTTTTCATCGTCATTGAAAAGATTGGGAACAGCTTTGAAATTCATTGCAAGTGTACGTGACTAAAGTTCTATTTAATCTACCTTCACGCTCATTTCGGAAATATTGTGGGTATGATAAAAAATGTACTGAAAATGTGGAACATCACGATTTTGCATGTAATCCTTTTATAAAAGCTATTCATTTTTGTCGTAAACTTGTTACAGATTGTCGTAACCTTACTTATTGCCCTCAATAGATAAATATTACGTTGTCTGACGTATTGTTATGATTAAGTCTGAAATATTAGCCCCAGTTGATTTGTTACTGGAGTCATTTGACATCGAATTAAACCTGAGGTTATGCACCGCAAACCTACGTACTTGTATCTAATACTAATATTAACTACAGTAAGTACAATGATATGGTATGGCATTACAGTTTTTCCCACCGTTAGTATGTTTTTTATAGGCTCCCGAGGTCTATAATTCTCTTATCAAACTTAATAAGTATCTGACTAACAGTTCACCGCCCTCGTCCATGGCTATTCTTATTCAACACCATTCTTTGAGACTAAAATAATGTCAATTATAGCTAAAATATTAAACCTATTTCCTAATTAGTCATTACCGTACTCATTATCTCGGAGTCTGAAATTACAGGCAACGTTTAAAGATTAACCTTATTGACATCAATTTTAAAGCCACGACTTGAACTTCTTTCGTGTCCCCAAATAATAATGATCTCCATCACGGAATAATAGAACCACAGACTGACTGTGATTAGAACCTATTCTGTATTTCGAGGTCTCCGTACTGTCAATTACTGTATGAAATCTCCAGACTCAGTAGCCACCGAAAATACGCCAAAAAACTTACTGCATTCTTCTTAAATTCCAGGATACCACAACAAGTACCATAAGGACGAGTTCCACAAAGAACACAAATTCTACGATGACTTCCATAAGAGCGGTGAACACCATCGGTACGGCAAATTCAATGCCAAACACGCCAGCAATGAAAGCGGTAAAAAGAAGGCCCACCATGTGAACGCGGGACACGACTTCGTTGAGAAAGGAAAGAAGGGATACAGGTTAGTTAGAAATACTTATTTTACGTGTTTGAATTGTTTAGAACTAAGAACAGTAAGCCAGAATTGCGATTCTATATACTAATTCAACCCACATTCACCCACTGCTGAGTATGGGTCTGCAGGCTCTACTTTACACCAATTTATCCGATCCAGAGCCAGTCTCATCCATTGCCGCCCCACAATCCTCGCTATGTTGTCAGACCATTGCGTGGTGGTATACCTGAAATTCATCGTCCGTCTTGCGGCCATCATTCGGAGATTATTCTGCGCATGATAATGCTCCCTTTGATGACGGATGAGAACTGCTTGAAGGATGTAGCCCGTCAGAAGCGGAACAAAAGCATTTATTTGTTATGGAAGACTATTAAAAGCCCAATATTTAGCAGTCTTGAAACTGCAATGATGATTATAGTGCAGTTATATTGTAAAAGTTTAACACACTTCTGCTATAAGAAAATTAAAAGAACTTGCTTGACCAATCCTCAGGAATGGAAGTAGCAGTAAGATAGAAGATAACATTTTAATAACGAACCCGCTACAACATTTATAATTTTGTTTTAGTATTATCATAAATATCGTGAGAAAATTTTGTACAATGGGCGTGAATAAGGTAGCTGATTAAATTAAAACTTCATACAGCTCATATAAAATTATTTGCTTTTAGGTTTATTCTGGCGTGTAGTTTTATATCCTTCGTTTCTTATGTTTACTCATGTTGTATTCTGTAAATACTTATAGGTACTTTTAACTGTATCTTGTTCCTCGATAATAAAAATATAATCATTTCTATCCCCAGCAACAAGGGCCACTTGGATGCAGACCACAAAGGCTACCGCGGCAAGCACGGGCATGAACATCACAATGAAAAACACGCAGAACACGGCAAGAAAGGCGGCAAGGATGGTGGATCCCATTGGAGTTACAAGAAAAACTAGGTCGTAGATCGTAGGTCTTAAGAGTCAGTTTCTTTTGGGATTCTGTTGCGTTATATGCCATTTGGGGATGTTGTCTATTGTTTGGTGTAAAGAGTTTGAAGGTTCGACTTCAGTTCAATTTGTAAGTTTTGGCTTATTTTGCTTCTGGACTTCTACCTAGGTTTAGAAAGGAGGGTCAGAAAATTACCTGCAATTTTTTTCGAGAGTCTTATACATCCAGAGATTATATCCTATATTTTTGACATATTAAAGAAGACAATACTTATAAGTATAAGTCCAAAGTATTTTTTGCCGAGTTAGATATCTACTGAATTTACAGTTATAGCTGCTTCATGATCATTTTGGTAAAGAGTAAGTAGAAAATATTCGTAAAGAAAGATTAACTATAAGCATACCAAATCAGTTGTCTATTTGATCGATTCGACCTGCTGATTGTGTAACAACTAATTATTTCAATGGATTCTTAACAATCGCATAATAGTTCGTAATTAAACGTAAATTGGTACTGACCCGAGATGAATGGTGTTACATGTTACAGTCAATATTTGTTTCCAGTACAAAATCAATAAGTTCAGCTATATTAAATTTGGTAAAGATCTTAAAAAAGTTTTCCACTCTTCATAATAAAAAGAGCTCTTTAAATCGAAAGTGCTATTATGAAGCGACTATAATGTTTTCTGTTACGTTATCGAAGCTTTCGCTCTATAAAATTGATTATTTTCTAATTTCTTGGAAGATCTCTGCCACAACGTTTAGAGGCGTGACTTGAGTTTTCGTAAAACTCTGTTATTTTATCATATTGTGTTATTATAATTAGCCTGTACTATCCCACTGCTGGGCAAAGGCCTCCCTCCAGTCCTTCCGTCTGTCGCGACTCTGTGCAGCTTCATGCCAAATGTCAAGAAAGGCATCCAACTCGTCCCGATATCTTATCCGCGGTCTGTCGCGACCCCATCTCGGTCTCGGGGTTCCAGTCTTGTTCTATACGGTTACAGCTCTGTTATAGCGAAACTATGATTTTTTTTAGTTTCATTGTAAACCACTTGATATCCCTTGTTTATGCATTTTATACGATCCATGTATGATTTTATTAAGGTGTGATAAAAAAATAAGCAAACAAACTTTACTATCGTAAGCTTTGAGCATTTTCTTTGTCAATTCTTATTTTTCAATGTATTACTCATTTTATAACTTTCATCAGATTCTTCATCATTTTTCATTTCTTTTCTAAACAGTTTCTCTTTTTTTTACCGTTATTCATCTTTATCATTTCTTCTTCTAAATCCAAAGCGAACATACTCGTACAAATTCAAATTCCTATCACTTTCTTAAGTTAGATAAATCGAATATTCACCTGAACGCAAACATTGACCGTAACACAAACATTGATTTGCGTAACTTGGCGTATCGAATCGAACATGTCCCATGAATAGTGCAAGACTTTTTTGTTCGTCTGCACTCATTTTTTGTGAGTTAATTAATTTGGGAAACTATTGCAGTGGGTTACTTTATAGCTCCGTCGTTTGTTAGTAAATCTTGATCAGTTTATTTTTGATCAGAATGAAGATTTTGTCAGTGATTTGATGTGTAGGTATTACGTTACATGAAATACTTGTCGGGTAATGTTTCAATATTATCACGTAGATTATTCATGCTTATATTGAAATTGTTGTTGTTTGTTTATTCTTTGTTTTGTTTTGAGATACATATAGCTGTTATAATAAAGCTATGTCAAACAAAGAAACTTGTACATTTACTCGGTCAACTTAAAAAGTTTTCTATGTCCTAAATATATATTTTAGATTAGAAATCCTATTTAGCATTTTCAACACGCAATATATACTTATTTGCAATGGAGTTATAATATACTTCTGCACAAATATCGTTGTGACGTCTGTAGCTTGCCAGTCGGAATTTCAGCTTAATTATGTTGGCTCCACTGCCGATTCTTCAATGACTGACGCTTAACTAGTGCTGCTCAAACAGTGGGCGATTTTATTTCAAGTTTAGTATTAGATATCAGTTACTAGATTAGAAGTTGAATATCTACCAAATTGAGTAGAACTGCATAACGACGCTCGGCAGTGAAAACCTCGTAAATCCAATTTTCTTTAAAAGCGTTTTTTTTTTCTTTAGATTGATAAACTCCACGTATTAGTTCATCAAACTTTCAATTCAAATGCTTCTAAGCCATCTATGACGTACGGTGACAAACTTGTATAAACATTTGATCGGCCATATTTTTTTCAGGAGACGTTTTTTCTATCTCTTGTAAAAAAATGTATTTTACACATACGTGGTTTACATTGCCGGCCGTCGATAAAGTCTCCTTTATGGACACGTGGATCTTAGCGCCGAGCGTGATGCGTGATACAGGGCGTGAAGCGGACAATTCAAACATATTATGTGGAGCGTATATGGAGACGCGTTTTTCTGCGCGTATTATTTGAGTTGTTGTTGTATGTATGGACAGTACGCGGCAAAGTAAGCGGTGGAGTACGCCCCTACATAAATGAGGCCAAGTTCTGTAGTTGGATTCAAAATTAATAGGTAATGTTAGATATAATTATGAGCAGTTATGGTAATATTTATTATTGTTAGCGTTTTTGTATCTTTGATATTTTTTTATTGTTTTTATTAAAAGAAACATATAGTTGTAATTTGTTTTATTTAATGACCATTTCAAATAAAACTTGAAATTCTAAATCGAATAGTTTGTTCAGTACCTAGACGATAGACAGATTTCATAGAAAGAAAAAAAGAACAGCTGCAGGTTAGAATGGCGGTTTGCATGGCTCTACTGGGGGTTTCTTAGGGTCATTGTATTTGATGTAAACGGTAGCTTCGCGGTGGGGAGTTCTTGGGAAGAACACGCGTTGACCATGTAGGTCAAGGAATTCAGTGTAATTCATAGTCCAAACCGGTTTCATGCCACATTTTACGCAGATTTTTGACCTGAAAATGGGAATTGTATCAATATACAGGGTGTAAACGAATTCATGTAATTCCTTCAAACCTCGTGATGTACTTTTGACATAGATTAACCTTGCACGGGATATTTCTGCATTCAATAAAAAAAGTTTACAAGAAGTAAACATGTGTTCTTAACGTGAGGCATTTTAGTACCCCGAGCTAATTGCGCGGCTATCGCTTGCCGCGCGGTCATTTAATTTGCAGGGTTAATCTATATCAGCAGTACTCACGAGATTTGAAGGAAATACATAATTTCGTTTACACTCTGTATTTTTAGGGGCAGTTTCGGAAAATATATGTAAATAAATATTTCATTTTTGTGCCAAGTATCAAGTTTACAACCCCGGGGAATAAGAATTCTCAGATAAACTGTACCACCTCTTTTCAACCCGTTATGGATTAACATTTAAAAATTTCGTTCTTAGTTTGCGTTTTTGCTATAAAATACAGCTACCTATGTGTACTCTAAATTTCAAGGTTCTATCTTTAGCAATACAGGCTAAACGAGTCTTACATGACGACATGTTCTTTTTTAACCCGCTTCTTTAACATTTATTAGATGTAGTTTTTTTGCACAAAAACACTAACCTAAAAATATTTCTCTTTCTGTAAATAAACTTGACTGCCCAGTATAATACATTAAATTTTAAGTGTATAAACCTTTTTGGAGGTTTTAGTTTTTTATATTCTATATTTTACTCTTTGGTTGCTATGGTGACAAATAACAAATCCAATATATTGTTGTTTTTTTTTTATCCCTTGAATATTTTCGAACACCTTGATTTTTTATACGGCCTTGTCAACGGTTTATTGATTTAGGTAAATGTAAAACTATCGCTATTGTTGGAAAGATCAACAATAAAATAATTTACATACCTTTTAACTCCTTCATGGGATGATTAAGTTTAACTTACATGTAATTGCTGACCGACACAACTTGGACGAGTGGATCTCGCATTTCCTCAGCGCTTTTAAGTACTGCTTTTAGCAGGAGTGTACCCACACCATGCCCGGTAACATCTGCTGCTGTGCCCAGAATATCGACCTAAAGTAATAAAACATTATTATTATTATAAGTATTATAACATATACGGACAATAGTACTGATTCTATTGTGCACCAAGTAAACATAATAACATCACGCCTGCATTCCCCGAAGGGTTGGGCAGAGGTGTATAACAACACCATCATTTTGCTGTTATGTTGAAGTCCCATGTAATAGGGGGCGAGCCTGTAGCCATCAACCGGGCACAAAACCAATCTCCGGGCTGGTATTGAGGAATTTCTCACAGAAAAACCCATAACAAGGTAAGTTTGCTAAGGTGCCGTCTTTTGTCAGGAAATTTTAGTTCAACCTAATTTAACAGTTCTAATACTGTTCCGTCTCTCTCTTGTTTTATCTGCAAGTAAAAGATAGCAATCTTTTTAGTTATTAATTTTACTTGGTACATCTGCCTCGTCGGTCTAGTGGTCGCAAACGCGACCGCTGAGCATGGGGTACTGGGTTCGATCCCCAGGTCGGGCAAAGTGTTATTGGGTTTTTCCATTAGGAATGTCTCAGTAGCAGCCCGGAGTCTGAATTTATGCCCGATTAATGGCAATAGGCTTGCTCCCTATTACATGTGACTTAAACATAACTGGCGGAACGAGGGTGTAGGTACTAAAATCACCTCTGCTGAACCCTTTGGGGAATACAAGGCGTGATGTTATATTGTTTTATATCCCTATCATACTTCAATCAATGCATCTAAGGTCACTGTCCCCCCATTGGTATTGACACAACATAAACATAACCAGCCCATTACTGTCCCACTGCTGGGCAAGGGCCTCTTCTCAGAATGAGAAGGGTTTAGGCCTTAGTCCACCTCGCTGGTCTGGTGCTGGTTGGCGGATTACACACGGCGCCATCGAGAACTTTTTTTTGATGTGCAGTTTTCCTGTCAAGGTTTTTCTTCACCGTTAATGCAAGGGATAGCCAGATTCTCATCCGCACATGAATATAAAAAGTCAGAAGTGCGTGTAGGGGTCGAACTCTGACCCTTCTACATAAAAGGCAAGCGTTCAACCCACGGAGCAAATAGGCTATCACTGCTTACAAAATACAATACGTACTTGATAAATATATGTAACATTGTACTTTTTATACAAGTTGGGACTCTTCAGACAATGGGCGCAGAAGTACATCCTTTGTTTTTCAGGTTTGGTTGACGTGTAATTTGCCCATTGATCGAGCTCTTCGACCTGCCAGGGCTCAATCCTATTGCACACGGCCACGCCTATCAGTTTGCGTTCAGATGTACGTTTTACGTGCTCGAAGGCCAAGAAACGGTCCCCTGGAGAAAAAAAAATGTGACTCCATTAATGCAGTTGATGATGGTACACAAAAAAGCATTGAGTCCATCAACCAATAGACTCAGCCTTGGCATAAGATTCCCTCACAGTCAATTAAGTACATACTTACGGTAGTCCCATCATCAAAGGGTTCTCTTGAAAGACATATTGTCCGAAGCCCCGACAAATGGTGACCTTAGACACCAGTCCTCTTACATCAATTCCGCTGCTGCCCTTCCATGTATGTAGGTCGTAGGGAATTGGTCGGTCAGAGACAACACAGATAGTAGCTTCTCGTGACAGCCAGATCACGTGAGTGACCTGACATTGATTGGCATACGCCACACATATACACACAACATACATCACATGATGTATCTGTCACACATCAAAATATGTATACCCTTCTACACACCATCACACTATTTTAGAAATTGTTGAATTTTATTAGAAAGCTAAGGGCTCGTGGCTAATTACCGACCGCGCGGATCATATGATTTGCAAGATTAACCTGCGCTTGCCGCGGTCAGTCCGTGGATGGGTGCCGATTCGTTACAAATCGAGACGCCTCCGTGCCTCGGAGAGCACGTTAAACACTCGGTCCCGGATGTCATATGAATACCTATACCTATGACAGTCGTTACGGGTAGTCAGAAGCCCGAAAGTCTGACAACCGATCTAACTTTAGGATATCGGTATTGCCCAATAACTGGGTTGCGGAAGTCTGATAGTAGTCGCTCCAGGTAAAATACTGATATTCAGCCGCATCTGATTAGGCTGGAAGCTAACCCCAACATAGTTGGGAAAAGGTTAGGCAGAACGATGGTGAACTTTTAGGTTCGGTCAGTTAGCTGAAGGACTCACACACCATGAAGCCTCGGATGTCGATCATCGAGGTTGTCAAACGAATAGTTAGTGTTATTCATTGCAGTACCTATTTTTTCTTCAAACCGACGCGCCGTTTGGTCCTATGTTCAGAATTTAGGAAAATTGGCATAATTATTTTAACTAGTGGTCGCCCAGTGGTCGAAATCCGATCATAATTCATTTAAATTTTAAGTTTGAACGTTATAAAGGTTCTATTGTCTAAGACTAAGCAAGGGATAAGAAAAACAGCATGAATCGTAGATAATGGGCGACTGAAAGCAAGCATGCAAAAACCGGCCAAGTGCGAGTCGGACTCGCGCACGAAGGGTTCCGTACCATTATCTATAAAAACGGCAAAAGAATCACGTTTGTTATATGAGAGCCCCCCTTAAATATTTGTTTTATTTTAATTATTTATTTTTAAAGTGAATATATAACTAAATATTCTGTGAATATTTCATGCGTCTACCTGTTGCCGTTATCAATATCGAGCAAAAACGAGTAAAGAAATCACGTTTGTTGTATTGGAGCCCTTTAAATATTTATTTTATTCTATTTGTTATTATAGCGGCAACAGAAGTACATCATCTGTGAAAATTTCAACTGTCCAACTATCACGGTTCATGAGATACAGCCTGGTGACAGTCGGATGGACAGACGGACCGACGGACGGACAGCGGAGTCTTAGTAATAGGGTCCCGTTTTACCCTTTGGGTACGGAACCCTAAAAAATTACAGTGAAAAAATATTACTACTGATGAATCCATAAGCTTTGGCTTCTGTTGTCAAACTTTGTTGTTATTGAAAATATCACAAATCTTGACGTAGCTGAGAAGAGCGCGGGAAGGGAATTTCAAGCAAAGTTATATTTTTATACCATGGCAGCCATTATGATTGGGGAAAATAATTATACTTTATGTTGCATTTCCCCTAACAATAAGGTTAGTATCCCCTAAATTCTTCAGAGACAATTCTTAAGCCATGACGTCATTCATGGACACACAGTTGTTAGCCGAATAGTTGGAAATTTACAAATACCTATTTATGCCAGTATTTATAACGAACTAGCTTTTGCCCGCAGCTTCACTTGCGTGAAGTTTGAAATCCTCGTTAAGCCCATTTTAAAGTGACATTTTAAAATCCAAAACTTACATACAAACTTCAACCCCCCATTTTACCCTCTTAGGGGTGGAATCTCCAAAAACCCTCAAACACCTATACGTTTATTTCTTTCCAAAAGCCTAAATATTTAATTCCATGTTTCTCACTTCAAAAATACCAGATTTCTCATACAAACTTTCAACACGTATTTCACCCCTTTAAGGGTTGAATTTCCAAAAATGCTCAAACATGTGTACGTTTATTTCTAACCAAAAACCTTAATATTTAATTTCAAGCTTCTTACTTCAAAAATGACGGACTTACATACAAACTTAAAAACCCTATTTCACCCCCTTAGGGGTTGAATTTCGAGAAATCCCTTCTTAGTGGATGTTTACGTCACAAAATGAACCTACTGTCAAAATTTCAAGTTTCTAACTCCAGCCGTTTAGGCTGTGCGTTGATAGATCAGTCAGTCAGTCAGTCAGCTTCTCCTTTTATATATATATAGATATAGATAGATAGAAGATAGATTACCAAGTTTAGTGTATAGTGGGTTTTTTTTATTATTAAACAGTTTTAATTAGCTTCACTTCGTACATTTGTATATATGATTTTAATCTTGCGAATTTTTGTAACTACTTCTGTTTAACCGATTCTCCTGAAACTTCGCACACATTCAATTCCCACGACAATAAAACAATAAAATAATTTCAACCTTCAATCCTCAAATTCTTATGCTACAGGGCAGCAGTACTGCAAGATAAAACTGTTTAACTTATTTTTTTTAAGTGATTATTTAATAATATGAGCCCTTATCACCTGAAAATAAGCGAATAAATAAATAAAAAAATACCAGAAGAAGAATATTGATCGGTAAGTACTTCCAGATAGGGGCTATTGAGCTCCATCCACAGGCTGCTTATGGTAGGCTCACGGGGCCAATATTGCGAGTAGAGGAATGAACGAATCAGCTTGGAGTGACAATGGGACCCTCTCTCAATCTTCACGTTTTTAATGTCGAAACACTACAATTTAAGAAGATTGCTCCTTAAGATTTCTCTCAGGTATCGGCACGAGCTATACCAGAATAGCTTATGACATGGTAAAAAAAGATTAGCCCGTCAACAAGGTAGGTAACGTTGGACTGCCTGCCCAGGTTGCGCCGGGCTCTGCCGGGGTTGCGGTGCATGCTTTAGCGAATCCCGCGACCGCGGCCAAACGGTCAGGAGGAGGAACACCATTGGTTTTTAGCCGGTAAGAGTCCGGCAGACGCCCTCGCCTTCGCCGAGCAAGGGGCATCCATGAGGGTTTTCCAACGATAAAAAAGGGTGCGCCGGACAATTTAAGTACTCGTGAAGGTTCTTTTAATGCACCCCAAAGTGAAGGTTTATTAAAAGCCGGAGACAGACACTGGCGTACTGAAATGGCGTATATTCAACAGTAGGAAGGGTATTTTGCAGGAAACGATGGGTATAGGGTACTATTTGATGCACACTTGGCAGTTTTTACGTCCGTAAGTTGGAAGTAAAATACTAACCGGATTATCATCATTTTTAGCACAGAATTCGCAAGGACTAGATCTTTTAAACCTTTTTGCGGCGACGGCGTTGAAACTACCAATAGTGGGCAACCTCAGTAAACTGAACCTCAACATGTTCAAAGACTGCATTTTTATTCTTTTTCTGTTTCTATTTCATGATGAGTATATAGTTTTGCTATTTTTATTGTTTTAATTTTGATTAAATAAATAATTTTCTACATGATTTTGAGATGAAAACAAGTTAATTCAGATTGCTGACCACAGAGTATCTACTTTTTGTTGGTGACAGAACAGATGACAATTTCATCAGATTTTATTTTCATCCCTGAAGAAAAAAAAAATTAGAAATTTTAAACAACAACTAGCAATACAAAATCTTCGTTAATTAATTAGCAATTAGGAACATATATACAAATAAAGAAAAATATATCATAATATAAAACTAAATAAATAAGACGAGTTTTATAAAATTATCAATTTTGAATCGAAAGAAAAGTAAAACTTTTTTCGCCAATACCTGGCCACTGGAAGATCATTTCAAATTCAGAAACCGTATCGTTAAAAGTTAAAATCACAGAGTTCAACTAACTGTCACAGCAACCGTCACCATGCCACCATATATATTATAGTTTTAATTATTTTGAGTAAATTTTAAGTCGAATTAAAAGACCTAAACATGTTTAATAGACGTAAAAACGTTTTACAAATTACAAGAACAAAATAGGACTCATTCTCGGCTGCCCCACTATGTCCGCATTGACAAGTATGTTCAGGTTATTTACTGCGAAGCAGAGCGTCAGGAAATCGCACGTTGCGCTGAGCTGCCTCAGCGGACAACCCATCAGGATCTACTCAGACAAACCAGATATAAGCTCAATGCATGTCGTGATGAGTTTCAGCGTAAGTAAAAGAAAACACACATCATTCTTAAAAGATTGTCTGCCATCAATTATTTATTATACGTTCCTCGAAAATCCAGTTAAGTAGGATTTTTGACTATAATATAATTTCAGGGGCTTAACTTATAATATTTACAAGCAAGGTTGAACAAATCAAGCAAGGAAAAGGTTTTTCGTCTTAAAGGTTTGATAAATTCTACTTCATATTCCTTTCTACAGCTGTTGTACTTTTTGCTATGTTAAGTTTAACCATAAATGTCTGCTACACACAAACACAACGGGGTGCATTAAAACAGGCTCCATTTCTGACGAAAGGTCAACCCCGCTACCAACCTTACCGACTGGCTAAGCGTTTCACAAGGGCATGAGCTTTCTCAAATACCGCTTGTCAACACAACAGAAGGAGACTAAAAGGGCAGAAAAAGGCTTATTCTGGTTGCCTTTAAGAAGGTTAGACTAGGATAGTTACCCGTCGCCCGACCAGTAACAGGCCCGGGAGGATGGCGCGCCGTGTTCCGCGCGCGCCTCTCAGAAGGAAGTAGGGCAGGGAAGAAATTGCCCCACCGCTGGAGAGGGGTCCACCAGAAGAAGCTGGTGGACCAAGACCTGCTGGTGATGCGGTGCATGCAATAGCGAATCCCGTGATTCCGGCCTTAGGTTAGAAGGAGAGATACCGTTGAGTCCGGTAGACCCCCTCGCCTTCCCCGGGCGAGGTACATCCATGAGGATTTACCAACGATAAAAAAAAGGATATCTTGGAGAAATTAGCAGAAGTTGACGTCGACCGGTTATTTAAAATACTTATTATTATGTTAGAATAGCAAGTATTGATCTTCTAAACAGACTTTCGCTTATATTTCGCTATAACTTTATCTTTTTATAACTCAGCAAAAGTATCGTTTGCAGGGCACCGAGAATGAGGAGCGTGTGCGAGTGCGACGCGCGCGGCCGGCTGATGTGCCGGGCGTGCTGCGGTTCGTGCGGGAGCACGCGAAATCTACCTGGACTGGACTCGTCGCGCCCGCGTCAAACCTTGTGCTGTGCGATTATGTTGCTCGGGCACTAGCGCAAGGTATGGAAGCTCCATAGAGATATATTAAATTTTGACATTCGACCAATGTTATCATATCGTGCTAAGTGCTCACCTGCGCACGCGCAGTGCATTACGAAACTGACGCATTCTCAGTTGCTCGCTAACAAAGCAGTCTCGTATACTTAAGTATAGAATATATCCAACCATTTTATAGTATAAAGTTCCAAGAGTATGGTCATTATTGATGAACTCATCTATTCAATGAGTACTTACATATACAGACTCACCTTCTCCTCCAGGTCACTCATTACTAGCAGAACAACAGGAAACGCGACGCGGCTGGTCCCGAATTCGCGGGTTGGCCCTCTGCATGTCGGTGTGTCCGTGGGACGCCACGATGCTGGAGCGGTGGGCCCGCTGCGTCAAGTGCTCTCGGTCCAGGAGGTTGATGCATATGACCGCTCATTGTCTCCGCGCACCAGCCCTGCACGAAAAATATCACGTACATAATATATTGCAGGTGAACTTGTCATTTTACACGTCACCTTTGGTGGATAGTTAGTGTTGTATGCCCGGCAACTGGAAAGTGTGAAAAGAGTCTTTGTGCCTTTATAACATACACCAGCCTAGACAGCAATTTGCAAGTCTCCCTGGGTTTATACGGGATGAACATGCTTCACATATGCCGCGTTAATTTAGGTTAGAGCGACGCGGCATTATGACTACTAGAGTGATATCAAGCGTTCATAAGATAGATTGTGTTCAATCAATTGTGTTATTACAACAGTGTTCATTAGATATTGGACAAAATTCTCAGTCGGCTTCAACAAGAAGAATCTACCTAATTTAATATTCCCGCCCCAACACGCGGCGACGGCTGCAGTTACCCCTGTCATGGGCAAGATGCCGCTCGTTTGTAAGAGCTCTTACCGCTCTTTTTACGTCACGCGCACTGTAGCTATTACTAGTCATCCATTCCGCTATATAGGTCAATCAAAATTTCAACCTAGATTTTCATTTTTGTCTCAGGTAATGTTGATAATTCCTCATAACTATCCGTACACCGCAGAGATAAGTCAATTGCTGGCAAAACATGCGATACAGAGAGGCCGCGACGTCGGCTTCGAAGTGCTGCGGTTTGATGTTACTGATGACGCTATGTAAGTATTATGGACTGTGCTCATTATAGAACGCAGACCACGTTACGATGGGCGGCCAACTTTTCGTAGAACACTTCTTCTTCTTACTGCCCCTATCCCACACCAGGTGGGGTCGGCACTACATGTATTTCGTAAATCCATGTTGTTAGAGGTTTTGACTTATTGTTTTATGACCGGCCGCTTGCCTAACATCAACCCTCCTTTGGAATACTCGTGGCGCTGACAAAATAATTATAGGTACAGTACGCGCGCGGACTGAATGCATTCAGGGTCAGATGTGAAGCTCCGCACGCCTTGCCTTACACGCCGCAAAGGTAGTGCTGTCCTTGTCATCTATCAGCATTAGCGCATTCCCAAACGCATTCCTCAGCTCTGAATTCAGTTATCTATTATCATACCGAATTCAAAAAAGGAAATTGTCAGTATGACCTGTAGGTATTTTCACGATTATCTTGAGAACCGTTGGTCATAATTCGATGTGATTTTCACTGATCAAATAAGCTGCTCTCAGGGAAGGTTCTTACATAATATACAATTATTTCAAAAATTAAGTAATTCAATTCAAAACCTACTAATTTCATTTTGTACTTATGTGACCTCATGTCTATGGCATTACTGAACCGATTTATATTATTATTAAATATTATTTACATTTTCCAGCGCAATTGTTTTGGAAGAAATGAAACTAAAAAAAGAATGGCAGCTAACTTATAATGTCCTAACCAATACGCTAAAAGAAGTAAATAATATATCAGATTCTCCAAAAAACATAGACGAACCGAATGATGACACCGAGACCCAGGATGAAAACTTTGTTGCTGTGTACACGGCCATGACAACAGACAAGAGTGCAGAAGCAAGTGAAGCAACTTAAATCATTATTGTTAGGTATAAGAAGAATGTATAAGGGATGTATTTAAAAGCACTTTAAAATTACCTAATGAATAACAACTAAAAATGTTTAAGACACTGAAAAAATAATACACCTTTATATAATAATATTACATACTTATTTTGCTCTTTAAAATATTTATAACATTTCAAAAATAATGCTTTCTATAACAAAATTAATGTTTCGCACTATAATCAATTAAAAACCATTTAATTTTGTTTCTGAACGCACCCAATAAATGAATGGTGGAAAGTGATCGGCGAATCGTTTCTGGCTCGCCCGGCCCATGCGTTAAGGGGTCACAGTTCTAACATAACCTAACTTACCTTTCAGCTACACGATATCCGTTTGTCATTTTATTTCTTAATAGCTGCCCGGTGAACTTCGTACCTACCAAAAATTTTTTTTTTAATTTTTCCTATTTTAATTTTTCTTTCACCACCCAAGTATTGAGGCGAACAAAACAAAAAAAAAACAAATCCATCGACGCGTTTTCCAGTTTTTGCGAGACTAACGCACGGCAATTGAATTTTATATAGGTATATAGAATAGCGGTGCCCTCGCGAAGCCGCGTAAGAAGGTTTTTCAAGTGCCAACAACAAATGTAGAAAGTATCAACTCAATTGGATGAACGATGCGCGAACGCATAGCAGACGAACAAACAAACATTACTTTTTATATAATAGATTGCGGAGGACTTTGAATTTGAGCATTAAAATTATAGTGCAAACTATTATTTTTAAGAAAGACGAATTTAAAAGTTGGAAGTATTAAAATTAAAGTGCTAACTATTAATTTTAAAGTTAGGTAGGTATTCGTTTTAAAGTGGGAAATATTATTTTTAAAATTAATTTATACATATTTCCATGTATAATGGCGGCCTAATGACGACTGTACAGTAAACAATTTTACATACTTTGGGTTTCATTTTAATTTGGTCTAGTGGTAAAAGCGCGACTGCTGGTCGTGAGGTCTTGGGTTCGATCCCCAGGTTGAGCAAAGTGTTATTAGGTTCTTCCGTGTGGAATTTCTTAGTAGCAGCCCGGAGTTTGCATTTGTGCCCGGTTGATGGCAATAGGCTCATCGCCCCCTATTAAATGAGACTTAAACATAACAGCGAAATGAGGATGTTACTATACACCGCTGCTGCCCAACCCTTCAGGGAATACAGGCGTGATGTTATGTTATGTTCAAAAGAGAAGACACTTCGCTAATACCTTTAAATTAATTCTCCAACTCTACCCTTGACTGTATCTGTGTTCCTTATTATGAAACGATATGTACCTACAGAATAATTAAAAGCAGTTAAGCTACTTCCAGCAGCAGCGGTAGGCCTCGTTTATGGGGACGTTGGATTTGCCGCGCACTCGGCCGCGTAAGTACCGTCACAAATATATACAACTACCTAGGAATCTACTAACATGTTCACTTCAGTAGCTCAAACATGTAGGTTTTGCTGCCTGAAATCAGTGAGCAAAATGCGATTTTGCTCACTGAGTGAGACAAAGTAACTTTTTAATTTTTTTTTCAGAAAGCCGCAAATATCTTATTCAGCCTTGGGTTAATCATACAATTCGAAACATTTACATTATTTGCCGCCATTAGAAAGAGAGAGAGACAAAGACCAGCCCTTTCGAAGTTTCGATTTTGAATTCGACCTCAAAGACAAACACGTTCGGAATTTCGTACTAACTAAAGAAATTATGCAAAAAGATAATTATGTCTTTTAATGTGATCTATTGAATTTTTAACTTACTGTTGTATTTAAACGAAAATAAGTATTTACTGCAAATAAAACTGATATTTAACCTGTAAATATTTATTTCTAGTTTCAATAATGTTACGTAATATATTTTGAATAATAAAATATCATGGGTGCTATTTCCGAACACGTCTTAATTTAAATAAAAGAGCGGGAGTAAAATTTCGTGGCTGGCGCAAAGAGTTGAATAAGTTAAAAAAATATTAAAATAATCGTAAAATATGAGTGAAACCAGCGACAAGAACAGTATTTTAATACCGGAAGAGTTAAAACAACAAGTTATTAATGCAGAATTAAGTTTCCGACCTGAGAAGTCTCGCGAGAAATATCTGAAAGCATAACGCAAAACATAACGTGCATATTGAAACATAGGTACGCAAAACAATTAAAATTTCAAAAAAATAGAAAATATTAATTTAAATTAGATTTTAAATTTTTACATTATTTTGATTCACAATAAATAGTTATTTCAATATATTGCTGTTTATTAGGTATTTTATCTCCTAAAGTGTTCTCGCTGCTGAAGTGAAAAGTTATGTGTGTTACACGCCACACTCATTATTCAAAATCAGCACTCGCAGCAAAAAACGACTTTGCTCTCTTGTTGCACAAATAACTATTGTACTCCTCGATGGAGATTCTGACAAATACTTAATTTACTTGCATCTAGGTATCTACAGTATTTCCGGGGTTGCGGTGCATAGTTTTGCAAATCCTGCGACCCCGGCCGAACGGTCAGGAGGAAGAACACCGTTGGTTTTTAGACGGTAAGAGTCCGACAGACCCCCTCACCTTCCCCGGGCGAGGGACATCCATGAGGATTTCCCAACAAAAAAAAACCACACACACTACACTATAACTCTATAGCTGTAACTCCAATTCAGTTACTATAGCTATTGCCAATCGGCCAGGCTGCTGTCTATTATTATCGCCACTTTCCCTCAATTCATACAACCTAAACGTTTCATAATCAAAATAACTCGATCAACTTCAGTCGCCGACATATTGGGATAGGTTTCTCAAGTTCATTTCAAGTCTGCGGTATTTGCTCAATTTCATGCTGTGTTGGCTTATCATCTATTGAAATACTCGAATCATTTAAAGTAATGACACGTTTAATTTTCTGACAAGCTACATTTCAAAATATTTGAAGGTCATAGAAACTTGGTGTAAGAAATAATTAAGACTGTGATCATTATATTGGTAAACGTAACGATGATAAATAAAAGGACTACGTTGAATTTGGGTATTTATAGAAAGTCATTAACGATGAATGACTTGGTTTTACAGCGCTGCGGGGTATCTTAAATAACGTTTTGGAATCCTTCACTTTCACAAAGTTACCTCAGTACTTACAAGAAAATAAAAACTGTAAGAGTAGGTTCTATACCTATTTAAGTTACTTAAGAACTTATGACGATTTTCTTTGATTAGGTAAACACGATTTAAATATTGCCTTATCTACTCTATTCACATTTCCGAATATCTGGGTAATTACTTTTCTATTTTCTTAAAATTTTGTTGGATTATCATTTTAAAATTACACCTAACAAAATTCAATATTTTTATTCAATTGCAGAAAACACTTTCAAACACAAACAATTTTCGCTAATAGAAAAGACTTTAAAGAAATGTTTGTCGTCACGGTTCACACGACGTTAACCACAAAAGTGAATTCAAAGAAACTATTGATGAAATGGTCACAAAAACTCCGAACCTAAGCAAAGGTACTCGCGAAGAATCGATCATAGGTCAGCAAGCCGTTGTGAAAGACCAAGGCAGCCGCAATATCGAGTTATATAAAATACAAGATTTGAATTATTGGGTTGAGTTGCTACTGAACGGAACGCGTCAAAGCAACTAGGTACTTTTTGTATAACGTAAGATAAAAAACGTTATTAAGTAACTAACTGATCTATTTGTTACACATGGTTGTTTTTAGTGGTAATTAAAAGATGGTGATCTTGATTTAATTAAATGTTTGGAGTTTACGGCTGGACGTGTCCCTAGAATCAAGTGATAATTTTCAAACAGAAGTAGATATTTCAACAAACAAGATCTACTCAATAGCAGTAAACTTTGCAATACTTGGATCCGAAACATGAGACTAATAAGCCAACAAAACAATATTCAGCGATAATCAAAATCGACAAACTTTCAGAGATTCCACAATGGCGTTAAAATTCGCGTGTATTGCCCTTGGCCTGCTTCAGCTGGCCACGGGTCTGCCGACCAATTCTGCCAACATTCTTGAAGACCTCCTGATGGTCGACGATACCGTATCTGTTGGATCCTATATCAGAGAAACCAGAGCTGCTGCGGTAAGTTTTTTCCTTTACGTAGTACCTAGGGTAGGTATCAAACGCTTCCTATAATTTTGAGCCAGTCGCAATATTAATGAAGTTAAACAAGTAAAAATCAGTTATAGCTGACGAAAATAATTCCGACTGAGTTCTACTAATACAAGTAGGTAATGACGTAAAGACACAAGACAGAACACAGAAAAAAAAACAAACTACTTTCGTAATTTATACTTGCAAAAATTCAATTGTAAGCTCCTTACCACAAATCGATATCTATGCCGCCAACGCTAATCTATGAAGCCAAAGTATCAACTTAGGTACTAGTCATCTTTATTATACGTGTGAGAATAGTTACTACAATGTTCTAACAGTAGGTATGTGTTTATGTATTGTGTCTTCTTCAACATCCCCAGCCGGACGACTGGCACAAATCAGTGCAACGGGAAGGCGAAGGTGACATCGGATACTCTCGAAAGAAGACTGGTGGCGGCAAGAAGGGTTACCAACATTTTGACTCCTACCACAAGAAGGCTGGAGACAACTACGAGTTTGAGAAGCAGGATTCTTATGGGCAAGACGAGAAGGGCCAAGACGGAGCCTACAGCAACAATCATGAGACAAAAGGTGAATCAGAAAAGCTTATTGTAAGACCTCTGAAGTTCTTGAGGAGAGTTTTTAGATGGTTATTGTAATTCGGAATTTCGGAGCCTGAATTTTGTAAATGAAACATTATATAATATCTAAAACTATCTTTCATAAGATTGAAAATAATATTCTAAAATTTCAAGTTGTGATTTTAGAATTTAGGAATGCAAAACAAAGCGATATATTATTATAATTTAATCAAAAAGTCAAGAATATTTTGAAAATACAAACATTATTAAATGTTACCCCACCGCATTTAGACTGAATCTTAATAATCACCACACAAATAAAATTGTTTTTATGTCAACAAAATGAGAATAACAATTTAAAATGTAAGACTGAAATAAAAACCTAAACATCAGAATTCTTTTATTTTCCAACTTTTGTTGTTAAGTTAGCTATAAAGTTTTGTCATTTCAGCTGAAAGAGAACGGGAACCCGAAGAGTTTGGCGATGAAGATGAAGAGCGTCCTTTAAGGAAGCAGAAACAGCGCAAAGAGAATACTTATTCAGATTTTGACGATGAAGTGGAAGACCGACCTAGAAGAAAGCAGAAACAACACAAAGAGAATACACATTCAGAATTGAGGTGCGTTAATTCAAATTATTAAGACCTATTTCGAAGTTGTGAGACAAGCAGTTTTCTTCAACAATATTTACTTAATACGTGTTAAAAAAAACCAAACGCTGTTATAGCTAGGCTTACTTTGCCTGTTTATTTTCAGAGAGGGCCTTGACGATGGCAACGGTGGTGTCGAAGCCTATGGGCACGATCCTAGTGACTACACACTACCTGAAAAATACACATGGGGAGGCGAAGCTGACGCAGAGTAGGAAGACTCGCAACTTGTGAATTGTAGACTGATAGATTATTAAAAAAAATATCTTTTTCAATCCTAAGATGTACGCCATCTGTTAACGAGTATTAGTACTTCTAAGGCGCTCATTAGTGTGCAATCTCTCTGTTAGGTATAGTTAAGTTAAAGGTAATATGTAAAATATAAATAAAATAATTAACAATTTTTAAATAAGAATTAATGTTTTATTTTTTCTCATTTTGCATTATGGTATGTGCTAAACGGAACGTAATCGCGTTTTGTTATTTCATCTAAACTTAACACTTCAATTTATTTAAAATACTGATAACTGCTACTATGTACAGACTTACTAGGTATTTATTTTTTGTTTAATTTTATTTAAAGCTATAATTATCTTTAGAGGTAACATTTTTTTGCTTCAATTATTGCAAATGTGTACGTGTATCCCTATAATACAGCTACTAAACGCGTTTGACGTATGATGACAGCACAATATTTCTGACATTTGTTTTGCTTGCGCTACTCGTAGAAAGGTATTGTTCGCTTTTTCAATAAGACAAAAAACTCGAACATATTTCAGCTGTAATTGTGATGTGATTATATCCTGGCGCGGTGTTATAACATCATGGGGCTGAAAACCATAGACATCTTGGCGACGGTGCTCGTAAATCTAATACAATACGGTTGCTCGGGTAAGTTGTAAGTAGCCGACGATTATTTAATTGAATCAATTTATTCTGTGTTACGAAGTTTATTCTTTTTAACAGACCACATCCTGTCCTGCAATGTTTCGACTCTGGAGCCGTGCCCTAAGCACCAGAGGTGTGACGGGACTACGCATGAATGTGTGTGTATGCAAGGGTTTGTGCGCGTCGGGGATGATTGCAAGTCGCCGGCTGACGACTCAGGGTCACACAATGGCGCGACGGTAGCTATAGTGACGATATTCACGCTTGCACTCCTCGTAACGGGCGTCGTGCTAGTAGTTAGGAAGTATAATTTAGTTGATTACATCCGTCAGAAGATTGAGGCAAGACGAACACATGATGTCATGTATGAAGATGTCATGATCGGTAATGATGATCCACCGCTTAGTCCTTAGTTGCCTTGATGTTTAATATTTATTTATGTAGCTTGTAATTGTTATATTATAATGGAATGGTTTTGGATGTGTTTTGTTATGACAATGGGAAAGAATATAGCTATCTAATTTAGATTTGTGTTAAGGTAGGTATGCAAAGACTCTCTGATAGAAATGTTGCATTATTTTCCTGTTTACAACACAAGAATTGCCTCATTGAACAGGAAAAATTACATTATTTAATTTTACTACTTAGCATCTTGTGAATCATGGTTTTGAAGTAGTAAATGTATAAGCAACGGATATAAATGTTAGTATAGAGGTCAAAACTGACTGGTCTACAGCCAAATACCATTAGAATTACACCTTGTAACTTAACCAATTGTGGTTGAAATAAAAACATTCTAGAAATTCTTTTATATAGTAACAATTGACGAAAACAATAAAGCTAATAAACAAAAGTCAAACCATAAAGCAAATCAACATGCTTATTTAACCTTTTGAAAGTCAGAGCATAAACCCATTGGCATACTCGCCATGCCAAGGTAACTGTAATCTCATCGTTATTTCACATATTTGTGACATTGCTGTCTAAAAGGTTAAAACCTATTTAGTATGATATACTTTACAGCAAAAACCATTTTATAAAATAAACATGACTTGAGATGAATTAATACTCCATACTTTTATGTATAAATATTTGTACTAAATACAATTAATTCCTAGATCACGGGAAACTGAAAATTCAAGAAGAACTCACACAAACACATACACTTACTTTAGTATAGTTATGTCTATGTCTAGAAAAGTGCAATTGGCATCGAACCAAAACTCTGACATACTTTTATGAATAAGAAAGGTCACAAGAAACACATCCAAATACTAAGTGTTAAAATGTATTAAAAATAAATATTTTTATGTTGTCTTTAGCTAAGTGTATAAGGTGATCCAAGTTTATTCACACTCACATGGATAAATTTTAAAGCACACATAAATACACACTACATACTGAATATTGTTATTGGTAGTTATATCATGTGAGCAGTTGTTTTTATTGCCTTTTCAGCCATATACATTATACATTTCAGTTTTAAACAGTAATGTATATTGCAATAACATGGTTATAGCCATTATTTGATCATATATTCCTAACAATATGACCATCAACTGGACATGTTCCTAGAAATATAAAACAACACAAACGGAAAGTATCTAATAGCAAAAAAAAAAACTTGGTCAATTTCAGCACGCGACAACATCCTTAGATCGATTAATAATGCTCATAAATTGATTTATTAGTGTGATCTTACTAGTGTTCAGTGGCGTGCGTTGCATATAGGCAATTAAGCAGTGCCTGCCTCATAAGATTTAATTGACTACTCCATCTTTAACTATTACTATAAATAAAATAAGTGTATGGCTATGATTTCTTTAAGACAGAATCTTATTGAAATGGGCTTAAGCATACAATTGAAAGGCGACATCGCTAGTGCCTGCCTACCTAGTCCGAAAACCAATGCACGCCACTGCTAGTGTTATGATCATACTCCTATACAAAGTTATGAAATGCTTTCTTATAAGCATCTTCTGGTATAATATACTATGTATAATTGTATGATATTATGATCATATGACGGGTGGGTATACCTAACCAAGTTACTGCGACATACCTATACAAAACATTTAATTTTACTACATTGCTCTATGGTATTGTGTTGGGAATCTGGTAGAAGTATTATAAAGTTTAATTTAAATTGAATCAGCCATTATTAAGCAAACCCTATCCAATATAAATAAGTACTTTCTCCTCTATCTTGTATTAGTATAAAGACAAAGATACTTTGTTTGTTTTGATAGAAATTTAAATAATAATAGCTGATAATAATACTGATGTCATAATTTCACAATGAACTTTGTAAGTATGTGTGTATTTCATATAGGTCTTGAACTTTGAATGTGTGCATAAGAAATGCATGCTATGTGGATCTAATCACATTCATTATCTATGTACTGGTAAACAAATGACTAATTAATTATGATAAAATATAGATTAGTAATTGATAATATATACAATGTTACTCCCCCAATTTATCTATGTGATAACTTGTTAATAAGCGTGTGTTCAGATGAGGATAGTGTTAGGAAATAACAAAGAAGTTAAGAGCACATGTGGCTTATTTGTAGTCCTGGATGATACTACAGACATGTCTTGGTTATTATGTTGGCGTCACTTATATACTTGAATTTGTGTGCATAACCATCTTTCCTGTATATGTTACGTCGGTTGCTACGATAATTCGTATTGCAACAAGCAACGCAAAGGTGTACTACTGTACTCCCATAGTTTGCTGATCTCATGTGATGATTGCTAGAAATTAAAGATACCTCAACAAGGTTTTTGCTTGTTTTATTGACTCTGTTTTCATGTGATATCAGATGATGGAAACATACTAACATTGTCCGGGTCTGAACATGCCATTATGTTATCTTTACCCCTATAATACTATTATAGGGGTATTGGGTGGCCTGGTGTAACATGGATTGAAATTTTAAAAACTGGGAGGTTTAGAAGCTCGCATAGGTGGATGCTTAAATAACATCAGCTATGAGTCATGTGATTATTATTATTTATTGCAATTGCCTTTTGCAACAGCTCTAACCCAAAAAAATATTTGTGAGTACTGAGAGAAGAAGCACTGCAGGAACTAAACCACCTTAACAACTTTAGCCTAAACAATCAGCTAATCAATCATTATTAATGATAACGAAATTGTTTTCTAAACAGATTTTGTTTTACTTGTTATCTAAGTATTATGATGTCTCACAAGTTTATCATAAAATTGTATGAGACATAAAAATATATAAATGTGAACTTTATATATAAATTAAATGGGCCTTGAACGCACACAGAATTAGAATTATATGTATAGCTATATTATTACGGAAGATTCTCATTATTATTATTCTGTATTTACTTTTATTTAGCTTAAGCATGTCAGTAGCTAATAAGTTGCAGATTTTTTTATATACCTACCTATTCATTTTTATTTTTAATCATTAATCATTGTGCTCTATTTTAGTTTAGATCATGCTTAGATGTTGCTTCTGCTCAATTTAGCCAAAGACTGAATGGTGTTGCCAGTTATAAAAAATATATTTTCATAATTTATTTGTATATTTTGCTGTATTTATTTGTAATATTTTTTTAAATGTAAAATATGGGAAAATATATTTAGAAAATAAATAAATATGTATCAACATATAATTTTAATTACGTTTGCTATAAATTATATTGGATCAAGATAAAAATAACGAAACTTCCAGTAATTGCATGTATTTTTCAATTTTATATGTCAAATATTTTGTAAGTTTAATTAAATATTTAAATACCAAAGGGTCAAAGGGTTTGTTTAAGGTATATATAATTATTTGAATTTTAATTATTATAATGATAGATCATTCTGAATGTTAAACAATTTAATGAACTTTTAATATGAGCCTTTACCATTTTTTGGGAAGTCTTCTCTTTCTTTCTTCCTATGGTTATTTATCCTGGTTTTTCCAAAGGCCGTCTAAGTAATGAGATACAACTACTTTGTTAGAGCTTGTTATGGAGAAATATGCTCATTTCAATTCTACTACAGTAGAATACCACAGCTTTTAGGCGGCTTTTTAGTTCGATTCTTCGTTTTAAATTATTCGTATGAGTTAATTTTAAAGTATATTATTTGTATGCTTGTGAATAGCGGGTATCGCAGCTTTTGTATTTATAGTCCGTCGATTAAATGTGCGACATGAGGCTGTATAGTAAAAACTTAAAATCGTGGCCTGGCAACACAGTTGTTTGCCAAATATGACGACTGTTTGGGTGATGGTTATTTTTGATACTTTTTATTTCTTTTTAATTAATTATGATGTTCGTTTAGTGATTTACTGCAAAATAACTAGCATAGATACAGTCCGAGGTCGACATGGCAATTTTCTAGTCATTTTCAATACACAACTACAAGCAATAACGTAAGCGAGATCGAAATCGATAAACGCGGTCGACGCGGGCTCGTGAAGCGCTAACACTGAGATGGCCGGCGCTGTGCGGGGGTGCGGGGCGCGGGGTGCGGGGCGCGGGGTGCGGGGCGCGCCCCCTGACACGACTTGCGTCACACCCGATTGCCATGTCGACCTGTCGCGGACTGTACAAGTACCTACGCCTTTAATCGCCGAAGGGGCAAGTAGAGGTGTTCTTCCATTACAGGAGTATACACACGTACGTTTCGCCTCGAGTATTAAGTCCCATTGCAATTTTTCGGGCACAATATGGTGCTAGGTTGTTCGCCTCTTATGACTCGCTTGCTCGGCGACGCGACGGAGGGGAAATGTATTCCTAATATGTCGCCCTACGGACTTAAAAATAATAGTGATGTCACTACGATTTTTTATTAACTTGTACTAATTATTTTCTTGGTGTGACTATCTCTGGATTTCGAAATCCTTTTTATTTTCCCATGTAACACATTTATCCTACAGACTACATAATCTGTAGTAAAGACTTTTTGGATCGTTAATTTAGTATTGCATGTAGTATTAGTTCTTAAAATAATGTACACTTAATAATATCTAAATATATACGAAACTTAGTTCTGTATGAAATATATTCCCAGAATCTTATCTAGTTAGAGACCCCGAAATCTAAAAAGAAAAGTAACTACATCACAAATATGTAGGTACATACATTTCTTTATATTTTTCTACAGAAACATTACATGACATATTTAGACACTTTCTCTAGAGTCCTTCACACTTCTTGTAGGTAGATACTGTTAGCTGTCAAACACATTTATAACTTTTCTTTTGGTAAATATTTGCAGGGTTCCCAGTATATATTGGCAATTCATGGCAATGCTAGTTGCAAAGGCTATTGCTAAGAAAAAGTAAATTTCAGACTCACATTTAAGCCCAGCACAAACTAGGGACAGTCCTCGGCGTACTTTTATGTCCATGAAAATAAAACTTACAAACTGCATCGCATAACGCACGCGACGAACTATACCTAAGTACCGCGTACAACTGTGTCTTATTTTCACGGATAAAAAGTACGCCGAGGACCGTCAGTCGTCTGCGCTGAGCTTTAAATACATTTTCATAACTCGCCGCCTGCCAGAATATGCTAGGCACTCTGTACAACCTTAGGAACATGCACGACCATTAATTAGAAATACGACTATCTACTTTAATATTCTTCTCTACATTATTATTCCTTTACCATTATAATGTTAATATTAAAATATTCTGTTAAATAAGTATAAAGCTATATGTTAACTATTCCAATGTATATATATTTTATTGTGTATTTAGCTAAGTAAACTCATAAATAGTAAAATATTGAGGTTATATTTTTGAAATAAATACTCTGTGATACTGTGGATGTGTTTATTATTTTTCTATATATAAATAATATTAGCAATGACTTATAATCTTACTTATATTCCTGGTAACCCCAGCATATGTTTGTGCTAGGGGTAGATTCACATTGCAACGGTCGGGAATCAAATCACAGCCTCATGAGCACCAGTCCTATGGCTTGTCTTTTCAATATGAGAATACTCTCCTGAGAATTGGCGTCGCATGGAAACTTGTGATGTATTTCGTTATGTTGCATATTATTAAAATGAACGTAGTTATTATCACAGGACATTCGTATATAACTGAAATAGATTAAAACAGTTTATAGAGTGTAGAGGTCACCACAGGCGTATCCAGCCTTCTGAGTATGGCAGAACAAGATGGTGATTTTCTGACTAAGGCGGTTCCCCCACAGTGACGCAAGTTGGAGCTACACAGTGCTACAGAGACGTGCGTCTATGTGACAGCTGTATGAGACCCCGTACTATTCAGTGCGATGGTAAAATCGTTCTGACGCGTGTCGCTCCTACTTGCGTCACCATGGGGGAAACGTCTAAGTGTTAGTTTAATAAGAATAGACCTTTATGTGAGGGAAGCTTCAAGTCAGGGATGTCCAGGGGGTGGGGAAGAGCAGCCATCGGTCTGGGGCACTGAGGTTACTTCTTTTCGTGTGGTTAGTGACTAACCTGGTGTCAGAGTTAATGCCGCCCACGGGCCTCTGACTTGGCTTCACATGGCGTTGAGAAATATCTCTCAGGCATGCCAGTTTCATCACGATGTTTTTCTTCGCCGTTTTTAAGCAAGTGATAATTATACAATACGCACATGAATCCGAAAAGTCAGGTGCGTGCCTTGAGTTCGAACTCGGGACCTAAGACTTGGCTGTCCGACGGTCACACCACTACGCTATCACTGAGGCTTGTAAGTTAGATAGTTACCCCGCCATACATCAGGTTTGTCAGGTTTTTGAGGGAAGCTTCATCTCCCGTCACAAGTCTATTCTTATACAATTGTACTCTACATAAAACATTTACAATACAGTATACTCACCAGTAAAGACATTGAGGAACACAATGAAGCTATAAACATAAACTAGAAGGAAGTGAATAGTTCTGGTATCAGCTGACGTGTCGGAGCCCCACACCATCATGGGTAGCGTGAAGAGGATGCTCACGTCAGCCAATGTGAAGGCTTTGAATACTCGTATGATAGGCACTAAAAATAAAGAAAACAATATTTTTAGTAAGCATGTAGTTGTACGGGTTGATGTCAGGCAGGTGGAGGGTCATAAAACAATAAGCCAAAACCTTTAACAACATGGATTTACGAAATACATGATGTGCCGACCACACCTAGTGTGGGATAAGGGCAGGAAGATGATGATGATGATGATGATGATGTAGTTGTTTGGGTAGGTAACTAGGTAGTTTTCTTTTTAATTTGATGTCTCGCAGCTTTAAAATTGTTCATTAGACAGAGATTGCACTACTGAAAGGTCTCGTCATGCTTCGAAAACGTCATAGTAACAAGACATTACTCTTTACAATGCGCGTTTCACGTGACAAGGACAAAAAATACACCCCCAAACTTCGAAATAATTTAAAACCTTGTTTTTTTTTAAAGTAGACATTTGCCTATGTAGTGGCTGTAGAGCCGTGGGTACTTCAAAAGTGTTATTTATTTATTGAGTTTTACTGTCAGACATATTTTTAGTAGCGGTGCGCTAAATGGCTCTTATTGCCATCATCAATAATGGTGCCTATTCCCTTGTTTACCAACTAAATTTTAATGAGAGAATTGCTATCTTTTACTAAGGGGCAACGCTAGAAAAGGACGGTGATATATGAGAACTAAGTTAGACATGTCAAACCAGTTTACGCCTTGAACTTCACCGTGTTATCAGTCAACACGTTCTGACGTGTCGTCTAAAGTATGGAAATTTTAGTTCAACTAAGTTTGACAGCTTTTATTTACGTCCATCTCTTTCTAATTTTATCAGAGTGAAAAAGATGACAATTGCCTGAATTAAGTTTAGTTTGTGGAAAACACAATCGGGGCCAACGTCTTGTATGTGGTCCTATGGTGGACAACAGTAAACATTTAGAAAACTGTTTCGAGGAACTTACTAATTACCTACGTAATCATACCTTTATTTCGCGTTGAGAATGGTGTTGCCAACATCATTAAGAGGTGCGCTGTTGCTGTAAATACTATAATACCTGAAAGATGAGTTATTCACATGTTAGTTGATGTTAGACTACACAACAACGAAACTAGCAGATGGGGTTTTTAAATCTCCATAATACTTATTTGAGTCCACCTTAAATAATAATTCAATTTCAATAATGTGTTTTGCGTTCAATCGTCCACAGTCACTGACAGGACGAACGGCATAATTTTTCTAACAAAACAAAACGCTTCGTTGCCTCGTTGATCTAGTGGTGGCAAGCGCGACTGCTGATCGTGAGGTTCGATCCCCAGGTCGGGCAAAGTGTTATTGGGTTTTTCCGTATTGAATTCATCAGTAGCAACCCGGAGTTTGGATTTGTACCCGATCGATGGCAACAGGCTCGCCCCCTATTACATGGGACTTAAGCACAACAGCAAAATGAGGGTCTACTATACACCTCTGCCCAATCCTTCGGGGAATACAGGCGTGATGTTATGTACGAAACGCGACTACTTAATGTGGCATGCCGTTTCGTTCTATCTGTAAGGGCCGGGCCTCGGTCTTCTCTACCACCTACATGAGTTCATATGCCGACTCAATTTCAGCCCACATTTAGTCTTCTTACATTTATATACTAACCACAAAGTATAGACAGAAACTGTACATAGAAGTCTTTCTCCCATATAAACAGGTCATTATCTTCATCACTCTTCTCTTCGTAGGCCCACGCCCAGCAGCTGGCCTTCCAAGCATCTGGGACAGCATGGGATATGTTGATTGATATACTTCTGGAAATTTATAGTCACTTGATAATTTATCTATACTAATATTATAGAGAGGAAAGATTTCTATTTTTGTATGTAACAAATAAACTTGAAAACTACTGGACTGATTTCAAAAAATATTTTGCTGTTAGAAAGCTACATTATCACTGAGTAACATAGGCTACGGGCGGAGCCGTGAGGGTACAGCTAGTATTCAATAAACTATGGTTAAACAGCACATTTGGTCACCCGCGTGACGGCACAACGGCGCGACGAGTGTTCCCAAGGATGGTTGATGTCAGGCAGGTGGAGGGTCATAAAACAATAAGCCAAAACCTCTAACAACATGGATTTACGAAATACATGTTGTGCCGACCCCACCTAGTGTGGGATAAAGGCAGGGAGATGATGATGATGAAACTATGGTTAAACAGTTACTGTTATATTCAGTCTTATCTAGGTAGATACGAAACAACCCCAACATAATTGGGAGAAGGCTAGCCTGTTAGTTATGTGGTTTTATTTACTAAGAATACAGCAGGTAGGTTCAAAGGGAGTAAATGATGACATGATGGCTGACAAGGAAGAATGGAAGACAAAAACATATTGCGCCAAACCCAAGTAACTTGGAAACAGGACAGGATGATGATGATGAAGTCAGGTTCAAATGGTTACTGTAAAAAGACACTAAAAAGTTTCAATCTCTGTTCCTTACTTTGTCGTATTATAATCCAATGCTGGCAAAACACTTACTTACCTAAAAAAAGAGGTAACAGCGTCACCGTTGGAACCAAGTGATTTGATCAGTGCAAAGCAAGCCCTCTTATTTCTCACCCTACTAAGACTGATCCTTAATGCAAAATCCTGGGGTTTTACTAAACTGACCTGGTAAAAGGAATTTAGACATAATTATATCAGATACTCACAAATTAGTAGAATTGCTTACAAAACCGCAAACAGAGTTGACAGCTATGTTAAACAGTCCATCACTTCTCCACACCCCATATGTTTCCAACATTATTAGTATAATGACCAGCTTCCAAAATGCCTGAAATTATAAAAAAATTTACTAATTTGGTGAAGTCAACAGTGAAATATTATTTAATCAGTATTAAACATAATAACATCAATAAGTAAACTTCATCTGTAGATAGTTCCATAATGGGAGGTCCTACTGAAAACAAAAGCAGATGGCAGCACCACCGTAAGCCCTCATCACAACAAATTAGGACAATGTTAAATTGACCTTATCAATAATGTTAACGCGGCCTAATTGGTTGTGATAAGGGGTAACGGTGGTTAGATAAAAGTAAACACATTATGTGATTCCTGAATGCTTTACTAGCACACAAGATAATGATGTTGTCACTTCTCTTGACTTAGTTAACCTTTCGAATGTCATCAACGGCTATAGACGTCAAAAGAAAATGTGCTCAGGCTGCAAACAACGTCAATAGCCATCAAAACAGTACGATAAATTTGTAGCATATGTAGAGAAGTCCTCATATGTCTATAGCGTTGTATTCAAAAGGTAAAAGTCACTTTTATATCATCAAGGGTAATGGTCTTCTCTTAACTGTATTGTTTGATAACTAAAACTTAGCTATGTAATGATACCATGACGTAGAGGTTGTTTGGCCCTGTGTTTTGTGCATACATATATCTCAACACTTGGTTTTATTGCATAACTGCATTAAAGTTTGCTGTTTGTGCTCATATATTAACACCCAGTGGTTTTATCATTTAGCCACAGTTTAGTGCACAGACAGAAGCGCTGTGAACCATACACATATTGATAAAGAATAATAAAGGATATAAGTACTGGTTATTTTAAAGTTATCTTATTTTACATACCCTAAACTCTGTATTGTATAAAATATGCCTCTGTGCTTCTCTTGACATCAAAACCAAGTCAATCATCACTATGACTGGATCATATTCTATGTATTTGTCCACAATGCCTTTACATTTTTCCTGAAATAATATCAAAATCAAGTCTTTATTAAATGAAATCATTTATTTCACTTTAATAATCCACTGCAGAGAATATTTTGTAGCGAACTGAATATGCTCCTTAAATTGTGCGAGGAAACTCGGACTCCGAGGACCTCATAGAGGCCTTATATACTTGGGTCTTGGGGCCTTGTGTATTGTACTTTTTTTTAAATACTTCTTTGTTTTTATTAAACAAAAATACGTTACTCAGTTTAGGACTTGTTAATATTTACAACTTACACATTTTGTTAGTTTTAATACTGACGGCCCGTACGTTCTGTATAGTGCCCCGGCTGCTTCACCACAGTTCACACATTTATATTCCTCTGTTTCAGTCATTTATATTGTTATTAACTTTAAAATTCAATAAAACACGGAATAAACACTACAAAAAACCTACAATCACGAAGTTATCATTTTGATTTGACATGACAAACGTCAAATCCATGTCAAACTCAAATGTCAGTAACATTGACTAAAAGTAAATCCGTTCGAAAATTACCTACCAATACGTACAAAAATGAAAATAATATTCTTTGTGTAAATGAAAATAATATTTTAATTTATTATGTTACTTTCCTATAAAATTTTTAGGTACTTTTATTCATAACATGTTTAACCTGATTTGAGAAACAGATACTTGATAGTTCAACATATTTTGTATAGAGGTCACAAGTAGGTACGTTTTTAGCCAAACGCATCGCAGACAACAGAACACATTCAGTATAGGTGAGAGCCGTGATTTCGATTTTCGTGCAATCGTAGGTAGCGTAGGACGGCCTAGTCCTATAGCTAGGTGGACCGAGACGCTGCGATGATCTGGAGAAGACCGATTAGGAGAGGAGTATGTTCAAGTCAGTCCAAGTAGTTGACTGCTAGATGCCGAGTTGATTAATAGCTTGTTGAATGATTAAAGTTATTACAGTAACTGTACCTACAGTAAACAGTAAGTCGATTAATATTAGGTCCCCACCTATGAAACCAGCGTTTTGTATTTTTAATCAAGTTGCATTTTTCATACTAACATTATCTTAATTTATTTAACAACTATGGACACTAATGTTTTAAAACTTTTATGCACTAATTTTTAAAAACTAAGATTACATAGGCCACTTAAATTATGCGACAAAAATAAGTTTTGGCAAGTTAAAACAAAAGTAGTCGTCATGTCTGCTAACAAAAAGAGGAGTCATTTTTAAGGTATTTTTTATGTTTAGAAAACTGTAAGTGATAAGGTTTTTTTTACTATTGGTAGTTGTCTATGGTGGTCATTATTCGATATAATATCAAGCAATTGATGAATATTTTAAATCAAAGAAGTGACGAGGTTCTCTATTTGTGAGAAAAAAACGCCAATTTCATAGGTGGGGACCTAATAATTATTGGAATTTCAAAATTATTATCTCAGGAGCTAATTTTTTTGCGTTTTTTCATAATTCTATTCTTTAAAGAATTTTCTTTTCTATCGTAATTTGTCCCCTCGAAGCTTTGCGTCCACTGGGTCGGAATCGGAGCATACGCAGCGTAGGAATTTGTTGCTTTGTATTGATTTCTATGGTACTGCGTGCACTGGATCGGCAAATCTGCGCCAGAGACCAGTATTTCTGCCGATGACGTCATCCGACCTTTGACATGTTTGTGACGCTACTGTGCGCACCTACACTTGCATTTCACGATGAACGAAGAACTTTTAATCAGTTTAGTGGAAAGTTATGAAGAAGTATACAATCTATAACATCGCCACCATCACAACCACCAAAGGAGAGAATAATTATATTGATTTCTATGAAAATACCGATATTTTTCTGTGATCTCAATATTACCGATGCAAAATCCGAATGCAGTGGACACACCCTATCGGCATTTTATACATGCCTACGCTTTATACGCTCCGATTCCAACTCAGTGGACGCGAAGCTCAAGTGTCTAAGGGCAGCTTTTTGTAGCGTCGCAAACAGGTCAGAGGGCAAGGATCCGAATGGTGCGTTCACTGCGGATGACGTCATCGACAGAAATACCTGCCTCTGGCGCAGATTTGGCGATCCAGTGCACGCAGTATCATATAAATCAAAGCAACAAAGCAACAAATCCGTACGCTGCGTACGCTCCGATTCCGACACAGTGGACGCGAAGCTTAAGGAAAAAGTGACCGAAATGTCGTACCTATGGATAGTTGTTGGCCATAAGAAAATTGCTGTGATTCGTCACAGATATTTTGTTAATACAACACCCTTCCGGCCGTACCAACTGTTACTTCCGTTCAAATACAATACTTTTTAATTTTTTACGAATTTTAGAACGACTCGCGTGGAAATAAGAACGAATATAAAATTATATGTAGGGTAGTTGTCGGTCGCGGTCGGCCATTTTGCCGCCTACCGACAGTTTCACCGTGAGCGTATGTTCCCGTCAAGTAACAGTGTTTTGACGGAGGAACCGGTTAATTATATTTTGATAGAATTACCGAAAATAAGTGTAGTTTATTATGTGTGAAGTGTTATTTCTTAAAAATGTGGCAAAAACATCAATGAAAACCTTTACGAACTTTTGATGTGTTAACTTTTGATGTTGATGTTTTTTCGTATGTTTTTATAAATACATACCTATATACCTAATTAATTTTGATTTGAAATACATAGAAATACATAGGTAGATTATTTATCTACGAACATGTTTGATCAATAATTACTTAAAAAGAGAAAAAAAGAGTAAAAACGGGCGAAATTGGCGGGAATGTTTATAGGTCTAGTGTAAACTAACCTCGCATTGTATAGACTTGCCGTACAATGAGAGGTCAGGTTATACTGAGTATTCGGTCGATTAGGTCTCATTATTATCTTAACGCGATCGCGCGATGAGGTGATGTAAATATTTGTGTTTTGTGTTGTAGTTGTTTTTCAAAGTTGAATTACTTATGCAATGAATAGGTACATACTTTAATATAATTGTGATAGTGTTAAGTGTAAGTGTTGGTTTTAGGAATGTGTAATAAATTTGATAGTTAGTATCTAACAAAAGTTACAATAGGTATTTAGTGAGTGTATGGATTGCAGTGTAAAAAAAGTCGCAAACGTTCTACATTATATCGAGAAAAGGTGAATATTTCTTTCTAAATAGGTAGACCGTATATATAACTACCTTTTTTTTTTTTGGAAAATCCTCATGGATGTCCCTCGCCCGGGGAAGGCGAGGTCTGCCGGACTCTTACCGGCTAAAAACCAACGGTGTTCCTCCTTCTGACCGTCGGCCGGGGTCGCGGGATTCGCCTAAGTATGCACCGCAACCCCGGCAGGTCTTGGTCCACCAATTGCTGGTGGACCTCTCCACTGTAGGGCCCCACCCCACGACCTCCTAAGAGGCGCGGGGGGCCCCCCACATCATCGGCGCACCAGAACACATGGTACGCCGTGACCACCCCGGGGACCAAACAAGTACATGGGCGCCAGACTACCCCGTGTCTGGGCACCCCTGGTCCCCCTGCGACGGGTCAGATTAGTGGCCCGCCGCCTACCACTTTTCGGCCGCAGAGGATAGAAAGGGCGGCCAGGTACACACCGCCACTCCTCTTCCCCTGCGGCCCCACCGCGTCCGCCATCTGACAGTGGCGGCCCCGTCAAGGCCGCGAAAGGTAGGGAGAACGGCGCACCGTAATACCGGCACTCCTCTCCCGCCGCGGTCTCCCGCACTCAGCCGCGATGCGTTCCAAACGACATCGCGGCCCGCCTCAGTTGCGATGTCGCCGAAGCGACACCGCAACCTACTTGGCCGCTACATCGAGGGCTACCAGACCCAAGCCCCGACGAGCGGCCCCTCCTTGGGTTCCTCTTCGCTTCACCGTGGCACCGTAGGGGATCAATGCCACGGCTAATAAGCCCCCCCGCAACGACAATGTGGGAACCCAACCGGGGGGGAGGTATATATACCTACCTAGTGTAAGTTTACGCAACATTTTATAAGTAAGGAAGGTTTAATAAGCTTTATAACGTCGCTGGGCAGTGAAAACCTCGTAGGTAATTGCAATGAACGTAATTTTACAGGAGGTGATAATAAATGCCTGTTAAGGTACCTATAAGGTATAACGGGCTGGTGTCCGCAACTCCACGTCTGAACGCGTGTTTTGCGTCCCGGGTGGTAAGTGTAGTCACTCGATCCACCCTAACTCCTCGAAAAAGGCCAGCACACCCTTGATGTTGCTGACGATCTCTCGGAGAGTACCTGGGTTTCCAAAATACTTGACCCTGTATGTGGCATTCTCAGGGCAATTTAGTAGCACGTGGGCTGCCGTCTCGTCCTCCTCCATGCATGCTCTGCACTGTGGGCTGTCTGTAACTCCAATGACAAAGAGGTGTTTGTTAAACGAACCATGGCCAGTGATGTACGTACTACGCAGTTGTTGCTTTGACAGTCGGAGAGCTTTCTTAGTTAGGCGGCGGTCAATTGCGGGAAGCGCCTCCTTGGCCTGCCTGTTAAATGCCTGTTAAAAAAAAGTATGAAGTGTAGATGTAAGGTTCTTCTGTTTTATTATCTATTCATCAATCTATTTCATCTTAGAGCTGTGCACGTTTGTTCTAAATATACATTACAAGGTTTTTTACTCAACAAATTAATAACAAAAAATAAAAATAATTTGTGCTTTACGAGGTTTTCACTGCCCAGCGACGATATGGTAATAGTTGTACCTAATATATTTACATAATCTTAATTTTCGATGACGTATGCCTGAAAAAGTTTGCATAAGTATGCAAAAAAATAATTTGACTACACGTATTCTACACGTACTCTTTATCTCTAGAGCAGACACCTGACGGATTAAAAATAATAATTGCCATCTTTTTATTCATAAAAACATTGAGAAACTTTGAGCAATCATCACTTGCTGATGTTGACTGCACGTCCAGTTAAAGATTAACATACCAAAGTTATCTACCACCAATTTGGTATGGGACAACTTCGTTACGACATTTTTATCTTCCACCCTCACGTTTTCCCGCCCTATTTGTCACGACCTCTTTAAAGAGCTGGCCGTGCGTAGACTAATGATTGATGAATATTTAAATAGGAAGGTACCTATTGGAATTCTAAATATCGGCCCAAAAGCATTGAGCGGCATGTCCTAAATTCAATTTCTTTCGATGATCGCGTTAATTATATTCAGTAATTCTAATAAAAAAAGAAACTGCGGTGTATAAATTCGGCTTTAAGTAATATAGAACAGAGTTGAGCAGTGTCGATGTACTTACTTATCAGTCAGTAAAAACAAATGGCAACTTAGATAGGTACCTACCTATTGATACTCTGTACATGGCAAAGTTACTTACTTACTGTAAAAACCAGTCCATGTGTTGACTGAAAGAGTAGATAAGCGGAATTTTGAATCCCGATGAGCCCTAACTACTGTACCTACCATAACAGTCTCCAGAATGCAGAATGGATAACCGATCTTTTCAAGAAAATTCTGAACGTACCCTTAAGTTTTAACAAGCTTAAACATAAGATACCTTAGCAATATAAATGTAAATTTCGCCAAAGTACCTCGGTCCGAGAGGCCTACGAAGTGGCACTTTTATGAACCAAGCCTAAGCCGAATTTTAATAAAATAATTCAAGACGGCTACCATAAAAACGAACTTTGAATATGAAGAACACTTTGATGGCTTTTGGTTCATATTTTAAAAAGGTTTATATTAATTAATCTTTTTTGTATAAACTTTTTCTTCCTCCATATACTTACTTAGTTTTCCTCAAGGTTTTGCATGAGAAATCGAATTGCTTTGCTTAGTACGTTCTCTCAATCTTTAAAAACGTTGGTTCAAAGTCACTATGATAGAAAACCTGCATACCTAGAGTAATTTCCAAACCATTAAGACAAGTCATTGTCCGTTAATGTTTTTCTTTTCCTATTCGACTGCTTGTAGATGGTCTCGCGGACCGTTACTACGTAACCGGGCAGTTATTGGTGAGACCTGAAGAGTCTCCAACCAATCCCGACGAGAGTTAAATACTTAACCTAAGCTAACTACTATTACTACGTCTACTATACTAACATCATGACTAGATAGCAACAACACCACTAAGGGCGTCCCCTAGGGGGGACTCGAACCTTGGCTTAGGGCGTTGCTTGAGAGGACTGGGAGGCAGACAGCTTGATGAAGGCTGAATTAACGGTGTGACTCCGTAGTCAGAAAGGACGACCGGCTCCGCGGCTGCGGCGGGTGAGCACGGTGGATCAGGGATTGTTCGTTAATAAGATATTTCATGTATTTATAACTAAACGTGTGTATTGTTTTTACAGCACGAAGTGGTGGTGGCAGATCGTTTCAGCAGCGCGTCGAAATGCAGCAGTCCCACTAGGCGTACTCAAAAGGTATGTACGTGTTCTATGTAGCAATGAATACCTACCTATCAACCGTATTTATAATTTTTTGAACTATTCATTATTTGATTAATTTTCTCTAGAAATGAGACCAAAAGGAAATGAATATTTCTCGCTTCTCTATCCGCAATATCAATTTCGCATTTCATGAAAATGGCACCACTACCGAGCGGCCCCTACAAAACATACGTTTACACTTGAAGATTTTTGTAGCCTATCAAAATTATTCGACTGGATAATGTCACGTCCCTACTAAGGTTTTGTGATAGTTTTTAGTTTTATTTCATTTGTGATGGTTTATAATAGTTTACATTAATTTTGTATCCATTTACGTACACAAACGTCAAGATAAATCTTGTTTAGGTTTCTACCGCGGATCATAGCACACTTTCATGTTAGTTTTTTTATGTAACAACATCCTAAATAATCCCAATGTCTTCTAAAATTACTTAAGTTTGTTTCGGGGTGTCTTACCTAGCTCCACAAATCCTCAGAGATCACGACATAAAGATTCTCCAAACTTTTTCCCTATACAGATACTTGGTCTAAACTTCTAATTTTATTATCCAACATCAAATCCTAAAGTCCTTACTATTAATCTTAACTTCCTAAGCACATCGTGAGTTCTAAAGTGGCTTCGGACCGGTTAGGTTATTCCATTAGCGGCGCGGCGGTCGGGCACGGGCCGCGCGCGCATCGCTTTTGGGCCGATTTTAAAATAATTGGACGGCATAACTGGGTCATCCAAGCAGGGTTAACTTTGTGCACCAGTGGAAGATAAGTTTCGGGTACTATTTTAGATGCGGAGGTGAATTTTAATTTGGGTTAAGTTCGATTAGGTTTGTTTTGATTATGGCTTAGCAGAACTGTGCTGTTTTGTGGGCTTTGCGTAAGCACAGTTAATTTTCATTTAGATGGTTGTCTCACGGAGGCGACCTGTGGAATATAGACTTAATGCGTACAGCGTCAACCTGGTTATGGCGTGACTTACGAGACGTCTATGGTTAGCAGTGGATAGAAGGCAGGCAAAATAAATTCTAAATATCGATGACGAAAACAAAATAAAAAACCTCAGTCAAGGAGCATTTGTATTCTTATGCTGCATTGGTGTACTGCACCTACTATCTTCAATGCATTATTGGGAATTTGTAACACGTATTCAAATGAATCGAATAAAGTCGATGGCACCGAAGCGGTGAGTCTCAAACGCTAACAAATTGCGTATAATCATTGACAGTTTGCTACCCAATTCCATAGCAATACATAAATTACCCTCAGAATAAACGTTGTCAATAAGAGGATCGGAATCGACCGTTCCTTCTGTGGCAGTAAAAAGAAACGGCGTGATAAAAAGTTTTCAAGAGCGTGAAATGGCTCCTGAATTCATTATGGAACTGAGTTGAACGTCTTGACTTCCTTCCTTTAATCGATATGGTCGTCGTTACATTTTTTTAGATAAATTTTATCTTTGAGATGGTAGGATTCATCGTGTAGGTTTGAAAATAGTTGTAATTGTAGCTTTGATTTGAACATATCCAATATTGAACGGTGATTTTATACAGGGTGTAAACGAAATCATGTAATTCCTTCAAACCTCGTGATGTACTGCTGACATAGATTAACCCTGAACGAGTACTTATGGATTAAATAAAAAAAAAATACAAGATGTAAACATTGTGTTCTTAACGTGAGGCACTTTAGCGCCCCGAGTTAAATGACCGCGCGGTGAGCGATAGCCGCGCCATTCGCTCGGGGCGCTAAAATGCCTCACGTTAAGAACACATGTTTACTTCTTGTATTTTGTTTTTTATTGAATCCAAAAGTATACCATGCAGGGTTAATCTATGTCAGCAGTACATCACGAGGTTTGAAGGGATTATATGATTTCGTTTAAACCCTGTATTCACATCACAATTATTGAATTTCCAGAAGAGACTATACATTATTCCGAAAATCGGAAGTGTTTCATTCTAGCTTATACAATATTGTTGTTAGTAGAATGAGACTAGGTAAGTCTACTGATCTGGAAAGGAGTTAGTAAAAATGGACGTTAATAAATGCTTTCTTGCGCATTTTCTTGAAAAATGTTTCTGAAAATCCATTATTGTCATATCTGCTAACAGTTTGTTAGCTTGTTATAAGTTGAACAACTTAACATATTGTGATAGAAAGTCGGTTCACTTTCAAGTAGCAAACTATGTGTAATTGATTTTTTTACTTGAATATTTTATATTTCTTTCAATATACCTAACTTAGTCCTCGGCTAAGAAGACACCTTGGTTATCCTCCAGTAACGGATTTGATATCCTTGTATAGACACGTCGAATACTGCTCCTTTTTCATCTGTAAGTTACAAGATTAAAGGGCAGCATGATTTACCTGTTTAGTGAACTTTATTAGATACTAGCTGTTCTCCCGCGGCTGTGCCCACGTAAATAATTTGACTACATCGCCACCTATCGGATTCAAGCATAGCTACGAACCATCGTCATGACAAAACAAATATATTGTGTAAATATGACTTCAATCGGTAAAGTCGTTCTCAAGTTATGGCGTGACCAAGGAAAATAGGGATTTATTTTTATATAAATAGATTATTATCAACGATGTAGTTTTCTAATAATTAGACGACAGCATTACAAAATTGAAAAGCTCTCGCTCTAACTAAATCATACCTTTACAAAATATCTGCAAAACTCCACGATGAAGAATACAACCCGTTTTCTACCACCCCTGGAACTGTATAGAAACTCGAAAGTCCAATTTTCTAATGCGGTTTATAGCATTCACTGGACCGCAGCGCTGCGCTTCCAACACCGCTATTTCCTTTTACGTATTTCGTCCAATAAAGGCAATTTACTGACCGAACGCCACTGGACTTTTTCACAGATCGAGCATTTAATATTTATACTCCATGTGCTTAATATTTAGGTGCGCCCTCCGAATTAATAGCCCGGAGATACTTGGCCTAGTTTTCAAAATAAAATTTTCTTTTTAGGTTTTAGTAATGCTGTTAAAGTTGGGTCGGTAACGATGTTGGGTTGGAAGGCACGAGTATTGAAATTAAATTGTCGATGTTTTTGGTACATTAAAGCAATGTACGAAAAGAGGCAGATATCCGCTGAGCTAGGGTACATATTGGCGTTATAAAATAACGTTATTTTGTTAGATAGTGAAGGGCCCGTGGTTTATTGGCGGGGTTGGATCGTGTGCCGTGGTATGTTGCATACGTATTAGCAGAAGGCCCATATTACTAACTTTTTTTTAAAAAATCGCATTGAAATTCGGATTTGAAGGTCATATGGCCAGTCCTTTAAAAAATATTCAGCTGCTTCTTCTAAGGCTGGAAGGCCACAGTCAACATAGTTGGAAAAAAGACAGAGACTATTCTGTTTAGCTAACGCGGTTTTTTCTTTTTATTAGATTCAATACAAACAAATTATACCAGTATTTAACTAGGTACCTACGCTGCTGACTCCAAATATCACCATTCATTTTTATTTAGGTCACGTAAAAAGGATCTATTCTCTTACCGACAATATGTTTAAAAAGTGCAAAGAGCACAGTCATTCCGCCAAACGGTCTTCACAAAGCGGGCTCGATACAAATTGAATTCAGTAATGATTGTATGGGCGACTTTGTAAAGACTGCTTGGCGATGTATTTGAATAGGGTATTTTTTACGTTGACCTGATAATGTAAAAAATAGATTGAAAATATATATTAATGATATTTTCAGCTAGACTATTAGGAACTAGATTTTTTAGAGACATAGTCGAAGGATTAATTAGGTTAATAACAGAAGCGTTTCTGTTTACACTGACAATATCATTATGAGGATATCTTGTTTTGGAATGGACTATAATTTAGAGAGTAGTCGCTTCGTAATAGACCAGATAGGTACCCATTTTATCATGGATGGCTCATCATGGATGGATCGGCTACTTACGAAGTAATTCCTTTAAGCAAAAAATGTATAACTAAATGGTTATCGACCCCTATCGTGTGGGATCCAATTCTGTCATCGATGAGCTTACGAAAACTGTCCTTAACCATTCTCAAATCGACGGTTATATGTATGACCTTTCGACAGTCGGCATTAGTTTTACGTTCCATGTTAAGATCAGCATAGATAAATGTTCTAGCCATTACGCTTAGCATTTAGAGGAGGCACAGGGCTATTTCATTGCGATAAACATTTAGGTACTCACAGTATAAAGCAGTGTTACACTTCCGTAAGATAACAGAAACTGTAATGGACACGATTTGGTGGCAGGCGGAGCGAATAGCGGGGACAAGGGAGCCGGAGAAAAGAAAATATTGTTTATTGTCTACGTTGTCTCTGCGTTTTATATAGCTTTAATTATCTCCGGCCTCTTCTCGGGGATTAATTTACTTAATAGAGTTACTTAGAATAAACGGTGTCAGAACTTCAACATTTTGATGTGTCAGAATAATGTAATCACTTTACGATCCTTTCGAAACTAGATTTTTGAAAAGTAGAGGTATAAAATGTAGAAGTAAATTATGCTGTCCGTCATCCTGATAGGTTAACTTTTCAGTGACTTATCCGCTCGGGAGATCTTTAGGCGGTCCTATTTGGCAAATCGTCTATATGGCTGGTGCCATTGAAAGTGCTTTAAGTTAAATCCAACAAAACGCTGTTCGACCATCACAAAGGTAACACCAGATACATAAATATTCATTAACAATCGTTGCCAACAGAAACTCCCGGCTGACTTACAGCACTATAGCACTATGTTTTAGTCATTATCTTCTCAGAGAACTGCTTTGAGATCTCATGTTCTTACTAATTAAAATCGCAGAGATGCTATTAAGTTTTATTATAGAGAGAAGAATGCAAAGCAAAGCACTAAAGAAGTCGTCTTTGTTTGTGTTTATTATTGCAACGGATGATATAAGAATCTACTCAACCAGTTAGCGAAAGAAGCCAAAGTAAGATACACTTACACCTATATCACCGAAGCAGAGGTATTCTCCTATTGCAGGAGTCTGTACACCCACGTTTTGCCTCTTGTATTTAGTCCTAATGTAATACGTGGTAAGCCTATTGCCATTTCGGCCACAATTATCGTGCCCTTGTCTGGTAACGGAGGGAAATTGTATTCTTAACCCCTCCACCCCCCACGGATATTATCATAACTAGTACAGATACTAATTTCAGTGTCGTAGTCCCAGGCTTAGAATATATAATTTCATGTTCCATGTTACAGGTGATTTCAAGCGGATGGATAGCAAAATCCACCAGCTTACTTATTTAATGTAAAAATATTATTATATTTTAAAAGAGATTGACTCTCGCAAAATTGATGTTTAATCTAAGCACAGAAAATGTAACATAATACAAATTCTTCGCAAAAGAATACTCTTCGAAGAAAACGTTAATAAGAAACAATAAACTATACAACATTCTGAAATTAAAACAGAAACCTCTTTGAGCTGTAAATTGAATAATACTTTTTATTGTAGCAACAATAAATGTAAATACCTAGGAACGTAGAAATAAGAGAGCTAGGTTATTATTGTGTAAATTAAGACATACAACAGAAACGTGTAAGGGTGAATCTATCGTTCTAGTTATAGCTAATATTAGTATGTCAGGATTGTGGGCATAGTAAATGAAACCAACATAGACTCTCCACCACTGAGAGTACTTATATTTAGGTTAGTGGTTAGTTACAGAAGCTAGTTCACAAATCACAATATAATAATTTACACAAGATTAGAAAATAAGGACAAGCCTATCAGATATAAAAGGTCAGACTTCTTCAGCTGTTCGACATAGAATCCTCTGCTCCGTCGAATGACCACTGTTTTTATAACTTCGGGTACGTTGATTCATCTTGACGACTACTCTCCTTTATCAACATTGTCTAGTGTTACCAGCTACCGATAACAATTGCAAATCATAAATATTCCATTGTCAATGATTTTGAGCCTCGAAGCAATTAATTTACGAGATCAAGCAACGTTTTAGCGGTCACTTGTGGATGAGTGATGGTTATTTAACATCAAGATCCTTTTCAATTATGTCTACCTCCAAGGTAAGGCATTTAGACTAAGACAGCCACTGGTATTACCATACCGCTATCCCCTACTAGTTTGGTTTCCGAGATTTCATTTTGGAGTCGGTATAGCCATACGTCCTTGGTTTTCTTGAAAAAAAAAGCTTTGCACCACACTATGATTTCTCCTTTATCGTGGGTGCGTTTACAGACACAAATCTTCACATGGAAAAACACCCAGACCCGGTATAACTATCTGTAGGCCATACAAATATTTCTTCCGTGCGGGAATCGAACCCACGACCCGCAGCGTAGAAGCCAATCGCTCAACCACTGCACCAAACGTGTCGTCGTATTGTACCTACTTTCCTCATCGTTATCATCATTCACAGGTTTTGTCAACCCACTGTAGGGCATAAGTCTCCTCTCTTTTACGCCATTCTTCCCTGTTTTGCTACAGTCTTGTCCAGGTTATTTTGAGAACTTGGACTAAGTCATCGACCCCTCTTGCCATCGGTCTTCCTACGCTACGTTACCCAATGTCTGATGCTAATGCTAATGCTTTGAGTAACGGTATATTTTTTGGAATATTAAGGTGAGTAACATCGTACTCTTTTGTCATATCCCCCTTATTTCTATAGTGCAGGACAAGAACAAACTTGCAGTCAAGTTCTCATTAAGCAGGATTGCAACACGGAGTGGCCAGGTAAGTGAAATTACTTTCTTCATTACTTTCAGAAAGCCAAGTTTCTCTACAGTACAGTAGTATTGTAGTGAAACTTGGCTCCTAGTTCGAATTAAAAGGGTATCAGATGCTTTTCTTGAGTGAGTTGTACTCGACTCGATTAGTTCTCGGAACTCGTTTTAAGTTGAATGGAGTGGAAATCCTACATTAAGTACGACGTGTGGGTGCTATTTACAGTTGGCAGTTGTTCTGTGTGATTTCAGCTACGAATGAATCTCCGTCTCTTGTGTTTTTAATAGCGTTGAAGATTACTAGTAATACATTCAGCTCAGCTATGACCTGAGCATATGGTCCTGTGTTTGATCCCCCGATCCGGCAAAGTGTTATTGGGTTTATCCATTAGGAATTTCTCATTAGCAGCCCGGAGTCTGCATTTGTATCCGGTTAATGGCAATAGGCTCGCCCCCTATAACATGGGGCTTAAACATAACTGGTGAAACGACGGTACTAAAAACACCTCTGCCGAATCCTTCGGGGAGTACAAGGCGTGATGTTACAGGCCAAAAGTTGTCTAACAAGCAGTTAACCTCTCTGTGAAATCAAATCTGATTCGTGAGTATGACCGCACGGAAGCTATAAATAGAAGAAAATAAATATATACTGGCCTGCAAAAATAAGTATCACACTTTTAAAATTGCAATAACTTTTTAGGTACACAAGATATATTTTCGAAACAAGAAGGACTCAAAAAAGAGTTTAACTTTGTTACTATAGTTTCAAAGAAAGCTGATAAAAATTGCTATAAAACGTTTTTTATTTTAAATCTCTAACTTCTATAGTTTAGAAAAAATTGAAATTTTAAAAGTGTGATACTTATTTTTGCAGGCCAGTGTAGATGCAAACAAACAACGTCGATTCCAATTGAAAATCTGTCTAAAATTTTAAAATACTTCCTATAAATATCGCAGAGGAAACAGATCGCTTTACTTCAGTGTTCGATAAACACGCGGTGGACACCGTGCAATTTATTGGCGCCAGCTAAATGTAGCGGCAGTCCGACATCCAATGCCGGTGTATTTTATTTATTTTTCTGATTTACTAGGAAGCTGTGAGAACTTTATTGAGGCAGAAAATATTGAAGCTGAAAAGTTGAGAAAAACAAATCAAGTAATGATGAAATACCCGATGATGTGACTAACAGTGACAGCTTAAACAGGGTGTAAACGAAATCATGTAATTCCTTCAAACCTCGTGATGTACTGCTGACATAGATTAAGCCAGGACGGGATACTTTTGGAGTCCATAAAATTATTTTACTAGAAGTAAACATGTGTCGTGAGGCATTTTAGCGCCCTGTGCGAATTGCGTGGCTATCGCTCACCGCGCGGTCGTTTAACCCAGGGCGCTAAAATGACTCACGTTAAGAACACATGTTTACTTCTTGTAATTTTTTTTATTTAATCCTGAAGTTTCCCGTCCCGGGTTAATCTATGTCAGCAGTACATCACGAGGTTTGAAGGAATTACCTACATGATTTCTTTTACATCCAGTATACATTTAAAAAAAACCTGGAACAACACGTTAGGAAAAATTACAAACACCAACTGTCAACTTTAATTTAATTTTAACTTATTATATTTTGTGATCACAGAGAATCGCACTACTCTTATTTTAACTTATTATATTTTGTGATCACAGAGAATCGCACTACTCTTATTTTTTTTTATACTTTTCTCAATATGTATGTTCTTTTTTTTGAGAAATAAATGTCTTTAAACTGAACTAAATTCTTTCGAATTGATCGTAACGATGATGATGAGTAGGTACTGAATTTTCTTGGAGTAACTTAGCAAGAAGAGAAACGTCTTGCAGATTCGATTCCGGCACGGTACAAATGTTTGTATGGCCTACAGAGAGCTTGTTCCGGGTCTGCACTCATTACATACCCATTTTTGGTTTCAAAGATTTTTTAATACCTTTTAATAAATAATAAATACAGGGTCGTATATAGCGTTCCCACAAAGGATGTTGTTTCAAAGAATATATCACAATGTCAGGATAGAAGCTAAACTAAGTCACATTTTTATCTCTTTGAGCGAGCATCAATAAAAAATAGCTGTACGGCTAGTAATGGGAATTTCACACACAAAGGCGACGGAACAGAACAGGTTATAAATCTAAAAGAAACAGGATATTAAGCATTTTTTTTCCAATCACGGAGCGGAGCGAGCAAAGCTTTGTGTTTGTATACTAATTTTAGGATGTACGATGAATAGCGTAGCAATATTTTCGCTGTTTTTGTTATGTGAATCGGTTTTTAGATTATCGATTTTGTATAGCGTCGTCTATTCAATAATTTTGGATTGTTCCTTTTATTTTTTTCTGTTCTTTCCTCTTCTTTTCGATGAAAATCCAATGTATATTCGGCTGCACTTGTATTTAGTTTACTGAATATATCTGTAACACTTGATATAAGTAACTAGAAGAGTTCTACCGTCGTACAAAAACAATATAATTAATAATCGCAATAATTAAATCTAAACTAATATTATAAAGAGGAAAGATTTGTATTTTTGTATGTAACGAATAAACTTTAAAACTACTGGACCGATTTCAAAAAATATTTTGGGGTTAGAAAGCTACATTATCACTGAGTAACATAGGCTACGGGCGGAGCCGTGAGGACACAGCTAGTCTTCTATATAATTATAATATGAAGCATTGCTTGTTGTACTCACAAACGAATAAACTTGATAATGTAATCTAATGCACGTGAGTAAAGCGTAAACATTCATAAACATTAATGTAAGAACGATCGTTCTGGACAGTGGTGAACTTGCTTTTTTGGTACTCATATCAATAGTATAGTAATATTAAGTGATCCTTGTGTATAGTAAATTTTCTTTATCTCTACTGTTACAAAGTAACGTTGTTATTAAAACAAACTATGACGTCATAACACAGTAAAGAAATCAATTTCAATGTCTTCATAATCACGTTATATTGACAGTGAAACTCCAGTGTCAAATGCTCATTACAATTCTTGAATAATGTATACAGTAATTGAATGAGAAGTCTCGTTGCCGATTGGTGCATAAACATGGAGTTTACGAGGTAGTAAACATTTTACAGGTGATGACAACCTTCGGTGTAGGTTGAGAGCTCCATCAAATTGTAGACAGTATAAAGTACTTTGTGGGGCTGTAAAAAGTCTGCGGGTTAAATACTTGGAGAACTGTTTTGTTTTTTGTTTGACTTATTTGATTATTTTGTCGTTAGTAGGTTAAAAATAAACTAGAATACAATTATGACATTACAATGTCTAATATCCGGCACATGACAAGAGTCGTAGCATGTGGCGTTCTATAGTTTCTGCCTACCTCCATGGGAAAAAGGCGTGAGTTTATGTATGTATGTAATGTCTAATATCCTGATTTAATCTTTTATCTTAAACGCTGAATATACTAACAGGTAACTTTGCACAAGTTATTGTACAGAGTCCTTGCTTAACTGTATAGACTAAAAGTAAATTTTGTTAAAACCTTACACCAGCTTACGGCAAGTCGGTAAAACTTCCAGAGGCCAACTTGCTGCGGATGTGTCCTCAGTGCAAGTCGATTGCAGAAGCAAACTTGCGCAATTTAACTTGCTAGTGAATTCACCTCTTTATGGATGAATATAATTCTGGTAAACAGCCTCGGGCATACATAGTGTCATTCTACATGGAGTGATACCAATATTCGCATATTATCATAATGTAAAACCGGAATTATTTGTCGGTAGTCAAAAGCCTAAGTTTCTTGCTTCTTCTTGTAGTACCTTTATTCAATAGAGGAACTATTTACGAGCATAATACAAGATCATAATGCAAATTAATTATTAGTGATTTTCTTAAATAGTCACAAGGATAAAGGAGAAGAATTGATACCAATAAAATACAAAATACTCTTCAGAATAATACCCAATTTAATTAACTAGATAAAGAAGTGAGAAAGCCGAACAACTTTTAGATAGAAATAGAAGGGACTTTCAAGTGTTCATTAAACTAGTTCATCGGCTGAAACACTTACGGCTCGCCTCTATAGCGACACAATGGACATTGAAGCGCTTTCTATCTGTTATCTTGCGGGGCCTCTTTTGATAGTGGCTGGAATAGGAACGTTAGGGAATACGTATGGATAGTCGATAGAAAGTGTAATTTCATGCTTACGAGTGTGAAAAACTATTAAGACTACGCGACGACTAGCAAGCTACGCCGTCGTAGCAGTTCACTGAACGTCTACGAATACCTACGAAGCCTACTACGTATGTAAGTTAGCCGTGTCAGAGATGTTTTTTAAGAGAAAAATGTTTTGGGTTTCAGTTACATCACTAAGTACATTTTAATAAATGTTAAATAAACAAGGCTAGAAATTAGGATTAAAAAAAAAAGTTAAACCCCAAACACACTGACAGTATCACTAAGAGTGCTTCAATTAAACTGCCAATAAATTAGGTAAATTAAGGCATAAGCCTTAATTTACCTAAAATAAAAAATGTATTTAAAAAAAGTATATCGACAACGTACCATCCCTATCAAGCGAGACTATTGTCTGCACATTACAATGAGTCACGACCGTGTGTGGCGTGCCTTATTTATAATTAAATACCGTTTGTCTGACAACATGACGCTAGCTTTGAGTGAGCTCACAATACTACTATGAATAGAACTACTTTGTTTTATTATGAATGAATAGGAACCCTGGGGATTTTATTCTTAGGGATTTTATAGGGTATAAAAATCTGGTTATCCGATGAATTACAGTAAAAAAAAGTAGTAAAAAAAAGAAAAAAAAATAAACGTTATATTACACAAACATGTTTGAAAATAACCAATTTTATGTTGAAGGAATTATAGGCTAGGTACGTAAATCTTGCTTTCCAATAGAAATATAATTTCCTATCAGCCCTATAAAAAAATAAAGGAAAAAAACTTAAGTAATTTTTGTACGAATATGTTTATGCTTTTATTAACAAATGTGGTTAAGCGTTTAAATACTTGCTTATATTAAAACTAAGAAATCGTGTATCGGAATTCACTTCAGTAACAAAGTAAACTTTTAACTTTAAAGCAACGTCGTGAAACACTTGTTCGGTTTAGTTATTTCAATTTTCACTTATGCATGCAATGGAAATTTATATGACGGTAACCGCTTTTAGTTTTGTATCAAGGATTTTCTATTCATAACTAGGTAGGTATGTGGAATTTAATTTTCTTAAACTAGGTGTCTGAAATATCTAATGTCTTACGTTTGGTATTTAATCGTCTTTCGGATAAGCCTTCTTCTTCCTGCTCTTATCCCACACATGGTGGGGTCGGCACGACATGTATTTCGTAAATCCATGTTGTTAGAGGTTTTGGCTTATTGTTTTATGACCGGCCGCCTGCCTGACATCAACCCTCCTTGGGAATACTCGTTGCGCTGTCGCGCTCGTCATGCTTGCTGATATTATGCACTGGGTCCCAAAATGATATGCATGTCAATCTTATTGCTGACAACTAAGCAGACTATGTTCTTCTTGGTGGAGTATAGGTACTTGAAGTTCCTCGAGCCACTCATTCAGTTTTGCTAGGGACTTGGGTTTTGACACATCGTAAACTAATATAGCACCGTGAGCGTCTCTGTAAAAACGGGCAAGTAAAATTGTAAATCAATATTATTATCAAATCTACAGGTTAACCTCAGATTCTCATCATCAAATTCAACAAATACTATTCCACTATTAGGTACCTAATAGTGGAATCAGGCCCCTATCTCAAGTTGCGCTACAACACACGATTATTCTCCTTTCATCCAATCTACCCCATCACCTTCACACCGTCAGGTTTTGTAGTAGTAGATAGTTTGTAACAATTTTTTTTCCGTTTGTGTCCAATTACATTAACATAATATAACCAGCTCATTACAGTCCCACTGCTGGACAAGGGGCTCTTCTCAGAGTGAGAAGGGTTTAGGCCTTACTCCACCACTCCACCTGGTGCGGGTTGGCTGACTACACACACCATCGAGAATTTTATGGAGCCCTCTCAGATGTGCAGGTTTTCTCACGATGTATTTCCTTCACCGTTAACGCAAGTGATAATAAAAGATGATCCACATATGAATTCGAAAAGTTGAATCGGTGCGGGCCGGGATCGAACTCAGACCCTCCTGCATGAAAGGCAAGAGTTCAATCGCTACGCTATCACTGCTATACAACCACATTATTACAGTAAATATTCTTCTTCTTACTCTAAACAAAATTGGACAACATAATTACAATAGCCGGGTGCTTACCCGCCAATCTCCATGATATACTAACTTAACTCTCGCTTGGACGGACGTGTTGCGAGCAATTTATGTAGATGATTTTGTGAGGAAGTTGTTATGAACACGACCAACGGAAAATACGGGGAAAAGTGGGAGTTTTTCTAAGTGAGTTTGTTTATTCTTTATGATGGTTTTCTTTCGAGGAGCTTACGGTTAAGAATGTGTCAACTAGACTTGGAGCAATGAAATAAAAGTTTAATTGAACTGCCTTTTTAAGCATCACTATGTGTCACCATCTGTAGTTATGATTTTTAATTTATCGCAATTTTTGTTATAAATGAATAGTGACTAAAATTTTTTTCACGGTTTCAATTTATCACCTACATCAGCTGATGAACGAAAAGAACTCTGTACAGGTGGAGAATCTAGAATTCTACATTATATAGTATCTTTTTTATTATTTTAAGTTTAGAAGCAAGGACAGATAAGTCAAGTCCGGCAGATTACACATAAATCGTTTTAGTACACACACACTAAACTTCTTGGGACTCTTCAGGACTAAGTACTTCTTTAATTTAAAAAACACAGTTGCCACCCGAAACAAGAAACAAAATGATAACATAAAATAATCAGCCCATTATTGCTAGGCACGGGCCTCTTCTTAGAATGAGAAGTGTTTAGTTCTCAGTTCATCACGCTGGTCTGGTGTGGGTTGGCGAACTACATACACAATCGAGAACTTTTTGAAGCCCTCTTAAGTGTGCAGTTTTCCTCACGATGTTTTTCTTTCACCGTTGGTGCAGAAAACAAACATTAAGCTGAAAATAAAACGCACAATAATGACTCCACAAAATTCATGTTATTATTATGACGAAGTAGAACAGCAACACGAAAGGCTCATCATACTGGAACTTTTATTTTACAACCGCATAAAAAGGCTTTACTTAGAAATTTACTATCAACCGAATGTGTTCCTGAAGCACCTTACGATATCCATAAGGAAATCCTATGCACGCAACTGGGGAGACTGTTACACCGTTGTGTAAGGACGGAAGAACGTCACGCCACGCTACAAATTCATCGTACTTTTATGACGGCTATTGACGTCGTTGGCGGTCCGACCACATTTTCGTTTGACGTCTATAGCCGTCGATGGCGTTCAAAAGGTTTAAAGGAAAAATTACAGGCACATGAATCTTTTATACTTTGTCTCTAGGGTTGAAATACAAATACTATCAAATCAACATTTGCAATCAAGATGACAGCTCTCATAAAACATTAGCTAGGTATCCAATTACTATTCGATTTGTTTGCAACTAAATGCTGTGGATAATAACATGGTTAGATAATAATTTTGTCAATTTATCATTATTAGATGCCAATGTAATATATTACGATCGTTACATGCCAAATCAAACACGTATTGCAATCAATGAGCCTTGGTAGTTAATGATATTGATTTTGATCGTACGGTACTGGAATACAATAGACATAGAATGGAATACAATGGAATTTGGTAATAATTTGTAGGACAATATTATGATTCTATTTGTAGAATCTTGTTGGCTTATGTAAATTCTATTATGTTTGCTTAGTGAGATCAATCAAATCACAAAAAAATATTTCACATAAACCAATACAGGTGCTTATGAAAAGTCCAATTTAGATGCACGGTTCCAATTAGTCGTTTCCTATGGAGAAGAGCCGGCAAGAAACTCCATGTTTACTCTTTTAAAAATAATATCTTTAACAATTACAGAGTACAAGGAGAGAGGATATGATATTGAAATTGTCATGTTTTTACGTGTCTCAATTTATGAAGAACTTATATTTCTAATTAAAAAAATGAATCAAATCAGCATTCTATTAGCACTTTAAACTACTGCGTTAACACCAAATTTTTTTTATTAGTATACTACTTGACTATAATAGTTTTGTGATTGATCGGTATCTCTTGTTTCTTTAGCGAAAATAGTAGATATACCTACCAACTAGTAGGGGGATTCAATTTGTTGCTACAGCTTATTTGTTACACTCCGGTGCTTAACACACTCCACGTAAGCTACCTCCGTCTGGCGCGTCACCTCGATAACGACCGTCTTCCTCCGAGCCTGCATTTGACTCCCCACCACTTCACCCCAACTTCATTCGGATTCACGCTTCTCCTCAGCAAATATTTGAATGCACTTGAGCATTGAGCTCCGAAGAATTCCTTTTTGCAGGATTACGGGTCTGGATGTGGGTTACTGTACTGTGTTATTCTGGGTATTTTATATTCCGGATTGGCTGTATTCGAAATGGCAAGGCGTGCGATGGATAAGTGATTGGAGTTATTTATGGCTGAACGAAGTATGTTATTTCGGACAGAATGCCGGTTGTTTGGTGAAAATTTTGAGGTATGTGAATGAATAAATAACAAACTCGTTTTTTAACCTAGTAACCGATGTTTTGCAATTAATTTTAAAAAGTTATCACGAATTATAGCTTGTGGACACATACAATTAATTATGGATCTCGAAAAAAATCCTATCATAGAAGAAACGTTAGGCTAATAATGAGGGAAGGGTCTTTACATACCAAAAATCTTAACATTGTTCATCATATTCCCAAAATCCTTTTTGACCCCAGAAGGTCCGAACCTCCAACGCCCTACAAACCTACTTGCTCCGTGTACAAACCCAATTTCAAAGCGATCACATCAATCCTACTTTATTGCTATAACAACAATCTTTTAGGTCGAGCAATAATCATGTGAGGATCGAGCCGACACTAATGCCGTAATTTCACTGGCCTTAGCTTTAGTGCCACTAAAATTTTTAGTGTTATATGTGAAGTAGCAGTGGTGTTTGTTTACCAGAATGGTATTGGATAGGATTTTTATAACCTGTTTGAATAAAAGATGCCAATCTAGAGGGTCGGGAAGGGTTGTTAGTTTTGGAACGCGTTTAATTTTATCGCGGAATTGTTTAGGCATGCGTGGAAAAGGTTTTATTAAGTGTGAAAATTAAACCAGTAAAATTAAGGTTTTAAATTAAATGAATAGTTTTTTTCATTTTGCTGCTAAAACACCAACCAACATCAGATTAGTACTGGATACTTCAACTGTTCCTGATCATCCTTTAATCATTGTTTCACCTGCTTAGCACTTGTTAAATCATGTGCATATTCTAAACTGATTGCGTTTTGTTTACGAAAGGGAATAATATACAGGGTGGAAACGTTAAGTCGATGTCTGTTTTTGTATAATTTATGTTGTACTGAAGAATGTATTGAATGTATTAAAGAAGTAAATAGTTTCCTATCTTATCTTTTATACCATGTCTTCAGTGGTGATAATAATATTCTTCTAAAATGAATGTTGACGGACCTAAAGGCGAGGATTTTTTGCTGCGCTCGGCCACGCTACGCAAATTATTCAATTTCGCTTTGTATGAAAATATAGAAGAGAGTATCCACTGCTGCGTAGGGCCACACTACGCCAGAATGCGTGGGTTTATGACGTCACAAACAAAAGCATGACTCGGTCGCCCACATCACCCGCGGATATGTGTAGCAATTGATACTATACACGCGTGGTCTCGCTGAGGTGCGTGACGGTAGAGGAAGGGTACCTATACGCCACAATGTTGCCCACCATACAGTTTCAATGATATTTATACGAACTTTTCGTACTAACCTAGAAAAATAAACTAATTTGAAATTTAATAGTTTATTTAATTTGAGGTACGTTATCCATTATGTTTACAAAATAAGACAGTTCTTGGAGGAAGGAACAAAGAGAACTGTGCAGATGATGATGATACGGCATCAATTTCACGTCAGTTAAGAGCTGAATTCTAACCCTAATAAATATAATAAAAAGGAACGTTGCAATTAATGTGGACTATAAAAACATAATTGGGTGTGTGAGCATCGAAGGTGTGAGCATGAGCTTTCTGGTTAATTCTCTTAGGCATCGTATATTTTGTATCATTTCCATAATCTGATCGTACATCGTATGGTATGGGAATCGAAAAGATCTTATAAATATAATTTCCACTGGCCGGCAACACCCGAAGCTAACCGTAACCGTAAGCAGCAGTGGAAACAGTAGATACATGCAGCTGGCCCCGCAGTTAACGTGGGCAGCGTGGACGTGGGTTTCGTGCGCATTGGAGCCTCGGCTTGAGATTATATTATTTAACCAACAGAAAAACGTCATTACTAAATCTTGTGCGCCGTAGATGCAGTGCGCTCAAAATTTATATTCACTCTAAGATCAGAATTTCAAAATATTCAAGGCATTATAATATTCAAATGTCTTCAGCTTCCGAATAAAACATGCTGTCTTCGTATCCAATTGAAGTCAAACTGAAATGGAGTATTATTCTCAAATGTTCACTAGATTCTCAACCGTTTCTGTTTTCTGATTCACGACATGTTTGAGCTTGTCTTGTTGTTTGACAAGTGCGTTTACTGCAACAAGATAGAACACTTTAGAATTTATAGTTTTTTTAATGTATAAGTTTTTCAATTAAAACTTGGTTTTTATTTCTATTTGGGGGAACATTATGTTAGCACAATTAATAACATGCTTTGATTTATTAACTGCCTCGTTGGTCTAGTGGTGGCAAGGGCGATTGCTGATCGTGAGGTCCTGGGTTCGATCCCGCGGTTGGGCAAAGTGTTATTGGGTTTTTCAGGATAAAATTCCTCTGTAGCAGCCCGGCGTTTGGATTTGTGCCCGGTTGATTGCAATAGGCTCGCCCCCTATCCCCTATTACATAGGACTTAAACATAACAGCGAAATGAGGGTGTTACTATACACCTCTGCCCGACCCTTTGGGGAATACAGGCGTAATGTTATGTTATGCTTGACTTATTAGTTCAATCTCAAGGTAAGCGTTACCTCTTTTAACCTCTAACGCTTTCACTGGTGAATTCTGTTCAGTATCAGTTTTTTTATTATTGCGAGATTTTGATTTTACGCAGGAACATTTTCAAACTATGTACATCTTTTCACTATTACTTACTAGCGTTCGTTAACATTCAATAGTCATTAGCAAACATTTTATATAGTGCTACTTCAGATTAATGGCGAAACTTTATAGGATTACTAGGTTTCATGAATAGAACACATAAAAAAAAAATATCTTAACTTTAGTTAGTTAGATAACCAGATACTGCATGCGCACTCTTCGCTACTGTTTTAGTTAAGTATCTTGCTATCTCAGGTTTTAGCATTTTTTTATTAGAATGCTTTCTCTAGTAACCTTTTTTTTATTTTAGGAAAATCTTCATAGGTGTCCATCGCCCGGGAAAGGAGAGGGGTTCTGCCGGACTCTTACCTGCTAAAAACCCACGGTGTTCCTTCTATTGACCGTCGGCCGGGGTCGCGAGATTCACGTAAGCATGCACCGCAGCCGCGTCAGGTCCCGGTCCGGCAGCCCCTGGCCCTGGTGGTGCCAGTTAATTTGAATTAATTCTATATCTACATATAGTGGAGTTTTAACCTTGACAATTGCTTTTCTATCCCAGGTCCCTAATCATGGTCCTATTCACGCTCCCTTCAATTGGCAGAGGGCAATAATAGGGGTTTCAATATAACAATAGCGAGACAGATTCGACTTCCTAGCAATTAGTTCAATTGATCGATCTGCGGTTAGGTACTTAGGTACTAAGGAATTCGTTCTAGAATTATCATTGGCGAGTTTCTAATATACGAACCAGAAGAAACTGATTATGATTCTAGTTTTATGTGGATCTTTACAGGTTACTTTCGTGATGAGATTGTGACGATCCGTTGATGTCAAACATTTTCATTTGAAGTTTCATTTTTACAAGCTAAAAAGTAATTTAAAAATGACCGAACTAGGATGCATTTGCGCAAGTCACTTCCACTGCCGGCTTGAAAGTAGAGTAATTATTTTAAAGTGCCTTTAATTTATAATAAGTATATCTCATAATTATCTCATCTAGCTATCGAGATCCATCAGTAGGGTCTTAACAGCAGAACTAAATTTCAGGTTAGCGCGCTGCGATCTAGTTGTCCTGATTACCGTGTCCGATGGCCGGCGGCCATTTGCAATTTCTGATGTAATATTGTCTCGTTATCATAGGGTTAGGCGCTATTATCGCGTTTTGTGTACAAATTCGGCGATTACGTATGTTTATTATTTGTATTGCCTGGTATATTTGAGTACTACATTAAAAAAATCTTAATTATAACCACAAACAGTGCAACCTAGTCGAAACGTCGCATGAATGAACGTAGATTCGCATCAATTCCCGTTTAGTAATAATTTGACGACAGTGTTGTGGGTTCGATTCCTGCACGGGTCAAATATTTGCATGGCCTACAAATAGTTATTCTGGGTCTGGGCGTTTGTGCATGTGAAGATTTGTGTCCGTAAACGATACAAGAGAAATACTAGAGAGGGGCAACGCCTAAAAAAAAAACTGCTTGTTTATTCATCGCAAATACATAATTATCAAATATATTTTAAAATACATTTTATAAAAAAAAAAAACAGAAAAAACAGCATTTGAAAATAAAAAATAGTAGTCCATCGGCATCGGAAACAGGGTCCAAGCTACCGGTGTCGGCTCTAGAGAAAGGAACCTCCTCACAATGTCAATGTCAATATCCGTGTCAAGGAGTACCGCTTTCTGTATCAAGCCCTTGATCCAGTCGCGTAAAGAGAGCCTCTTACAGTGTTGTTCGAGGTTTTTGACTGTTAGACAATTGGCCTTGTTCATAATTATTTTGATAAAGTTGTAGATTAGGTTAGAATGTAGCAGTGAGATCAAAACTTCACATAGTCCAATCATCAGTACTAAATAAAGAATAACTCGACACTAAAGAAGAAGACCAAATCTCGATGAAATCGAATTTATTTATTTTGAAACCAGGGACGTGTAGTAAGAAACAATACCGAAAATATCAAAAGAGAAATCTTTTTGTAAAATACAACCGTGGTTTCTATCATACTATTATTTAAATTTTATTTCAGTTAACTTTTCGTAGCGCGGCTTTGTTTGCAAAAGTAATAAGTGTATGCTGAATGAATGCACTGGCACAGTTTTATTATATTTTTCCTTTTTCCATTTACATACATGACCTCACGCCTTTTTCTCATGGGAGTAGGCAGAAACTATAGAACGCCACATGATACGATCCTTAAGTACTCCTTTCGCTTTGTCCACTTTCATGCTTCTTGTCATTTATGCACGCCGGTTGACAGTACTATGCACCTGGCCTTTATGAAGAACATCACAAATAACATCGATGTATGTCGTTGTAGGGCGTCCTCTACTGGCGTTTTTTCATTTAACTTTAAATAAAGTATTTAACCCCGCCAAATTAAATGTATAAGTAGTAGGTTTATGGTCAGCAATGAACGTTTGCGGGCTGATAATAATCACGACGTCATTGTCAGCGTATCAAAAACTAATGAGTGGATTTCAAAAAAGATCAGCTAAGGGTTCTATCAAAGTTTTCTGCAAAGCGGCTCTTGTAGTCTTTGTAAGTTACGGAGAATTACTTTTTTCAAATAAAGTTATCAATTTACGAACATCTCGTTCGGCGCTACATTCATGAAACAAAATATATAATATTATATATATTATATAATATATATATTATTAAATAAATATATATATATTAACTGAACAAAAACGAAACCTCCACACTAAAGTTACAATGAAATCACTGTATGAACGTGTCGTACGCTCGCACCTAGCAATTTAGCTAGGAATATTTTAAATTGGCTATTAACATCGGCGCGGCCGACTTATTGGGTCGTGCGGCCAAACACGGAATGGTAAATATTGTTCGATTGCTGCGTCGTGATTATCAACTCGGTTGGTTTCTGTATATGTCTGATGTTATAGTAAGTAGAAATGGAATATTTGTTTCAGGTTATTAAAATAATTCAATGCCGAACAATTGCCTTCTGATCTCTGCACTTACACGGAAAACTGATGCTTATCTAACCCATCGCTTACACCTAAAAACAAGTTGCGATACAAATTGTAAACAAATTATGTTCCTTAGAATATTTTTAATGTAATGTTTTTTGAACAATATTACTGATGAATGTAAAATAGGTACATTCATGTTTTATACCTAGGTTTACACGAAGGATAGGAAAACAAACTCAATTGACAAACTAATAGTCCAGGTCATCATCATCATGTCTTTGATTCAATTCTAGCTCATCACAATCAGTAAATCAAATCAGCCTGTTATTGCAGACCATTGCTGCATTGCATAGGTCTCTCCTATAAGTTTCGCCACAAAACATGAAGATAAAACAAAAGTTACATAAACAAATATTATGCTTTTAGATATCCGTTTCGATATGGTATCAAACATCACACACAACTATTGAAAAGTTCTCGTTGAAATAAGACAAAAATTTAAAGCCCGGGAAACTTTGTCTTTATTCGGACCCAAGATATATATTCCAGTCCGACCCGAAAGAGTGCAAAGTTTCTGAAAACACAACGTACCTCGCGATTTATGACCTCGTATGGACGAACTTCTACTATCACTACCTAATATAAAAGTTTTGAGTAAAGTATTTTTTTAACTTATTTGTCTTTAGGCGTTTTTGTTTTCGACACACGTGTTTAAAAAAGTAAAAATTATGTGGGGCTCCTCTGCTTTTCTCACAGTATGAGATCCAGGCAGAACCCAAATTTACATAATGTATTTAAATTTTTAGTCCTTCTAGGAGTTTCAGATGTTTTCAATCTTGTTAGGCTTTTCAAGTATAAAACTGTTTCTACAATATGTCTCAACTTTTTCATCTTCTCTACGAACCATACATCAAAACAGCCCTCCGCGAAAAATCTCGTCTTTGTTTTTCCCTAAATCACCGATCCAACATTTCATCTACTTACGAACTCGATTTAAAATTAAGTTACCAATACTTAGAACGCTCAATCTTTGACGTCTCAAGCTCGACAATATAATAACTCCAAAGAAGTCAAGTTAACCACTTTGGCCATAAAACATACTTTGCGAAGACCTCCAAACTTAGTCACAAAAAGTATCAACGTTGAAGTAACCTGCCAGTAAAGTGGTGGCAAAAAGAAAGTTCAAGTCGTGGCTAAAGGCCGTAATTTAAATGTAAATTGGACGTCCCACCGAAGATCATGATGTTTGGAAGGTGCGCATTTTTAAAAAAGCTGAGTCTGGAGAAATTGGCGTGTTTGTTTTTTAAGTGTAAGGACAGTTACAAGATTTTCTTGTGTTTTGAGCTATTTAAAATTAGAAATGAAAAAATAAGTATGCTTCAATCAATAAGTTTATTAAATAGTTTTTCGTTCAGTGTTGCCGAAGAGAAACCCTTTTTAGTATCACAAAAAGTAGTTTTGAACACGTAACATCACGCCTTGTATTCCCCGAAGGGTATGGCAGAGGTGTTTTAGTACCTATACCCTCGTTTCGCCAGTTATGTTTAAGTCCCGTGTAATAGGGGGCGAGCCTGTTGCCATTAACCGAGCACAAATCCAGACTCCGGGCTGCTACTGAGAAATTCCTAATGGAAAAACCCAATAACATAACATAACCTTTTTCTGAAAAATATTTCCATATTTTATTTTTACAATTCAGTATTTATAAATTCATGGTGTGGTGATAGTATTCCATTAAAATACATTTAGGGTTGCGGTGTGCGCAGTGCGGCTGTATGATACGTTTTTATTGCATTATTTTTAGTTGCGTTTTGGTCGAGCGGCACCGCCCGAAGCCAACGAGTTAGGACCAAAACCCAATTCGATGAGTTTGTACGAATCTGAATATTTTTGTATATTTTGTTTTTTTACGGGAGTTAGTATTGCGTTTTTTTATGGTAAGAATGGCTCTAATATCATTGTTTGGTGCAATTCGGGGTATTTGTTGTAGATTTGTGAAACAAGGTTTTAGTTTTTGCTATGGATCTTTATTTTGTTTACTAATGTTTTGTTTTTACCTTTTTATTGTATTTTCATGCCAATTTAATACAGTTTATTTTTTATAAAACTGAAGCTATAATATTTAGTATTAGATCAAACAATGGGTGTTTCTCATTTATAAAGAGAATTCTGTCTTTAAACAATATCGGTATATAAAAATAAAACCGAGCGTTCACGGATTAGCGCCCAAATGAAACTTTCAATAAAAATCCTGCATGTATTTTGTATAGAACAAATTTTTTATAAATTGAATTGTACGCTTTTTTCAACCGTAGTTCAAACGTATGCTGCATTTCCCATCCTATTTTGACAATTGTGTTAAAAAGTTTTGCATTTATTTTGAATAAATCGAATTTCAAGTAAAATGAATTGTGTTTTTAATATGAAAACATGATGGTAATCGGAAAATGTAGTTAAAAATGGATTTTTATTTGCCAATTTCAAGTTTTTAATTAATTATCGTTCAATAGAGAGCTGTCGCTAGAAATGAAATATATTACCTATTAGAACAAAATTGTATTGTGGATAATTTTAACACTAAACTTGTACGACTTTCCCTTTTTAATAAAATTACTCTTATTTGCAAACGTTTCTGGAGCATACTGTATACTCTCTTGTTATGATTTGTAAAACTATTGTTTAATTGCTTATAGGTACCACCTTTGTTGTTGCTTCGTTTATTGCAACGATATAATAACTTCATGGATTCATTGCCGGGTGCGCGATGTACTTCTTATTTGGGTATTGATTTGACTCCGTTATGAATGGGAATCTAACCGGAAATTATACAGATTTTGGTAGAACTTACGATAATTTAACAAACTGTAATCACGATCAACATAGTACGTAAAAACTGTAGTACTGTATAAACTAAAATTACTGCTACATTCTTTCTTTCTAGAAAAATATAGGCTAACAAATAGCACCTAACTATTTAAAGCATATGAATAATATTTCTACTAAGTACTAGGTACTATAGTCTGCGCACAAGTGCTAGTCATCGCCTGAGGTATGAGGGCGGCAGGAGGGGGGTGCGAAACTATAGACGCGCTGTCAGTTTGGTTAGTCTTGTCTACCGCGCGCACCCCCCTCCTACCGCTCTCATACCTCAGGAGGTGACTAGCATTTGCGCGCGGACTAAGTAGTTACTAATTGCGATAGTTCCTATTAACTCAATGTGCCACTCAGTACCACCAATACAGGACATCGAAGAGATTAAAATATTAATGCTTGGGATCACGTCGAGCGAGTTTAAAAAGTTATATAACAGCTTTTGTAACAGTTGACATGTTGTAGGGTAGCTGTGGAAATTTAAATTTGTTTTATTGTTCACGTAAACGACATCTGTTGTGTTTGTTTTAAAATTATTGTATTTGAATACTAATGTGAATGCTGTAACATAGGTTGTGTAAAGAACTTTTTGTTATTTCTGTTGCTGACTAATTACTGCCACATAATGGTTGATGGTACCTAAGCCCGTTTGCTTTTTCCTCCAATCGACTCATGAAAAGATGATATCATGGGGAAAAGAAATGAGTATTCCACTACTTACCATTGCTGGTTTATAAGCACCTAATAAAATGCAATTCGGGTTGTGATGACGCAAAAATGGCTAAGAGGTGATCCAAGGTCAGTTGCCTGTAGACGTGGATGTAGGATACACAGCAGCTCTCGCTCCGCATAAATTGAGAAACTGGATTCTGTCTGGATAATGGGGTCTTATGATAGTGAGGTCTTATAATAGTGAGATCTTAAAATGGTGAGGTCTTATGATAGTGACGTCTTGATGTGATGTCGTGATCTTAAAATGGTTAGGTGTTATTTATTTTATTTATTTATTTATTACCTAACAAACTTACATCTATCATTACAGGTACAGACCTAATGCGATAGAGCAGTTAAATTTACAAGCCTAAATAGTTTTTTATTTACAAATAATTATTTCGTAACATAATAACCAATAAGTAGCCCTTGTGAATTCGCTCAATGTACACGAAAATATATCAGTTTGTTCAGTGTTATGATACCTAGTGACAAAAAAAAAACACCTATTAAAATGATACCAAACAAAATCAATAAACTATGATCTACGAAAGAAATACCAAATCTTTCTTACTGAATGAGTACTGCGACAGTTAATTACAAGCCTACACCTTAGACTGAGCCTCGAGCCGGCACAATTTCCGTGTAATATCCGCCATATCCGCGCCGTATCCGTTGGTATCCGCAATCCGTAGGTAGGTTTTCGATCAGCTTGGCACATACCTAGGTACCGTAAGCCTTTTGTTTTTGGTAGTCAATATTGTGGTTTGGGTGTGTTTTTTGTATTGATAGAGTGTATTTTACTTGGCTAAAAAACAGGATATCGTGTGCTGTGTGACGTACTCCTACAGAGTAGCAAACGCGGTCAGCCCAGATACAGTTAAGCTTAGCGTTAATTTATTATATTTTTTTATTCTTGGTCTAGTGGTCGCAAGTGTGGCTGTCGAGCTAATTCGTATCCCAGACCGTTTAAAGTGTTCTGGGTTTTTCCTTTTCACAATGTCAGCAGTCAACAACAGTGAATTTATCATAAATGCACCCCTGACAAGGACTGCCTCCTATTGCAAGCGTTTGAATACAGACATCGTCGATACACCGATGTCTAACCCGCGGGGGAACACGTTTGGGATCCAGGCGTACATATGTGTATTTATTGATTGGGCAGATTATTAACAGTTTGTACACGGTTCATACATTGTTTAGTTTAAGTAAATCGATCGCTTTAACAACGCGTATCAAACAAGGCAATTTCTCGGAGATTAGTCGACGTTTGTTCACTAATATGTTTCAGTACTGTGTAAATGCTGTTATTCAATTGCTAAGCTTGTTGGATGTGTTATTAAATCGCTGGAATTGTCATTTATATAGTTTTTGTGACTTGCTAGCAACAACTCTTACATTGGAAACTACTGTATATAATAGTAGTATACTGTTTATAGCAGTGCTCGCCTAGTGGTGTGACCGTTGGACTACCAAGTTATAGGTCTCGAGTTCGAACCCAAGGCACGCACCTTTGACTTTTCGGTTTCATGTACGTATTGTATAATTATCACTTGCTTAATAACAGTGAAGGAAAACATCGTGAGGAAACCGGCATGCCTGAGAGATATTTCTCGACGGCATATGAAGCCAAGTCTGAGGCCCATGGGCGGCATGAACTCTGACACCAGGTTAGTCACTAACCACACGAAAAGAAGAAGTTTAAAATAATTGGCAGATGTCCGCAGATGAATGTGAATTCTCCTCCTATAAAATTTAATCGCTATGGGTTAGTGGTAAAACCCTGAAACAGTGTCAATGACTTTTTAATTAGGCTAGCAATGATAATGATAGTACTCTACTTACGATCGTAATAGAGTATTCTACCAATGTAAATTTCATTAATTCGACAGTAGTAATAAAAACGTAAGCACATTGCCTACTAACTCAGTGGTAACAGCAGGAATGCAGATGGCAGCACCTCCATACTTAGTTATTTCAACCAATCAGAACCACCACGTTGATATAGCAATAATTGCAAACACATTGCAACCAATAAAATTGCAGATATATGATGGAATCGGGCGTTACTTTGCGGAAATCCATGATCTATAAATATACAATAAAATATTTAGTGTTAATTCCGCGAAAAAACAGTTGATCAAGCCTGAATGCAGTATACAGCACCGCCCTCCCGCCCGCAAATATATGCAAATGCAGAAGGTGCGATTAATAACATGCAACACACAAGCAAAACAAACCGATACGACACGTGTTTCGCCCCTCCACGGGGCATCCTCAGGTGATGTTGACTCGTCGACCGCTTGGACGCGAATGGCACAACTGCGTAGCGCGCGCCCCTTTATACATCGCCTCGATCTGTTGTTTGTGTCGAACTACCCACACAAATACGTAGTTAGTTTCATCCCCATTATTACGTATTTGTGTGGGTAGTTCGACACAAACAACAGGTCGAGGCGCGCGCTACGTAGTTGTGCCATTCGCGTCCAAGCGGTCGACGAGTCAACATCACCTGAGGATGCCCCGTGGAGGGGCGAAACACGTGTCGTATCGGTTTGTTTTGCTTGTGTGTTTCATGTTATTAATCGCACCTTCTGCATTTGCATATATTTGCGGGCGGGAGGGCGGTGCTGCATACTGCATTCAGGCTTGATCAACTGTTTTTTCGCGGAATTAACACTAAATATTTTATTGTATATTTATAGTTCAATAAGATTGCATTAGTAGGTATAATCAAAAGTGGGCACCATTCCATTTAGCGCACTAATTCGAATCACACAAATAATATTCCTAAGGAGGGTTGATGTCAGGCAGGCGGTCGGTCATAGAACAATAAGCCAAAACCTCTAACAACATGGTTTTCATAAATACAAATGTTGTGCCGACCCGAACTAGTGTGGGATAAGGACAGGAAGAAGAAGTATTTCTATTCCGATTAGGTACTATTGATGTGATTTGAAGAGGTGCTATTCAAAATAAATAAGTGCGCTAAATGGAATGCCTCGAAACTGGTGCCATTTGTTCCACAGTTATCGAATCCATTTAAGTAGCGTAGTATTTGTCAAAAAGAAACCAATAATATTGTATAACTTACATTACAATATAAACGTTTCTGAGTGCTCATCTAACAAGTAAACAACTTAAAGATATTAATAAACTACACATCCTAAAGGGAGCACTCAGAATAAACATAACATGTTCAGAGTATCCAAGATTGGTGAAAGCTGTTGATTGCCCGAGGCCTGTCTAAATCCGGTCATTGATTCCCTGAGGGATGCTCTAAATTCGGCTATTAATTATATAACTGAAGTCTGAGGGTTACGTTGTAATGTTGGATCTTAAAGTTTTGCTTTTATGATGGATAGGATGTACTATGGTTTGCTACTTGGTTCTACTAATAATATGATGCTATTTCAGAAACACGTACATTTCTGACACAATGTTTATAAAAGAATATGTGGCGGCATCTACCACGCCACATGCGAACTACGCAGCACGACGAATGTCAAGCAGCCTACAGCGACAAAAATGACAGCTGTCAAATGAAACGTCACAAATCCTGTATCACGATATCTAGATTTGACACGTAAATAGTATTTATTATACAACTTCCCAACATCAACCGTTGTGCAGTAGCCCGCCAGGCACAAGACCCGCCTGATTGGAGGATCCTCCCTTTTCGTTGTAGGAACACCATACCTCGTTCCTCCACAAATACATCGCTTCATTCTATTATAAACAAATAAGATAATAACACATATCATAAGTGAAAGATTCAAATATCCAACAGAACTCTAAGTATTAATTAATTTCTCTCAGGTGATTTTCCTGCAGATTGTCTTCCTATCTCTGTCCTGGCGTTTTGCCAGAACCCGCATTCGGACAAGATTTACTGTATGCGCAGATGATAAACTGTTTTAACTTTTAACAAAAACATATATTAAATTAAACAATGTTTTAATTAAAACTAAAATCTAGCCTCATTTAGCAAACGCAGATATAGAGTTAGATATAGATATAGATTTAAATTGGAGAGAACAACAATATGTATGTAGAGTGGAGAGAGAAATGAAATAAAATGAAATACGCTTCATTAGGAGTACGTACGAACATAATTATGTGACACCAGTTAAAACTCATTATAATTTCAGCTTGCTGGTTTTTTAAGCTATGTAGGTGACTCAGTTCTTTTACGAATAATCTTATTGCAGCTCATTCCTAAAGAACCAAAGGATAGTGCACTATAGTCCGCGTGCAAGTGCTAGTCACCTCCTGAGGTATGGGAACGGCAGGAGGGGGGTGCGCGCGTCTATAGTTTCGTACCCCCCTCCTGCCGCTCTCATACCTCAGGCGGTTAGTAGCGATTGCGCGCAGACTATACCTCTAGTGTGCTATAGATAGGTCCTTGTGAACGCGCAATAAATATTAACCTATAAATTACAAATAAAACGCAAAACACAAGCACTTAAAATATCACACTAAATATTGGTCAAACACAATGAATCCATTGTATTAGCCACCAAGCTTAGCACCAATATATGGGGCACTGTCCGCTCATAAATTTACTCTCTATAATAATGTCACACGCGTTATTTACGACGTGTTTGTAATGAAAAATATTATTTTGTAGCCATTGTAGAATTTATTAGGTTTTTGTCCTTTGATATTAGAGTAGTAGTGTTTGATTTATAGGGTTGATTTTCGGTGGGAAAATGGATGGGTAATGCTAAGAGCTGTTGTTTTGTGTAAGTATCTGAGAAGGATTTTATCAAAAGAGGAAAGCTTAGTCTCAAGTTTGGAGACTGAATACACTGTTTGGTTAGTGACTAACCTGATGTCAGAGTTTATGACGCCAATGGGCCTCTGACTTGGTTTCACATGCCGTCGAGAAATATCTCTCAGGCATGCCGGTTTCCTCACGATGTTTTAAGTGGAATTAATTGATTGTGAATACATTGAAACGGTTTTAATTTTTATTTATTTATATATTACTAGCTGTCGTCCTAGGGGAACTACTAAATGTACGGCTAATAAATGTACCTATACTTTGTGTTAATATAAGATATGATCTATCTGTGTGCTAAATTTCATTTTAATCTGTTCAGCCGTTATTGGGTGATTGAGTAACAAACATTTAAATATCCAACCACCCAAACGTCTTTTGTAGTGTGGGACTCGCCTTACCTGTTAGAATGTATTTAGGTATAAGCTTAGTGTAAGATTGGATAGTATATTATAGTCGTTGCAACATACAACACGTCTATTTATTTGATACTACTACGCCCCACCTTGCACTTTAGAAACTTTCACATAATTTATAATATCAGTGGGATAATTATGTATAATATTCAAAAAACCTCTTTTTTTTTAATCAGCCATGATCATCCCACTGCAGGGCAAAGACCTCCCTACCCTCCTTCCACTTCTCTCGGTTTAAGGTTTTCTGCAGCCAGTCCTTCCAATAAGTATCTAGTTCGTCCCGCCATCTCCTTCTGGGCCTGCCGCGACGTCGTCTAACGTTGTGTGGGTTCCACTCAGTGATGAGTTTTGCCCACAGCTCGTCCGACATGCGACAGACGTGACCAGCCTAGTTCCATTTTAAGTTTGCGGCTTTCTGACCAACGTCGGCAATCTGAGTTTTGGAGCGCAGTACAGTATTCCTTATACGGTCTGATAACCGGAATCCTAAGATATTGCGCTCCATGGCTCGCTGGTAAACCCCGAGTGCGGACTTCTGATTTTTTGTCAAAAACCTCTAAAAAGGAAAAAATATAATGTGTTTGTTGGCCCTTTAACTTTATTATAAGTACCTAGTAGTATTTTGATCCGAGTGTCGTCGCGTCGGGAGACTGCTAAGTGAATTATTATTATTTTATTCACTTAGCGGTCTCCCGACGCGACGGCACTTGGATCAAAATATTACTACATACTTATAATAAAGTTAAAGGGCCAACAAACACAGTTTATTTTTACTTTTTAGATATTTTTTTTGCGTCGAGGTTTAATTAAATTTTTAATGAAGTTTTAATTTCGAACTTTTTAAATTATTAGTAAACATCATCATATATCTAACACCTGCTCATTGCGACCATTCTTATGAGCCCAAACACGCTATATCTGCTATAAGTTGCCTAGGGTTTGGATATCTCGCAGACTACTTGATGCTACAGCATCAAGCTGCACATCACATCACCTTTAAAACAGAAAAAACCGCATCAAAATGAATCCATTCGCTTGGAAGCTACGATGCCACAAACAGACACACAGATACACGCGTTAAACTTATAACACCCCTCTTTTTTGTCGGGGGTTAATAGGGGTAATTAATTGTTATCAGGCTTATCTGAAAATTAAGCTGATTAAAACGTTATATTGCTAATAATTAATTATTTATGCCAAACTATAGTTTATTAATTAATTATGCAATAAAAAATCGTAATTTCTACTGAAATGTGCCTGTTAAATAACAGTAGGTAGTGAATTATGACATTAGAATTCACATCAGTAACGCTTAGCGACTATGACATTAATAACCATAAATTCCAAAAAAAAAACTGGTTGGATTTTCGAAACACACCTGTAAAAGGTTTTTCGGAATGTTGGGCCACAAAAGGAATGAATGAATGGCTATTTCATGCAGCTGAGATGAGAATGATAAGAGGGATGTGTGGTATAACGTGAATGTATGGAATTAGAAAAGAGTATGTAAGAGGAAGCCTGAAAGTGGCGCCGGTGACTGAGAAGTTGTGTGGAAACCGGTTGTCATGGTATGGGCATGTGATGCGGAGGAATGAGAAAAATGTCATGAGGAAAGTTTTGAGTATGAATATGGATGATGTTTGGAATACCAAAGAAATGATGGATGGATAGGTTGAAAGTTGATATGGTTAAAAAGGGGGTGACTACTGAGATGATGGCTAATAGAGATGTATGGAAGAATACATACTGCGCCAACCCCAAATAAGTTGGGATGAGGGTAGGAGGAATGATGACCTGTTAAAGTTTTTAATCGTGTGGTTTCCACTGCGGAACTATACTGTAGCATGCGTAAGCGCGCGTAAAAGCTTATCGGCTTTTCTAGTGTTTATCGAAAATCACCATTCGCCTCTAGTCACATCGATGATCTCGGAGACTAGTAGTTGTGTCAATTAATTAATAGATTTAATATTATTCAAACGTTTGTAAAGTCGATACTGGTTTGCAGGAAAACGCTGCGCCTCGCCAGATCTGCGACGGCCCTAAGGTGTAAAAGGGCGTAAGCGTGCTTGCAAAAGATGAACGATGCCAAAAAATCAAAGCATGCATTTTCTGCCGTCCTTATTATAAACAACGCAATCGACATTTTTGACAAAATCGAGTTATTAATATGTTCAGAATCAGCGAAACGAGATCTACCGGGATCAATCCCCCAAGTTTTGATATCTTTACTAGTTTCAATTTTATAGTAATTATAAACAGCGTAATTGCTACATTCCAATCATTTTAATAGGTATAAACATCGTAATCAACGTTGCTGTAAAAATACATGACCCAATATTCAATACACACTAGTAGTAAGCACCGTAAATGAACTATGCTTTATTTATGCTTAGTTCACCCCGAATTCAGACAGAACAAAATACTAAGCATAACTAACGCATTTGGTACTTGTGACGTTTATAATAAGTGATTGATTTATATTACGTTTATTTGTTTTAGGCACAATGAAAACATTTGCTGTAAATAGGTTGGAAATATGAACTTACATCTAAGTTCTCTCATATCTTTACTAGACGTAAATATCACAAATGCAATTCCTAGACATAAATCACGCACTTTCTACATATGCGTTGTTTATGCATGGTAACTTAATCTTATTGCAATCCATGTTTACTAGCCTTTATAAGTTTTTGGTCTTTTTAAATATTAAAATTAACTAAATATAGTATCGCACACACAAAGTTCACATTTAGAGCTTCCATACAGAACATTTTTTTTTAAATATTCCTCTTAGTTTCTTCGGGATAACAAAAATAAGAAAAAAAAAACTTTAGGCACGATTTTCTCGAAAGTTACCACCAAGCACTTAGGTACGTTGTTTTTAATAAGGACGGCAGAATTGCGGACGCATGTTTATTCAGAACGCCCATTTGCTATGAGTGAAATGTGAAATAATGCCAATAAGTGTGTTAAGTCCCTTATGAGTATTGATAGGAGTTCCCGTACCTACTATATTATATAGTTTACCGTGTTTTCCGTAATTGTTGATCAAATTACATACTAACTAAACTTCAAATTCAGCTCCAAATGGGAATTTCTATTTCAAACTAAATATGATTTCAATTACATTTGATAATTATGTTAAACTAACATTACATATCGTTTGATATTAAATATAGGTTCTATATTAGGTTTACGTTATTTCCAATTCAAATATAAGTTCCGAATTCAAACCGAAACCACTGATCATTGTTGAAATCATTTGTGTGGCCACATTTCAGAATAGTATTTGTCATGTTAATTGATTAATGACAAAATAATATACATATTTTATCAGTGACTGAATATCCCGAAAATTAAGATAGCTTTAAAATACGGTATGACGTCATACGCCTAAATTCTGGTTACATGAATACTACGATAATTAAATATATTTCGGTACCGAAATGTAGTCTGAAACTTCGTCATATTCCGGTATCGTTTTCATTGATGAACCACCGCGCCAGACTGTCCTTCGCTATGAAGGCCCATATGGCATTAGTATGATTCATTCATCATTCGATGTTTTTCGGTACCGAAATCGTAAAAAGGTTAAATAAAGGTATAGTGCTTTAGGGTAATTACGAACATGGGAATATTCCGAAAATTACGAATTTCTACTAAACCATGCAATATTTTTTGCTCTGGCAACGTAGTAATGCTACAAATGTGTAAATGCAATGTAATGTAATAATGCAGGAGCAAAAAATTCTTAAAAAAATTGTAATTTTCGGAATATTCCCATGTTCGTAATTACCCGGAAGTAGGTATGGCCCAACCTTCATAAGAAAACCTTATATCCTTATATTTTAAATATATCGCAATCTCGTACCGTAACCGCTTTCAGTCCCTGTATTTCATTGCTATGTGGTCCCAGCATAGAAGAGCCCCTCGTACGGGGGCACAAAGGAGTGCCGTTAAAGACGACAAAGAGATAGGTCATTGGCAATAATCCGTCCCAGCGCCCACCCATCCATGTGCAACACAGGACATTTATGGATTGAAAATTATAAAATTCTTCTATTCGTGTGGTTAATGACTAACCTGGTGTCAGAGTTTATGCCGCCCATGGGCCTCTGACTTGGTTTCACATGCCGTCGAGAAATATCTCTCAGGCATGCCGGTTTCCTCACGATGTTTTCCTTCACCGCTTTTAAGCAAGTGATAATTATACAATACGCACATGAATCCGAAAAGTCAGAGGTGCGTGCCTTGGGTTCGAACTCGAGACCTATGACTTGGCAGTCGGACCGTGACACCACTAGGCTATCATAAATAGTAAATAACTATCTATTTCAGAACTATAATAACATTGAATTAAGTCAAGTCTTTTAACATACAACAATTTCCAAAGAACAAAATCGCCACAGAAGTATAATGCACCTGAAGCGTATGACGTAACACAACTTATAGTGCAAGCTGTACACGGAAACAATTTTAATAATGTCTCACAAAGATATTATATGCGAGTCAGGCTAGTGTGAGCTGAATATTTAAATTGGACTTGTGGTGTTACGCGGCTCACGAGTTTCGAGATATGAGGCAAATATTTAATAGGTTCTTTGTGTATAGTGATAGGTTTCATAGGTCCTTACTAATGGCATCAAAGTCTGTAATAATAAACTCCTCTCAACATAGCAGCCGGGGGGCAGAATCCCAAGAGCTGACAAAATGTAAAAAACGTGTTCGGAATTTCCTACAATTGTTTTTTTTTCAAATTCTGATTTCTTCATCTCAATTAATATTAATACGCCATTTAAGAGGAAGCTCTCAAGAGGAGCTATTTATAAGTACAGGTTTAAGTAGGTAGGAGGCGATCTCTTTCCGTTTCCTTTTCCTTACAATGAACTTCCTATTACAGTCTACTATAGGAAAAGTCTATGGTTAGTTTCTCTCAAAAATAAAAAGCCCAGATGTCAACGTTACCGTTGTACATGGAACAAATAGTTGTAAAGAAACGCCTTAAAGTGGCGGTAATATTCTTTAATTATACCATTAATAAAATATGCGAAACAAAATAGAGACAAAATATACTTCCACTGCCTTGTTGGTCTAGTGGTAGCAAGCGCGACTGCTGAGCATGGGGTCCTGGGTTCGATCCCCAGGCCAAAGTGTTATTGGGTTTTCCCATTAGGAATTTCTCAGTAGCAGCCTGGGGTCTGGATTTGTGCCCGGTTAATGGCAATAGGCTCGCCCCCTATTACACGGGACTTAAACATAACTAGCGAAACGACGGTGTACTAAAAACACCTCTGCCGAACTCTTCGGCCAATATAAGGCGTGGTGTTATGTTATATAAAATACTATAAGGAAAAAAACACGTCACTCCTATGTCGGTGACACTGGTTCGCTGTCTTTGGTTGGCAGATTGTAGGACTTGACCGCATTGAGTCTTTTCGTTGTATAGTTTATTTCTGTTAATATTACAGGCTACAGGGGAGGGGCTCGTGGCTAAATGACAACCGCGCCGATCGTACGATTTGCAAGGTTAAGCTGCGCTTGCCGCGATCAGTCCGTGGATGGGTGACCATTTGTTACACATCGAGACCCCTCCGTGCCTCGGAGAGCACGTTAAGCCGTCGGTCCCGGGTGTCATACGAATACCTTTGACAGTCGTTACGGGTAGTCAGAAGCCCGAAAGTCTGACAAACGGTTTAACCTTAGGATACCGGCATTGCCCAGTTACTGGGTTGCGGAGGTCTGATGGCAGTCGCTCCGTGTAAAATACTGGTATTCAGCCGCATCTGGTTAGACTGGAAGCTGACCCCAAGATAATTGGGAAAAGGCTAAGAGGATTACAGGCTACATAATAAAAAAAATATCCTATTAAAAACGGCTTCTAATATTTTATCCAATCCTACCCATTTTGGGGTAACAAGAGCCCATATTACCCTATAACTATAAATATTACTCCGGGTAATATCGGACGACTTCCTCTCGTGGCATTAGCATGCAACATGCTGTTACAATCCTATTCCGTTCCAACAATATGTCGCCTCCCGCGGCTTAATTAGGACACTCTGAAGAAAGCCGAATTAAAGCGGTTTGGCCGGATTTTGGTGTAACGAGCTTTAGTTGGAAATCAACTGTTGAAACTTTTAGTAGTAGTACAGCTCCTTGTGGAAGAGTTCGTCCAGGGAAGTATTAGTAGCCACGCGGCTTTGTAGTGTTCCGCTTTGAAGGGTGTGGGTGCCGGTGAAATTACAGGCGCATGAGACTTCAATTTTATCTCTGGGTTGGTACTCATCTGGGCCGCTTTTGTCTAATGTAATGTATAAAGTGTGTGTGTTGTTAATGTTCATCAATTCCAGATACGTGATGCCATATACTATAATTTTACCGGTATTTTATAATACCTGCAGATACAGGATAATATCCGTTATTACCCTAGATCACATCCAATCAGGTCAGCTTACCAATTCTATTTAGTTCACCCATTCATCAATAGTGACGTAATGGAGCCCTAGAAATGCATAAATCACATTGTCCAGTGGATCAACGGCCGCTTGATTACGGATTACGCGAGTAATCCGCTCCGATACCGCTCTCATACCACAGATTTGTCATACTGGTTTTTTTGGGCTGTACGTACATTTAAACTGCGGATTGGATTCGTGTTGTTTGAGAATTATCGGGCTTGTGAATATGAGTAGGATTTTCTCCGCAGATGTATTCGTTTGTTATTTGAAAAATTGAAGATATGGTAGGCTCGTCTAATAATGCTTTATTTTATATTATGCTTGTGTTACAAGTTTGTTTGAAATCGTGGTTTCTTGGTTGGCAGTCTGATGTCTGATGACCCATTTAAATATATCTTTGTTTAGGTATTAGCTATACTATACATTGCATCAGTTCCCCAGGTGAATCCATTTGCTATTTTCTTATCGAAGGACTCATGAAAATTCACTCCCAGCACATGGTGCATTTTCCCAGCATACCTACCTAGTTTGAATTGGAGACTATAATCGAAATGCAAATCTTTGTAGATAATGCACTGTGAACAACAAAAAGATCCATCTGAACCACTTGATGCCGAATTCAAAATGGGCGAGACTTCAATATTCATCCCTTCAAAAGCACTCATTTGCCGACCATTAGACGGTGCTATTCAGTGCAATTCGTATAACAAAAGGCACGTTCGCATTCAAATCAAACTGAATAACGTTTAATCCTCATAGAATATTCCATTGCTAACGAGATCGCGAGAGATTTCCAATGTCCGCCTTCGTTTCTCACGAGGACTCTAAATGAACTAATTCCATTATGAAAATCTTTTTCTTCTTCAAATTGGAATAATCCCGCTTTTTGTTCGGATTAAAAACGATTTATCAAAAGAATTGTTTGCTGTAAATAAAACAGGATTGAAACGGGACGAGGCTCAGATTGCTTCTGCAGATGTTACAAGAAAAATTGTCTTGGCTGTAATTTGGACCGTTCCTCTTTCACGTCATGGGCTATTGTTTAGAATTGTATTAAATGCTATGAGGCTTGTAAACGTTTGTGTTAATGTTTACGAATAAGGAAAATGTTGGATTTATGGTCTTGTTTGAGTATAATTTTAAGAAGGAAAATTGTTTTGATTGTCTGGTTCTTTTCATGTCTGTATTGCATAAGGGACCGTCCATTAACCACGTGAGGCTTGAAAGGGGGGGAGGGGGTTTAGCAAAAATTACGAAATATCACAAGGGGGGCCCTCCCCCCTTGTGATATTTCGTAATTTAACACCCCCCTGGGTGTAGTAAGATATCACGTGTATTTATTTTTTCGTCAAACGCGCGATTTCTAAAACGAAAAACGGCGTGTAGTGTGACCTTGACTCGCCGTTGCCAGGCAACGAACGAAGTGAGTGGCTTGATAAAATCAACGTTGATCTTCAACAAATCACAGTGCCAACAACTGACTTGCAAGATGCTTATCCAGTATCAGTATCAGTTATCCAGACTTTCTTCAAGAAAGTCTTGCTAATCCATGGTCCGAGGACAAAGTATATTAAATATGTTCATGTACTAGTACAATATATGTTTTTTGCATGATGACACCATTCCTTTAATATTATTTTTGTGCCAGTCAAAAACAACCTGCAACCTTTCTGTGTAGACATTTTTGTCATGGTCCTTAATTTCAAAATAAAATTAGATTATACTTTATACCTGTATTTAAAGATAATATTCTAAAAATTTTAAGATTCTTTGTAGATAAAAATACACGTGATTTTGGGTGGGGGCGGGTGGGGGGGGGGTTAGTCTTAAACCTCACCACGTATCACCAAGAAGGAGGGGGGGGGGGGGGTAAAAATAATAAAAAACCATAACGTGATTAATGGACGGCCCCTAAGTACCTATATACATGTTTTTAATATTATTACAACGTTAAGCCTTACAAAATATAACGAAGGTAGGGCTGATACTTTCACATGTATTCTTCCGTTTATTCATCTATTTACATATTTTATACATTTTTAAATATTTCTACAAAAATATTTAAAAATATAAAAAAATAGTAGCCCACCGGCATCGGGAACAGGGTCCAAGCTACCGGTGGTCAGGGCCTCAGAGAGAGGAACTTCCTAACAATACGTGCCGTGTCCAGAAGTACCGCTTTCTGTATTAGGCCCTTGACCCAGCTGCCCAACGAGAGCCTCGTCAGATGTTGGTCGAGGCTCTTGGCTATTAAGCCATTGGCCGTCACGACTATCGGCACAATGACTGCTGAGTCAACCTCCCACATGTCGACAACCTCGTGTGCCAAGTCTTGATATTTAATTTCTTTATCTTTCTCGGCTTTCACAAGATTCTCGTCATGCGGGACAGTGATATCAACAATCATTGTGAGACGCTCTGATCGATCTATCACCACTATGTCAGGCTTATTGGCAACAATAGTCCTGTCGGTGATGATAGATCGATCCCAGTACAATGTGATATGACCATTCTCGAGAACTGGGTCGGGCACATACTTGTAGTATGGTACTTCTGCGTCCACAAGGTTGTATTTCAGAGCAAGTTGCTGGTGGATAATCCTAGCCACTAGGTTGTGTCTGTGCAAATACTCGCCGTTAGCAAGACGAGAACAACCAGAAATATGTCGAATGGATTCACCGGGACACTGACATGCCCGACAGATCATGTATTATTATTAAAGTTAAAATTTAAATGTTTAGGTAATAATCGACCATTACGATTGCCTTAAAATCTTCATCAGTATATAATCACTTTTTAACCGACTTCCAAAAAGGAGGAGGTTCTTAATTCGATTGTTTTTTTTTTGAAGTCGGAGTCCATTTGAAGTCGGTTTTATTTTTGCTAAAAAGTGATTATTAACAAAAATAAAACTGACTTCAAATTATCTATCTCCGAAGTTCTTCATCAGATCTTCACCAAATTTGAATGGGACCACTTCGAAAGAATACTCTTACAAACAAAAAAAGAATCATTAAAATCGGTTCACAATTAGGAAAGATATCGCGGATCAACATACAAAAAAAAAACATACAGTCGAATTGATAACCTCCTCCTTTTTTGAAAGTCGGTTAAAAAAAGTTATTTAAAGTCCAAACATTTAATTAATTGTGCTTAGAACCTTTACTATCTAACACCAGAACAGGTATGTGAATCCTGGTAACGCGCTTTCCAGAGAAAACTCATATCAAATTATGTTTTCCCCACAATAAAGCCATTAATACCTTACGTGTGAAATATGCAAATATCATAGTCTTCCTCTCCGAAATCTACAAACGAACGACAGACAGGAAACAATTTGAATAAGACGTTACACCGCCAATAGACGCTTGGTGTTATTTAAACGGTGCCAAAATTTGTAATGCTACAAGAAAGCTTCAATGCCATTATGTATTTGAGGGGACTACTGTGTGTTTGGAGTTAGGTCCTAATTTTGTTTATGAAGGTGCTCATATTAAAGAGCAACAGAACACTGTTGAGGGCAATCTAGAGCGTGTATCTTTTCGTTACATACGTGCTCAGTATTGCTTGCAGAGGAAAGCTAAATGAGAGAAAAACCTAGATTAAATGAAAAGTCGAGCGTAAGTCTCCTAGATAAGGAGTAAAAAAACGACTTTGATAGTGTTTGCATATATTTTGCCATACCTGAGGACTGCGACTTTTGAAGACTTCGACATGCCTGTCCTAGACGTCTTTATCCAGGGTACTATGAAGGTAGAAACCCGTTATGTAGAGAAACGTGGTTTGGACGATTAATGAAAAACACACTCGTAAATCAACAACCCCTCGCTATTGCGTGCACAATATCAATCAATCTCTTCAATCAATTAAGGGAAATGGCTTTTTCTTATACACGGCAGCTAAAGCACAATTTGTTTTAGCCGTAGAAATAGCCTCTCCCATGAGCTCGTATATAGTGACTGAAGGATTGTATCAGTAGTGGAGACAAAAACAAGAATCCACGTCGTTGTCGAAATGGCTATAGTAGATAAGCAAGATTACCTATATTTTGTAGCCTTAGCCGTGATCCCTTTTGAGGTGTGAGAAATGTTCCGAAGAAACGAAATTCCAAGATGATTCTATAAATAAATTGTACCTAGAATGCGTAAGTTCAAATACAAGGTATTCTGCCAAGATATTAATTTGGTTAGTCATTAGAGACGACGCGGTGCTGGCGGGATCATTTTGAATTTGAATCAAGCAAGAGTGTTCCATATTCATTAATCAGTGCTCCCACGCCACGGGTACACACGCTGCTTATTGATGGCAGTTATTTGATTCTGCTATGTACTGGTACTTGTATGTTACAGTAATCAATTATGTACTTTACAGTAACTACTATACTGGTAGGCTTTTTATATAATAGGTAGGCAAAAAAGCCGACGGCGACGCTCCATCTGATAGAAAGTAATCATAGGTCTCGAGTTCGAACCCAAGGCACGCACCTCAAACTTTTCGCATTCATGTGTGTATTGTATAATTATCATTTGCTTAAAATGCGGTGAAGGAAAACATCGTGAGGAAACTGGCATGGAGGCCCATAGGCGGTATAAACTCTGACACCAGGTTATTCACTAACCACACGAAAGAAGATAGAAAGTGGTTACCACTGGCTACCTTAGAGACAAAGGTAGATAATCTCATGTGCCTGTGATTTCACCGGCGCCCATACCCTTCAAATCGGAACCCAGCAATGCTGCTTGGTGGTAGACATACGACGAACACAGACGAACTCTTTCACAAGAAGCTCTACTATTACTAGAAATAAGTATGTAGGTATTAGGTCCCCACCTATGAAATTGGCGTTTTTTTCTCATAAATAGAGATCCTCGTCACTTCTATGATTTAAAAGATTCATTAATTGCTTGATATTATATCGAATAATGACCATCATAGACAACTACCAATAGTAAAAAAATCTTATTACTTATAGTTTTCTAAACACAAAAAATACCTTAAAAATGACTCCTCTTTTTGTTAGCAGAAATGACCACTATTTTTGTGTTAACTTAGCCAAAACTTATTTTTGTCGCATATTCTAAGTCGCATACTTTATCTTAGTTTTTAAACAATAGTGCATAAAAGTTTTACAACATTAGTGTTCATAGTTGTTAAATAAATTAAAAAAAATGTTAGTATGAAAAATGCAACTTCTTTAAAATTCTCCATACAAAACGCCAATTTCATAGGTGGGGACCTAATATTATATTTCTCAATTTTCTGCTCCCACATTGTTAACAATAACAGCAAACTTTTTGAAAGTTCAGATTTTGACCTCATTTTAGAAAATCGAGGTTTATTATGTGAAGGGTACAAATCGGTGCTGCCTACTTTCCTAAAATAACCCCCTTAGTCGGTGTAGTTATAAATAGAATGAACGAAGCATAGTTTTATCTAGAGTAACGTGTATCACGGTATTTTGCATATCAGTTACGTTACGTAACGCTCGTACGTAGGCTGAGGAAATAATGCTATAAATGACTAAAGCAGTTGTATTTGTAATCTCAGGGACATGATTTGTTTTTCAGCAGGAGAAATATCCAATCTTTTCTTACAACTGTAAAGTTTTCTTACCGTAAAAGTGAGGTCGTTTAGAGAAGAAATTTTGGCCGTCCATAATTCTTAACAATATTGTCCAAGCCAAAAAGGGGCCAGTGCCACTTTAAATTAAAATTTAACGTTATTACACATCAGAACTGGCTAGTTTAATAATAAAGTTGAACAACCGTTTAATATTCCAATGCAGTCGCCAAAACGTCCCGATAACGTTTTAGCATTTCAATAGCAACAAATTGTGGACGATATAAAGTCCAGTTAGGCCGGCTATAGTACGGCGATTCTGCGACAGGCACGTTCGTTATTTTGCACGTGATAGTCGGATGTGAAATTGCATGGACAGTAACCGATAGGGTGGAATGGAGTCGCTTGATTAGAATTTATTTATAGTAAGTTTTGGTATAAGCTTGCTCATTGATATTATTTACCAAAAAACGCAGTGGTGATTATAGGATAAATGGTCTATAAAGATAAATAGAAAAGGTAACTTATTTTTCCGGGAGAATAGTCTTATAATGTCTGCCTACTTCATCATCTCTTAATTACCCAAATAAAAAGATAAAGTGGCTTTTATTGATCCTGAAACCAGTCTTGAATTGCTATCTCTGTTCTAAGGTTGTACGGTTATAGTAGGTTTACAAACGAAAAGTTTACCCACAATTATCGACTATCAGACTGTCGTAAAGTTGTAGAAAACTTTAGCTAAATGTTATTCGGAACTAGTTTATTAGGTTTAACTAGTGATTTGGGACTGGGAGCCAATTACATGTGCTAATACATTTTATTGGATACGAGTTAAATGCCGCAGAGAATTCTGTTAACTTTTCTGGATTACAAAATATAGTACGCGAGCAGAAATGTGATTAAAAGTTTGTGGTAGTCGGCTAGGAAAGAATAAGTCTAGCTATACTGTATCAAAGAAAAACAAAAATGGAGCCAAACTATGAAATGCCGGCCCTTCTTCACAGTATAAAAACAACTACATCAAGCCATTTCTCTTACACCATAAACCAATATAACGGTAAACACTTACTTTTACTACCAACTACACAATACCATAAAGAAAAGAATCTCCATAACGCTCCCAAAATAACCCATAAATAAACACACCATAAAAAATCCTTTGATCCTTGAAATTTCGATCTCATCTCGCCATAAAATCGAAGGGTAATCTTTGTAAACTTTCATGGGTAGTATTATTAAACTATTAGCCGGGATCGGACGAGTAACTCACATTCCCTCGGGAAACTATCTGCTATGTATAGGCTATTATCACCCGGTCTCGTTCGTTGTATTAGGCATAGAGACAAACTTCACCAAAAATTGAGACTCGCTCCTAATAACGAAGTACTTTCTGTAACTTATAAAAGGTATCGGAACTTCTGTAATAATCTTTTGAGAAAACTAAAAAATCAGTATGATAAAAATGAATTACAGAAGGCGGGGAAAAATAGTAAACTTGTGTGGAAATTTGTAAAAACTTATACACTTAGATCGAAAAATTCCGAACCTCCGCTTGATATACTATCAACAGAGATAAATCCATCCGAAGCAATCAATAAAGCAAACAAATTTTTTGTTAACGTTGGAAAAAACTTGGCTGAAAAATCATTAAACTCAAGTATTATTTCCCAGCAAAACCAAACCATGACATCCTCAACACTAAATTCTTTTGTTTTATTAGATACCGACGTTAACGAAGTCGTCAGAATTATAATCGGGTTAAAGGATGTTTGTGCCACTGGGTGGGATGACATACCTAATAATATACTGAAAAGATTTAAATACCTACTTGCCCCTCCTATAACTCACATTTTTCAACTATGCTTATCTAAAGGAATATTCCCAAAATTACTTAAAAAGGCTGTAGTCACACCTGTATTCAAATCTGGAGACAAAAACTGTGTGAATAACTACAGACCCATTTCAGTGTTAACAGGCCTCTCAAAAATTTTAGAAAAAATAATTAACAGTAGATTGATAAAATATCTAGAGGATAACAGAATATTATCAGTTAGTCAATTTGGTTTTAGGGCCAAAAGATCAACTAGCCAAGCAGTCCACGAATTGACTAACTATATAACTACCAACCTAGATAATGGTATGCATACAATTGGGATCTTTCTAGACCTTGCCAAGGCCTTTGACACTATTTCTTGTACTTTACTTTTGCACAAGCTTGAAACACTTGGGATAAGAGGAGAACAACTTCTACTTTTTTCTGATTATCTCAGCGATCGTCATCAATGTGTAAAAATTGGTCAGTATATGAGCTCTGAACTTAAAAATAGTTGTTTTGGTATTCCACAAGGTAGCATTTTGGGCCCTACTTTATTTTTAATCTATATAAATGAACTATGCAGGCTGCCACTCCAAAATGGTGTTATAATGTCATATGCGGATGACACCGCCCTATTGTTTTCAGCCAAATCAAGAACTGAGGTCTATGAATATGCTCAAAATGGTTTTAACATTGTGTCTAATTGGCTCCGTAATAATCTCCTAACATTAAATGCAGATAAAACAAATTACATTTTATTTAGAATGAGAAATACTAACATACCGCTTACTAATCTAAACATTCACGCACATAATTGTTGCACGTATGCTGACACTGCATGTTCTTGTCCCACTTTAGTTAAAGCTGACCATGTAAAATATCTAGGTGTCACCATTGACTCAAATCTAAATTTCCGTAAACATATTGATTTACTGTGTACGAGAGTGCGCAAATTAATATATGTTTTTAAGAATTTACGGAACATAGCCGACTATAAATTAATTAAACAGGTCTATTTAGCTTTGTGTCAATCCATTCTTACATATTGCATAACTTCCTGGGGTGGTGCTCCAAAAACAATTTTACTCCCGTTAGAGCGTGCTCAAAGAGCAATTCTAAAGGTTGCTACCTTTCGCCCTTTTAGATTTCCTACGCATCAGCTCTACCTAGCATGTAATGTGCTTACAGTGCGACAATTATTTATTTTAAACATAGTACTACACCAGCACACTACACTTCCTTTTGACCTGGTACCTCCTGACAAGAGAAGGAAGGACTTGGTTTGCACAACGCCTCAAACTAGACATGCGTTTGCTAAACGTTTTCATGTGTTCTTAGGACCTTTTCTATATAATAGGCTCAACAAGGTACTAAGCTTCTATAGTGTAAGGTTTAAAAAATGTAGCAAAATGTTATCAGAATATTTAGCGATACTCGATTACACAGACACAGAACAACTTCTAGAAATTTTGGCGTGATGATATTTAATCCCCTCGTAAGTGTTTACTTTTGTATAATTACATAGGCTTAGTTTTAGGTATTAATGTACCATTAAGCTTTTTCTCGTAGTTATAGTTTAACCTTAAATTTTACTGTCCCAAAGTAATTGCAGTATAAAGTGATGGCCTGAAACACAGGTTTAAATTAACCTAGATCGGGCTGGTCGCTATCTAACGTTGCAATTCCGAACCACCATTACTTCCACCTATAATAATAATATCTTAGTTTTAGTTTATTTTTTAGGCATTATAATTGTATGGAAAATCTTTTACTGTTGGCTAAATGTACACTTTTTATGAACGTTTTTATTTGAATAAATTATTATATTATATTATTATTATATTATTATTAGAAAGCCTATCCAAGTGAATTTTGGTAATAAAGACTAGATTGATGTTCGGGATACACTCCTTTATCCTAAAATTTTCGCTGTCTATAGCCAAGACTTGGTCTACTGGAACAAGTTGTGACCGTACATATTTCGATGGCAGCAAAGTACAAGAAGACATCTACAAAATCGCAACTTTAGAGGAGAGCATATTTAGTAAAAAATAGTGACCATTTTGAGAGTAATGGACCGATTAACATGAAATTTTCTGTGACGCATTAAAATAACCTTCTTCAACGATTTTATAATAGGTTTTAGCGCTACATCGTTGTTTTACTGTAATAATGTAAATGTATTCTTTACTCTGAAATATATTCGACGTAGAAAAAGACATCTGCCTGATATCCGTTTATAGGTTATCATAAAAAAGCGCCCATTCCATCTAAAATATCTTATAAACTAAGATAATAATTTCCAGTAATACTTTTAAGGATATTTAAAGAAAATCTAAGCAACATGCAAACTTTATTCCCCTTTTTTTGGCCAAATTTTGTAGATGTCTTTATTTACTTTGCATTTAATATTTTATACACATCATTAAATGAGTTATCTACCACTAAACTTCAACTATGTCTATCAGTTAAACTCATTTATTTAGTTCCCAACCCCCGCGAAATATATATATTTTAAATTGAAATACATTATATTACTATGTTTTATTTGTTCATAGTAAGTCTTTCTTAAAGAAAATTACTATGAAGTGTAGTTTTTTAAGTATTACACTAGATACTATCAAAGAAAATAAAAAATATTATCAAAAAAGAATTTAAAGGCACCATTGGCAAATAGGTACACATCAGATTGATATAAAATTAAAAAGAACCGAAAAAACAAAACAAAGCTTTAAACTTAACAATAATCAACACCGTTTTCTTACTACTCCTAATAGAATAAAAAAAACTACGTTTAAAAAAACCGACTTCAAAAACTAAAAAGTATAATATAACTTAATAAAGATTTACTTTAGTACACCTCTTATGCAAACCTAGTACCTTTACCAAAATTAAGAATCAAACGAACTTACCCTGTGAAGTTTGATGTCTAATTATACGAGTGTCTTGACCGAAGATGATTACAGTTTACATGCAGCAGCACGCGAGATGATGCTGTCCTGATCACACTTTTAAAGCTATTTAAATGCTTATAAAATTGTTTTTAAATAACATTATAAAACAGTAGCGTTTTTGACTTATTTTCCCCCACCATGATGCATCCCGCCATCGCCATGGCACTGCTAATCCTTGACTCATTATTTAGAGCCAAATTTTTTTTTTTTTTTTTTGATGGTATTCGGGAATATCTAGGGGGGGTGGGAGTGTAATCATCTTCGGTCAAGACACTCGTATAATTAGACATCAAACTTCACAGGGTAAGTTCGTTTGATTCTTAATTATACTTCGTATCTCTCCCGAAGATGATTACAGTTTACATGCAGATGTTCAGAGCATCGAAAAAAAAATAAGTAAAAAATAAACATTGAAGCGATCAATAAATGCTATTTATTATCTCTTTAAACAATAGAACAGAATTAGACCTTATCTATAATAATCGTCTACACAATGACTTAGTAAATTAATCACCTAAAGAGTGCACCAACAAAATCAGTTTCCGGAGAGGTTGGTACATTTTTATTATAATATTTTGAGAATGCATGGGAAGATTCGGACCAGCCTGCAGCTTTTCGAATAACTTCCAGGTTAACACCTGCTCTGTGAGCAGCCGATGTTGACGCGTGTCTCGTACTATGAGCACCGTACAATTTTATATCTTTGCCACTTTTTTCTAAAATTGATTTAACCCAATGGGCTAAAGTTTGAGAACCCACTTTTTATGTGGTTTTTGAAAACTTATGAAAAGAGATTCTTCTTGTCGACGTAAGCAATTAGTTTTATCTATATAATGTTTAAGAGTTGAAGCTGGGCACACTCTGGGATTTTCTATAATATATGGCAACACAATCAACGGTTGGTAAGCACCTGGCCTTGAGGTTTTTATTAAATCTTCGACTTTAATTACAATTCTTTCGGATTCAAATATAATATTATTTATTTTAATTAGGCTTAGAGTTTGCATTCTTTGTGCAGATGCTAATGCTAAAAGGGTTATAGTTTTTAGTGACAAGTCCTTTAGTATAATTGAATCATTAGGAAAATAATTAGTTAAGTAATTTAACACAAGATTGGGGTTCCAGGTGGTATTGTATTTTGGTGCTGGTGGTTTTATACGATAAACCCCTTTAAAAAACCTTTTAATATAATCATTACAAGTAATTTCCTGACCTAACAATATCGATAACGCTGAGCGATAACTATTAAGTGTACTGTAACTGGCACCTGAACTAAATTTTTCTGTCAAGAATGTTATTAATTGATTAGTATTAGAATCACAGTAATCTAACCCTTTGTTGTTGCAATATAGCCACCATGATTTTAATGAGATGTTATATTGGATCAACGTATTTGGGGAGAAAGACGCCATCATTATGTCGAGAGATATATTGGGTATTCCACGTCTGAGCAGCGACTGCCTAATAATTTCCCTGCCATCAAGGTAAGATCCGCGTGGAGGGGATGCTCCTCCCTGAAAGGGGAAAGTAACAAATCTTTGTTAGGCTCAAAATATAATACTTTCGAAATAAGTAATTTTGACCAGACTGGGTACCACGGTTGTGTAGGCCAATATGGTACTACTACAATCCCTTCTGCTTTGTCAGATTTAATCTTGTGTAGAACTTTTGAGATAAGGCTAGAAGGCGGGAAGGCATAAAATTTTATATTTTTCCAGTTAAATGTGAATGCATCAATAATTTCGGAATTTGGATCTAGTTTCCATGAAGCATATCTGTAACATTTGTGGTTTTGACTACTTGCAAATAAATCGAATTCTGGAGTGCCTAGTGAAACTATTATTTGGTTAAATGCGTAATGTGCTAACTCCCATTCCGTATCTAAATTATAAGCACGACGAGATTCAAAATCTGCAACTAAATTCTTTTTAGATTGAATATAAGATGCAAAAACATGTATATTCCGCTTTTCACACCACTGCCATATATCATGGGCAATGTTATTTAGATGTGTGAATTGTATACCTCCCATTTTATTAATATAAGCAATAGCTGTAGTATTATCTATTCTGAGTAAAATATTGCAATTTATGAGGTGTGACGCAAAAAAATTTAAGGCCATAAAAAGCTGCAAGTAATTCGAGAATATTTATATGAAATGATAATTGAGAGTGATTCCAATGTCCATGAGCAGTTTGTTTATTGCAAACTACCCCCCAACCTGTAGTTGATGCGTCACTGAATATGACAAGTGTGTAATCATTCGTTTGAAAGGAACAAAATGAAGTGTCAATGTGTTCGCTCCACCATGTGAAGTCCTTTTTTAAGTTATTTCGCAAGATCATATATTTATTGTAATTATTAGAATAATTAAGTGCCATTAATTTCTCTCTTTCAAACAGCTTCGTGTACAACCAACCGTATTTGACGGCAGGGCACGCTGACGTTAACAGACCAATAAATCTAGCAAATTCCCTGATTGTACATTTGTTTGTATTCAGCAAGTTATTTGATATTAATTTTATACGATTCTTCTTTTCAATGGGTAATGTCAGGCACATGTTTCTTGAATCGAATATGAAACCTAGAAATAGGCACTTTTGACTTGGGTAAATTTGACTTTTGACTTCATTGATTAAAAATCCTAGCTTTAATAGCAAGTCTCTTGTCGTTTCAACGTTACTAAGACAACTGTTATATGAATTACCGATGCATAATAATAATAATAATAATCATTTTATTTCGGAATTTCAACATATCCATATCGTTGTTAGTAGCACAAAGACACTTATAAACTATGATTAGTAAAGAAAATACATATTAAAAATTAAAAATACATACATTCATTGATTGTGCCATGTCAATTTTTCGGACAATCCAACATACTGATGTTGGATTGTCCGATAAACCGACACGGCACACTGATAGGGGTACCATCCCCTGCTTACTTGACTGCATGCAGTCGTATCCAGCGCTCAAGCATCGGAGAATCCCATCGATCTGTCAACACACACAAGATGCTGTTGGAACTAGCACGCATGCGCGTTAGGATGGAGGTGCAACGCTTGCGCATAATTGTCGCAAAGCTGTCTACGTTGGCCTCAGCAAACATGCCGGAGACGCTACAAAACCGCGGCAGCCCCATCAGCATCCTGAACGCATTGTTGTACTGCACTCGCAGTTCACTGTATGCTCTCTGCAAATAGCTAACCCACAGGCTGCACGTGTAAAAAGATTGACAATACGCTTTAAACAGTGTCAGTTTTACTTGTTTTGTACACCGTGCAAACCTGCGAGTCAACATATTACATCGCACAGCCAATGACCTGCGCTCCCTCTCAATATCAGTACTGTCCTTTAAGTCATCGGTGACCCAGTGACCCAAATACTTAAATTTAGTAACTCTTTTTAAGGCGGTACCACCTAAGAGAACTTCAGGTATGTTTTCATAGGATTTAGTACCTGCCTTAAACACCATAAGCTCAGATTTCTTTGAGTTGTATTTGAGCCCATGGGCCTCCACATAGGATTCACAGATATGTAGGAGCTCTCTTAACGCACAGATCGAGGGGCTCAGAAGCACCATATCATCGGCGTAGCTTATATTGTTAATACAAACACCGTCTATATGGCAGCCGATTCTGGCGCCACAAAGCTCCTCGATCAGCTTGTTTACATAAAGGTTAAACAGAAGAGGGGAGGAGAGGCCCCCTTGCCTTACACCGCACTCCAGCTTGTACTCGTCCGAGAGTTTGCCTGCCCATCTTATTTGATTTTTCTGCTTATCATACCAATGTATCAGTACAGATATAATTTCCGTGGGTACACTGGTATCCTGCAGCTTAAGAAGCATAAGAAGTCATCTATATAGTTTACTGATAAATGACCTAATGAACGTAAATAATGCAAGGCAGGTTTTAGTATTTTCGTAAATACATAGGGAGCAGTACAAAGTTCAAATGGTAAAACATTAAACTCAAACAATTGATTCTTGAATAGTTCTGAATTCCAAGTAAAACGAAGGTAAATCCTGTCGCCTTCAGCAATTGCCAATAAAAAATATGCATCCTTTAAATCTAGGGTTGCCATGTAACAATTTTGATCTATTAATTTTAGGGCTGTACGATAATCTTCCATTTTAAAGTGATTAATATGAATAAATTTATTTAATTCTTTTAAATTAAGAATGAAACGATGTTTTCCATTAGGCTTAGGCACTGTAAAAATAGGTGAAATAAATTGTTTTGCACATGGAGTACACTGAGAGATAAAACCCGATTCTAATAGTTCACTAATGCAATTATCAATTATTTTAGTTTCTGTAAGAGTGTATGATCTATTAACAAATCCTGTCTGGTATGGTTCACATTTAAATGGTATTCGATATCCTTTGATCCAAGATAATATGGTTTTATTATTGGTAATGTGACGCCATTCATTAAAGTAATGCTGAAGTCTGCCAGCTATAGGTACATTATTATTATATACCTGTGAAGGAGTAGTCAACGACGTCGAGTTGGATAGTTGGTAGTCCTTGGGCGTGTCGATGCCGGCGCGCGACGATTCTCCCGTGGCGGCGGCGGTGGCGGGCGCCGAGTCTGGTGGGGATACACACGCGGCTCGGCGGCGGCTGGTGCCCGCGGTGCCCCCCATGCGTTTAAAGGTCCGATTTTACGTTGTGTAGAAGTGTTCTGTTGAGGACGCTGTGGTGGGTTGAATTTCCCACTATTTGTGTTGAATCTCAACTCTGAAGCCGACATTGTTATGGCTTTGGTTGACTTCAAGTGTTCAGACAAGTTAGAACCAAATAAATAATCATCTATTTTGGTGTTTTTTATTATTTCTCGTTTTTGTTTGCTTATACAATTAACAACAGCGAATCTTCTTGAAATAGATTCCCTATGGTGCGTGTCGCACAGCAACCGACCTTCATCGCTGAGTATTTTGATAATTTCTTGGGGAATGTTTTCAGTTTGTGACAAAGCCACATTCAGCGCTTTGCCAATTGCTGAAATACAGCTGGACATTTGATTTTGCTTCTGCTCGCTATATGAATCTTTTTTAACATTAGCATCAGATAGTGCCGATTTTAACTCCGGATTCAATATAGGTGCTTTCATATATGTACAATTTTCAGCAGGTAAATATTGTTTTAAGAGATCAACCTTTTCTTCTTTAGGCAGGCCGTTAATCAATCGTGTTGCCAAATCTTTGTGTAAGTTATCGCCAAACAATTTATTTTGTGTGGGGTCTGAGCCTAGTAATTGTAAAATATCTGGATCTAGTTCAGGATTTTCATCAGGTGTTCCTTCGCGTTCAACTGATACCTCAGTAGTTGGGATCTCGTCTGTAAGTGACGTAAAATATATTTACATTTTATGCACAAACAGTTTGCAAAAAATTGTAAATATAATGTAGGTAGGTACATTATCCACACACGATTTACGTCGGGATAATAAAGATTATATTGTATAGGTACAGTGAAAGTATAATTTCATTATTCGTATCATAGTATCCACACACAATATACGTCGGGATATCACGATGAATAATATTCATTTTATGATACTGTTTCGGTATCCACACACGATATACGTCGGGATATTTTATATAATTATGAGACATTGACAATGTTTTATTCAAAGGCACAAACAAAAATTATTGTGCAACCACTAGGCGGTAGATGGAAATAATATGTAAGTATCTTTTATATCTGTTTATTCACTAACCTTGTATTTCCAGATCACTTATTAAATCATGAGGTAACGAATGCACTGGAGATTTCGCTGGTTCATCATCTGATGACGATGAGGAGATTCTCCTTCGCTGTTTTACAAGTTTTTTCACTTTTTTTTAATAATTTGGTGACCGTGTCACTATCATCCTTATCAGATCGCTTCCTTTTGCCCATAATGAAAACGTAACGAAATAAATTTTGTGTGAGTCGGACAACACAAAATCACGTAATGAGTCAAGGATTAGCAGTGCCATGGCGATGGCGGGATGCATCATGGTGGGGGAAAATAAGTCAAAAACGCTACTGTTTTATAATGTTATTTAAAAACAATTTTATAAGCATTTAAATAGCTTTAAAAGTGTGATCAGGACAGCATCATCTCGCGTGCTGCTGCATGTAAACTGTAATCATCTTCGGGAGAGATACGAAGTATAATATAAAATTAACAGTTTCAGAAGTCGGTGCTAATCCACGCTGAACCAAATTGAAGGCACCGACTTATTTTTTACATTTTAGTGTCTGTAATAGGTTGTTCTGTAAACTACAGTAGGATTTTTCTAGATTATATCAGGAAGAATAATTACCTCGTCCACGTAAACAAAAATGTTCATAAAATGAAAACTACTGGGCCAAACTATGTTACATTTTTATGGGACCAAATGGCAACTATTCCGCATCAAACTAAAGAAGAATCACGTAAATCGGATCATAAATCTCAGCGTAATCGGTGTATGTACATACATAAAAAAATACCAATCCAATAGAGAACCTCCTCCTTTTTGAAGTCGGTTAAAAAGCTCAAATGTCCGTTTCTACTTCGATGTTTTTTTTAAATCGAGTGTCTTCATTTACATGCCAGATTTTCGACATTATTTTGATATTTGAAATAATTTTAATACAGACTGTAGATAGGGTTGATATAAGCTCTTTCTTGTTAAAAAATCATTTTCGCAAAAATGTAGATGTCCGTATCTACTTTGCTGCCATCGATTTAATATCGCAACCGTGATTTTTATGTCTATTTTCTTATCAGATAGGTACAATGTTTGCTAGTCAGCATAAAATGTTTAGAGCCTAATCGTTATTTTCTGTTCTGTCTTCTAAAGGTAGACCAGTTGTCAGACTTTCGGGCTTTTGACTTCCCATAACGACTGTCATAGGTATTAGTGTGATACCCGGGACCGTCTGTTTAACGTGCTCTCCGAGGCACCCTAGTACATTTTTGACTTGTAAAAGTGTCTGTAACAGATTTATTTACAGAAATAAAAATCATTTATTTCTGTAAATAAATTTTGTGAATACATTTCATCATTAATTTATCAAATCATTATTGTGATCTATGATTTTTATATGATAACACAGAACAGAAACGCCTGGTGCTATAAATGTAAAAACATTTGAACATAATTTAACAATAGGTACAGAAAGACTATAAAAACTTTAATGATAATTAGAAACAAAAGTGCCTTCAAAGGCTTCAAATACAAACAATGTGCTTAAAACAATACGTTGTCAAAATCTTTAATTAAATTAATCGTCATAATGGTACTCGTGGCATTCATTAGAACTTTGTTTGTACGTCTTTGTGGAATACTTATAACGTAAGGGTGTTTCTAATTGGACAAATTCGATTATGGTGTTTCACCATGTTGGAAGTCGACGTGTGGGAGAATAAGTGACGATTACGTTCACGAAGGGTTTAAAGATTGGGAAGTTGTTAGTGTTTTGTATTCTACGTTATGGTTCCAAATTACAATCTAGGTTAAACTTTCCTATTGTCTTTATTTATATTTCGATCATGGACTACTTATGTAGTTGATATCGAAATAACTTTAGCCAACGTTAAGAGCATTTTAGTACTTGGTTAATTAATTCTAATATAACAGCAATTATTATCAAAGAAATAAAAAACAAAGCCAACCGACGTGATATTATTATTGTCCAAGTCAGTAATTGACAGACTGCGGGATAAAGTCATCGTCTCATACGAGATTATAGCAACTAAGATTATACTTTAGTTAAATTCCAATTGACAGATCCTAATAAAACCGCCAAAAACATTTATATTAATAAAACTTTAAACCTCTTTGTTTTAACATGTTCATTATTTATTTTCTTAACATTTAATTCTCTTTTAATTTCTTTCGTTGCGTGTATCACTTTAAATGCTTTCGTTGTTATTTACAAGAGTGTTAATTGTTGTGAAACTTCTTGAGAGTTATTTACGAGTTCAAAGGTGGAGTTAAAATTTTGTATTATTATATTTTGTAATTATTTTAAGAATAGAAGTTCGTGTTCGTTGACTCTGTTTATTTTATTGCTTTTAGAGAAAATATTTATTTTTAATGGCGTTTTTGCGGTTAATGTTCTAATTAACAAATAAATTGAAACACTAATCTTTATTTTAAGCAATATTCAAAATAACCTCTGAAATAAGTTTGCTGGGTAGTCTAAATTTTGTTTAAATGTTGCTATAAGACATAGTGTGTAATATAATTTTAAAAAGCGCATTCAGTTTTGGTTTGAAAAAAACGTATGAAGACTTGCTCACCGCTAAGAGAATGAGACCATGCAGCATTATACATGAACACAATCATGTCTTTATCAGGACGACCCTTGGTCGTAATAGACGCAATTATGTTCTATGGTGAAGGCTCCCCATAGACCCATTAACTACCATAACCGGCCATTCCGAGCATATAGCCTAATATTACAAGAAGCGTTCCTCAAGGCACAATGTTCGGTCCAACCCTCAGATCTCAATAATGGTATAATTGAGCTGGATACAAACTAATTATACGGGGTGACGAGCGCACGGCTAATGCATAAGTTCGGTCAGTTCGACCCTCGTGTGTCGATAACGGATGGGATGGATTAATGGTCACTGAACGGTTGGGATGCAAGTTTGGGGATTTAGCAGAGTTTGTGAACTTTATCTTGCATACAGATCATGTTAATGATGTATTATGATCTAATCAGAAGCTTTACGCCTTATGTTAATTAACTGGGACAATTTACTGAGCAAAAAATGTAACATTAATTTGTCGAGTAAGTTCTCGTAATTTCTCGCTATCCATTTGCAATATGAAGTCGTTCTCCTTTTACCAAGTATGTTATTTTATGTATAATCACAACATATGACAGTTGGATTCAGTAACACTATACAGTTAAATAGTATGAGTAACCACGTATGCCGTTACAATCCGGCCATTAAAATTTAATATTAAACCTATGATCGTGACATTAATTTTGCTAATCCATATTTTTCAATCTTCATCCCTCAACAATTCTTAAGCAAAATGAAAATTCACGAACAAAAGTTTGTTGACACCATGCGTCACATTTTACTGTACTGCCATGTCAAGATTTAAGACTGATTCGTTCTGTCTTTGTCTTTCTCTACGATGAAAACAGAGACAGCTTGAGACTTGCTTCGAGAAACTATCGCCGTGTAAATGAGCCTTTAATCTCTTTTAATAAACTCTTTCGCTTTTGCTTGTTTCTTAGACCGTGGCTCCTAACAAAGAAAATTAATATATTACGTAAGAGCTCCGAGGAAGACAAAGCCACTGTTGTGATATTTTGTGTAACATTCGTCCGGGATCACAAATCAATCGGCCTAGCGTGGCTTTATATTTGGCTTTGTTTATCTTTAATGTTTCTTAGTCTGAATATACGAGCAGTACTTATTCTACGTGATAGGGGTCGTCACATGGAGTAGTAATTTGCTTCTTCTACTAGTGGAGGAAGTCTACTTAAAAACTATCTACTTAAAAACATCCATTATTAAATTGTTGAAAACAACCTGTATTATTTGCAAAAATAGATGAGTCGTAGAATAGATCAGACATCTCATAGCAAAAAAAAATCTTCATCAGAGGCTTACATTCTTAATTTCAGTGTCATTAGCACTACATATACTAAATTTCCATACCAATAACATCCATCTAATCGACCAGTTAGGAACTATTTTATGTATTCAAAGAATTTCTAAACGAGAGCTTCCAGTACTATAACGAACCTCTAGCGGCGAGCCCTTCTCACACCTGTCAAATTTAATTGCCTATTAGATATTTTGAGGGAAAATAGGCTCTCTTTTCTAGGAATTTGGGTAAGGAAGTAATCTGCTTTTGTGTATGATATTTTGGGTTGAGTCAGAGCTTTTTTTGTCAGCTGTTTTCATCTTACCCAGGTTGTTGGGAGCCAGTTTACTCGTATATAGCAATTCTGGATAAAGACTGTTTCGTATTCGTTCCCTTAAACTTGAATCATAAAATATTATTAAACAATCTTTAAAAAACAAAAGTCGACATTACACAACGAAAAAAAACTAACAACTGCAATTTTTTCACAATTGAATTCAGTAAAGAAAAAAATACAAAAAAAAATTCATCAGCTAAAAAAAATAATTACTACGTAAAACAAAAAGTGCCCTCGTGTCCCGAGGTCGTAATATAGTGCCCTTGAACCCTTGAACCCTTAGAGCGGTGTGGGGTGTGACAGAATGCCATGCTTAGCATATTTCATAACACGGCCCCGAGGAATGCTGACTTTTTCGGCTTTTATTTTATTGGTATTATCTGTGGTATTATAGTTGGAGAGAAAGTTTCGATCGCTGTTTTGTATTGGGGAATTTTGGTACCTTTTTTCGTTTTCATTTAAAGGATTTTTTTTTCAAATTTTGGCATGTTGATATTTTCATTTAGATACTTGGCAGCACAACTATGCGAGATTCCCATGAAATAAACTCTATAAACTATCAAAACAGTATATAAAGAAAAACCTTAATTTAATAAAACTTAAGAAATCTTGTTAATTACCACAGAACCAAACACAATAAAATCTCACAACAACACTTATGCGCAAAATATTGGCGCAATAAAAGTTTTGGTTGGTGATAAATAAAACTTAAGAAATCTTGTTAATTACCACAGAACCAAACACAATAAAATCTCACAACAACACTTATGCGCAAAATATTGGCGCAATAAAAGTTTTGGTTGGTGATACTCCGCTATGGAATACGACTCATAAAAGTGTTCACTTTTATGGTCATTCTCCATAGTGAAATAAAAACAACAAAAGACATTTACATAATTTAAAATGAAGAAAATAAACACAACGCTTGCACAGACATTAACATCTTACTTTAATAGTTTCGAAACGTAGATACTTTTTAAATAAACCTTATAAAACACATAAGAAGGTGTTTTACACTTGTTACCTTTAATAAATATCGGAACTAATACTGGTGTGCAATCTGCTACGTCGTAGTGGTTTTAAATTGTTTCTTCTACATTATGTCTACGGCGTAGACTGTCTACGAGGTGCAGCGGCGGCGTAGCCACTGCAGACATAAAATGAATCCCGATCAGACAGTTATCGCGGGTTATGGGAATTGAACATTTGTGAGTAAACTAGATGCTTGACATTTTTGAGCATCTAATTAGCCGTTTAGGTATACGATAGTAGGGTTTACAGCTAATAATAGTTCAGGTTAAGATAACATAACATAACATCACGCCTTGTATTGCCCGCAGGGATCGGCAGAGGTGTACCTATTAGTACACCCTCGTTTCGCCAGCTATGTTTATGTTCCTAAAATAGGGGGCGAGCCTATTGCCATTAACCGGGCACAAATCCAGACTCCGAGCTACTACTGAGAAATTCCTAATGGAAAAACCCAACAATATATTGCTCGACCTGGGGATTGAACCCAGGACTCCATGCTCAGCAGTCGCGCTTGCGACCACTAGACCAACAAAGGAATCAAAAAAGGTTAATATAATGGATGTTTTTCCCTAACCGTAGGTTTCTTAAACGTCCAATAGGTTTGTATAACTGGTAATGAAAGAAAACTTACTAAAACTTAACGACAGAATCAAAATTAAAGAAATATTCGAAGAAAAAAATTACTACGTTCGATAGACAATATTTTATCTACCTGTTTTTTTTACATAACATCACGCCTGTATTCCCCGAAGGGTTGGGCAGAGGTATATAGCAACACCCTCGTTTCGCCGTTATGTTTAAGTCCCATGTAACAGGGGGCGAGCCTATTGCCATCAACCGGTCACAAATCCAAACTCCGGGCTGCTACTGAGGAATTTCATACGAAAAACCCAAACCCACTTTGCCCGACCTGGGGATCGAACCCAGGGCCTCACGATCAGTAGTAACGCTTGTCACCATTAGACCAACGAGGCAGTTTTTTTAAATGTTTCTATAACGTATAATTCTTAAAAAACCCATTTTACCGTATCCTTTGAATCCCACCCGCCAGAAATACAGGAGATAATACCCAACCCGAGCTCCAGTTTCAACCGAACATATTTTTTCAACCGTTCGAATAGTTGTCGAAAGCCGGAACACCCATCCATTGGCCGCCCCTCGAACCCCGACCACACTTAGCACAAGCCGACGTTGCAATAAAAGTCACATCGGCGCAAATTGTGCGATAGTACCCACATTGCCGCAATTCCAAGTTTAAACTCATTATTAAAAGGGAAATGGGTTTTTCGGATGCATGAAGGCGTACGTGGGCGTACTTGGGAAGGATTTTCTTCATTAATTTCTCAGCTAATTGGAAGGGTTCGTTTTACATAACGTTACGTGAAATTCGTAAACGGGTTGTATTTATGCAGTACTCAGCCTATTGTTGTAGGTATAATGTTTTTTTTAATGTTATACGTTGGCAAACAAGCCGACTGCTTCTCTGACGGTAAGTGGTTACCACCACTATGCACCTACAACACCAAGAGGATTGGTGATGCGTTGCCAACCCTAGAGAAAAAGTTCAAAAGTCGCATATGTGCCTGTTATTTCACCGACATTCTTACCCTTCAAACTAGAGCACAGAAAGCTGCTTGGCTATAGAAACCGGTATGGTGGTAGCACTTCCAACTCATTCAAAAGAAGCTGTACTAATATCAAGAGAATACCTTACAAAACTACCTCGTTGGTCTAGCGGTGGGAAGCGCGACTGCTGATCGTGACATCGTTGGTTCGATAACCAGGTCAGGCAAAGTGTAAAGTGTCATTGGGTTTTCCGTGTGTAATTCCTCAGTAGCAGCCTGGAGTTTGGATTTGTGTCCGGTTGATGGCAATTAGCTCGCCCCCTATTACATGGAACTCAAACATAACGGTGAAATGAGAGTGTTACTATACACCTCTGCCATACCCTTCGGGGAATACAGGCGTGACGTTATGTACGTCTACTAACTATCCTCAATTAAGATTATATATTTTTTATTTTTTTTTATTGCTATCATTACTCTCAAGATATCTTTATCTTATTTTACAATGATTTTTTAGCTAAGTTTTGATGACATTTAATTATGTCAATTGTTTTATATAGTTTAGCTTCCTTTTCACTTTTGTAAATGTGAGAACTTTGTGGACCTGCATCTATAAATTTGTAAATTACTACAATATTATTCATATTACTTTTTTTTAAATTTTATTTTTGTTTGTTAGTTTTTGTACTCAAGTCTTTTAGTACTATATTACTCATTGGTCTGTGGTCAGGACCTCATTGTTCTCTTACTATCCTAAATCATTGTACTGTATCCACTGAAATTGTTCAAGGTATTATTATTAAAAGAGTAACCATGGAGTTTCTTGCCGGCTCTTCTCCATAGGAAACAACTAATTGGAACCGTGCACATAAATTCGACGTTTCATAAGCACCTGTATTGGTTTATGTGAAATAAAAAAAATTGATTTGATTTGATTTGGTTATAATATGCCTTACAAAAAAAATAATTAAAATAACGTGTCTGCAAAACCGGTCCTCTTACAGATGAAACTGATGTCCGTCAAATAGCACTGCTGCAGAATTCAGCAGAAAACATATGGCCGCATCATTTTCTAGATATCGTTAACAATCTATAAAATTGAATCATCCGAACTAAACGCGGCATCGCATCGGTTATCGTTACGCGCACCATTCAAGTTAATATCAGCTGAGTTTTACTGCCGCCATCTTTTATTATTATCGTCGAATACAATGTTTTTCTCGTAAAATTTCAATTTTGTTAGCAGTTAAAACGTTCAGATTAACACTGTCGTTGTCATCATAAAATGTTTGAGGTTCTGAAGAATTTATGAGTCAACAGTGTGTTTTATAATGCGGTGGAACAAAGCGTATTTGAATGCTTTTTGTTACAAAGTTTGAGAAGTTTATACTGACTGAGTATGCCCTGGATATTTTCTATGAAAATGGAGAAAAACGCGACCCTGTACCAATTATGTTTTCCATTCATAGAAGTAATAAGTACCTGCTGCGTGAGGCCATTTTTGCCAATATACGTCATACATAATACATAATTAGCCCATTACTTTCCCAATGCTGGGCACGGGCCTGTTCTCAGAATGAGAAGGGTTTAGGCCTTAGTCCACCACGCTGGCCTGGTGCGGGTTGGCAGACTACACACACCATCGAGAACTTTATGGAGCCCTGCCATGTGTGCAGGTTTCCTCACGATGTTTTTCCTTCACCGTTAACGCAAGTGATAATCAAAATCTGATCCACACATGAATTCAAAAAGTCAGAGGTACGGGCCGGGTTTGAACTCAGACTGCATGGAAGGCAAGCGTTCAACCGCTAGGCTATCACTGCTTAAAGCAATAAATGTCAAATTCAGCATAATAAAAATTAATACCCTACTTTTCCGATTCCACATTCCAGCCGTGTTATTCGAGTATTACGTTGTTATGTGTTATAGTGAAAGGCTCCTGTACAGAGAAAAATTATGTTTTTAGAGCAGGTAAATTCACATAGTATATAACGCCACTCTCGAAAAAAAATGTTTAGCACATTATGCCTGCACACAGCAAACATTTTATAAAACCAATGTTGATCACTTCTTGAACGTCATAATAAGTCATTCAATTTTGCTTCCCCCGTTATTCACCGGTCAAAAAGACCTAAATAACATAAAATGCCCAACAGAAACATTTCCAGCACTAATTCCAACGGAGCAGTGACGATCCAATTTAAACTAGCTTTTGAATGATATTACCACTAAACAAGAAGTTATTTATAGAAGGTTCACTCCTAACAACGCGCGATAAGGAACTCACATAGAATAGCCACTACGTTACTGGCAACGCACTCGCCCCCAAACAACAAGACATCGATAACATATGACGGAACAACCATGAACTTTGTCAGCCTATATTCCTCAGACCAGTCACGGGCAATTGGGCATATAGCAGGCCGCTTCTTAAAGCAAGGCAAATTTTTAATGGCATCCACAGCTCGAAATAAAACGGCCTGCTCTGCAGTCACTAACAAATGACTACAGGATATTTCCCGTAGAGAGAAAGAACTCAAGTCCAGCAGTGGACTGCGATAGCTACCGAAGACAATTTAGAAAAATGGAACACTACATAACAGTCCACTTTTAAATTGCACACGTTCCAGCGACGTTTACGTTCAATTTTGGTCATAATTTACGTGACTTTGAGTCACGCGTTACTCGCAATGGACCTTCTGTATGTTCAGACTTAGTGCTATTTCTAAAGTAACTCGTCTCAAACTGATAACAAAGTTGTACATTAAGAGGACAAGTTGGTCCGCGATACGATCGACGTACGTACTTGTGAAGATTCGTTGCTGTGGCCACTTGACCACAACATTGTCGAGAGGACACAGTGATGACGGAATAGCGTTTTATAGATTTTTGATTTTAGAGTTGTTCTAGAGGTTTACTAAGTTACGTTTTATATTTTAACACACACACACACATAAACATAACATCACGCCTTGTATTCCCCGAAGGGTTCGGCAGAGGTGTTTTTAGTACGCCCTTGTTTCGCCAGTTATGTTTAAGTCCCATGTAATAGGGGTCGAGCCTATTGCCAATAACTGGGCACAAATCCAAACACCGGGCTGCTACTCAGAAATTCCTAATGGAAAAACCTAATAACACTTTACCCGACCTGGGGATCGAACCCAGGACTCCATGCTCAGCAGTCGCGCTTGCGCCCACTAGGCTAACAAGGCAGTATTTAAACTTACTTAGAAAATGTATTGCTGGCATTCAACACAGTGTTTTAGAAAATAATAAAGAGATGAGAAAGTTTTGTTTTGGAATGTTTGATATTCTGAAGCCTGCTGTTGCTAATTAATTGATGTTTCAATCGATATTGCCTATGTTTGGGTCGCAAGTTTAGTTTGAAAGTAACCAAAATGATATTTTTTATTTCTCCACAGTTTTTAAGTCAACCCTTGATTACTTCCTTTGACAGATTAGGATTTAATACAGGTCCCTCCAAAAATCTGTCTAGAATAAGAAATCTGTTCATTTCCCGCTGTTCTTAAATACTATATCCTAAGCCTTACAGCGTAGCGCTCTCAGAATAAAGTTGTTTTCGAACTAGCTCGTGCTGCGGTCGCCGACTTATATTACGTCACTTGCTCCTCCCGCCGCGTCGCTATGTCAGTTGCACACTGACTTCATCTGAATTTATTTATTAAAATTTATATCATGCATTTTAGTTTTGATAAAAAAAATGACACACACACACAATAGAAAAAAATGGCTAAAGTAGTAAACATAATAATACGTTTGTAAAATATAGCTGTATGTATTTTTAAAAGCAAATGGAGATTAGTTAGTTAAAACGTTAACATTAATGGCCCTCTTCTGAGTAATAATCATAACTTTAAAATATTCATAACAGGGCTGCACTGTCTTGCTTTTTTAATTTCTCTATTTATTTTCTTCAGAAATACTTGAACAGATACAAAAGCGCGAAAAGATCATAAGAATTCATCTAAAAACTAAGGATAGTTACAAAATACAGAAAATTCTAGACCAAGTCACGGCAAACCGATATAAAATATTTTAAAAATATTTTTATAAAAGACAATTTCTCCGAAGACAGGCATCGCATAATGAGTGTTATGTTGTTTTACGGGGAAACGTTCACGAGAGCCAACCCTGCCCGACCCAGTTCCGCAATCATTAAACAAAAGCATGGTTACTATACTTAGACCGGGAGTCCTGCTTTTGGTAGAACATTATATTATGTATATTTTAGACTAAGATTTTAAAAAATAAATTGCTACTCTAGAATACTCGTACAACGCTATTTTTTTAGTACTTATACACAAAAACCGAGACACTCCAAAGAGATATTCATCAGAACTGCCTGAATATTTGATTTTTTTAATGAATCTTCAAGTTATTATTAGTTTATGTTGTGTTAAGTTCCCTAGTGGAGTACGAAGTGAGTAAAATGTGCCATGAAGGGGTTGTCTAATACACGAAAACTTATCGTGCTGACCGTCTCAAGCTTCAAGGTATCTTGTTTTATCCTGTTTTGTCAGCTTTTGCGGGATGATAAGCAGTTTAAATGCAGCAGCGAATAAGGAAGCATGCAGCCTTTTTTCACGTGCCGTTCTTAGTATCACCAACACTGAAGATTTACCACTCACGCTCGTTGTTACAGTACGAGTCATGTAAAAAGAATGCTGGAAGAAAGTGGAGGGGGTGTGTTTGCGCACGGGTACACTCGCGCACGAAAGTACTAGGCCTATTGTTTTATTTTTAAACTAGCCTATTATTGTTATTATACTATTTGTGACCCGCCCGCCCCGCGCCGCACCTCATACCACCAAATAGACCGATAAATCGCCTAATGCGCAGCTTGACTCCCAGCGTTCTTTTTATATGACGCGACCTGTACCTGATGTGGTGCCAGCATATTTTATACATCGAAGTGACTCGCGTTGATCATGTGGTCCATTCAGCGATACTTTGCGACCTATTCATGAAACAGGCACTGGAATTTCTTTTCTTACCTTAAATTTTTCTATTAGAATAATTCATCATCACCAGACTAAGTTTTAACATTTTCAGCCCTTAATTTAATCAAAACGTCTTAGACTTATCTACTTAACTAATAAATCTTTATACCTTTTTGTTGTAAAAAGATTGCTTAACAGTTCTAATCTTGCTTTAATAAAAATGGAAATGAGACTAATAACTAATGCCCTAACATTCATCAACTATGATTCAACTAATTTATTTTCAACTATGATTAATATTCATAATTCCAATTTTGTATTATAATAAAGTGAGAACGGCCATTAAAATTTCCATAACGAACGACGTTACTGTTCAAATTGTAGATATTAAATTCATAATAGATCGTTTATAAGAACAAAAGGTAATACAAAAACTTGATTAACATTAAAATAGCGTTTGAATTTAGTAATTAATTTAAATATTATAAGTAATTAGTGTTATCAGTGAGGTGACTTGAAATGTTTAATAGACTTTCTAAATTAAATAATAAGTGGTTTATAATTATTATGCTTATGAAAGAGTATTTATTTCACCAACTTAGAATCTACAGTAAATCATTTTTTTAAATAAAATTTTACCTATCTGTTCTTGAGAATTTCATAAGGTTCCAGGGACATTATAAGTTTGTAGATATTAATGACTAGAAAACCACCATAGGGGAAGCGATTCTCACAAGCCGCCACTTTTGAGAGGAGACTACGCGAGCGTGATGTTTACATTTTTGCACTTGTCTCGCGTACGCTCGCGCGATCGCATTCGATCAGTTTTATTAGCAGATAATATTCTACACAAGTACCCGAGCTCCCAGCCTTACCGCAGCACTGTGCAGGGTTGTCGATAATTCAGCGAGCGCACCTACATTACGCTGCGGAAGTACGCGATTGTTTCCGCTACACTCAGCCACAGAAATGTGTTACATTTTTGTAAGATACGTACTTGTGGTTGAGAATTTGTATGTAACAATTGTCTTGATACTAGTTCATGTTAAATAAATAAAAATAGAAAATTGTTGTTGTTAATGTAGATTTTGCCAATAATAATATTATTAAAAAAAAAACCTCTTTGTCTAACCTTTCGGTTAATGGTAGGGGGAAGTATTGACTTTTGTCTTGTTTCTTAAAATCAATTACGAAAGTGTTTAAATTCGAACTATAGTAGTTGCATGAAAATTGTAGAAACATGGTTTAATAAATATATTGAGGAGTATTTTAAATGTTTAATGTGTGGCTGTTCTTAATTATACAATTAATAATTCCGGTATTAAATAAATATATCGACGGGAGCCAATTAGAGAATCATTGAAATGCTCCAACAAACGCCAATGAACACAAATAAAATTATATTCAGCGCCCGTTAATTAACCAGCATTGTTAATTAAAATTACATACACATGTTTCACGGATTTACCGGTTGTTATGAGTTAGAGGGGAATAATTGAAAACGTTCAGTCATATGTTATTTTGGAGGATTATTGGTTTAGTTTCTGATAACTATTTGTTAATGAGTAATGCATGTTATATTGTAAGATAAGTGGCGAAGAACAAGTTATTAAAAACAAAAAAATGTTCTCTGTTATTTCCTAAGCCGACTGTACTTGGCACCTCACGCGATCGCGGGGTCAGTAAACGCCGGCGGCATGCTACCGCCTACCGTCTCAAACTGAACACTCCAACATAGCCGGCTAATTATCGACATGACGCAGCTATTATGTAGCTGATTGAGTCTTAGGGACGCTATGGTAAAAAGAGAAACAGGATATAGTACACACCGGAGCAATGAATCCGTGTCACCAACATAAAACAATGTTAAATAATGTTTAACAATTTTTTTAGAGATATGTAACATTACGGTTTATGTTAGTGACCCAGATGCATTGCTCCCGAGTGTAGAAACTCAATGTATGAAATCTCATGCCTAGAAAGTAGTAAGCGAGTAGATAGAAATAGTATTGCTGGGGTTGTGGTGAATACACTCGCGAATCCCGTGACTTTGGCCACAGGTCCTCGATGGAACATCGTGGTTGTTCTAGTCGATAGGAGGCCGACATAACCCCCGCTTTCCCCATGTCAAATAAAAAATTATGGATAGTACCTACATATAATAGGGTTTTCTTGATATTGCAATTTGTTGGTAATGACACCTGAAAATATATTTATCTTTTTGTTAACTCAACCTTTGGCTCATGGACTCACTAGTTAAGCTTTTTCAGCCAAGAGAGCGTAATTCTGTAATTCTGGTTTACAAGTAAAACTACAATTTCTTCACTTAATAAAATTAGCTCATTACTGTCCTACTGCGGGGCAAGAGCCTCTCGGGTTTAGGCCTTAGTCCCCCGCGCTGGCCTGGTGCCGATTGGCGTACTAAAAACACTATCGAGAAGTTTTTGAAGCCCTCTCACATGTCTAGCTTCCTCACGAAGTTTTCCTTCACCTTTAACGCAAGTGATAATCAAATTCTGTTCCGCACATGAATTCGAAAAGTTTGAGCCCGGTCGGTTACAGACCCTCCTATATGAAAAGCAAGTGTTCCACTACTAGCTATCAACAAGCCAAGTAGGTTGTAAACAGAATGCTGCTACCCATTACGCAATATTTTAAATCGCATCTTATCACACCGGAAATATGGCATAACATGGCCCATAATCCGCAGCAATAGGACTATTCTTGTAAGATTAAACCATAAACCTAAATAGTAATAACATCCCAGATTAACAACCAACAACCTAGCTACAACACTGTTACTGTAGTGCAGGCATCGTCACGCCAAACGAGACTACTTCGTGTTAATAATCGTTGCTGGCGCCGGCAAACTGCGTTAGTGCTGGAGTTGCCAGCGTTAGATGCGAATTACCCAAGAATGGGGTAAAACAATTTGAACTGATATACTATGAAACATTTTGAACTGATATACTGAAATAGTTTCTGTTTTAAACAAAGTGGTCTGAATTCTATAAACGTGGCGGCGTATGGACTTTGAACTATGTATAGTTAGTAGTATGTAATCGATTTTCGTTGTTCGTTGCTGCTACCATATACAAAAGTTGGAATAATCGAGATATATCTCGAATTTTATTGTCCAAAAACGTTGCTATAATACTAGATTAGAAATTATATAGTCACAATATAATGTAGATAGTATTTAATAATATATATTATTATGTTACTAACCTAAAATAAACATACATTTTTGTTTGCTCCAATATCATCGATTTGTGTAAAAATCTGCAAACTCAAACAAGTCTATTCTCTGTAATTGCAAATAAAAAAGCGTAAAAACTACAGTAAAACAATGCTGTTGCGAAAATAAAAAGTCATACTTAGTAGTTAAACATAACACAGGTCCCAAAAGCACTCAAAAACTCCAATAGTCTCGGTAGAATTTTCACCTTGGCAACCCTATTAGCAACTATCTTAACATTCAATTTACCTTCTTTACCCCCGTCCTATTTACTGCATACAAACTTATTACACTGCGCAATCTATTTTTCATAGCGAAATAACCGATTAACATTTTGTTTTTCTCACATTTTATAGCGAATCATTTCACTGGAAAACAAGCTAGCTTTGATAAAATTGTGGAGGAGCGTTTATTAGTTTTTTCAACGTAAAATTGGACGTCAGTTTGTTGATCAGGGTTAAAAATTATGGTGTTTTCGATGGAAAATAAATGTAGCCTTGTGGCCACAGTTAGGAATAACGAGGGGTTATCATATCAATAAAATGCAATTATCCATTATTAACACTAGAAAGCGGTGAAAGGTGGCGAATTTGGTGGTTGTCAATAGACATTTTGCTGTTTAATACAAAATATAGATTTTTAGACTACTTTAAATAACTATCTCGTTGGTCTAGTGGTGGCAAACGTGACTGCTGATCATGAGGTCTTGGGTTCGCTACCCAGGCCGGGCAAAGCGTTATATAAATGTTTATTTTTCTCTACAGAAGTTATGTACTTAATGCTAGTTTAACAGTTGTGCACGAACAAGGGGCTAACTTTGTGAGAGACTGGTGCCTGAGATAGGTTTTATAATAACCTGTATTACAGGTCACCAGGAATAAAGAAAGGGGATGCGATACAATCCGTATTGTTGTTTACATTAATCAAACGTGTTTACATCTGTGATCAATACTCTACTGATACCTACTGGTAGTGTAACTTTTGGTTTGTAATTAGTGCTCATCCTTCCGCTCCGCTGCACACCGCTGCACAAAGGCCAACAAAAAGGGAGGTTATGCCGATCGAATACGTAATGGTAACCGCAGAGTCAATCCGCCTGCACCATTGAACTATGTTTCCCGTCAGCAACATTCATTTGAACTGAAAATTTACATTCATAAATTGTTTATTGTACAATCAGTCTACGAAAACCTTAACTACTCATAGAACCTAGTCTTATTTAAGTATTTTATTCAGCGTGACTGACTGCTTTGTTGGTCTAGTGGTCGCAAGCGCGACTGCTGAGCTTGGGGTCCTGTGTTAATTCCCAGGTCGGTCAGTGTTATTGGGTTTTTCCATTAGGAATTTCTCAGTAGCAGCCCGAAGTCTGGATTTGTGCCCGGTTAGTGGCAATAGGCTCGCCACCTATTAGATGGGACTTAAACATAACTGAAAAACGAAAGTGTACTAAAAACACCCCTGCCGAACCCTTCGGGGAGTACAAGGCGTGATGTTATGTTATGTTTATTCAGCGTGTCGTAATGAGGTCGGAAACTGACATTACAGTTAGTTTGACAGTCTGAAAGTGTTCAAGATTTTCATATATCGACTGTACCCAAGATAGGCTACGTGTAGGCTACGACATTGGTGACGTCACCGCTACGCTTTCTACGGTGTCGTAGCATATGCTACGCATCTCTTCGCTATGCGTCCAAATTGTTGGCCACATAAAATCAAGAAAATCGTTATTTTTCAAACAAACAACAAACTCCAATCTTCCTCCTGCACTAAAGCTAGATTGAAAAGTCCATGTGTGTCACGCTGCAGGATCAGTGGAGCGTGTAGCGTGTTTAGCGAGCTCTCGAACGTCCTCCGACACGTGACGCGGTCCCGCCAAAGTAAGGAGTTGTGCTCAGTTGAGCACTAGATCTGTTTATGTATTTATTGAATAACATTATTTAGTTAATTATGGACATGTTCTACTAATAACCAGAAGCCCATCCTAGAATGGGCGTAGTGTGGGACGTAACTCATTCCCTACTTGAAGAGATTAATGGTGCTTTTGAAAAGTTTATTACAAATTTGACATTTTCCAGAATGTTCCACGTCATATTAATATTTATTGTAATTATAAACATATTACTTATGAAAAAGGGCTGCAGACACGTTCAGTCGCTTGACTGGTCCAAGACTTGCAGTATTTTTAATATACAAGGTTAGTCGGAAAGGGGGTACTAAGCCGCGGGCCACTTAAAGTACCACTGATGACTATTTTAAAGCAAGTGTTAAAATTTCAAAATTTGATAGTATTTATTTGCATGCAAAAAGATTATTATTTTAGTTTATTAAAAAAAAAAAAACATTCCTGCTTTAGTTATGAATTCAGAAAATTAAGTTTCTAATCCGTGACCCTAAATATGACCTAAATTGTAAACACAGCTGATCATAGCTATGGACATCTGTCCATAGCTATGATCAGCTGTGGACATCTGTGCATAGCCATGATCAGCTGTGTTTACAACAATCTATCTAGATTGTAGCATATTTTTTACGAAATCTTTGAACAGCCATTTCTCTTAAACTATCGAGTTTTGGGGAAAGTTGTAGAACAAAAGTTATCCCTTATTATGGGTACTTTAATACCCTTTCGTCTTAGTACCCCCTTTCAGACTAACCTTGTATAAAAGAGCAACAGCACGGATTTCGGCCTAAATCAAATACCTTATCAGCAACCATAGATCTAACTACTAAACTAAAGAACGCTATAGACCAAAGACAATATGCTCTAGGTATCTTTATAGACCTAAAAAAGGCATTTGACACGATTAGTCATAATTTGCTTTTAAGTAAGCTAACTGACGTAGGGATATCAGGGCCAGCATATAAAATTCTTACATCGTACCTAGAAAATCGGAAACAAATAGTAAAAATTGAAAATTACGAAAGTTTACCTGTCAAATTAACATACGGAATCCCACAGGGATCTATTCTAGGACCGTTGTTATTTTTGATTTATATTAACAACATAAACAGTGTTAAAACATCGGGCAGTATCACACTTTATGCAGATGATACTTGTCTATTTTACTTTGGTCACAACTTATGAGATATTGCTGAAGAAGCTCAAAATGATTTGAATATTTTAAATAAATGGTTCCTGTCAAATTTATTAACTTTTAACACAAAGAAAACTGCATACATGGTTTTTGCCTCAAAAAATAAGAAAATTCAAAATCAAATCCAACTAACAATAAACAACGAACAAATAACAAAACAAACAGCGAAAGATATTTAGGTCTCATTTTAGATACAAAGTTAACTTGGAGACCCTATATTGATCATATTAAGCCTAAAACATCTCCTCTTATAGGAGCGATACGCCGAATTTCTACTTGTATTCCTAAAAAAGTTCGCGCAATGATCTACAACTCTCTGGTTAGACCTCATATAGAATATCTCGTTGAGATATGGGGGACTGCAGCAAAATCAAACGTCCAAGAAATACAAGTTCTGCAAAATAAAGCAATAAAAACACTTTATAACTATGACTACTTAACACGAACCACCAAAATTTACAATGATACAAAAATACTTAAAATTAACCAATTATACATACTTAGAACATGCACTCTAATACATAAAATCATAACACAAGGTATATATTCAAAATTAAACTTTGAAAAGAAAACTTACACATACAACGCAAGACGACGAGACAAACTAGAATTGAGACACCCCAGAACTAACTATGGAACAAAAAATATACTGTACGAGGGAGCAAAACTGTATAATGAACTACCCGATGATGTAACCAACAGTGATACCATATTTACATTTAAGAAAACCCTGGAAGAACACGTTAGAAAACAATACTAACAACACCGATTGTCACTTTTAATTTTCTTATTGTGAGCACAGAGAATCGCACTTACTTTTATTTTTTTATCTTACTTTTTCTCAATATGTTAAGTGAACTGTAACGTTCTTTTTTTGAGGAATAAATGTCTTTAAACCGAAAAGGCACAAAATTTTTTTTTTCAAGAAATTAAAATGCAGCCTCTCACTGACAGCTAGACTGCGAGCAAACACCAAATGTCGTCTACTTCAAAAACCACGAATTTTGACGTGTTACCCTGTCTATAGCTATTAGTATTGCATGTCTTTGTATTATTTGTTTTACGTAAACGAAAAACGAAAAACGACTGACGGTTGTGGTTCGTTTGGCAACAATTTATTTACTAGAATTGACTGCTTGGTGATTATGACATTGTATTGTTAAGTTCCTTTGTGTCTTATTGATCTGATTAAACTAAAGGCAGCACGCCACAATTAGCGCAGTAGTTGAGCGATTGGCTGCTGCACTACGGGTCGCGGGCCTACAGATACTTGTTCCTGGTATGAGTGTTTGTGCATATAAGATTTATCTCTGTAAACGCAACCATGATACAGGACAAATCTTAGTGTGGGGCAAAGTTTAAAGAAAAAGAAAAAAGTTTAGTAACAAGAAAGAAAATAATTGAAAAAAGCAAATTACTCTCATATAACACAGCCTTATCTCTCGAACAAAAATCCCAGTGGAGATGTCTTGTAGTGCCCTCTCGTCCCTCTCGCTGCCTCTAATCTGACTCCAAGATCTTTGAAGTACCTACTACCGTACATCACTATCTACCTGAATTTATACCTTCATTATTGATTTACTTTACTTCTAGTAAGAAAAAGCCGAAAAAAAATGAAAAGAAAATAGTTCTTCATGGATATTCACAGGCTCATTGCTGTAGTTGTATCAGACAGCTTCATGTATCTTATTTCGGATAGTATTTGTATTATCTTTATAATTATACTCCACAAACTGCCTCATTGGTCTAGTGGTGGCAAGCGCGACTGCTGATCGTGAGGTCCTGGGTTCGAATCCCAGGTCGGGCAAAGGGTATTTTCCGTGTAAAATTTCTCAGTAGCGGCCCGGAGTTTGGAATTGTGTCCGATTGATGGCAAGAGGCTCGCCCCCTATTACATGAAAACATAACTGGCGAAACGATGGTGTACTAAAACATCCCTGCAGAACCCTCTGGGGAATACAAGGCGTGATGTTATGTTATACTCAATTTCATATAACATTATACAAAAGTGGCCCACCAAGACATGGATATCTTTTGAACCATTTATTAAAATAAAGTTTCAGCACATCGATTGACCGTTAGGGTTCATAGAAGTATACGGTTGTTTATTTCTACATACATTTCTTTTGCTAAAGTAGGTTTTATGTGTTTACTCAAAAATGCTTGTAATGTGGTTAATATTTTGACAACCTTCTTTGAGCAAAGTCAACGTTTCCGCGAATAGGCTACTTGAATAGGCGCCAGCAAAGTTGTATGGAATTTCCTTGCTGGTGAGTTTTAGCCACCAGCAATTTCCTTTGAAAATCCATTATTGTCGAGTTTTGTTTCAATAATAGTCTGGTGCAAAAAGTTTTTATTCATAATTTGGCTGTATATGTACAGGCAGTATAATCATTAAATAATAATTAAAAAAAAAAAAACTAAAACCCCGGGAAGAAACAAATCGTTACTTGAAATAAATTCTTACTATACTAAGCTGGTTTTATTTAAATTACTCGCATTGTTTGAGTAAAGCATTATACAAGCCTTGGTACGCAATGACTGCGCTTTCGGCCGTCATCAGTGCTGCCAGCAACGCAGTCATTACAGACCGCGGCAGTAATGTACTATTAATGTTATATTATTATGAAATAGAGTATTCTTCTTTTTAGTCGCAGGTAGGCACTGCCGTTAATATTCTGAACGGTCTCGTAACGCGGCCCTCGCACCATGATTGTTCAGTTTTCTTTAATACTGCGTGGGTCGCATATAAGTTAATCAGTTAACGTTATTGTTATTATACTCTACTTTTTGATGTTTTTTTTTTATATTTAAGCGCCTATCCTTTTGAGTGCCATAAGGCCATAAGTATATCCTTCTAGGGTACTGAAAGAAATTGTCTTTCTCAGCTATGAGGCATTCGGCATGCATATAAAATACATACAACAGAATCTTGTACGGGTGAATCTAACATTACGGTTATAGCTAATATCGGTATGTCAGGATTGGGAGCATGGTAAACAAAGTAAATGAAACCAACATAGACTGTCCACCACTGAGAGTACTTTTAATTGGGTTAGTGATTAGTTACAGAAGCTAGTTCACAATATACCACAATATAATAATTAACACAAGATCAGAAAATGAGGACAAGCAACTCAGATATAAAAGGTCAGACTTCTTCAGCTGTTCTACATGGATTCGCTCGCTCCGTCGAAATACCAGTGCTTTTATAACTTCGGATACATTGATTCATCTTGACGATTACCCTCCTGTGTCAACATTGTCCAGTGTGCGGATAACATGCACAACACTATTCCAACTCAATAACAGTTACGTTCAAATAAATTCACCCTATTATTAATATCTACCCTTTAATCGATAAACCACTAACCGCAAGAACGCGTAGCGACTAAACAGCAGTGGCCTTTAATTAAAACAGGAGCACACGAAAACTAGATTCATTTTAATTTAGCGCAGGCATCTAAATCAGGAGCCACCGCAACACGGCTGCCGCGGTCTATCGGATAATTGTATCAGCCGCAGATAGCACAGTTACGACCAAATTCAATCGGACCGTTCTAGTATCTATAGGTATTCTCTTTTCAGTTGTAAGTGGAAGATTTTGCGGATGGCGAATTATGACTACGGTAAAAGAATTTCTTATACATATTTTATGGGCAAGGAAATAAGGGTGATTTAGGTTTTTTTTATTTCCTTTGATGGGTTGTGTATTGTATGGTCAAAATCACAAAATAACAGCAACTTTCCTTATTTATTTTTGATCAAACGGGTGACTCTGCTTTTTTTAATATTATCGTCGCCCATAACAATTTACATAAACGATCTCCAAATCGGACGGGTTTACCTACCTATATTGAATAGCTTATAGCTTGAATTCAATTTCATTTCATTTTAATTATTCAGAAATCTTAACAAACTTGATAAAACGCGGCAAAGATAAAAGAACATTGCAAAACATTAAAAGGATTTAAAATAATATTTCTCGCTGAACATAAAACGATGGAAAGTTATTTACTTTAGCTGTTCTAGACCCGGCAACAATTTATCCTAGATATCTGTTATTTTCAAACGCTTAGTCAGTGTATTTTTAATAAAATTCCATATTTTTGTTTGCAGTTTTGTTTTAGTTTTCCTAATTTTAATTAGTATGCTACTTGGACAGCTGGTGTTGTAAGCAATTTTGCTGACGTCACTAACCTGATGCTTCGCTCACGTCAGGAGGCAGACAACTGCTCACCATGAGGTTGGGGTCAATTGACATAACAAAGTCTGGATTACAATGGATATTAAAACTTGACGACACGTTTGGTGCAGTGGCTGAGCGATCGGCTTGTGCGCTACGGGTCGTGGGTTCGATTCCCGCACGGAACAAATATTTGTATGGCCTACAGATAGTTGTTCCGGTTCTGGATGTTTGTGCATGTGAATATTTGTGTCTGTAAACGCACCCACGATACAGGAGAAATCCTAGTGTGGGGCAATGTTTTTATTTAAAAAAAAAAAAACTCTCCAGCTGCACAGCAGTTTGAAGGTGCTGGCTCTACAACCTGAAGGTGGTATGATGGTAGTACGAAAGATTAGATGTGAAGTGAACTGGGTTGTGTACAGTAATTCTGGACGTTCTAGCATTAGGTGAAATTGAAATAACATACTATACTAGCTATTTATTTATAGAACAAAAATGAATAAAAAATACTGCGCAAATAAACTAATAACCATTTTTCTTCTGTATACTGCTACTAAAAGTCCTACATTACATCAAAATGGCACAGCGCTGTACTATCAACCTATTGATTCCCCATAAGTCGGCCGTTTACGAAGATCTTGGGAACCATCCAGATCGTTTTCCAGATATTCAGGATGAAGCCGTGAATTTATTTCGAACAGAGTATTAGGTTTGTTTTTTTTAGTAGATATACAAATATTTGGTATGAACATAAATAACACACTGTGAACATCAATCCTATTGCTACGCGTGGGTTGCCTCTCATGAGCGGATGTAAAAAGCGTTATCATATGAGAGAGATTAATCCCGTTAATCGTTGACATTTTTAGAGTATTGTTGACATCAAAAATATCAACTTCAAAGAGCACTAAAATGATTATTATCGATTCCATTGGAATATATATTGGTGGCCCCTTTAATATCGCCAGTAATCAGTTCAGTATTGAAATCCATTGACTAAATATAAGCCCTACCTTTTATCTCTTTCTGAAAAGGGCCAAAATTCAACGGTCCATTTCAGTCTGCGAGGCAAACATCAAAATATACACAACAAAAAAGCAACCGACACTCCAAGGCCACGAACAAATCGCTATCCTAAACAAGGTTAATACTTGGAATCAATATCATAAATCCACGCAGTACGGGCATAAGTAGAGAATTCCCTGGAAGGAGGTCTTATAAAATATGTAGGGAGTAGAGTCCCTCCGCCTTCCGAGTGAGAAGTACTTTATTACACTCTGTTACCATTTTATGGAATGTTTTGTTTTTATTGTTCGGATGGTATTTGATTGAATGTTTATATTTTTGCTGTCGGCACTTAGATAAGAAAGAGGCACTCTATTCTTCCTTCGTATCCTTTAATTATTGTGCAATGGTAACGATCAGGTGGAAAGGTTGCAGGTTTAACTCGCAGAAATAAATACTTTGACTTGTCTGTGCGATGAAACATTAGCAGACAAGTCAAAGTCAAGTCAGACTGTTTCGATGCAATTATGAATTAGGTCAAATTTTTCGTTCCAGAACACTGACTAACTTTACTAGAGCAACACAACAATAAACTGCATCTGGAATTTTCTAAAGTTTTCTTGTTACCCCCCGTACAATATATTGAAACAGCCAACATTCTATATGCAGCAGGTTTCAGTATTTCACTTTTATTAAAAACGGTGTTCCAAAAATAACACAAGCGCAATCACGCAGAAACATCTCGCGACTAAATAAAGCGCGCTCTAAAAAGCAAAATGTAAAATCTTAAGCATTTTTAAAGTTCACAAAGGAACGGAGGCGGGGGAACGAATAAATCTTCCAGCGCTGCACCGCTAACTTGATTTAGCACTGGATCCTACAAGCGTTATAAGAATTTTCTGCACGCGCCACAGCGAAAGCGATTAACGCTGCAAGCGCTTTATTGTGGGGAAATTGAATTTTGGTGGCGTAATGTTGTGGTTCTTGAGAGAGATGTTGGGTTGTTTATTAGTGACCCGTTTTTATTATGTTTTAGGAAAGGAAAGGAATGCACGACCGAGTAAAGTTCTTCATCTTCTGGTTTTCCTGGCTTATTCCAACAGTTCATGCGTTTATTTTTCATTAAACTACCAGCTCCATATTCGCAAACGGATTCATATGATCGCTGTTTTCTTAGATTTTCAATTCACTAGACACCGGATGCTACCAATCTTCTTGAAATCTAGACACAATATCTTAGCAGATCACGTCCACTGTGTTGCAAGCCTGTTCCAGTTGAAGTGTGAGGGATTCGAGTCGTGAAAGTTGGTTGTCGCCGAACGACTGGGACGGCTCGAGCCAGCCTTTGATTACGTAACAATGGGGTTAGGTGATCACTCGCCTGTTGGGTGTCTATTTGGTCCTTTTGGTGCTACTTGAGATAAGATTTAGCATTAGTACGTAGGTACTTATTGGTGCTCCTATTTCACATCCCGATTTGCGATTGGTGTATTAGCTAAACTCTTGCTTCGGAAGATGGGGTTGCGGGTTCGATCCTTGAAAGTATTTGTATATATGTCATACGAATATTTGTCACGACTCATACAATAAAGATTTGGGACAGGTATCTCTGCTTGATAATAATAACGTTGCATTTTTAAGAACGCAAATAGTTTGAGCATCCTTATTTTCATTTCGAATTTGACTTTCGCAACTCTGAAGGAAATTTGTTTTCGCAATAGTCTAAAGTTTGAGTATTAGGTTCTTACTTTGGCATAAAATTTTATTTTATGTATGTAGTTTCATAGTTATCTAGTAAATCTTTAATCAACATCAGAATGTTATTACTAACTATTGGTTCATGCATTTGTTAATTTCAAGGAAACGGCTCTAAGGACCACAACTACAGTTCTTGCGTATAACAGGACGGTTATGGATAGAAACTTTCATAAACACGTCTGGTTTGCGGTACGAATGTCCTATAAATACAGTCGAGTGGCAGTTATGTGTGTTCGGAATTCGGATGTGGAGAATTGTTATGGGTTCATAAGGGCAGATTTATTTTAAGGGGTTTAACGCCGGAATATGGATAGAAGGTTGATGTTTATGTGGTTCCCTTTCCTTGTAAATTAAAAGGAAATATAACTAGCATTATACTTATTCATTTTTGATAGCTTTTGCTACTATCTCTTTAGAGTTTATTTCGAATTAATGAACGAAACGTAAGGACTCGTTTTTCTTTTATCAAACGCAAATGTGGTATTAGTGTCACCTACCAGCGCAAGCTTATGCTTCGGATACTAAACATTAATATTTAAAACCGAGATAACCGTTTAATTGCACAATATTAATTCACCTTCCCATTCAAATGATGTACAGAAAATATAAAAAATATAAAACGCAAAGAAAATTAACTGCCTCGTTGGTCTAGCGGTGGCAAGCGCGACTGCTGATCGTGAGGTCCTGGGTTCGATCCCCAGGTCGGGCAAAGTGTTATCGGGTTTTCCGTGTGGAATTCCTCAGTAGCAGCCTGGCGTTTCGATTTGTGCCCGGTTGATGGCAATAGGCTCGCCCCCTATTAGATGAGACTTAAACGTAACGGCGAAATGAGGGTGTTAGTTACTCTACACCTCTGCCCAACCTTTCCGGGAATACAGGAGTGATGTTACGTAATATGACATGAAAATGTTTTTGTGTAAGCTGCTCGTAAAACTAGTATCTTTATAAATAATTTATCAAACTGCACAAACTGCAAAATTCTAGTCAGAGAAAAGTGTCTACAGTAAAAATACTATCACTATAGTACGTGCTATAGAGCGCGAGCTTTGCTCAGAGTTCCTTCAAGATCCGTTCGGAGATTATCCGGAAGAGGACGCCGGAGTCACCAAATGGAATCGAAAGCCGTTGAAATAGAAGGTTTCTTTTGAAAAAACCAGGAGTCACCTAACGAGAGGTTGAACGAATCTTTTCTTGATCATAATGCCAACTGGATTAAATTATGAACGTTTCCGATTTATCTGAACTAAAATTATTGGAATCTGGAATATCGGACAGTGTAAACGGGCTCCGTTTAAATGGTTATAGCGAACGATAAATATGACGATTTGTCAACACTGTTATGTAAACTGCAGTCAGTTAGATTGATTGGTTTGTTAGTATAGTATTGATGGATAGTGCTATGATGAAATATGTGTTCATTCAATATAAACATTACACAGTAAACAGATTTAAAGGCCGGTCATCATCGTATGTTTTTTCAACAGGGAATTTTATTTATTAGCGAAGTGTTATTAAATATTACTTTTTATACAGCATGCATTTTGAATTTATGAGTCTTGCTTTTAGCTTTGATTTAAAGCTTCTATCAAAACAGAATTTTGAACGTGATCTAGATCAATTAAATCAGTCCATCGCAATCCTCTAGATTAGTGATACCCAAAGTGGTCTATAGCGACCCCCAGGGGTCGACGACGAGCTACGAGGGGTCCATGTAAGTGAAAAAGATAATTAGGGATCCGTGAGATGTAAACGGGGGTCCACGATAGTGGATCTCATTTTAGCAGGTCGTGACTTTGATTTTGACTCTCCACTAATGGAATAACCCAAAACAACCTTTAATTTTTTTCTTATTGATTTTATGTAATTGGTAAGATACTAAATAGTATTTTGATTCGTTTTAATTTTGATTTCATTAATAAATAAAACTTTTCGCTCTACACTTCACTACAGTTAGAAATCAGTCGAAAACATACTTGAAGTCGGTGAATTTGCAAAAATGCAATATCAGCTATGCAGGGGTCTACATTAAACCGAAAAATATGGCAAGTGGTCTACGAGCCAAAATAGTTAGGGGACCTCTGCTCTAGATACTTCAGCTGCCTTCTATCTCGTCAGTCGCATCTATCTGGCTGGACGCTTCGGAGTGATGGTAATGACAAACTTGTATCTATACTCTAATTCATATAAAATTAGACAAATCAGATCCATTTAGCAAGGAAATGTATAGAAATATAATGCTTAGATGAGCTGAAACTCTAAATAGTTCAAAAGACATTAGTGCCTTGGTGGACCACTTTTATCTAATGAATGACACGACGGAATTTTGTCTCTGCTCGGAGTTAATTCTATTAGGTCCCCACCTATGAAATTAGTTTTGTATGGAGAATTTTAAAGAAATTGCATTTTTCTTACTAACATTTTCTTAATTTATTTAACAACTATGAGCACTAATATTTTAAAACTTTTATGCACTAATTTTTAAAAACTAAGATAACGTATGCCACTTAGATTATGCGACAAAAATAAGTTTTGGCTAAGTTAAAACAAAAATAGTGGTAATTTCTGCTAACAAAAAGAGGAGTCATTTTTAAGGTATTTTTTATGTTTAGAAAACTATAAGTAATAAGGTTTTTTTTACTATTGGTAGTTGTCTATGATGGTCATTATTCGATATAATATCAAGCAATTGATATATATTTTAAACCATAGAAGTGACGAGGTTCTCTATTTGTGAGAAAAAAACGCCAATTTCATAGGTAAGGACCTAATATAATTATATGACGTGCACAGTTAGGATTTTGTTATCTTTTTCCAGTATACTGTAGTGTTCTTCTTCTTCTTCCTACCCTTATCCCACACTAGGTGGGGTCGGCACAACATGTATTTCATAAATCCATGTTGTTAGAGGTTTTGGCTTATTGTTTTATGATCGGCCGTCTGCCTGACATCAACCCTCCTTGGGAATACTCGTTGAGCGTTCGCGCGGGTGACCCAGTGTCCTTGCTGATATTATGCACTGGGTCTCAAAATGATATGCTTGTCAATCTTACTGCCGACGACTAAGTAAACTGTAGTGTTATTAGTATAAAAATAAATAATGACGCAAATTTCAATTAAAATTTTACTTTACTCTTGCGAAAAACATTACAATACAAGCCACAGTTATGAAAACCGCTTATTTCCATCACTTTGACAAAATATACCACCATGCAGTACATATATTCTCATAAAATATTTATTAAAGCCAGTGTATTGATGAATGTTTCCTGATATTTCTGTATTGGAATATCCTTTACGTACATGTGTTCAGAACCCAGATTTTAAATAAAGCTTTATTATTTTGTACTGTTCGTTATTTTTATATAAAATCCGCTGTGAAGGTAAATTGTGTTGTGTTCTGTTTTAAATTTCAGCAAGACTTTGTGTTGCAACATTTTAAAGTACCTAATAGTTGTTTATGGTCTTTTGGTACGAAAAATTAATATGTGCTTGACAGGCAAGTTGATAAAATTGATCTTTAGCTTACCGATATGAAGGGTTTCAGTGTTCGTTCTGTCTAGCCTTTTCCCAACCATGTTGGGGTCAGCTTCCACTCTAACTAGATGCGGCTGAATACCAGTATTTTACACGGAGCGACTGCCAGCAGACCTCCGCTACCCAGTTACTGGGCAATGCTGATATGTTAAGGTTAGAACGGTTGTCAGACTTGCGGGCTTCTGGCTACCCGTAACCACTGTCGTAGGTATTCATGTGACACCCGGGACCGACGGTTTAACGTGCTCTCCAAGGCACCGAGGGATCTCGATGCACTACGAACGGGCACCCATCTACAGACTGACCGTGGGAAACGTAGCTTAACCTTGCAAATCATATGATCCGCGCGGTTGTTAATTAGCCATGAGGCTTGTTGATTAAAGGTTTCAGTGATATTGTAATATATAAACACTAAGGAAAAAATCGTGGGGAAATTTGGACTTAATGATCTGAAATCGCCAACCTACAGTGAGTGAGTGTATGTTATTTTTATGTGTGAGAAAAGATGATGATGATGATGTATACCCTGTACGCATAACATCACGCCTTGTATTCCCTGAAGGGTTTGGCAGAGGTGTTTTAGTACACCCTCGTTACGCCAGTTATGTTTAAGTCCCATGTAATAGGGGGCGAGCCTATTGCTATTAACTGGGCACAAATCCAGACTCCGGGCTGCTACTGAGAAATTCCTAATGGAAAACCCAGTAACACTGCCCGACCTGAGGATTGAACCTAGGACCCCATGCTCAGCAGTCGCGCTTGCGACCACTATACCAATAAGGCAGTAGTAGAACAGATAAGGATGGTAATATAATTTAAAGGCGCAGCTGCACTGAAGTTCAGCGACCCATCTCCTTCCTGAAGTCAACCAAACCCTATTTACAGACCAGAAATATGTTAGGACCGACCCGAAATACAGCAACACATTACCTCCTTATAAGTACAACTGAATTACTCATATTCATCCTCAAATTCTTGACTTATAAGGGCAGTAAATGTCCTCGTTCAAGAGACATACGGTTTACAGCCTCGCGTACGACTCCCGAGATTCTGTATGATATAGCGTTACCACGATCTGGGCTGGTGTAGAATTTATAATGCAACTGTGTAAGGGGAGCACAGTTGGATGGATCCGGTTAAAAGATTTTATTAGTTTCAGATATAGTTTTAAACTGTTTATTACTAACTTTGCACGTTGATCTAATGGTGCGCCCACACTGAGGTTATAAAGTGTTATATAATGTTATCTGTGACTATCTGTTTATTATGTGACTGCCTTGTTGGTCAAGTGGTCGCAAGCGTGACTGCTGAGCATGGGGTCCTAGGTTCGATCCCCAGGTCGGGTAAAGTGTTATTGGGTTTTTCCATTACGAATTTCTCAGTAGCAGCCTGGAGTCTGGATTTGTGCCCGGTTAATGGCAATAGGCTCGCCCCCTATTTCATGGGACTTACACATAACTGGCAAAACGAGGGCGTAGGTACTAAAAATCACCTCTGCCGAACCCTTCGGGGAATGTAAGGCGTGATGATATGTTATGTAATATTATCTTCCTCTTCTCTCGTGTCGACAATAAATCATGCCGTAAAAGCCTGTGAAAATATTAGCCATTCAGAAAGATTGGGACCGTGTCTGACTGCCCAGGGTGCGGCTGACTTACTCAAGTATCATCACTCATGCAGTCTCTACACAAAACGAAACACTATAACATTTCTAAAAAATTCTAAAGCTTTTTTGTATGTAGATTCATAAACCGCAAATCCATATTATTTCGGAATTACAATTGCAGTTTTCACTTCTATGTTTTTTGAGGTTATGAAATGTTATACATAAACATACATAACATCACGCCTGTATTACCCGAAGGCTTGGACAGAGGTGTATAGTAAACCCTCATTTCGCCGTTATGTTTAAGTCCCATGTAATACGGACGAGCCTATTACCATCAACGGGGCACAAATCCAAACTACGGGCTGCTACTGAGGAATTCCACACGGAAAAACCCAATAACAATTGCCCGACCTGGGGTTCGAACCCAGGAATTCACGATCCGCAGTCGCGCTTGCGATCACTAGACCAAGTAGGCAGTTATACATATAATATTATATAACATACAGCACCATAATAAAATCGCGAGTGATTAAAGTTGACTATAAAAAAGTAACGGGTGACCTTTGAGATAGGTATGCGTCGAGCTGACTAGTAGCAGGAATGGAGATAGAGATATTATAAAAGTTGTTTTATAAGCACTAAGGGCGCGTTCCCACTATCAATCAATCAATCAATCAATCAAATTTATTTCGGACAAGGTACATCCATATGTTGGTAAATTATAATATAAGTACTTACAAAAATATCTTAATAATAATGAAACGGACTTACCCGCTGAACTCATTAGTACCTATTCTGAAAAATTGGTACTCAAACCAAAAGAACTATGTCGTAACGGTTAATTTATCGCCGGACGACTATCGTATCTAGCTGTTCCCATTGGATCGCGACGACATTTTATCGTTTCACGGCAGTCGCTTTGTCGTTTGCACATGAGTAGCAAGCTACAACTGTCCAGTCGACGAGACGATATTTTTATCGTGGCCACGATAGATAGTCGCAACAACGACACATGATTTGCCATCACGATAAGTCGTGACGTTTTCTTATCGTTTTACGGTTGTCGTGCTAGCCTAGGTTGACTTGACAATCTGTCGTCACTGCAAAAAAAGTCGTGAACGACATTTAATCGTGTCGTCTTATATGTGAACACCTCCATTTAAATATATAAAACACGACACTTAAAACTACACGATTATCTATCGTCACGACAAAGTGGGAACGCGGCTTTATTAATTGTTACTTTCAATAGTTTATCAAAATATCCTCCGTCGTATGTAGTTCACCACCTGCAATAGTTTTAATATTTGCAAGGTTGTCTGGCAGAGATCACAGAGTGCGATAGGCCATAGTATACATTTTATAAAATATTGTATACAATGAACACCCGTCCATAGTAAACAATATTTTATAAAATGTGTTTTTATTTTATCCTTTTTATAACTGGTGTATAATAAAGAGTAATCTATCTATCTACATACAGGTAGTGATAGCCTATGTGACCGTCGGACTGCCAAATCATAGGTCTCGAGTTCGTACCCAAGGCACGCACCTCTGACTTTTCGGATTCATGTGCGTATTGTATAATTATCACTTGCTTAAACACGGCAAAGGAAACCATCGTGAGGAAACCGGTATGCCTGAGAGATATTTCTCGACGGCATGCGAAGCCAAGTCAGAGGCCCTTGGGCGGTATAAACTCTAACACCAGGTTAATCTCTAACCACACGAAAAGAAGATCTACATATTTTCACTCTTCTAGATTTTCCACCACTACAACATACATTTCAACCGTTAATGTAACTGTCAAATGTAATATATCAATTACTTATCCACGCCGCACTATTTTACGCTTCGTGAAGCTAACAGCAATAAATAGAGTACACACTAAATAATGTATGATGTTATTTGAATTTCAAATGAATATTGTAATAGCAAACATGTAGAGAAGAATGTATAATTAAGTTTCATTTTAACAAAATAATATTTCTACACAGCCGGAATACTAGGCTGACCGGACACGACCCACTTAGTTGCTCGAGACACAGTTGATCGCCATTTTTTAGCTGCAGGGCATACACCAAACGGTAATTACAGCCACAAACAAATAGCGATCAACTATCTCGAGCAACTTAATGGCCCATGTGTGGTCAGCCTTACACCTGTGCCCTACAATGGTAATTTGCCAATGAGTGTTTTTCATACAAACATATTTTGCTAACTAAGCATTTTATCGTCAAAGTTCTAAATAAAAAAAAAACAAAATGTCTTAACAGGCATTTGTGAGAGTTCCCGTACACTTTGATTAGGGCAGTAGGCTTCTTTCTTCATTAAGACACGGTACTGTCATTACAGATTTCAATCTTTCTTTCTTCCTTAGTCATCATAATACAAGCAGTGATAGCCTAGCGGTGGAACGTTTGCCTTCCATACAGAATGGTCCAAGTACCTACGATCCCAGCCCGCGCCTCTGACAAAACATCATGAGGTAACCTGCCAACCTAAGAGGGCTCCAAAAAGTCCTTGATAGTGTATGGAGTCCGCCAACCCGCACCAGGCCAGCGTGGTGGACAAAGGCCTAAACCCTTCTCATTATGCTTTTATGCATCATATACAAAACTGAAAGAAACATCAGCCCATCCTATAAGGAGTTAAAATAACAGAGCGATAAAACTTCACAACAAATCGTCTAAATCAAATCATTAATCTCCTGACAATCACACACCATACAACAAACCAATCGTCTGATCATTCAGAATCAAGAAACACAAGCAATCACTTAACCTCGTCCAGTCAGTACCCGCTGAATAAAACATGGCCGCTCGACACTAGAGTAATGAACTTGTCGCAAAACATTGAGGAACACGTCGTCCAGATTAAATGATGCGTTGTGCTGCGAATTGGCAGCCTGATCTGGGTGAAAATTGAGTGTTACAACAGCTTATATTGGGGTAATGGCATATAGTATTTGGGTCATCTGTAATCTGTATCCATGATGAGCTTTGTAACATTCTTTTTTGTAGTGTAGTTCTTTTGTGAAAGTGTACGTTCGAGACGTACTATCACCATACCTATTTTTGTCGTCAAGCCTCATTGCTGTGTTCCAGTTTGAAGACGGTGAAATTACAAGCACATGAGACTTTTCAACCTTGTCTCTAAAGTTGGCAACGCATTAGCAGTCCTTTATGGTCAAAGCACACATATCAACTCGGAAAGGGATCGTAACCGTATTACCTTTCGCCTCGCCGTCAAACAGGCGTCAACCTAACGTAAGCACGTAACCAAAGCGGATCAGCAGCTCCGATACGTCGACTCGGCTACGACTAGGCGACGCCGCGCTTGCGGCTCGCAGTAACAGTAGTGTACTGCAGGCAGCCGCGGGAGGGGTGAGAGGGCCAAGGGTGGACGAATAGACGTAAGTTTGGGTAGGTACGGAGAGACGTAAGCGCGGGGACGACTAGCCGTAAGCGCGGGAACCACGTTGACCACACACCGCACCGCGGTTCATGAGCTTGTCCCGAGGCGAGGCGATTACGTTACGATTCCGATTAGTGTGCGTTGCAGTAGGGAGTTTCATATAAAGAATACTGAATGGCTTGAGTTGATACGGTGACGATCCCTTTCCGATTTGTTATGTGTGCTTTGACCTTTATGCATTATAGGTGTTTGAAGATGGCGGTAACCACTTAACATTAGGTGGGCCGTCGGCTTGTATGCCAACCTATTACACAAAAAAAAGTATTACCGATTCGTCGAGAAAACAAAAAGACAAGAGCTTACTTTCCGCAGAGTTACATGACTTAATTCACATCGCATGAAGTTTTATTGAAAAGGAAACAGTATATAGCAATCCTTCTAAACATCAATCTCTCACATGATAAATAAATCATAAATCTAGCCACGTACCATTTGAAAGTTGTCACAGTGATTGAGAGATTCGTCTAGAAGCGGTTGCCGCAGAACGAACATGGCTAGACTACAGAGCGGCAGCGTAGAATCTTTAAAAATTATAGACATACCCGTATATTACTATAATGAAAAAATATTTTTTATTGTATTCTAATTCATAAGTTTAAAGTGGGTGATAGTTATAGAACGTTCGAGGAAGTACGCGTACTTTTAAACATAACATAACATCACGCTTTACATTCCCCGAAGGGTTCGGCAGAGGTGTTTTAGTACACCCTCGTTACGCCAGTTATGTTTCAGTCCCATGTAATAGGGGGCGAGCCTATTGCCACTAACCGGGCACAAATCCAGACTCCGGGCTGCTACTGAGAAATTCCTAATGAAAAACCCAATATCACTTTGTCCGACCTGGGGATCGAACCTAGGATCAGCAGTCACGCTTGCGACCACTAGACCAACAAGGTAGTCAGGTACCCACTTAATATTGACATGATAACTTTTAATCTGTTATTATATTTTCCAAATAACACATGACTAAAGAATATCATAAATATTGGTTATTTTAAAATTGCTGTTACTAAAAGCACCATTTGTCATCTCCAATTTACACTACGTCACAATACGCGGCTGAACATGACAAAACATTTTAATGTTTAATATCTCGTAGGGTTTATGTACACTATGTTTAAACAAATAAAAATATCTTATAGAATAGAATAGAAACATAAATGGAAAGAAAAGACAGAAATAATGGAAATGAATTTATTATTAACTTATCTTATCAAGAGCTCATCAAAATCAAAATAAAAATAACATCATTTTGTACATTATTAACTCAAGTACGTAAATGAGACTTGAAACAAAATAGCCTTTAGAAAGTGTTACAAAAAAGGTTTTTTAACCCAAAAAATACGGTTATTTTTATAAGCATCGAAGACATTTTACAGTCTCTACGGTGAGCGATAAGATATCGGTCCATTGAGAGTGCGAATGAGCGTTGTTTTCTTTAGAAAAATATACTAGGTCCTCATCTTATCTAAAAATAAAGGAATTTTACTGCAAAAATAAAAAGCGATGATAACCAAAAGTTAAGAAATATTAAACAAAATATGGTTTCAGTCTTCTTTTATTTTAGCAAGACAGCAAAAAAAGTAAGTATCTATTAATACCTCTTACCAACTTAAAAACATATTTTTTTATTTTAAAAGGTATGTCAGGTAAAGAGAACATCTTTGACCTTTGGCATCTTGTTTCATTCAAATATTTTTTAAGTTTACTTGATTTTTTTAAGCAAACTTATTTTAATTTTTATAAGATGAAAGCTACAGACAAAAAAAAACAAAATCTAATTCCGAACCCAAACACCTAAAACCACAACTTTTTACTTTCAATAACAATCTTGATAGCACAATATATTTGCTATAAACTCTCCGCCAGGTGCCGTCTATTTCATACGTTTGGTGCAAACCGTGGAGCACGAAAATAGTTCTATTTTGTCAGCTATCGAGTTATGGCACACGCCGCAATCTTCCATCTTTAGGATGCTCTTGATTTTATATCGGAAATATTGCTGTAAGATGTTTTCAAGATATATTTTTAAAATAACGCTTATAAAACCAGGTAAAAATGTCAGTTTCGTCGATTCTTGTTTTTCTTATGTAACTCCTCAGAATCTTTTTTTTAACTTTGTTTACGTCATGGAAACACTTCATGGAATTACTTTCCTCAAGAATATGCATAGATACGTCCAATGGATACCTCAAAATGCATTTTGTTCTCAAATGATTCTGTGCAGTACCTATCTATTTTCCTTAACCGTATTCCTAAAATCCTTTAAAGTAGATCTCTTGTAAGAAAGGGACCATTCTTACACTACATCAATTTTTATCATCACACGTGAATTATATAATTAAAAACAAGCTCATCTTAAAAATAATATCTCATCGTCATGCAGAACTCTATTAAAAAACTGTCTTCCAGAATCTCCTCCAACTTTATAACTAAAACAAATCCAAGACAGAGAACCTAATAACATTAATGGGAAGAGGATTGTCAACAAGTTGATAGCAAACTTAGTTCGCTGGGAAGCTGCAGCTCAATTCAAATGAAACTATAATCAAGATGAACCACTTAGGGGATTAAAAGGGGAAGATACTCGGAGTGAAGACGTGACTCTTTATTTTTTTGTTTTAGCACTTGCATAAAAACGGGAGAATTAATTTCAGGGCCAGTATTATTTGAGTAAGGTTTTACACTGTATTGTAGTGTTTACGTGTTTTTCAATTCTTTCGCTTCTGGGGAAGTGATAACTGAGTGGCTATGAATATTGATATCGAATTGAAAGTTAAGTTAGTAGTGGTTTATCAAAGTCGCCCGAGTTGTTGTTAGCCTTTTGCTTTTTGAATTCGACTAAAATATTCACTTTAAGATAAGGAACCAAAACTCTTATACCACTTATCTTTAGTTAAAGCTAATAAAATGTCCCAACGTCACAATAAATATAAAAATAAAGTTAAGAGTTATTTTACTGCTGTTTACACTGAATTTTCCATAAAGAAAAATTCAAGACCAGAGTTCAGCCAAAACTGAACATTTGGTCTGGAACTTTGTTATTGTAAACTAAGATCTAAATAAAATTTTATGGAAAAGAAAAGTTAGAGCATTTGGAACTTATCTGGTTATGTTACTTATATCTATGGGTTGTAGCATGGGCCTTGAAAACTCACATGTACCCGTAATTTCACCGGTACCCTTACCCTTCAAACCGGAATTAAGCAATACTGCTTGGCGGTGTGGCGGCATCTATCACGCCACATGCGAACTATCCTGCATCGTGATATAAAGTTTGACACGCAGATAGTATATAGGTATATACAAGTTCCCAACATTAACCGTTAGGCAGTGGCCCGCCAGGCATAAGACTTGCCCGGTAGGAGGATCCTCCCTTTTCGTAGAAGGAACACCATACCTCGTTCCCCTACAGCGGTCAAAATAGGTATGGTTCGTAGGTTGGGTAAGTACCCAGACGAACTCTCATAAGGAGCTCTAATACTATTCAGATCCACACTAGACCATATTCTATGAGAAGATGACATGTGTCAAAATGCCCAATGTCTTAAGCTGTCCTGAAAGCTGTGCTGGAAGATGGACACGGAAAACTTGCCTTATTCGATGACCTCTATTCTCATGAACTTAGAAAGTTAATGGTGAAGTGAAAGTATACTTAGGTCTTAGTTGTTAAAGTTAGCACTTTATACAAAAAGAAGTAGTACCAAATTGGGCGCATTGCAGTGTCATTATTATGCAAACATTAAATTATGCATTTCATATAATTTATGCGATTCCACTCTATTATTGTGTTCGTTTTAATGAGACTTTAACTTGGACTGTATAATTGGTTAATGTGCCAAATTAACATCGCTGTTTCTATATATTTTATGAAGCTTTTATTATGAAAGTTTGGAATAATATTTATAAGATGCGATTTTGTTCCTGCCTCGAAGAGCATCTTATTTATAGACATCATCGCTAGTCGTTGTTAGCAGTCATAATCTTCCCCTTCTTCTTCTAAGCCTTTTTATGCCTACTCACGAACATGAGTCTCTTTATCGTCCACTTCAATGAACGGTTGTGCTAGAATATTGCTGTAATCATCAAGTTTTGAGAATGAAATGGTTACTATGTGCAATCCGAACCCCAAAAATAACTTACCATTACAGCCCTGTTGCCGTGTCCACTATGTCTGCTATCTAATAAGACAATTCCTGTATCTCCAGTAGCTTCGTGTAAAGTTCTGATATCGAGCTATTACTGAAAAAATAAAACAATTCCTATATCCTATCCTACCATTCGATATCCTACCGTTCCGATTTATCTTCTCAAGAGCACTAACATTGCAGTCACGCGCTCGAATGTACGGAACGTTCGTTTGCGGGCGTGATCCGCGCTGTTTACAACGCATTACAGCGGTCTGATGGATCAGACGATATTTACGAAGGATGGTCAACAATAGGGAAGAAATTTATGTTTATCTAGGAGTTAGACGACGTATTCATAGTGAGAGCTCGTACTTCATTGGCGATGAAAGACTATGTAGTTCGAAGTAAGTATATATAATATCCTTTCGCGTCTAGGTACCTTCGAAAGGGCAAAAACAGACTTAGCTACTCCTAAGTACTGCTTAGAACCCAGGGCTCTCATAAGTCTCATCACAACACCAAATCCTCTACCCACTTCGTCCTAATTAACTTTTTCACGAAGTTCTGATTCTTTTGCAACAAATTCTCTTTTAAATTCTACTTCGCTGCACTAACTCGAAACTGCATAACCTTTCAGAAAAAAATCTCCAACATCAAGACTGATAGAACTACAAACTAAAACAAATATAAAAGTACCTGGATCTAAAAACTACTCCAAGTCCATCCATAAAGTTTGTTGTCTTTAATAAAAATCTTAATTTAAAACTAAACAAGATATCGTGGAAGCAGTAATGAGAAACAGTAATCAGTTCAAAGTAATTTAAGTTCAAATCTAGTTTACTAGTTAGTTGGGATCTGCCATGACTCTGTTGTTACGGTTATGGACTGCTCGACTTGAGTATTTATTAGTTTGTAGTTTGCTACAAACCAAGTTTCCTGGATAGTTGTTTTGTATAACTTGATTAGGGAGATTAATGGAAAATAAAGTCAAGTTGAATAGACAACCTAGATGATGAGGATTCTGATCTATCTACATACAAAATTAGACAGAAAGCGTACCGCTTTCTGTCTAATTTTGTATGTAGATATCCGAAAGATTATTAACATAAAATAACTTGCCTATTACTGTCCCAAGTGATAATCAAATTCCGTCTGCATATGAATTCGAAAAGTCAGAGGTACGGGCTGGGGTTGAACTCAGACCTTCTTGCACGGAAAGCAAGCGTTCAACCGCTAGGCTATCACTGCTAGATTATTAAATTACGAATAATATTAAATCATTTATGCTCGAGAACTTTCCCCAGAAGTCAATAATTTTAGAGAAATAAATGATCAAAGATTTTAAAAAAATACAGTAAAATCGATCTAAGAGTAGCATCAGCTGTGTTTCCATTTTAGGTCATATTTGTTGCTCTATTATGAATTAGTTGCTCTATTTTTTGAATTCGTAACTAAATATGAGTTGTATTTTTTTTTAATAAATATAAAAAGAAAGTTCTTGAATGCTATTATATTGTATATCCTTGCTGATTGATTCCCTGCATGGATCTCTCAATCTCTTCACGTGGACAGCTTCGTCGTTTGATCACGTTATAAAATGTGTATCAAAGCAACTTTCCAATATCCCGATGGACATGATGTACGTTCACAGTGTATAGGTATTCATAGAAATGATTACTTTGGCACCTTTTATAACACATGGAGGAGGTGGTGGGAGTATGTACCAAATCCATCATGCAAATAAGAATATTCATATTCGTTCAACGAATTGTCATGTCTAAAATATGGTTCTTTATATTGAAACAGTTGCAGATTCTTGATAATTATGTTGATGTGTAAATTTCGTAAATCATAAGACACATCATATCCATTCACATAATGTTGATGATGAGAAATCCTTATGCACCAATTGGCCAATTGATACGAAATGCACAAAGCGAGTAACTATAGCAACTGTTTATGAACTAGTTCAAATCCTGCGGTAGCATATTCTAATGGATTGTGCGTGCGTCCGCAACGTATTGGCTTTCAAAGGAAGGATTAGGTCTCGACCCCGCATATTGGATATTAGCGATTTGCATATGTTATCTCTTTAGTCCGTTTGAATGGTAGACTCCGGGTTATATTATTCGGACGGAACTGATGTATAAGTAATTGAGGATTACGTAAGCTATTATTGCGTTGAAGGCTATTGTTAGAAAAATATTGTAAATTTTTAAACAGTTTCAATGTAAAGTATGCTGGTTTCTTGCCTTGCCAGAGACTGGGCCTGGAGCTGAATATTAGTATAGCGTTGCCTGACACAGGTTGATTTTTAAAAGAGCTAAAGCTAAATCACTGTATCGCTTTCTTAAGTAACCAACTACTTCATACCATTCATTTTACCCAAATTAACAACCAAATAAACACATCACATAAATCGTCCAAAGTTTCCCAAACTATCGAGTAGGGGCGGGTTAAACGGCTCCATTGACATCTCTTCCCCAAAGGCAACAGGTCTGCACGTCCCCTCACTTCGAATACTTCGGATTAAACGCGTCTGCTGAACCCCTTCGACTGTGTAAACCGAGAAAATGAATATGTATTTTGAATACTGCTTTCAAATGTACGGCTGTATTTGAATGATTAAATAGGAATACAAGCTGCGCAATAACGGATGTGGGTTCGGGTGGGGTTATTGGTTTGTGTGTGGTTGGGTTTGTATTTAGGTTTGTTTAGAACAATGATTTGTGTAGGTTTATATGCCATATAAGGCAGGGTACGGTATTCTGGCTCTCTATTTAACTTACCGCAAACCTCTACTAGACATTCTACCTTAAAAAAACACAGAACTTAAACTTTGTTATCATTGTAGGCAAGTAAGTTGATGATAGAGCGAGTTCTGATGCTGAAGGCTGGATATTATGATTTGAGGCACTGTAAAAACATCAGACCAGTCTAGTTAGTATAATACAATCTAGATAGTAAAAGTACTACTCTAAACAACTTTATAACAACCCAACTTGAGGTTTAAAAGTGACTCCAAAATCCTTTTCAAAGCCAAAAACGCATAAAGCCTTCTAACAATTCGTTTTCAGTTCACCCAACTCTCACCTAACTTGCATAACTTTATTCACCTCTAAACTGGCTTAAACAAGCAAAGTTTACACACAAACAATGCTCCAAGCATTTTGTTCAACACGAGTTTATTGCAGGCGCCATTTATCCGCTAAGTTCGGACCGTAATTCTTGGCGAAGTGTGTTTCTTTGGTCGTCTGTACTTGGCATCGAGCTGGAGTAAGGTGTTGATGGTAAACTTACGAGTACTGTTATGTGTTCATGTTTTTTTCGTTTACGAGTCGGAGGTAAGTTTGTGTAGATGAGGGAAGAGTATACAAGTATTTTGTGAGTCTTTAGTGGAAGGAACCTGATGGCGTCCAAGAATATTCTCGAGTTTTGAAATATTTTGGAGCATTTGAACTTTGCGGTGCTGCATTCGTTACGTGGGATGGGTAAAGTTTCTTCTAACTTTTCAACAAATAGTCGAGAAAAGTATTTTGGGGTCCCAAGCTGTTTGTTAGTGCTCCTGTATTTTTTAATACCTAACTTGTATCTAGCTATATCAAGGAAGTTCATACCGTAGCTCAGGTATTACAAACTGCATTCCACTTTTCGATAAAATAACGAAATTTTAACGTACCTGGAGGTCCATAATTTTTGGCATAGCGACTGGAACAGGGCACTAACTGGTCCAATCTGGGGGCTAGCCACCTGCTCCGCGATTTATCGACAACTTTACAACGAGCTGGCGACTTGCCACTCCGCTGTTACCTTGCCGTCCAATTGTGTATGTATTCTTGGCTTAAGTACTTTAAGCAGTCCTGCTAATCTGCGCTATTTGCGTTGCTTAATTTCTTGTGGCATGTTAATGATTGGAATGAAAACCAAAATTCAACAAATGGAGAGTGATTAATAATTTTTTAAAGATGAAAAGCATTTGATGTATCTAAGAATTTCTGCACCAGGCCGATTTCAGTAAGTGTCGCTAAGGGTGATAAAGGTGAGTTGCACTTTAGATTCAATATGGAAGCACTCCTCGTGCGCTCTCATAAGAAAATACTAATAATAATAATATTTTAGCCAAGCGTAGTGATTTAAGCGTTCGTTACAGTTGACGATTATGGGCTGGCAATAATGTTGACCTAAACCCTACATAGAAAGTCGTCATCTGTTCTTGAATTGCCAAAATGCCATACAAATAGTCGTTTCAAATTAAGCAGAATGATAAAATTGGCCTCGAAAAGGAAGTACTAGCATAAAAGGATTAATACAATAAACAACAGATATAGAGGCAGTCAGTGATGTTAATAAATGGAGTTTGTAACTCAATTAAAATTAAACCACGTTATTGTATACACAAAAGTTCTGTAATCCGCAACTCACTCCTGAATAATCTAAACAGATATACCTTTGATTAATATGATAATCGAGAAAACATAAACAGAAACCTTGGTAAATCCTCACGGAAGAACTGTTTAAAATAGATTTAGAATCACTGTCATAACAAGGAAATCCTGTTAACTTGGAGTTAGAGAACTAATATTTACTTGTTTACATCGAGTGGATGAAATTGTGGATGGTATCCCTGCTAATATGAATTGAATACTCTTCCCAAACTTAACGTATCTTTTCTATTCAATAATGTATGGGTTGGCAAGCATACGAAATTGAAGATAGGTGCTTCTGCTTATCTTGCCTATAAGAGCAATGGAATGGACTGTTTCTAGAGATTGACCTTACAGAAGGCTTAAAAACAGCAACAATCAAAATATTTAATTAGAAATAATATAATTCAGACCAGCTCTAATCATTCCTGCCCACTGTGTTAATGTATAAATATAAACTTATTCAAACTCCTAACTACGTCAGAGATACGTATAAACTAAGCAGCGGTACTTTCAGGTTGATCAGATCTCGCACCGCCTCATCCGTCCTCGAGAAGAGTTACGAAGGTTATCACTAAACATATGGGCCATCTGCACCGATTTATGACGGGTCAATATTTGCTAACTTACTTACATACATTAGTAAACCTTATATTGAAACCAATAGAAGCGATTATTGCGTGAGTGGGCTTGATGGAAATTGGTATTCTGGAAGAAAAATTGTAGTGGCAAACAAATTTGTGTCAGAAGTTGACCTTACATTTTGATTTTTAGTATAGAATGGTACCGAAGTAATGGTTTAAGTGGTATTACATTATGTTGAAGATAAAAATGCATTTAGATCTGAAAATGATGAGGACAATGTATAAGTAATGGCACCGACGACTTCGACCGAACGAATCTGGCAAGACTCAAGTCTCTAGTCAAATAAAGAGTATCACATAAAATTGCTTTACATAAAACTAAAAATGTATCCTAGTATGTTAATAATACAGATAAGAGAATTGTATTGTATTCGGATTCTAGCAACAGACTACGGAAATCTTGAAATAAATAAAAATACTTTTAGCTATACCTACTGCTTTAGCTGAAACTATATTCTTTTCATTTTATTACAAAGACAAGCAATAAAAGATAGGTATCTAATATACATAGCGATCCACGTTCCAAGCGAACGTGAATCAAAATACAGAAAAAAAGACCTTAAAAATCCAACAGTCTGACTTTATTGTTAAAATATTCGCGAAAATTCAAAATTGAATTCTAAAGGCACAACTTAGGTACCTACTTTATTAATGCAAATCAAAGAGAGGAAATTCTAAGAAAAAAACTGAATGAAAAAAGTTGTTTCTTCGCGTTTAAATTCATTGGTATAGGATTCGAAATGATTACGAAAGATACCGCTTTGATATTGTATATTGTTGGATTTAAATTTCGTTCGATTTAGAGAAGCAACACACGTGCCAACATTTATGTATCATCTGTACAGACACAGATACAAATAATATGATAATATATTATTTATGAAGGGTGATTCATATTAAACGCATTTTTAATTACGTGATGAAACGCTTGCAAACTGTCAAAACTACCCGTCTTTTTCCTTATTTTTTTTCATTCTGCCCCGAAATGTATATCGCGCACAAATTGGCAACACTTGCGTGCGGGACACATATTTTGATGCGCCTATGTTGCGACCGTCGATGGATCGATGCACATTTTCTGCTAGTTTTCCGTGGAAAGTGTACTTACTTTTGTTGAGCCACTATGCACAAATAGTGGCTCAATAAAAGTAAGTTTTTGTGCACTTGTTGCGCCCGCGTTTCGGCCAGTGTCGTACGCAACTACTAGCACAGCTCCAATTGAAGCGGGCACGACGCGGGTGCGAGGCGGGCGTGTGTGGGACTTCCACAGCGCGGGAGCGGGTCGTATGAACAATTAACACCTTAAAAACTGACATTCAGCCGCATTTTGGACGTACTCGCTTAATTAAGTGTCTTATAATTTGAAGCTAGGATGAAGATGATTACGAAACTCATTCATTTAATATTGTGCCATGTTTCTTGCTGCGTATTCGTTCGTCGGGGTCACCAATTTGCCAAACTTCTTGGCAGTATATGATTAGGTATAAATGAGACAAAGTTGTAGTATAGTCTGGTTATAATTATCCAAAGGTGCATCTTATATACTAACGACTACGTGTTGATCACGGATAGTAGAAACATTTAATAGATATTGAACGTGCGATAAAGATCATAAGATTGCGATGTAGATTGTAGATACAGCACAAAGATATTGTACTGTAACATTGTGTTCTAACAATACATGTCTTTTGCTCGTATTCTTAGTTTAAATAATATCACAATGACACCAGCTGCCAACATAGCCGGCGTTGCTTTACTCGTAAAGTTTGGTAATATTAAACATCCAACACTTTATAGCTCTCTGTGGCTTCAAAATTAGTTTTCTTAGCTTCGAACTCGTGTTAATACAAAAAGAAATATTCAACGTCTATAAGTGGAGGGACATGTTGGCAAATGACTGATATATTTCTACGATAGTGTTTTACTAGACTTTTCACTGTTATCGTAGCAGTTTTCTATATAAATCGAAGTCGGCTTCTGGTCTAACTATATCAGTATATTATAAAGACTATACAGTCTGACCTTCACAATCCAAATAGTAAAAGATATCTACCAGTTTTCAGCTCATTAGTGCAGGTATAGTACGGCCATTTAAATGTTGTACAAAAGGTAAACAAACCTTTGACCTTGAAATATCCATTCAAAGCAGATCCAGAGACTACAGCTCAATCCTAATCCCATCTAAGCATTACCCTTACCTCTTGAGCGATCACCATTTGATATATTATTCTGGTGATTAATGTAAGTATATGCGAGCCCTGAACACAATATCGCGTGCCTCGCACTAGTTTGTTATGTTTCCTGAACAAAAAATATATGTAGGCCGAATGTGGAATGTACGTGTATTAGACGAATTTATTGCTGACGGTTTAATGTAGTACTTTGTGTACTCCTTTTAGTGTTTTGGGAAGTTCCTAATATACGGCTTGTTTGAAGGTAGCCTTGGAGATTTGTTTGTTTTTATTCATACAAGAACTAGAAAGTATCAGATTTAAAAAAAATATCAATAGCTTTTAAACTATGACTAACAATTTGCATACCTAATGTTTTTGTAACTAATAATGAAAAGTAATTGATCAGAAAACCGATTAGATGCCATCTAATATTTTATTAAAACGAAATCTGCAATTGAAATAAATATGTGGTTACAGCGCCATCTATACATTCACCTGCAAACTACTTAGTATGTAACACGTCACATTCTATTTACACCTGTACATTCAAAACCAATCAAATGCAAGCTAATGAACGCGTGATTACAAATCAAGCGACTATTGGATTAGCATTTGTAATGACGATTGCGTTGGGATTAGCTTCATACATACGTAACGGCTCGTAGGAGTTCACGGTTTAATGAAGGTATATTATTAAAGACGGTTGATGAAATTTTAATGAAGTGACCTTGGTAGGTTTGACTGCTGAGTGAGTTTAGAGGATAATTGCGATACATGGCTTGGAAGTTCTTTTTTCAACATTCATGGAATTAGGAGAGAATTTTGTTGAGATAGTCTGAGTAGTAATTGCGGGGAGGTATTTTCGGATTGATTGCCAATGGTTTACACATGAAACCAAGTTAACCAAGGCACCAGAATCATACAGGCCAGTTAGTTTCCCAGCCTTATGGAAAGCGCCATTGATTATTCAAATTGAGGATGCGGTTGGCCCAAGGGGACTAAGGGATCACTTATCAAAACTGGAATTGAATTTAGGGATATTTTAGGGCTTCGACGTAAATATTTGTTTATGTTACCCTTTGTAGTCCCTTGAAATACGTAGATACCCTTTTTGTGTCACCTTGGGATCGAATATCTATATTCTCTGCGCGTAGAATGTTTATATCAAAGGCTTTTGTGGGAGAACCCATGAGTTTATTGAATTGTATTAAAAAGGAAACGCGTGGCTTTCAATAGAGTTCCGAGTTGTGGAGGGAAATATTTCCGGAGAATTTGAGGTAAGAGCATTGTGAAAGTTTAGGAATAGGGAAGATTTATTATCTACCTCTTGTTTTACAATCATTCCATTACTGTACCACTGTTGGGCACGGGCCTCTTCTTTGAATGAGAATGGTTTAAGCCTTACACCCATATTCTAAGACGTTCCTCCAAAACTTACTCGACTCAGAACGGCCTCGAAAACACCTTCAAAATTGTATCCTTAGTCGCAACTTTCGAGTGAACTTTGAGGTTCCTCGAAGGAGTCATTACGTCATAATTTGAATTATCTGCATCGCGCAAATAACGTCGCGATAAATAATTGTAAGGATTATCGTAAGCATATTCGCTAAAGTCTTCAAAATTCATTTTTATTATATACGAACTTTGACACTTCCTTCCTTAAGGTAGGTTCCGAGGTACCTTGTTGCGGAAGTATTGTAGATACCCGCGACGCCCGGCGCAAGTGTGAGATGGAACACCGTGGTGGTTTTAGCCGGTAAGAGTCCGGCACACCCCCCCGTCTTCCCCAGACGGGGGATAGTCCATGAGGATTTCCCCACGATAAAAAAGAAAGGTTCCGAGGTACCTTGAGTTTGAAAGATGATTCCTTACCTCGACTGAGGAAAAATCTCGAGTCAAGGACGTTTATGTCAACTATAACTACCGATGGTAGTGAGTCGAGGTGGAGTCGAGTCAAGTAAGTTTTGGAGGAACGTCTTAGAATATGGGTGGTAGTCCACCATGACCTTTTTTTTTTAAAAACGGTTTCCCACACTAGGATTTCTCCTGTATCGTGGGTGCGTTTACAAACACAAATCTTCACACGCACAAACATCCTTTTTTTTTTTTTATTTCAAATATTTTTCCGAGGCATGAGTTCGCACAAACATCCTGACCCGGAACAACTATCCGTAGGCCATACAAATATTTGTTCCGTGCGGGAAACGAACCCACGACCCGTAGCGCAGAAGCCGATCGCTCAGCCACTGCACCAAACGTGTCGTTTTGCTAGGAAACTTGTTGCGTCGTTTCTTCTTCACAGCATTAACACTAGTAAGCGGTGATAGGCGGGTGTTCATGAGGGCTGTCTATTGTAACATTGACCTTCGAAAAGAACTAAGTAATTCTGGTCATTTTGTTTGTTATTAATTTAAAAAAAATTAAGAACTTTTTGGAGCCCTCTCAGGTGTTCAAGTTTCTTCGCGATGTTTTCCTTCATCAAAAAGCCAGAGGCATGGGTCGGGTTCGAACTTAGACCCTTCTGCATGAAAAGCAACCGTTCAACCACTAGGCTATTACAGCCTCTTGTTTTAAACAACTAGAAAAAAAAACCTAGTGTTTTCGGAAGTTGTAAAATCGAGTGAGATAGAGGATGTTAAATTATGTCTTGTTATTTAGATTTTAGTACTTTTAAACATCAGTTTAATTTTGAGGTTAGAATGAATGAAAGAGGAGTAATTTATTTAAAACAGAAATCAAAATAATTTATTTATATAAATAATTATAGTCCGGCCAAATTAGGCATCCGAGGGTGGGGCACGCCGCAATAGCGGCGGTAAGACCCGTGATGGAGGAGTGGCTGGAGAGGCGTCACGGCGCCCTCAGCTTCCGGCTGACGCAGGTACTCTCGGGACATGGCTGTTTCGGGAAGTACATGTGTCGTATAGGCCGGGAGCAGACGCCCGGTTGTCACCACTGCGACTGCCCCGAGGACACGGCACTGCACACTTTGCAGGCGTGTCCAGCTTGGGGGTCACAGCGCCGCGAACTAGTCGCGGCGGTCGGCGGTGACCTCTCGCTTCCGGCCGTGGTTCTGTCCATGGTCGGGAGCAAGACTGCGTGGGAAGCCATTACCTCCTTCTGCGAGGAGGTGATGGCGACCAAGGAGGTAGCGGAGAGGGAGAGGGAAGCCGCTTCTTCTCTCCCTTCTCGCGCTAGACGCACCGGGCGCCGGAGAGCGCGCGACGATATCCGGCCACCGTAGTGAGTGGCCTGCGGGCGGCGGGTTAGCGGACCCGTCGCCCGACCGGTAACAGGCCCAGGAAGGATGGCGCGCCGTGCTCTGCGCGCGCCTCTCAGAAGGGAGTGGGGCAGGGGAGAAATTGCCCCACAACAGGAGAGGTCCACCAGAAGAAGTTGGTGGACCGAGACGTGCCGAGGTCGCAGTGCATGCAATAGCGAATCCCGCGACCCCGGCCTTAGGTCAGAAGGAGGGACACCGTGGTGGTTTTAGCCGGTAAGAGTCCGGCACACCCCCCGTCTTCCCCAGACGGGGGATAGTCCATGAGGATTTCCCCACGCTAAAAAAAAAACAAAAAAAGTAAAAAAAAGGCATCCGAGGGTACAAAAATTCGCACCCAGCTCAAAGTTGGTAGGATTGTTCCAAACACCATCACAAATGAAATCTAAAAAATCCTCATCGACCCGATACCTGTAAAAAAATGTATTCTAGGTCAAAGGTCACAAAAATGGGTTTTTCGCGATTTTCAGCACAACGGTAAGTTTTATCATAAAATTAGTTCAGACAAAAATTGTAGTTCAGATAATAAATTATCTATAAAAAATGTCAAAATACTTTTTTTCCTGAGAGCTACCGTTTCTGAGATATAACGATTCAAAAAGTTGGAAGAGTTGTAATTGTCATAAATTATGTATAACTACACCACGTACATCACTAAAGCTGTAATACAAGTAAAAATATTATTCTATCAGTCAGTGAACTTACACATATAAAATATTATAAATATGAGAATGTCAGGTAAAAAGAAACCCAGTCCCTCATTTTTTATGCCAGTGTAACCTTGAGCAACAGCTGTCTCGTATTCAATTGTCTGCGTGGCTAGGGTCGTATACCGCTTTATCTTAGAATACCCAATACATGCAATACTTGAATCATCAACAGTTGAGGATTCGTTTGATAACAACGAGGAGACATGCAATGTCTCAATGTCACTATTGAGGCAATTTACTTGCACCCAGGATGAAGAAGAACAAGAAGAAGAGGAAGCAGAAGTATTAGAGAATTATAAATCAGACGAATAAATCGCCGTCCCCGGAGAATATAATGGTATTCACAAAAATACAACTTTTCATACCAAAATAAACACCGATTTTTGACCACTGCTTGCCAGTTACTAAACTAATAAGTTATGCTACATTCATGCTTAGTAACTGGTAAGCAGTGGTCAAAAATGAAAAGTTGTGTTTTTGCGAATGCCATTATATTCTCCGAGGACAGCGAAATTTCCCTATTTTTTTTTATTTACACCGCTTTTATCATTTTCAACCTTTGCCAATATCTTTTATTATTCAATAGTTTCAAATTAAATAGAATCACAACAGATCCGTGGAATAGGCCTACGGGGAAACCAAGTTAAAAAACGCGCTAAGTACCTACACTACCTCAAAAGGGGCGTGGAAACGTGTGCATATTATGACGATTACAACTCTTCCAACTTTTTGAATCGTTATATCTCAGAAACGGTGGCTCTTAGGAAAAAGTATTTAGACATTTTTTATAGATAATTAGGTATCTGATTTACAATTTTTGTTTGAACTAATTTTATGATAAAACTTACCGTTTTGCTGAAAATCGCGAAACCCCCGTTTTTGTGACCTTTGACCCCGAGTAAATGTTTTTCCAGGTATCGGATCGATGAGGATTTTTTAAATTTCTTCTAGGATAGTGTTTTGAACAATCCTACCAATTTTGAGCTGGGTGCTAATTTTTGTACCTTTACTCCTATTTTTTGGTCTAATTTGACCGGACTATAATGTTTAAATCAGGTATACATGTTGACTATCATTCCATTTGCCACTGTCTTCGTTCTTTCTTGCATAAAAGACGAACAAAATTATTTCAAAAAGGTTTTATGTGTTCATAAAAGGAGGTCGGGACTACTAAGTCGCACTTGTGAGACACTGATCTCATTACAACCTAGTGTTGATTAGTAGTTAGCTAGGGCTGTCACTTATAAACTTTGGTTTTATCTTGGAACTAAGTACTTTAAAAGCATTTTTTTATAAGTACAATAAGGTACATATCCAGAGAAGCTTTGAGTAAAAGTTAAATACCTATTGTATGTGTAATTCCGTATAGAACAATATAAAGAAAGTATTGTTTTAATCCGACAAGTATGTACGGCCGCGACCGTCCTGTGGAACGAAAGACGTTGCGGGCACGTGGTACTCTAGATGTTAAAGGGGGCGGGTGGTGCAATGAAGAAGGGAAACGTGCGCGCTGCACCACATAATTATAATAGAAAGTAGGTGTTCATTCAAGTACCTATTTGAAAAGGACACATACAAACGAAAAGTGCAAGTTAAATAAAAGCTTGTAAAAAAAACACACCTCCCGGTTGAAGCAACAAAAAGAACTGAACTACAACAATAGACATGATGAGACACGAGTGACAACCCTATGCTCACAAGCTCGACTCATTAGCTTCCTAATGGCTGCAGCGTCGTCACTTACACCTTGCAGGTTGTCAAAGTTTAAAAGAAAATAGTTTTAAAGGAAAAGAATAAAAATTGACACAAAGTAAAATATGGTCAACCATATCCGCATTTTTTTCTGTTGTGTAAATTAATGGTGGTTCTCAATACGTTCCTTGCTAAGAGGCTTAGATAGGCACTACTATTTTCTCGGAGGTTGTCTAATAACCACCCAAACATGTCTACCACGTCAGGTAATATTCTTAGATCAGTCAAAAATATGATAAGTACTTACGTAATATGAAATTTGACTGATTTGTTGGTTTAGTGGTCACAAGCGTGACTGCTGAGCATGGTGCCCTGGGTTCAATCCCCAGGACGGGCAGTGTTCTTGGGTTTTTCCATTAGGAATTTCTCAGTAGCAGCTCGGAGTCTGGATTTGTGCCCGGTTGGTGGCAATAGGCTCGTCCCCTATTACATGGGACTTAAACGTAACGGCGAAATGAGGGTGTTACTATACATCTCTGCCCAACTCTTCGGGGAATACAGGCGTAATGTTATGTTATACAGTGACAGAAGCCTTATTGTGGGGCTGACTACCCGGGCGCTATTTACTTAGCTATCGTCACTCGTGGAGGATTGGTTCTTATAAATATTGGATATTCATACTTAACCGTCATACCGTGAAGTGAATCTCTTCCGAGAAACCGATACTATTTACAATTTAATATTTCAAAGTATTAAAATAAACATTTCTTATAAATCAACACTATACTTTGAGAGCCAACGTCTAAAGGTGTTCGAAGAGCTTGCCAATTTCCTTACCGGGACGACGAACTACTAATGGAGTTATAAAGTTAAAATATCGCGCTATTTATTTATTGTTGGAGACATTGTCACGTTGGGTGGTATTTTAACTAACATAACTTTAATGTGATATCGTTTTTTAGATAACGATATGAAAAATTAAAATAACCGTTGTTTTTAGTTTGAAATAATCACTTTTTAACAAAAATAAAACCGACTTCAAATGGTCTATCTCCGAAGTTCTTCATCAGATCTGCACCAAATTTAAATGGGACCACTTCGAAAGAATACTCTTTCAAACAAAAAATAATCATTAAAATCGGTTCACAATTAGCAAAGATATCGCGGAACAAACATACAAAAAAAACATACAGTCGAATTGAAAACCTTCTCCTTTTTGGAAGTCGGTTAAAAATACCTTGATACGCAACTGTCCGGTTATCGGTTACGAGAACGTAGCGGCTGTAGCGTTGTCTACGTCGTAGCAATTAGTGTTGTTAAATAAAGAGGATAAAAAAAACTACGTTTAAATAAAAGAAATAATTCAAAAAATTAAAATACCTGAATGCAAATCAAATTATTTAAAAGTAATGCACTAAAAAGACCGAAACAATATTGAGAATAGAAAACAAAATTAAAATAAACTATAAACGAAGTAAACTCTACTTCGGTATAACAGTCTATATTATGAGCTGAAAGCCTAAGTTGAATACCCGCATTAAGTTTATTAGCACGGAACCCATTAATTTTCATTCGGTTTTTAATTTGCAATTGCGGTTATTTAACTTAGGTTTTCAGCTCATAATATAGACTGTTAAATCGAAGTAGAGTTTACTTCGTTTATAGTTTATTTTAATTTTGTTTTCGGGTATTTTAATAACTTTTTTTTTTTAATAATTTATTTTATTTTAGACTCTTTAGTGTCCCGTGATAGCACGAGGTCCGCGACAAACATGGCCCATTTTTAAGCTTTCAAAAACTTTTTAAACCAATTTGTTATTCCTAATTAAGTTTAAAAATATAACTTATATATATTGTAGTAATCCCCTTTTCATTTCCTTTATTTTGACACTCTACTCGATAAGTTTAGTAATTCTTTATTTATTAACGTATTACTATTTCGTGCCAAAAATCCGCCATTTTGTTTTTATATTTCAAACACCTATTTAAGGACACTTGGGTTTTTAAGACGAATGTAACGATACCTTAACTGTCGAAATCCATCTAGCCGTTTGGAAGATACGAGGTAATAAATAAATTTGAAATTTACAAACATACAACATACGCGCGAAAAATATAACCCTTCCTTGGCACTCGGGTAAAAAATCGACTTCAGAAACTATAAACTATAAAATAACTTAATAAAGATTTAATTTAATACACCTCTTATGCAAACCTAATACCTTTACCATAATATAAAATTAACAGTTTCAGAAGTCGGTGCTAATCCATGCTGAACCAAATTGAAGGCACCGACTTCTGAAACTGTTAATTTTATATTATTAAATTAAATCTTTATTAAGTTATTTTGGAGGAATATAATAAGTTATTTTATACTTTTTAGTTTTTGAAGTCGATTTTTTAAACGCTTTTTTCATTTTTTACTTTTTATTACTTTACTGTACTATTTTGTTCTGTAAACTACAGTAGGTTTTTTCTAGATTACATCAGGTAGAATAATTACACAGTCCAGGTAAACAAAAAAAATCTTCATAAAATGAAAACTACTGGGCCAAACTATGTTAAATTTTTATGGGAGCAAATGTCAACTGTCTCGCATCAAACTCAAGAAGAATCACGTAATCGGATCATAAATCTCAGCGTAATCGGTGTATATACATAAAAAAAACAATCGAATATAGAACCTCCTCCTTTTTGAAGTCTGTTAAAAACAGAGAGAAAGCTTCGGTCCCCGAACTCATCATAACGATAATAAAGAACGGTTTTTTGAAAGTATGCAAGCTACTTTTTATTTAACATGAGTTGAAAATTAGCCAACGAGTACGGTGTCGATACTGTAGAGAGAACATTATTATTATTCTAGGTAGAAATATTTTTATAGGCAGCAGGTTTCTACTTAAAAAAATATTAATTTACAAAATGTTAACGAATATAACAGCATTACAACTATGGGAGATTATAATCAGCTATTCAATATAGTTTTCTAAGAAATTTCAAATCAACACAAATTCTAGTGTTACTAGAACTATTTCTACATTCATTATCAACAAATCTACGACTTGCTGTTCGTGTAGATCTGAATCTGCTAACAAAATGAATTACTCTGTACTTAGTTAAGGGCTATCAGGCTTCATTAGTTAATGTAGTGAGGCATTCTAATCAGCTGACCATTCAGGTCTTTTACGAGAGTTTGTCACGCTTGAAGAGTATTTATTTCTGTTTTTTTGTTGTTTATTTACTTGAGACATGCTAACAAACTCGTACAAGGAGATGAAAAGTTTGATGCCTAACAGCTTTGTACTAAGTTAAGGTATCGTCACATGTTTTGGAATACACCTATGCCAGGTGTTTGTATCTTCATTTTAATTTTATGAAAATATATTGAAACAACACGTGCACGAGGACATTTTTATTATGTTTATAATGCATGGGTGAGGGTGAGGCTTACAATGGAATCAGAATGGCTCAATATCGGACATCAGTGTAGGCTTCCGTCACTGTATATTAGATAGTATTACTTCATAAGTAATCACAAACTTAAAGCTGTCAATAGATATTTTTTTAGACGATAAGGCACTGAAAGAACTTAGTCTAGAGATTATAACGTAACTAACTTCTTCAACAAATCATTATTTAGCTAATCTAAAGCTAAGCAACATTCTTTACTTTGAAAAACATTTTCTTGTTAACCGAACTCAGAATTCAACGTCCAAAATACACCATTAAAGCCACCATAGCAGGTTATAGCGTTTCATAAAATATTCAAATTACCATTCTAAACATTCACCTCAATTCTTATGCAAATATTGATGACTAACGACGCATCGACGAAACGACGTCATCAAAACTCGTTTAATTTAATAGGTAATCAAATTACATATATATTATCAACAACTTGAATAGCTGTTTCACTTTTAACTTGTTTAGAAAATGAAATGTAATATTGTATTGGTGTTTTCGTGTCTTCCCTTGCAGAGACAGGGATTGTCAACGCAATAAAATGTTGATAAAGATGAATAAATGTTGTCTCACACAGTGCAGATACCATAATATTTTAGTTTTTTAGTACTACATTACTCATTGGTCTGTGGTCAGGACTTCATTGTTCTCTCACTATCCTAAACTATTGTACCGTATCCCCTGAAATTTTTAAAGATATTATTTTTAAAAGAGTAACCATGAAGTTTCTTGCCGGCTTTTCTCCATAGGAAACGACGAATTGGAACCGTGCATCATAATTCGACTTTTCATAAGCACCTGTATTGGATTATGTGAATATTTTTTTTGATATTGATTTTTTTTTATTTTTACCTGCGAGTATCTGCGCATAAAAACTTATAGTAACTATATGAAGGTATCACACACGGAAAAGATACGACAATATTATATGAAAACCAAAACATTCAGCTAATAAAATCTGTATCTGTAAATTAAATATTATCCTCAAGTATATTTTGTATCTTCTAACAGAATTTGTTGATATCGATCTGTATCTTCAGATACTTAACGATAAAATATATTATCTGCGCCGTGTGTAACAGCTTTTAAGACATATTTTTTATTAAAAATATTGTTGGATCACTAATTGACTTTTACACACAGCCTGGGTCCATCCTATTAATTACGACACTAATTGACTTTTTATCCGACAGTCTGGGTCCATCCTATTAATAACAGCATTAAGTTTTCTATTTTCTCGGTAGAAAAATCATAAATTTTCCTGTGGGGCATTGCACTCATATAATTTAATAAGTAATCAAATTACGTAACATAAACACCCTAAATGGCTGTTTTACTTGTGATTTTCCAAAATGAAATTAAACTCGGGTGTTGTCTCTAGGGGACGTAAGCGTCCGTCATTTAATTTCACCACGTCAGGGGTCCAATCGGCGGTTATTGTTTCTTGTGATAACGTCAAAATAAAATTAATGAGGGTCCCGTGCTACCGGCGGGTGGCACAATATTGTGAAATAAAAGAGATTGTAGTTTGGGCAATGGTTTTTTTCAGTAAAGTATTACAGTGTAATTGGCTTTATGGATGGTGTTGTGTACAAATATTTTTACTGTTATTGTTGAATAATATTTGTTATTAATAATGAGCAGAAGTAAAAAATTTGATGAAGTTTTCTTTGAACATTGATTGCGATAGAATCATAATATAAATTTTAGTATTACTTATTTTAGTTCTAACTATAAAATCAAACCAACAAAGACAATATCTATTGGATAAATTAAAAGAAATAACAACAATGAAACCTCAACCTCCGATCTCAGGCATGATTTGCTAAGACCGAACAAAAGAACAGCCTAGTTCCAAAACTGCGTTTAAAAAATCTCGCACAAACCGGAGTTGTTGACTTAACAATTGTTAACCCACATTCGTGCAACCTTCCGCTCTTTATATCCAGTGCAAACAACGTCCTATGGTGAAAAACCAACGACATTGAACAAACACGACGGTAGCTTAACAAACACTCGAATCATGCTTTTGTAGGCCAAAAGAAAATCTTTTGCGAACATTTGACGGTGAGAAAACACTTTTGGAGCAGTTGAACAAAGACTTTTACTTGTAAGGGGTGCTGTATACAAACATGTTTATCTTCATGTTTAATACGCCTCATTCACCGGGCACATTTGTCGCGGCGCACTATCGCAGCAGTATTTCGGCACATTTCGCAGAGATTTCCATGTGCCGGATACACGTGGCACAACATACATTGCAACTTGCGCCTGAGTAAAATGTGCCGACATCGTAGAATTTATAATCCAGATACAACTGACTCGTTGATTTAGTGGTGGTAAGCGCGACTACTGATCGTGAGGTCCTGGGTTCGATCCACAGGTCAGGCAATGTGTTGTTGGTTTATTCCGTGTGGAATTCCTCAGTAGCAGCCCGGAGTTTTGTGCCCGGTCGATGGCAATAGGCTCGCCCCCTATTACAATGGAACTAAAACATAACAGCGAAATAAGTGTGACTAGTGACTATACACCTCTGCATAACCCTTCGGGAAATACAGGCGTGATGTTATGTTATGTCATGATACAACTATTAGATACTTTAAAAACAAAGGTAAAAAAAGTTTAGTTATTGACTATATTATTAGCGAGAGCTTCAGATTAATTGATAGGTACCTACTATATTAGGTATGTATGAAGTATTTTTTTATAATATATTATGTATGTAGATACATAATATGTTATAAAAAAAATACTTCTCATAATTATATGAGGTTACGATACGTTTGGTGCAGTGGCTGAGCGATCGGCTTCTGCGCTACGGGTCGTGGGTTAGAATCCCGCACGGAACAAGTATTTGTATGACCTACAGATAGTTGTTCCGCGTCTGGATGTTTGTGCATGTGAAGATTTGTGTCTGTAAACGCACCCACGATACAGGAGAAATCCTAGTGTGGGGCAACGTTTTATCTAAAAATATAAATAAAAATAAATAATATGTCGGTATATTTCCTTTATTTATAGGAAACAGTTCCTCCACCATATTAAAATGAACCTAAAATAAATGGAAATACTTTTAAAAATAACATAGAAACAGTGTTTAAATTCAGTTAAAACGTTGCCTTGACCTTAACATGGTTAAATTAATAAAGGGAAGCTTTTTCAATTTACAATAACATCGTTAACACGAAACCTTTTAGGTAATAAACAGGTTGCAAATAAAATTATGATATTAAAACGCCTACGGGAAAACTATTGTGAAACTAACGAGCAATTTGTTCACTGAACAACCCGACTTGTTGAAGGAAAGTAAGGCTGAATTATAGGTACATAAAATCCAGTCTTTGGTTTATGTTTGGTTAGGTGCGTTAGGAAATATTTTGAGCGTTATGGTTTGAACATAATTTTTATAATTAATTTGTATTAAGTTAAATGCAAGAGGAGCAAGTATTGTAAGTAAGTAAGTACATGTAAGTACGGTAAGTAAATGAATTCGAAACCTTACCTTTCTCTTTTTTTTCTCTTTTTTGAAAATGGTAAGATTTAGAATTCATGTACTTTAAATGTTTAACTTTTTATGAATATAATTATTGTAATTAATATTAGCTTGACTGCCTTGTTGGTCTAGTGGTTGCAAGCGCGACTGCGGAGCATGGGATCCTGCGTTCGAACCCCAGGTCCGACAAAGTGTTATTGGGATTTTCGATTAAGAATGTCTCAGTAGCTAACGGCAATAGGCTCGCCCCCTATTACATGGGACTTAAACACAACTGGTGAAATAAGGGTGTACTAAAAGCACTTCTGCCGCACCCTTCGGGAAATACAAGGCGTGATGTTATGTTATGTTATTTAATTATTTTAATTAATATTAGCTTTGTTTGTATGAACTCAATTAATTTCTTTACTTGACGGACAAAGCTGTGTTCATGGAGAGTTCATAGCGCTGTTTCTTCTTCCCAGCATGGACACTAGAAAGTGGTGAAGCGCGCCCGTTATTGGGGACTGTCTTTTGTAACATAGACGTTCTAAAATAATTTACTGTATTTTGAATAAATGAGTTTTTGAAATACTAGTAATAAACTCACCCTACAACTCTAGATTTTTTTATCCAAAGATAACGTAAATAACAAGAACACTGCAATCTTTTGTTTTGCATTCGCTATACCCGGATATATAAAAGAGTCTCTGGGGTATATTCAGCGCCGGGTTCATCTGTCCATCAATTTGGATCCCGGAACAAATACCTACATACTACGATAATAGTGAGGGTAAACTTCTAGTATTTCTTTTTGGCGCTACAAGAAAAGCTAAGGAAAAACGCCAATACTTGTTTCCTTGTGGTATTTTTTTTTAAAGAAATGACTCAGAAACAGAAAATACGGATTATATAAAATAAAGTTCTATTTTCCTATTTATTCATGTAATTTTATTTTTATTTCATAACATAACATCACGCCTGTATTCCCTGAAGGGTTGGACAGAGGTGTATAGTAACACCCTCTTTTCGCCGTTATGTTTAGGTCCCATGTATAATCGAATTATTTATTTCCATTTACACAATTATTATAAATGAGTACAAAGCTATATTCACACACACATGCACTGCCCATATACACACTTATGTTGGTTTAAGTGAACGGGCATGACCACTGAGACATCCGTAATTAAAGTTCAATAGTATTTATTTTTATATTTATTTAAGCACGCTATTTATTTATTTATCTATTTGGAACTGGTTTACATCGGTTACGTCACAGTGGGTTCAGTTGAAAACCAGCGTCAGGCTCTAGTAGTCTGACATTTATGCTGAACTGAACCTATTTGGCTCAGCCGCTAGACACACAGATACTTTATTTTTTTTGTTTATTTTTTATTTTGTTTTGTCTCTTATGATTTTTTTTGTCTGTGTGTCTGACTGCTTTCGTGCCAAATAAATTTCTTTCTTTCTTTCTTTCTTTCTTTCTTTCTTTCTTTCCATGTAACAGAGGGCGAGCCTATTGCCATCAACCGGTACAAATTCAAACTGGGCTGCTACTAAGGAATTCCACACGGAAAAATCCAATAACACTTTGCCCGACCTGGGGGTCGAACCCAAAACCTCACGATCAGCTGTCGCGCTTGCCACCACTAGACCAACGAGGCAGTCTAATTATAATAGCAGATTAATTATTATAGCCTATAAAAATGTAAGTTTTCTTCTTTTCGTGTGATTAGTGACTAACCTGGTGTCAGAGTTTATGCCGCCCATGGGCCTCTGACTTGGCTTCACATGCCGTCGAGAAATATCTCTCAGGCATGCCGGTTTCCTCACAATGTTTTCCTTCACCGTAATTAAGCAAGTGATAAATTATACAATACGCACATGAATCCGAAAAGTCAGAGGTGTGTGTCTTAGGTTCGAACTCGAACCTATGACTTGGCAGTCCGACGGTCATACCACTAGGCTATCACTGCTTACAAAAGCAAGCAGCGTAAGTGTTGTAGCATTATGGTCTACCAGACGCAACTTCAGAACGTATATACTTATAAGGATCAACAGTTTAATCTAAAAGCCTGTGAACATTTAAACATCCAAAAACCACCAACCCCTAACACATTTTACAAGCCCGCAATATATTACACCGCATGGCCTAAAACCTTCACGCTAAGCCTAAGCCGAGGCTGCGTATGGTTCGTTTTTTCGACCTCTCTCAACATTTATATCTGGAGGAAAACAGAGGGCAATCCAGTGCACTTTACTCCTCCTAAAAACTTCTGTAATAGGAAACAGGTTGATTTATTTGGTTGAGAAAAGTGTGGAATGTGTTTTTCTCATCTTGGGCCTCATTTTCCTCATGAGTAGGAATTAGAATAGTTTTTTTTCATTAACCTAGTGTTTTCAGGACTGTTGGTAGTCATTACTGTTTTTTTAAATAATAGCCACTCTCTTTTCATGTTTGTAACCCTTAAGAAATGATACTTTAGTTCTTGAATAGAAATCTGGGGTAAAGCGGATGCCCATCTTGCTTTGTATTGCTTTTAATACAGTCAGATAAAAGGCGTTAGTTATTGTTTGGCAAACACCACATGGTTTATATTGTTAAAAATATAAAGGTAAAAAGCAACCCAACGCAGCACAGTGTTTATTTATTTAGGTGTTTTTTTGTCGCTCACTATGTTTACATACTACAAGGTTAGTCGGAAAGGGGGTACTAAGCCGCGGGCCACTTAATGTATCACTGATGATTGTTTTAAAGGAAATGTTAAAATTTCAAAATTCGATCTTTTTTATTTGCATGTGTAGTGGTTAGCACTGCTTATTTGTTTTGCACAACAAATTGTTAAATACACTCCACAATCAACGACCATCATATTTATTTTCCATTTGACATTTTACCAATAGACATAGAACACACATAGTTAAACCTTAAACAACAAACTTACTTAAACGCATTATCTATTACTAATGACATCTAATGTTTTCTTGTCAGCTGTCAGCTGTCACTTGTCGTTTATTTTCTTTGTTGTACTGTGTCCTAAAATTCGATTAGAATAAAATCAGTAATATTATTTAGTTATTAAGAAGGAACGTGGTAATAGAAAATATACGCAAATAGTTCCCCTTTGAGAGTTTCTTTCTTTTACCTCGTTGCCACTTCACATATAAAAAGATTTTTATTTTAGATTTTTCAAAAAAATATCATACCTGCTTTAGTTATGAATTCAGAATATTAAGTTTCAAATCCGTGACCCCAAATATGACCTAAATTGCAAACACAGCTGATCATAGCTATGGGCAGATAGATTTTAGCATATTTTTTACGAAATTTTTGAAAAGCTATTTTTCTTAAACTATCGAGTTTTGGGGAAAGTTGTAGAACAAAAGTTATCCCTTATTATGGGTACTTTAACACCCTTTCGGCTTAGTACCCCCTTTCCGACTAACCTTGTATATGGTTAGATCAGTATCACTCAGTTTACTCTGCACTAACTAAAGCACTTGTATGAAAGTACATCATTTTATCAATCACTGTAGGTCACGCTCACGCGTGCACATAAGTGGGGGTGCCATAAGTGGGAGGAAGTAATATCTCGTAGCATAGGAATAAGGGCATCGTAAAGAGTTGGATACCAGTCGCTTTAGTATGCTTAAAATGTACACATAGGCTGTGGTGATTGCTACGACGTAGCTAACCTCGCTGCTACGTCAACTACGCTACGTAGCCGACGTGCTACGCAGCCAGTAATTCGTCGTAAGCATTTTTGAGTATTAGACGTGTTTTAAATAACTTCGAGGCTCTAACAATTTACAAATGGCGCAATAGTCATCAGACAAAGACGATATGGTGAAATGACTGACTTCTCTCATCAGACAACTTGCTCAACGTGATAACTATAAGAATTAGATATATTTACATACATACATAAACTCACGCCTTTTTCCCATGGGGGTATGCTGAAACTATAGTACGCCACATCGATGTTATTGGTGATGTTCTTCACAAAGGTCAGGTGCGTGGTACTCTCAACCGGCGTGCGTGTATAACATAACAAAAATAAAACCGACTTCAACAAAACGAAAAAGTAATAAAATAATTACCATATTATAAAAGTAACAGATTCAGAAGTCGGTGCTAATCCACGTTGAACCAAATTAAAGGCACCGACTTCTGAATCTGTTACTTTTATAATATGGTAATTATTTTATTATTTTTTCGTTTTGTTGAAGTCGGTTTTATTTTTATTAAAATGTTTTTTATTTCATTCATTATAATGGCCTTAATTAAAACATGGTTGGACCTGCTAAAGACGCTTGTCATACACATAATCACATCATCACATTATGCGTACTATTCGTCATTGAGGAGTTCCATTATTTATCTCCGAAGTTCTTTATCAGATCCTCACCAAATTTAAATGGGATCATTTTGAAAGAATACTCTTTCAAACAAAAGAAGAATTTTTCAAATCGGTTCATAAATGAGGGTGTACCGCGGTAACAAACATTTAAAAAAAAACATATAGACGAATTGAGAACCTCCTCCTTTTTTTGGAAGTCGGTTAAAGATGTATGAATGTGGATGAAACGAAAGGAGTATGTAAGGGTCGTAGGTATATTTTAATTTGGAAGAGGACTTTCTACAGCAAAGCACTACAATTTGCAAGATCTACGAACCCGTCTAACATAGCAAACACACAACCCTTACTTTCATGATCCACGAACTCCATAGGGCTAATGACACGCTCTGTAGGAAACTGCACACTTTGTCACGGGAAACGTTTGTTTGTTTCGGTAATGACGTCGATGGGAGCCTCTTTGTTTTTTAACCCCAAAGGGGTGACGGTTTGTCGTACGTTGGGTGAGAGTCGGTGAAAGTGTGATTTGTACAAATGAGATACGCTCTGGGTGCATAATTTTTGGTGCCAATTTACCGGTTTATTTGTTGGGGTGCGCTGTAATAAGCGTGAGGTGATTGTTTTGATCTACTGCAGGGAAAACTTCTTGTGTTTAAGGAAACTTGACTGTTGCAACGCGTTTTTTCATTTTCAAACTGAAAATAAGGCCTTGTTAATGGAGTTGCGGTATCTGTCGCGCGCTCCGCCTCATTTTCCGCCGCTTACTGTCATACATACAATTACAACTCAAACAATACGCGCAGAAAACGAGTCTTCACAAATTCTCCGCTTTACGCCTCTCGTCACACTCCGTGCTATACTATGCGTCTTCGTAAACGGGGCCTTCTAGTGAATTAGCCCGTCCACTTGACATTATCTCGTAAACTCGATTAACACACTTATAAGATAAGTAGCGAGTTAACTTGCCGATTAAGCGATCTTAAATTGAGGACGTACTGAACTTAGTTCGCTAATGTACATCTAAATGAATTCTACTTAACTCGCCTAATCTAACTCGCAAAAAAATCATTTAACAAAACAAAACCTATCGTAGACAATATTTTCCTTGAACCCTATTATTATTGTTAAAAGCAACTACGATTGGGACTATGTTCTTTTCGCAAAGGGACAAAAACAAAAGAATTCGAACAAGTAGGTATCATGGGATTCGCCACGAACAAGGAACACTTATCGATTTAAATGACTTTGAATCCGTTTGACGCTCACGTTTTCATTCTTCATGATTCCCTCGAGGATACACAGCATGTCTCAAACCACAAGGAAAAAGGAAGAAAAATAAACATTTATTAGAACAAAGAAGTGAAGTAAATTATGAAAATATTCCAGTTTTTTTACTTGAATACTCTTATGTTTATTTGAATTCGTAATTATTATTGCTCATTACTGCCTCATTTCTCGGCATGGGCGTCTTCTCAGAATGAGAAGGTTTTAGGCATTAGTGCACTACGTCTGTCTGGTTCGGGTTGGCGGACTACACACCATAAAGAACATTTTTGGAGCCCTCTCAGTATGCAGGTTTCTTTAAAATGTGTTCCTTTACCATTAACGAAAATGATAGTCATGTTTTGATATACACATGGATGTTGGATGGAGACGGATCAAAACCGTTAGAAGTGGACAATAAGGCAGGCCTATGTCCAGCAAAGAACGGAAAATGCCTGTTATGATGATGATTCTTGGAACAAGGTCTTCACAAAATAGACCTTCTCCTTTCTGTAAGCGTGCGATAAATACCAGCTATTACTCTTATTTAGTTTCATCAATTTAATACTAAAATATTTCTTCAAACAGATAAATCATAATTTACGTAATAAGACGACGCGAAATAAATTATCTAAGTGTAGATAATTTATTTTCGTTCAACCAGCAATAATAAATTACCACGGTATTGTTAAAATACAATTATATTATTATTTATCGAAGACGAGATAATGAAAAAACGAATTTCCATTTTTCTTAAGAGGGTATAAAATGTTTCATAGATCAAAGATTTTTTAAATTTTTGTATGAAGATTACGGCACTGGCTTTTTTTGTGTTATCTTACAGTCAGCTAATATCCACTCTAGAAATTAGCCTTTAGGTACCTATTTAAACCTTTTTAAAGTGCTCTGTAAAGAATGAATAGATATTTAAAGAAGAGAACATTGTGATATTACTACATCTATAACAGTCATAAAAAACACATATAAATATATTATTTTAAAACTTGGTATGAAACGTAAACAAACCTTTGATTGCGAAACATTTATTTTTCTTAAAGAATCCATTAAAATATACATTCTTAGAAAAATAATAATTGAGTGTGAAGGTTTTCCAATAATGAGAAAATGTAATGAATTCTTAAAGCAAAAAGAATATTTCATGATCAAATATTTGCTTACATTAGCTGTACTATACATTCGAACATGGTGTTTGTAGCATTTACTTTAATGGAGATTCCCTAGTTTTGAGATGAATTCTTCTAACCTTTATTTATTCATAAACATACAGGGTGTAAACGAAATCATCTAATTCCTTCAAACCTCGCGATGTACTGCTGACATAGATTAACCCTGCACCGGATACTTATGAATTCAATAAAAAACAAAGTACAAAAAGTAAACATGTGTTCTTAACGTGAGGCATTTTAGCGCCCCGAGTTAAATGACCGTGCGGCGAGCGATAGCCGCGCGATTTGCTCGGGGCGCTAAAATGCCTCACGTTAAGAACACATGTTTACTTTTTGTAATTTTTTTTTATTGAATCCAAAGTTATCCCGTGCGGGGTTAATCTATGTCAGCAGTACATTACGAGGTTTGAAGAAATTACATGATTTCGTTTACACCCTTTATAGGGAATCTATATGTCTTTTCCCCAAATCAATATCCAATCAACAAAATAAACTACATAAACCCAATACAAATAGCAACAAAGACACGAACTTTAAACAATCACAGCAACAAATTAATCCTTTTTGTATAATAATGGCCTCACAAGTGCCGAAACCGTCCACAGCAAAGGATGCGTATGAAAGGGATCCGATATTAATTAAAACTTCAGCTCTCGCGAGCTCACAGTTACAATTAGTGGGATGGCTCGTACGGCCAACGGTTTTGTTTTAAAAGCTGGACAGGCTTCTGCGAATAGATTAGCCCCGTGGGTGTCATAGATGTACGGAGTAGAATATGACCTTGAATCAAATACATCTTTGTGAGGTGTGTAGGTGGAACGTTTTAAGCCAACGATTGCTGTTCTGCTTAGCCTTTTCCCAACTATGTTGGGGTCAGCTTCCAGTCTAACCAGATGCGGCTGAATACCAGTATTTTACACGGAGCGACTGCCATCAGACCTCCGCAACCCAGTAACGGGCAATGCTGATATCCTAAAGTTAGACTGGTTGTCAGACTTTCAGGTTTATGACTACCCGTAAGGACTGTCATAATATGTAAGCCAACGTCATTATGGTGTTATAACTGGGCGGTGCTTAGCAAAGTTTTTTTTTTAGGTATAAACTTCACACAATATGGTCTATTTTTTGGCTTTCTTACGATTAGGCATCCATCGGAAATATGGGCAGCTCAGTCGCTTGAGTACCAAGTACACACATATATATATATAGCCCATTACTGTCCCACTGCTGGGCACGGGCCTCTTCTCAGAATGAAAAGGGTTTAGGCCTTAGTCCACCATGCTGTCCTGGTGCGGGTTGGCAGACTACACATACCAGCGAGAACTTTATGGAGCCCTCTCAGGTCAGGTGTGCAGGTTTCCTCACAATGTTTTTCTTTTACCGTTAACGCAAGTGATAACCAAATTCTGATCCGCACATGAATTCTAAAAATCAAAGATACAGGTCGGGATTGAACTTGGACCCTTCTGCATGGAAGCGTTCAACCGCTAGGCTGTCACTGTTGCACCAAGTACCTACATACTAAGTAAAAATAATTTTCATCATTGAATTTACCTATGGTGTTTTTTATGATGATTGTGATCGTAATCTAGTAAGCCACGTTCCGATTTGTTAAAGTACTTTTTGAAAAGTTCGAGACGACTGTCATTTAATATTCATTCAATTGAAAACGAAACATCAAATCAAAAGTTGTAAGAGAAGAAAGGACAACATAGCTAATGAAGCTACGCTGCCAACTACAATGGTTCTTCTACGTCAATATTCAGAGACGAGAAAAAAAAAAAAAATCAGGAAAGTCCCAGGAAGGTGCGATGTATGTCCACAATACGAATACCTCTCTTTTAAAATTAATCCGGTATTATTTGTCCGGCCACAACGACCTCTGTTTGCGTTACAGCTGAAGTTTTATTGAATTCATGTTTGTTTTGCCCAACCCTTCTTCCATGTTTTTCAATTCGTTCCAAGTGTGACTGCGTGAACTACTTTCAAGTTATTTTTAATTCATTGCTGTTTTATTTTTCGCCGTCTTTACCTTCATGTGGTGTTTTCATAAAACGATAAGTTAATATTTCTGCCGAGGATTGTAAAAGTGTACCTATTTAAAGATATCACTTACGAAACAGGTACTATATTATAGAACTAGCTATGATTAGCTAGCATCTAGAATTACTAGAGGAGTCCTTGGGGGGGATATAATTCTTCTCTGTCATCGTCGAGGCGAAACATAAGACTCCTATAATAGAAGAACACCTCACCCCTTGGGGGTTACAGGCGTGTGTAAGTATTTGTATGTAGGATTATTGCCAGTGATACCAACAATATATTATGAGTGACTTCAAGATAATTTTGATCTCCACTTCCACGCTCATACTCACACACACAACACACAATCACAATCATATTTAAATTCTTTTCTTGTTCCTAAATAGTTCCTTGTTAGAGTTATTTACTTACCTAAAAAAATTCCTCTTGCTAGGTTTTATAAGCTTTCAAATTATTTTGTGAATTATTTTTCAAAGGAAAATGTTTAACTTACTTGGTTTATTTTACACGTAGAATGCTCCTTTATCTTGTTAAATTGTAAAACGGGAAGTTACATTTTTTTAACTATAAAACTATATTAAGCTTTCGGCTCTAACGTATTAATATTATGTGAATGCAAATGAAGGTGGGCGATTACAAGATATATCTTAGCTTTAGGTATTAGTTGCAACTCTGACATGTAAATGTAACAACTTTTCGACCTATTTTATTGTAAACCTGTTTCTTTATGTTAAACTGGAAGGTGTAAATAAGAATTTTTATTATTTATTATTTTAATATCTAAGATTAAACACACCGTGTTGTTAACACTACAATGCTTCTAAGCTTGATAAAGTCGTACCATTCGCCTTGGCATTCCTCACGGGTTAACACTAGCAAAGCGAGTCGGTCCCACAGGCTCGCTCGGCACATTATTGCGGAGCGGAGATCGGCGCACCGCTGATAACTTGGCACAATGAACGCAGGGTTAATTATGACGATGACTTGTGGGTTGTTGGTACGGACATTTTCTTAGATTTTATTGTGGTAGGGAACGATGTCTGGCGTTGTTTTTGTTACGTTGTGTGCAGTACTTTTAATATACAACGTGTTACATAATTCCCCATGAAACATGTAAATAATCAAGTAGTCTTTTATGGTTATTGTCATTGACCTCTCAGAGGAAATTAGGTAAGAATGTAAATAATTTTCTGGGTAGTCCTCTTTAGTTTTATGTTTGCAGGGTTGCGTTTCAATGATGATTATGTTTTAGTAATTTTTTTTGGGGTCAAACTATGGTTTTCAAATATTGCCAATAGACTCTTTACTCTTTTTTAACCTCCTTTCGGCTTTAGGGGTGTTTTTGTAACACGTTGTATAATATACCAGGTCCAGGTAATAATTTCAATATAATATTATTGATAAAGCAACTTTAGCTGGGAGTCTTCTGGTAACATAACATCACGCCTTGTATTCCTCGAAGGGTTCAGCAGAGGTGTTTTAGTATCGCCTCGTATTGCCAGTTATGTTTAAATCCCATGTTATAGAGGGCGAGACTATTGCTATTCACCGGGCACACTGAAAAATTCCTAATGGAAAAACCCAGTACCACTTTGCCCGACCTGGGGATCGAACTCAGGACCTGATGCTCAGCAGTCGCGCTTGCGACCACTAGCCACAAGGCAGTCAGTTCTGTTAAGTACTGCTATTTTCAATTAAAACAATAACGCCATCCACGGCAAGCTATTGACAGTACCTACACAAATATACTTAACACGATCTCTTGACTTGAATATACTTATAGTCAGCTATTTGATACTTTCATGAGCACTATATGATGTCATTTATAATATACGATTGCGAACAATTTACTTACCTACAATAAAATAAAGGAAAATAAAACTCGTCACCTAGGACAAATCGTAAACAGTTTCACGTAAAAACCAATCGCAATTTCACCAACGATTTACTGTCCAATATAGGATTTACTACGATTTTATTTGAAAATACGCGACAGCTAGTTGTTACGCAGTCGTCTGTTAACAATTGGTAGGTATATAGGCGTGAAATGGTCAATTGTACCCGCATTGCGCGAGAGGGTTGCGTACGTACAGGACTTTGATGACGTTCGTTCCCAGTGATGCTGTATAATAACAGCATTACTGGGTTATTAGATAGTGGATGTCTTACAATCCTGCGACGAGATCGTGACCATAAACATTTACCCTGTTTAAATGCAGGACGGGTAGGAAGTAAAGCATGTACCTACCTTAAATATAGTTATGGAATATAAAGTAAAATAAATACCACTGCCTCGTTGGTTTAGTGGTGGTAAGTGCGACTGCTGATCGTGAGGTCCGGGGTTCGATCCCCAGGTCGGGCAAAGTGTTATTGGGTTTTTCCGTGTGGAATTCCTCAGTAGCAGCCCGGAGTTTGGATTTGTGCCCGGTTAATGGCAATAGGCTCGCTCCCTATTACATGGGACTTAAACATAACGGCAAATGAGGGTATTACTATATACCTCTGCCCAACCCTTCGGGGAATAGATGTGTGATGTTATGTTAAATGTCACTCATAAACATTCCAAAAATAATTATTATAATTAGTTACTGTTTAATACATGTTAATTATTTTCCTAAGTGACGCTATACATTTTTGGGTCAAATTTTCCCCCACTCCACCCTGGGGGAGGCGGGGGACTCTTACCAACTTAAACTACCACGGATTTCCTCTGAGCAGTTATGGCCGGAGTCGCGAGATTCGCTAGTGAATTCACCGCATAGAATAAAGCTTCCCTATCAGTTTAACTAACACGTGGCAGTAGGTGCCATGTTGGAACTTAAAATCCAAGCCTCGTTGTCCAGGTTGGCTAACATGTTAATAGGTTTTCCAGTTATACTGGAAAATTCTGTTATTCTGTCCAGTATGTGCGAGTTTGCAACAGTAGCTGTTCAATAAGCTAGTGTTTGTTAGCTCGCAGACGTTGTGCAAAGCGCCGGAAACGCCGCGACAGTCGCGCGACTCGATTCCTATACACAGTTTTTGTGTGGCCCGCAGCATGAGATGAGGCGACATGTGTGAAAGTATTAATTAGCAGAGGAAGATGCCGCGGTTACATATTGTGACGCAGAGTAGCGTTGGCTTCAGTTGTCAGCAGTAATAGCCTAGTGGTGTGACCGTCGGAATGCCAAGTCATAGGTCTCGAGTTTGTACTCGAGGCACGCACCTCTGACTTTTCGGATTCATGTGATGCCACCAAAAACATTTTCATGTAAAATGTTGCCAAGACGATACCATGTGGCTCGCACTGTCAAAAAGTTATCCGATCCCATGTAGAGCCAAGCTTCTAACTCTACACGCCCTTGCTCTACAAGCTCTAACTTCACAAGCTTTACACCTTAGTCAAAATATGTGGCTTAGCCATTTCGCTATATTCACACGTATTCATTACTTTTCTGTTATACAATAGTTCTTGTAGTAACGAAATGGCCAAGCCCAGACCTTTGTAGTTTCAAGCCGCTATCGCTTATACTCCACGCCATCTCCACAAGGGCTAGTTAAAGGCAGACCAGAGCGTATCCTGCGAACATAGTTGCAAGCGTTTGTTCTGCGTTCATTGTTCAGCGGCGCTTTGTTCAGCAAAAGTTTGCGTTGTACCTGCAATGAGTACAGGCGCCTGTTTATTGTTAAGTCCTTTATGATTGGCTTCGTTTGTGTTACGATCGAGCTGAAAATGATGTTGCGTTAGAAGTGACTAAGCAATTCTATAGGTAGGGCTATTGAAATGATGTGTTTGTTCTTGTTGCAGGCTTTTGATGTATTCTTTGATAGTTTGAAGTCTTTTCAGACAGGTTCTCTTTCCAGTAATGTCGTAAAAACTGACTTAAGGTATTCTCTGGTGAATACACAGCTACAGACAATAGCTTTAACATAAAAGCACATGACGTTATTTATTCATATGATAGAAGTAGTGACTGTTACGCTTCTGAGATAATTGTAGCAGTCCATAGAGAAGAGGAATGTACAGCAGTGAATGATTTTTATTTGAGTGCGAAAATCCGTTTTCAAATGTGTCCACGACCATTGTACATTCATGAGCATACAAATTGGTAGTTAGGAGAATTGTGAAATAAACATTAATTCTGAAAAGCCTGTTTTTGTGTGGAAAACAATCTATTTAGTTCGTAAAGGTGAACTGAAGGTGAAAATATAAATAGGTACTACGTTACTCTTTCATTCTCTGTAAATAAGTTATATTTATAAAATAAATTATGAAGTCTTTATAAATACTTAAAAAAACGCCCATTTTAATAGACCACTATTTATTTAGTGGAATGGCTCATATTTTTCATAACCCATTTCTATTCAAATAGTGTTTTTAGAAGAAATCGTTTTAAATAAACAGGGCATCTGGTGTTGGTATCAAATGAAACTAAAAGTGAGAATAATTCATTCTTATTCACAATTTATGTTTTTGTTTACTTGTGTTTAAAAAAGTAATAACTAAGAGTCAATGTTTGAATTGCTAAAACCTGTACTGTGCGATACCAATTAATTTAACTTTATTTATATTTTTTGTTTTTGTATAAGCCTCACACTTTCTGTGCTATTAATTCTAGGTCGTTTGCACACTCATCGTTTTTATTGCGATGAGGGTAGGTAAGCATGAGGTTTTTTTTATAATTTGTTGTTGAAGTCGAAGTTTCAGTTTTCACTACCTAGTTTTTGTGAGAAGGAAATTCGTTTGCATGTCTTAAGAGTCTTAATTCTAGAACTAGATTGTACAAACGGTTTTTATAAAATACCTAGACATGGTCTGTTACATCGGGCATCTTGAAACTTTCAGTCGCTTGGTATCAAGTAGGTGAAATCTTTCAGTTTGAAAAGTAATGTTATTTTATAATCTAGAATTAACTGTGATATTTAGAAAAATAAACCGTAGACATCCTCGACAAGTACTTAAACCACAAAGTGTATACAAAGCCTTAACTATATTTCATTCGTTTCACAACATTCACAAAAATTTTGTTTAGCAACTGTGGCGAGTAAATGAAAAAAGTCGTCCAAACGCACCGGCTCCGCAAAAGTAATTATATTTTTCAAACGTTTTTAGGGTTCCGTACCGTAGGGTCTAACGGATCCCTTTTGTAGTAGCAACGTTGTCCGCCCGTTCTGTTAAAGGCTTCTAACTTCTAAACAAATTGAGATCTTGACTTGAAATTCGCACAAGGTTATGGAAATCCATGGCCCAAAGACAAAAATCGTATTTAAATGCATAAAAAATTGACGGGGCGCCATAGGTGCAAAGAAAGAGGTTTTTTTTTATTTTACCGATTCAACTTGTGGAAGGAACGTAAACATTTAATTCACAAGGAGAGAGTAATACTGGTTATTACCATGCAGAGAGATAGATAGTGAGGTAGAAAGGGAGAAAGATAGGTAGATTGTGGCTATAACTTCTTACTAGAAAATTTTAAAAAGTATAATTTTTTTTTTGGGTTTTCCGTAGTAGGTACGTAACGCTTAATGCGCGAGTCCGATTCGCACTTGACCGATTTTTTTTTCGTCCACTATCTCCTTTGTAGGTGAGTGCTCTTTTATTGTTTTTTATTGTACAATATTATTCGGGGTTTTCATTTACCTATTTGTTTTCTTAGAAGTAATGTCTGTGAAATTTTGTACCTATACCTGTTACATAGATAGCATTATTATAAACTTAACATAACATCACGCCTTGTATTCCCCGAAGGGTTCGGCAGAGGTGCTTTTAGTACACCCTCGTTTCGCCACTTTATGTTTAAGTCCCATGTAATAGGGGGCGAGCCTATTGCCAATAACCGGGCACAAATCTAGACTCCGGGCTGCTATTGAGAAATTCCTAATGGAAAATCCCAATAACACTTTACCCGACCTGGGGATCGAACCGAGGACCCCATGGTAAGTACCTGTTCTGGCTAGCTTTTTCCCAACTATGTTGGGGTCAGCTTCCAGTCTAACCAGATGCGGCTGAATACCAGTATTTTACACGGTGCGACTGCCATCAGACCACCGCAACCCAGCTACTGGGCAATGGCGATATCCTAAGTTTAGACCAATTGTCAGACTTTCGGGCTTCTGACTTCCCGTAACGACTGTTATAGGTATTCGTATAACACCCGCGACCGACTGTTTAAAGTGCTCTCCGGGGCACGGAGGGGTCTCGATGTGTAACAAATGGTCACTCATCTATGGACTGACCGTCGCAACCGCAGTTTAACCTTGCAAAGCATGATCCGCGCGGTCGTTGATTAATTGAATTAGATAGGTAAAATACTACGGTAATTATTTCAAAGTTACGTTCAAGAAACCAAGAAATCTCTACAAACAATATTCTTCGTAGCTGTATTTAATTTTCTGTACATTTCCAGCAGTTTGCGGCGGTCTCTAGAGTCGCAGGCTTTGGCGCATACATTACTTTACTTTTGCTCCTTTATTATAATATTTGCTTTATTAAATTGAAAGTTGGTTTCAGTGTAATTACGGTTTTGGAATAAAAGTTTTATGTGACCCGTACGGTTGTAAAAATGTTTGGTATTAGTATTGTTCATAAAATTATTCGGATTATCGGGTCTAAACCGGCCGATCGTACAAGCAATTCCTCTTTGCCATATTATCTTTTCATTTTAGTCGTATCATAAAAAATCTCTGGTTGTTTGAAGAACAGTTAGATCGTGCTCGCCTATTTCGAAAAATACCTAGTCATAGTGACATTACCACATAAAATTCGACCAAAACCAAAATTTCCTGTATTGAATGTTTGGCCTACTAGTGCTCATATTTTCCAAAATTAACTGTTTACCTGGAACAAACATTAAATTGTCTCAAATAAAAAAATAAGTATCAAAGGAATAAAACCAGCAACTTTTTCCTACCTTCAAATAACAAAACCTTAAATCAACATGCAATTCATGGAAAAAATAACATTCAAAAGAGTTGCAAAAATGATAACAAAGAAAGCCGAACGGCCAGAGGAAAATCACGATCCAGGAGAAACTGTTCCGAGCGCTTGTTCCAATAGTACGTACATTTTATCATCTTTTATTATTTTATACAGCTGGACTGTGGGAAAGTGAGGTCTGGAACGCTCTGGTAAAAAAAACAGCGTTTTAATGGTAGGTAGTGATGTAGATTTTAGTTTATTTCTTTTCTTGTACTTTGACTTGGGAGTTAAAGAAAATGTTATTTTTCTTTTCTTTCAACTGCTTGTAGATGGTCTGGCGGACCATTTCTACGTAACCGGGCAGTTATTGGTGAGACCTGAAGGGTCTCCAACCAATGGGGACAAGAGTAAAATACTTAACCTAAGCTAACTACTACTACTACTACTAACATCATGATTACTAGCAACAACAGCACTAAGGGCGACCCCTAATGGGGCTCGGACCTCAGCTTAGGGCGTTGCTGGCGAGAGAACTGGGTAAAGAAGATGGTAGAATTTACCAGTTATTTATGATACGGGCGAGTCTTAAAGTCGACTGCGAAAAAGGCTTGATTCTGCGTTGCATATTCAGCTCATTACTGTCCCACTGCTGGGCCTGGACTTATCTCAGAATGAGTAGAATTTAGGCCTTAGTCCACCGCGCTGGTCTAATGAAGAACCATGCCTTAATAAAAGTATATGGGTCCATGACGAGAATAGACACAGTGGATGACTTTGGGTTTGGATCTTACAAGATGGCGTTATACAGAGATATAGTTCCTTCCTTCCGTGTATAATGATTGAAAACTAGGCAGCTAGGTACTCCCAAACATTTTTTAACAAAAAATTAACTTTACCTTGCAAGCTAGTATAAAGACCGTTAAAATAAACGCTGTATATTAAACTACTAATAACAGAGTTATCTTTGTCGGCGAATGCTTGCAAAAACTAAGTTTGCTTTGTAAGCGGCCATCTTGAGCACAAAGCCTTCAAAAGCAAGCTTCCGGTAGCTGAAACGCTGTTATAAATTAAATTAAAAACTTTTATAATATAGCTTTTTCTCTATAATCTGATATTGAAGGTGGATCAAAAGATCTAGATTTTGTTAAATTGCACGAGGTCCGGAGCTGTTTGGTAATGAAGTTACACAGACTCATATCCATCAATGTCCTTCAGCTGATCTATGGCGCTATACGTAATGATGACCATGAGTCATTCGAATTTAGCCAAGGAAGAATTCTAATAATTTGAATAATAGTGTGTAGTTACAGGTAGTTCACACAGAAACCCTTTACAGAATCCGTTTTAGCGGATCCGTTTTTATTTTGGTGATGGCGCCTGTATTTGTATGAGCGAGTTCACATACACGACAGTATACCGAATCCAGTACAAAATACTGGATTCATTATTTTTATCGTATCCTGTCTGCCAGATGCGATGCAGCTGCCATTTGTTTAACTGATCCATCGGTACAGATGTGAACGGGCGCTTTTAGGTAGGTACATAAAAAGTATCATAACTCTGCTCATAGATATACCTAGTACAGAATTATATTTCAAAGGTTTCCTACTATCCCGATCAAGTAACCAAACGACTATCCTAAGATACCTCTCATTAATAAATAACGGTTTTCTTAACTATATAGTAGGTATTATCTGTATCGTAGCGACCCAACAAAGCAACATCCTCATAATTCCTGCTTCCTTCCCCAAAAACAAAATACAAAAAATATAATGAAAGCACTCGACATACATCATTTTTGTCGGCGAATAAAACTTCCCTATGCAATATATCATTGTACTAGCTTTTGCCCGCAGCTTCGCTTGCGTGATTTTTTTTCACCCCCTTAGGTAGGGATTGAATTTCGAGAAATCCCTTCTTAGTGGATGTTTACGTCACAAAATGAACCTACTGTCAAAATTTCAAGTTTCTAACCCCAGCCGTTTATGTCAGTCAGCTTCTCCTTTTATTTATATAGATAAGGAAAACTAAGCAGGCCTCATAGGCCACGGACGTGACTGCATATCTATAATACCTTCAATTTGTTTTAAGGAATAATGTATGACAGAGACAGAATCTAAGTGATGAACTGTTTCTAAAATTTATTTAGTTAGAAACTACGAAACATGCGCGTAGTCCATAATGAGCTGATGTTTTTCGCTAGCTTAGAATGTCTAATGTTCAAAGTTTTTGTTTCAACTAAAGCACTGACGAAAAATCAAGGTTCGCAGCATGATTCTAAATTTTTGCTGCTATAGCAAAGAGTAGATAAGCAACTCCATGGAAACTATTTGAAAGAAGACGTAGAAAGTGTATACTTGTGTGCCTAAAGACTCAGTACGCTCGTCACTTATTCGTCATCCACAATTCAGTAAAGTAGCCTTTGCTAAGCTTGACAACAACTTCCCTGGTAACCTGTGAATAATCTCATACATCAAACCTACTTTTTTTTTTTTCATCGTGACATGTTTTATTGACATGTCATGACATTTTATACATTATGTAGGTACTTATTTTTCTCTCAATTAATTTTCATCATTGTATTTTACACCATAAATTATCCGTAACCACATTATTGATCTGTTGTCTGTGTAATACTGTAAATGGGAGCACAATGCAGCCATTAGTGTAACATTTTGACTCGGAGTATAATAAGACTGCTGATGACAGTGTTGGATTCCCATAATATTATGGTCGAGCCTGATTTTGCTGCACCTGTAGCATTATCAAAATGTAAATTATTATTGACATTTTGTATTTTGTTATTACACTAACCTGCATTGTTCTTACATAATTTTTATTTTAAGCACCGCATTGTAACTGTACCCGATTGTACAGCAAATTATTTTAAAAGAGTATCCATGGAGTGTCTTGCCGGCTTCTTCTCCATAGGATCTACTTTTTGTAACCGTGCAACTAAATTGTCGAGACGTTTTCTAAGTGCATGTACTATGCCTATTCGAAATAAAAACTTTTGAATTTGAATTTGAATTTCAAGGATTTCGAATAGTATCGATAGTTTGGTGACACCCGCAAGAAAATATAATTAGGGATTTTATGACGACGATCAAAACTGCTTTGTCCAAAAATTTATGCTGAAAATGTGAATATTTTATACCAAAACTTTTAGCTTATAACAACCTAAACGTTGTTCCAAAATATTACATTGTCGTTACATTATGGCTAATAAAGTATCGCCGCCTAAGTGCGGGTGTTTCGCAAAGTGAACGCTGCATTTTCATAATAGGTGTGCAATTTGGTGTCGAGCAGCACGGGGCGTGGGGCGTGCGACCTAGCCACTTTATCGTAATGTATGGTTCTTCCGCCCCATAATGTAAAAGAAAATGGTGTTTTGTTACAATTTTATGGAAAGTATAAAAATTTAAGGATAGATATTTATATTTTGCATTTCCTATTTACATACATCGTAAAGTTCTTTAACAACTGCGGCGATCATACGATTTGCGAGGTTAAGCTTCGCTTGCCGCGGTCAGTCCGTGGATGGGTGACCGTTCGTTACACATCTAGACCCCTCCGTGCCTCTGAGAGAACGTTAAACCGTCGGTCCCGGGGGTCACATATGACAGTCGTTACGAGTAGTCAGAAACACAAAAGTCTGACAACTAGTCTAACTTTAGGATATCGGCATTGCCCAGTAACTAGGTTGCGTAGGTCTGATGGCAGTCACTCCGTTTAAAATACTGGTATTCAGCCGTATCTGGTTAACCTGGAAGCTCACTCCAGTCCTAGTTGGGAAAAGGCTAGGTGAAAGAGTAAAGCTCTTTAAACATAATCATTATAATTTTTCATCATTCATGCTCTGAGTGTGTCATTGTTTACCTCAAAAGCGGGGACAAAGTGTCTTCCCTAGGGAAGAAAAGTAATTTGAAAAGTCGGGCGCCTTAACTGTTATTATACAACACTGAATAGGAGGTAGGAACCCTAAAAACCAGGCAATATAACCCTCCCGTCTCAGAGGAATATAATATAAGTATTTACGTTCAAATTCTAGCTTATCAAATAATCTATGTTAACAAGGCTCTCGCTTCCCCATCCAATTCCCACCATCTCAAGTTACACACTATAATAATTCACTCTATCTTCTTCGAATCTTCGTTTTATCTACAATTGTATAATTATACCAAACTACAACTAACCCACTTGTTTCAATTTAGAGGAACACGCTTGTAACAGCGACTACAAATTTATGACGGTGTCCGTTTGCAAGGATGGTGGAACTGTCGCAATGGCCGCCGCGCCATGTTTTATATCGTCCCTTTTTATTTGTAACTATTGTTTTAGTTGGTCTTTGTTTGTTGTTGTGCCGTTTAACTTTTCCACTATAACGGTTACTAACAATAGGATTTAAACGTGTGTAAGTATTAACTTTAACCTTTGGAGCAGTCAAAATATTAAATGGCTTCTTTTTCGAGGTTTAATTTAGCACCTACTTGTACATTATTGTATTCAATATTAAGGGATATAGATTGCAAAGATAAGCTTTCAAAGTCTTCAAACATCAACCTTACCCAAAGAGCAATCCGCTATTGACCGAAACGAAGCAACGACGATACGCAGGTGGCGAGATGAATACCCTGCCTAGCCTAAATACTTTAGTTGGATACTGGGCAGTAGGGACACCGCTGCGAGAGTGTTGGTTCTTGAGCCGCTAACCGACTTGCACAATGTAGTGACCACGGCTATTTGTCCTTTTTGGGAGATAAATAAAATACCCAGACACAGATGGTAACTGCATATTATACTCTGTAGTGAATTGTAGTATTCTGCCCACATACCAAACTAATACCCCCAAGAAGATCAACAAGCCTAGTGAAGCTCCAAAAAAAAACTGAGCTGTTCTTCACATCAAACATAATCTTTCCAACATCTTAGAAAAACCATGTTCCACTTCTACATACAAACATTCATAAATTGTAAACAAGAGCCATAACTCACTACACCGAAAGACAATTTATGTTCTGTATTGTTTGTCATGACGTCATGTATCTTACGTACGCTTTTAGTTTCGGCCAAGTTGTCGCTCGATGTGTGGGATTAAAGTACTTGATTATTGGATTGTGTGTACATGAATTTCAGTAATGGAACGTGTTTGTAAAAGATTTGTTTGTTTATAAGTATTGTACCACAGTAAAAATAAAAAGCTTTTTAACAAAAATGAAACCGACTTCACTTAAAAAACGATGAAAAGAATAAAATAATTACCATATTATAAAATTAACATTTTCAAAAGTCGGTGCTAATCCACGCTACATCAAATTGAAGGCACCGACTTCTGAAACAGTAATTTTTTTCTTTTTTCGTTTTAGTGGCCTTAATTAAAACATGGTTGGACCTAATAAAGACGCTGCTCGAAACAATATCACATTATGCGGACTGTTCGTCATTGAGGAGTTCCATTATCTATCTCCGAAGTACTTCATCAGATGTTCACCAAATTTAAATGGGACCAATCTGGAAGTATAACCTTTATAATAATAAAAAAAATATATAAATGACGGCGTTATGAGGTAACAAACATTAAAAAAAAATAGAAAAAATACAACCGAATTGAGAACCTCCTCCTTTTTTGGAAGTCGGTTAAAAATATGACACTAATGACGAGAAATAAGTCGACCACAGCCCAATCAACGATACTGAGGCGAGAACGGATGTACCTATTAATTCAACTTCGTAATAATTTAACGATTTTGACGTTATCTATCATAACTTCCAACTACCTATTATAAAATTACATTTTCACAGTAACGGTGAATCTATAGGGAACACCTGAGGTCTGACCCTATATTGATTATAGCTGTAATTAAACTTTGCTAATTAAAATATATGGGATTTTGTTACAACGAGGAATTTTGTCATTACATGTTATGAAGAAGTATTTGTTAAGGATTAATTTCAGCGAAAATCTCGGTCGAGTATGTTAATTTTATACTTGTTGTTAAGGTAACATGGAAAACAGGTAACAGGAGAAGCTTATTACAATAATTAATCGTCTTTTGTCTTCTTACAGCAATATTGTCTCGAAAAGCTGGGTCTGTATGTTTTCTTTCTTTTTCAAGTCTTAAATAAATAAAAAACAAATGAAAATGCCTTTACTGAGCCAAAATTTTACTTATCTCCATAATGAGACAGCCTTGACATAGGTGTCAGGGCTGTCTCACCCTGTAAGCAAAGGCAGAGTTACGGGAGTCAGTTTCTTTCGATGTAGAACAACAGCTCCAATAACTTTATCAGATTTATAAAAGGGTTACAATAACTACAAGGTACCTATGTATGTGTGTTCATGTGTGTAATTGAGTGACTTATGATGTTTATTTTAGTTAGTGTTCTATCTATCTTAATTTAACGTCTTATTGTATTCTTGATGGCAATAGACTCGCCCTCTATTACATGGGACTTAAACATAACGGCGAAATGAGGGTGTTACTGTACACCTCTGCCCATCACCTCGGGGAATACAGGCGTGATGTTGTTGTATGTTGTATACTTGACGTAATTCCTCTAATAACGTTTTGTTTAATTCCTGTTGATCTTCAGCTGGCTCACGTTCTTAATAGGGAAACGTATATCGACGGTCCCTACGTATACTATCGAAACTACAAAATCTGTTTTTATTTTATCTGCTTAACATGTGTGAAATCATATTATCTTAAAGGTTATAAAATAATACATTTTTATGGGACCAAATGGCAACTATTCCGCATCAAACTAAAGAAGAATGACGTAAATCGGATCATAAATCTCAGCGTAATCGGTGTACATACATAATAAAATAAAAACTGAGATTTTGTAGTTTCGATAGTATACGTAGGGACCGTCGATATGTAACATAAATATCGTGATTCTAAGAGTCACCAGCCAGACGTTCGAATAAACTTCAGTAAATTCTTGACTACCCAACAAATTAGAGTGGCGTTACGTTGTATACGGGCGAACTCTTTTAGACGTATCTCTGCTTTTTTGCATTAGGTACTTGTAATTGGACTCAAATCTCAAGATCATAACATTAACAGCTACATTTCTTCACCTCTCCAACTAGATCAGCCTTAAAAATTCATACAAACGAATCTTCAGCATATTCCGCCAAAATTTATGAAGTCTCTTACGAGTGCATCTTGAAGTATTCGGACTGAGGCGGGGTGCACATGGCCATAAACTGATGCAAATGGTGCATAAATCTGAGTGAGGCATTAGAGTATGCAATAAAACTAAGACCCACTTGCGATAGTGTAAAGCGGTCTTTATGCTGTTATACTCATTTGATTTTATAAGATTTGTTGTGAATGTTAGATTTTTTTAAAGTCGGGTGAATGAAATTATCAGGGGTCCTAAATGTTAATCATTTCTGTAATTTGTGAAACCATTTAGTTCAATGCCCACGGTGAAGACTGGCATGCCTTAAAATCTATCGACTTATAAATTTTATGGCAGATCTCGCTATTTCACTGATACTAGGTATAGCAAACGTTTTTTATTTTCTTTACTACGTCGCGTTTGGCCCTAGTTTCACCTGATGGTAAACGCAAACAGGATCTAAGATGGAGCACACGAATCCAAGGAGCAAAGATATAGAGGGATTCCCCTATACCCCTCTGGCTCTCACATACACACGACGAAACACAGTAAACTGCTTGGTGCCGGATTTGAATGACAGGGTGGTAGCTAGCCAGGCGGACCGTACAGATCCTACCACTACGCGTGCTGAGTTTTGTTGAATCTTACAACACATGCGTTTATTCCCAGCGTGCGGTGAGGAAGTTTTATATTTATTCTAACCCGTCCCCACACGGGGTAAAAATAATCTATAATAATTATACATTAATAAATTTAAGTCAGTGCTGTTTCTAAAAGTAGCTCAGACGACCTTTTTTGTCTTAGCATACTTTTCTTCAAACAACTCATTCTTGATAGCAATCCTTTGACGTACTAGAGAATTTAATCCCAGTAAAGTCACACAGAATTCGCAAGACGTCTTATCCCATCAAATCCAAAACTGCATTTCAAAATGAAAAGCTTTCAAATGTTTTCTGTTCCGAGAACAAGCAAAGAGCCTGCATTCCACCAGTTCTCGAAAAAAAAGTTCTTTCCCACTATCCTATCTAAACTTTGAAGTCTGCGGAAACAGAAACATGTCGAGATTCTCAAGTTTAAAGCGATCCCCCAGTCAACAGTGTCTGTACAGTGCGCCGCACAATGTTAACATTGCTGTACTATTCAAAGGAGCGAAATGTTATTACTTTGACGGTCGAGGGTACGGTGCTAGCTGAATTTTGTTAAGGAGAAAATGAAAGAGGAAGACGGAATGGGAAATGATTTTTTCTTGTACACCTCAAAGGAAAATATAGTACCTACGTGTGTATATGAATTTGGACATGAGAGTAAAGATTTATATTAGATTTTTCTTGGGTTAAAGATATTCTCGTCGTGCTTGTAAATATAGTGAAAAAAAGTTATACAACTGCTCCAATTCAACCTTGTTTATTTAACTTTTATAACTAGTTTTAATGAATCCATTTGAAGGCCTACCAGGTTGGATTTCAAACAGGTTGGTTTTGAAATCAAGACATCATGTATTGGTATCTATGTCAACATGATCGTCCTCTCAGGTGGTCCACCACACACAAAACAAAAGATTCACCAATGAACCATAACATTATAATACACATACGTTGTCTTTTGCTTGAAGCTCAAGTTGATTTAGTTCTTTAAACAATGGACAATCAACGCAATAAACGTAGCGGACGCAGTGCGGCGCGAATTTGCCTTCACCAGGTGTACCGCGTATCGACAGGTGGTAGAATTGTGTGCGAAAGGTTTTTCTTATTAACTCATAACACCGTCATTTATAAACCGATTTGGAAAAATCTTTTTTAGTTTGAAGAGTATTCTTTCGAAATGGTCCCATTTAAATTTGGTGAAGATCTGATGAAGAAATTCAGATATAGACAATTGAACTCGTCCATGACGAACAGTAAACATAATGTGATTGGGTTACGAGCAACGTCTTTAGTAGGCCCAACCATGTTTTAATTAAGGCCACTAAAAAGAAAAAAAGAAAAAACATTTCAACAAAAATAAAACCGACTTCAAAAAAACAAAAAAAAGAATAAAATAATTATAAAATTAACAGTTTCAGAAGTCGGTGCCATCAATTTGGTTCAGCGTGGATTAGCACCGACTTCTGAAACTGTTAATCAAATCAAATCAAATCATCATTTAATTTCATAATTAGTTTATTCCTTTTTTCGTTTTTATGAAGTTTGTTTATTTTTGTTATTTAACTATGAAGGCACTAGCTGTTGCCCGCGGTTTGCTAGGGGAACTACTGAATATACCCAGAAAAAAGGTATCATATGTGTTAATCCAAAATATGGTCTATCTGACGACGACACGTTTGGTGCAGTGGCTGAGGGATCGACTTCTTCGCTACGGGTCGTGGGTTCGATTCCCGCACGGAACGAAAATATATGTATGGCCTACAGATAGTATGTTGCGGTTCTGGATGTTTGTGCGTGTGAAGATTAGTGTCTGTAAACGCACCCGCGATACAAGAGAAATCCTAGTGTGGGGCAACGTTTTTAAAAAGAAGAAGAATCTGTGTGCTAAATTTTATCCAAATCTGTCCAGCCGTTTATGCGTGCTTGAGTAATGAACATACAAATATCCAAACATCTTCACAAACTTTCACATTTATCATAGTGTGATATGAATGCTGCTTTTTAAAACTCGTATATTATAATCTAAACAAGTAAGGAATTGATCACGTTTGACTGCAACACAATACAATGAAGTCCCCTCATCAGGCAGGCTGAATAACGTAGAGCGAAGTCCAGACAGTAGAATACACGTATTCAAGAGATCCTTCACAGTAGGTACTTATAAAGGGCGATGTAGAAAAATAGAAAAAGTAACGGCCTGAAAAAACAAAAGAAATGTCTTTGTACTCCAACAGTAACTTTCTCATGAGAATATCTATTCGAAGCGTATCCACGAAGATTTCCCTATGAAAAAAAATTAAATAAAAACAAACCATTTAAAAATGCAATTATTTCTCTACACTACAAAAAACATGCCTGAACAATTTTTCAAATGCCACTTGAACGAACAAACTTATCCAATTAAAGCCAGACGTTCTGAAACACAAGATTAATTTGTATTCTCAACTCTCATTACCCCAAAACGACCCGGAAAGTTCTACAGATAGTTTTTCAATAAGTCTAAGAGCACAGAAACTAGGTGGAAAAAACTCCAAAAGTATAGGATCTCTCAGAGTTCATCATTTCAGATTTCATCCGTCTACTATTGAGTATATGCCTAAGTTATGCCACTCCGTAAAGAGAGAGTACCTGAGGCACGAGCTCTTCTAATTTAGTTTCTTATATCTTTAAACAACCGCTGGATATCTTCGGTCTTGCTCATATAGAAAGTCTTAAGCCTTTATGCCTAAAGTTATTAAATCATGCAAGATGATTGTGTGGCTGATTGATCGCTAAAACAGTCTCTCATTTGAAGAATCTGTTGAAAAATACACTAAGCTCCCTTTATGCAAATTTTGGGCATGTAAAGGTGACAATTGTAAAGGACCAACGGCATAACCTTATTTTGTTTCTGTAATCTGAGGCTTCAATAGTAGTTTTCAGTTAAGTTTCTGGCGGGCGTATCGGCCGTGAATGTAAACTGCATGCAATTATGTGTAGGGACAAGTTTCAGGCAAGTTCGCGTAACAATTTTATACCCTAGTTAAATTCGCTGGCTTACCTTTTGGTGGGCTTTGAAGGCAGCGATTAGGTTGTAATTTGGCAAGTCTTTTTTGAGATTTTAGTTAATACATTTGCCATCTAGAATTAAAATAGGCAGTTCCTTTTATTTTCAAGAAAATAAGTTAAATGACGAAAAAAGGTGACCTATTTTCATTCAAAAGCCATGCTCATTTACATAACTAGTCATGTACTAGTAATATAAATGCGCATGTCATAAAAATATCTAAGATCAGCCTTTTTAACCCCCGACGCAAAAAGAGGGGTGTTATAAGTTTGACCGCTATGTGTGTCTGTCTGTCTGTCTGTCTGTGTGTGTGTGTGTGTCTGTCTGTGGCACCGTAGCTCTTAAACGGGTGAACTGATTTGAGTGCGGTTTTTTTTATATGAAAGCTGGTTTTCTAGCGAGTGATCTTAGACATGTTTTATTAAAATCGGTTCAGCCATTTCAAGGTTATCAGCTGTTTTGTTAGCTGCGGTAGGGTTCATAGACGCATAATGTGTATTACTTTACTTTCAAACATACGTGTGAAATAAAATTTGAAACACTCATGTATGCTATATAACTATGCAAGATTATGAAAATTTTGGTCTGATGCTGCAGCCAGGATAACCAGTGCACTAGTACACTCTTGAAAAAATAATAGCAGATATGTCGTGTTTGGATTCGTTTTTATCAGTATTTGATTCGACATGCAATTCAATGGTGGTGACATGATGAGCTGATGCTGCAGCCAGGATATCCAGCACACTAGTACACTCTTGAAAAAATAATAGCAGATATATGTCGTGTTTGGATTCGTTTTGATCAGTATTTGTTAGCTATAATTTATGAAGATCTTTTCAGGCGATTGAAGATCATCAGCTCATTCCCTATTTGACAAAAGGGTCTTACCAACTTTCACTGGTCCGATTGATTTGAAATTTGGTGTACTGTTACTTTGGTGGTATTTCCAAGACATGGCAACCTTGAGCTGATGCTGCAGTATCAAGTAGTCTGCAGGATACCCAACCCCTCAGCAACTTATAGCAGATATAGCATCTTTGAGCTCATAAGAATGGTCTCAATGAGTAGATGTTAGATAGATGATGGTGTCTACTAGTAATTTAAAAAGTATTAAATCAAAATTAAATTTAAATTTAAAAAACCCCCGACTCAAAAAAGAACCCCTAAAAAGTAAAAAATAAAATGTGTATATTGGCCATTTAACTTTATTAAAAGTACCTAGTGATATTTTGATTCAAGCGTCGTCACGTCGGGGGACCGCTAACTAAATAAATTTAAAAAAAAAAAAAACAGAATACAAAAAAAGAAGCTTGGTAATGATAATTTACATAGCGGTCCCCCGACGTGACGACGCTTGAATCAAAATATTACTAGGTACTTTTAATAAAGTTAAATGGCCAATAAACACATTTTAGTTTTTACTTTTTAGGGGTTCTTTTTTGAGTTGGGGGTTTTTTAAATTTTAAATTTAATTTTTATTTATCCTAGAATATTGAATTGGTCAAAAACTCTTCTTAGAGGCCCGTGCCCAGCAGTGTGATAGTAATGGGCTAATTGTGCTATGTTCTAAAAATAACTTACTGCAGCTATCTTCGTGGCCCAACATTAACAGACACTGGACAGACTTTGTCCTTTTTCGAAGAAACTTTTCAATTTACAAGGAATATTCTAGACAGGTTTTTTCTATCACAAAAAAAGGAATTAAAAAGTGCTCAGTGCTTCGTACTACAGACTGACGATCTTATTGAATTCTGATTTATTCACTCTAACAAAGAATATGAAAAGGAAGATTTTATATTTGAAAGAGTATTCACACTGACCGTGATGGTAGATGACAGTTATTTTTATTTTGAGGCTTCATAATAATCGTCGTTTAGCGATTATGTCAGTGACCGAATAATCTAAGTTTATAATTACGTCAATGATAATTATATATGTCATTGCTTTCATCCTGTCCGCCAAATCCATTATTTTCGAGTCCTTCTTTTCGTGTGGTTAGTGACTAGTGGTGTCAGAGTTTATGCCGCCCATGGGCCTCTGACTTGGCTTCACATGCCGTCGAGAAATATCTCTCAGGCATGCCGGTTTCCTCACGATGTTTTCCTTCACCTTTTTTTTATTTTCGAGTTTTTTATGTTTTACGAGGTTATACGTAAAATATGAACATCTTTTAAGACGTAATTTTATTTATTGGGCATTTCAAATATTGCATTGTATTTATGTGTGTTTTTGTTTACATTTTAAAGCGATACATTTCAGATTTTTTATTCAAACATGAAATAAACAACTTTTGTTTTGTTTAAAAAAAGTATATTGGCCCTTTCGTGAGCCGCGCAATCGCAATAATGTCTATATTGTCTCAGGATTTAAACTAATAAATTGCCTACAACCACCTGCAGTAGCAATTTGTCTAAAGCCATAAAAGCAATCAATTTTACTAAATTGACTTTTACAAATTGTCCTGGACGCAGCAGCTGATACAGACTCTATTCTCTCTAATTAATTTTTACCTGGGGTCACCTTATTTGATAGCACGGTAGAAATCAGGTAGGGATCGTCTGAACAATAATTGACGCGCCCATCCACTGTATTTGTTTTTTTTTTAATATTGCGTCTATGGGTAGGATGCAGTGGAGGCGGCGTCTTTTTTTCAGACGATTCCTCATCTTATCTTTACATGGTGATGATTTGTTCCAAAGGAAGCTGTCTTTTGAATCTGAAAAACATTAAATTAGATTAGAATTAAATTTTCAATGATCGAATTATTTAAACTGTCGTATAGTTGACAATGAGATTTTCTCTTTGTATTCTTAAATATTATGAATTATCTAAAGTATTTTTACTAATGGAACACATTTAAACGAACGTAGTTTCAGTGGCTCGTACATATGTATTTCGGGATGCCCAAATCCACAGATTTATTACTATTAAAATTTAAATAATTACAGGGTAGGCAGCTATCAAACTTTAAGCTGTAGGCGTAAATAATCGACGCTTGTGAAGCAGTTAAGAAGAAAACTGATATAAACTTTGAAAGTTAGATTTTGCAAATTGTACACTAATTAATATAAGTCTAAATGGCCGAGTTGTGAGTATGAAAATATACGGGAGGAAATTATATGAGTACACTCCTCGCTCTCGAATTCATAGAATTAAAACATCAGCACATCTCTAGCTGTAAATATGGACATATTTCCCTCATGCAAGTTATCATCACAATTGAAGAGTGTTATGTTGTTGTTTGTATTATTAAAAACCCTTTCCTAAAAAAAACATTAAATATTCAGACGAATTACCACAATGTCTTAATCTTGATGTCTGTTAGAAAATAAGTTAGTGTCAATCATGATAACTGGAATTATGATTGATCCTTGAATTGAGTTTAGTGTAATTTTCAAACTTGTACTAGGGGTACCTACTGAACCCTATCGCTTTGAGAAAGTGTAAAGTGCGCTTCAACCATGGACATCACAAACTGTCTCCATAGGTGCACGCGCATTTCTGCATCGACACTGACCTCCCGTACATTCCAGTCCCGCGCCGCTCAGTAGGTACCGAAATATCGCACAAAACGTCTGTGAATTTAATTTAGAAACTTGTTCTCTCAAAACTAATTATACGTTCACAATACGCCGCGATTAATTTCGTTATCTTAAACTGTTTCACCTCCCAAATGTTTATTTGTAAGAGTTATGCGTCATTTGAGATTACTTAAACAATTTGTATTGTGTTACCAGCGTTCGGATTAAATTCTGAGCGTTGGAGTTCGAAGTAATGTATTTAAAGAACTTTAAAGAGAAACGTAATTTTGAATCGGTCGGTAATTTTGTAATTGGATTATGCGTGTCTTAACTTGTTTTAGGCTGGTATTAATTTTGTTTTAATTAGACTAACCTTATTTACACCAATACCTATTTATACATTTTATCAAGTTTGATTATTTAAATAATTATTGTTATGATTATAAACTTCGCAATAATTATGTCATAATGGACGAAACTATACATTTTGGATACAAAAGGCGGACAACCAGCAGCAACGATTGCGGTAGGCTAGGTTTATAATGATAACAGATACTGAAGAAATTTTAAAAATTCTTGTCATATAATTTTAAAACTAAAAAAAAAAATGCCTTTGGAATGTCCCACTGCTGAGCAAAGGCATCCCCTTTTGCCTTCCAAACCTCTCTATTTTGTGTCGTTTCTAACCATGCTAGCCCCGCAAACACGTCTAGATCGTCACGCCACCTACGCCGCGGCCGACCTCGACGACGACGTTCTCCTTCAGGCATCCTGTGATTGACGATCTTTGCCCACCTCTCCGGGTGCATTCGAGCGACATGACCGGCCCACTCCCACTTAAGCCTGGCTGTTTTTTCTCCAACATCTGCTACTTGCGTTATAGAGCGCAGTGTGGTGTTTCTAACATGATCGGTTAGTTTAACACCGAGGATACTACGCTCCATTGCTCGTTGGCAAATCTTGAGTTTGGACTTTTGTTCCTCTGTAAGTGACCAAGTTTGAGCACCGTAAGTTAGGACGGGCAGGATGCACATATCGACGAGTTTATCATTATCTTTTAAAAGTTCATGCACACTAAACGCGGGTCATGAGCAGGACGTGGGCATCGACGGGCCGCGTGAGTTGTACAAGAAACTATTAAGGAACACGACAAATCGCGGGTCGTGAGCGGTGCGTATCATCGGCGGGCCCGCGCTCGCATTTTAAGTTGTTTCATAAGATTTCCTTATACTTACAATTCGCGCGGGTCCGCTGACGAGTGTAATGTGCCAAAAGCCTTAGAACACTATCATCACGTCATATTACAGTATATCGTAGCTACATAATAATATCACAAGAGGCTTTACGTTTTGTATTATCGTTACAAATTGTTCCGATGGATGGTAGCTTTGTAGAGTATCAAAGTATCAAAACTTTTGTCAAAGGTTCGGTAATACTTCAGAAACGATCGTGGTTTGAATGATCCAAGTTTTTTTGTTTCATCTAGGCATTTTATTTTACTTTTAAGGTTACACGAGCGTAAAAGAAGTTGGTGAGTTTGTTTTACTTGAATTTATCGTAGAGTTAGCCTTTTCTAAAGTACGTTAAGGTTGGCTTTATTCTGACAATTTCGAGTTCTGAATCGATCGAATATCATTTGTACTCTTGAAATCGATAAAAAGGAAAAAAATACTGTCGCTAGTTTTAATTCCCGCTTTCCCACGATTATGCGTTTTACGAACGAAATTCAATTGACTCAGAAGTCGAAGCTATCGGGAGTACGTCCCTTGATGTGGTTTAATGTCTAGATTTAACTTTTAACGACTGCTGTAGAGTGTGAGTAACCGTAACAGTTGGTTACCCACGATCTAACTAGAGGTTTGCTTGCTAATAGGATGTACGATATTTTCCTGTCAAGTAGTTTGTGTATTCATGTTTTTCAAGCATTTTATTTTGGATAAATGACCGACCAATGCCATGTGAAACGGCTGTAACCATTTATTTTAAGTAGAATCTATTATTACTGAACCAAAATAGTATTTTGTGTAGCACGTGGAACGAAATTGGAAAAACGAAATTCTAATTTTATTTCGTGTCTACCTGACCGACATCACAGTTCTTATGTAGAGGGAGTACGACATAGACAGCTGACAAATATAATCTCGCAATGTTTAAAGAACCTTGATAATACATTTTAATGAGTATAGTGCGGGCTTTGGGTTACAAAATAAGACGGCAAAATGTAGAACGGCGTAAATAATATACGTTTTATGAGGCTCAGTGTCTAGAACTTAATTTAGACATTCGTAGAAAGGCTTTGTTTTAGTAAATAAGTACATACTGAATATTTTCTTATAAGCCTCTTAAAGGGGCTGTTCTTAGTTTTTAAGGAACATCGTATTTGATCTTCTTTGTTTATTAATATATATTATAATTAAGTATATTTGTATTTTAACAATGTTCTCTAGTATACTATTTAAGCATTAATTTTATTATCAAACAATTTAATATTGTCTGCCACCTGTTTCTGCTACGCCTACGCTGAAAATAATAACAATATTGTTAAGTCTAAAATATAACCCTGCCTTTGCGGCGCAGTCGGATAAAAACAATACATCAAAGAGAGTCTTTTACCTATAGGAGTTCATAAAGTCCTTTTCCGAAATAAAAGTTACTTTTTAGACAGAACCACAATAATAAACACATTGTTACTTTCAAAAAGCATTGACATTCTACACTTTGACATTTAAAATCACTAACTCTCACATTACCGAATATAAAGTCACAAGTATTAAGTAGGCAGGTACATATAAATATTTGGCGATGTTTCGTTTGATAAGGGCCCCGTCCGCTGTCAAATCGAACCGACCCCAAACTGTCGCCCCGAGATTAAAACGTAGCTCAAGTACATAGGTCGTATAAATCTCCTGATAAAAAACGGACCTGAAATTAAAGTATCAAAATTCTCCGTGTACCTATATCGAAGAGACTGGTTGTATTTGTTTTTTGATCTGAAGATATATTGGTATTGTATTCTTTCTTGTATTTCAAGATGTAAAGGTCAACTGGATATCTTTCGAGATGAGTTTAAAATTGTTTAGGGCATTGATCGACTGTGTTTGTCTACCGACTTACAATTCTATACTGCAATTATTAATTCACTTACAAAATATCAGAATTTGATTATCTTGAGCGTTAACAATGAAGGAGAAAACATCGTGAGGAAACCTGTTCCAAAAAGTTCCAAAAGTTGTCGATGGTGTGAGTAGTCAGCCAACCTGCAACAGGCCAGCGTGGTGCACTAAGACCTAAAACCCTTCTTATTCTGAGAAGAGGCCCGTGCGCACCATTGGGACAATAATGAGCTGATTATACTAGTACTACAAAATATGAAGATCAATTCCTCAAACCAGCCATTTCATAAAAAAAAGGTTCATTTTAAGAGCCGGTGCAGGCATTCAGCTTTCCACAAAAGGGAGAATTAATATGGAGAGTATAAACCGAATGTGAAAATTAATTTAAAATGATATATTCGGCGTAACGCGTTCGAAATTCACTTTATTAATACGATCGCGAGGGACATTATAATGAACGCAGTTACACGTTGACAAAATAGAGGTTACCCGTTAAATTTTGTGAGTTTTGAGCATTGAAACGCCGATATTATAATATGATTCAAGTGTTTAATATCGTTTGCCAGCTAAGTCGAGTTGGGATTTATAATTATGTTGTTTGATGGATAGCATCATTTTAATATCCACATCGTTTTCCTAAAAATCACAGATGTCATAGTGTAATTTTTACAAAACCAATAAAAAAAAAACGCTATAATTAATAATTTTAAGAAATTGGTCGCCTACGTTCCACCTCTTGAAGCAATTTGCTAGAAAGATTTTGGTGTATTCATTTATGAAGCCACTTGCCACTAGTAAATTATGCCAAATAAACGATGTACCACTTCAAGTAACTTCTCTTTTCCATCCTCATTACGTCACGTTCGTCCCGTTGGCAATATCTTAACGCAAAATGAGCGGCATTCACAAAATGAAGGCAATTCAATTTGCCACAACCCCCAGACGCATGGGTACTTAAAACTTGGGGAATTTCTACAATTGTTTATTTATAGACGTTTTAAGTAAAACTTTTGGATGTTTTATTTCAGTTTTAACTTTGTTTTGGATTCTCAAAGGACGTAATTTTTCAAAGGCTTTAACAATTTAAAAAGTTTTTTAAAATGTTTAACTTATAATACCACGAAAGATGTGCATCTTTGTTCGACAACTGCAGATGACGATATAAGATCCCATTTTGAAAAATGGTGGCATCTTCTTAGCGATTCGACAGCATCCTAAATTTTGTCAACTCAGAACTTAGCTTAATACAGCTCCTTGTGAAAGAATTCGTCTAGGAAAGCATTAACGCCATACATATTTCTACCGCCAATCAGTATTCTTGTGTTCCAGTTTGATGGGTATAAGTGCCAGTGAAATTACAGGCACCTGAGACTTTCCAACTTTGTCTCTAAGGTTGACGTCAGCATCGGCGGTAACCACTTTCCATCAAATGAACCGGTGGTTAATTTGGCAACCGTATAAAAAACATACGAGTAGTTACTGTACATCAGTAGCATCCGTCCAGTTCCTCCAGCTTGCAGATATCAGGTCACGCAGAACACAATATTAAGCGCCTATCGTTTTCGGAATAGCACCACATTTGTACACAATGTTGGAGTACTTATGAATCCATGGTATTGGATAGGTAATTAAAATATATAAACTTAAGAATTTTTCTTTCTAAAAACCCTATTGCAATCATGTAAAGCTGTAAGCAACAAACATTAACTTAAAACAATATGTTATCACTCCATAACAGAATTCGCCAAATTATCAATAACGATAAAGGGAATGTCGATGGGGAATCAAAACGCCATTCATATTGATGGAGATAAATCAGTGGCAGATGAATTAATGAGCATCGGGTGGCGGGTGATAGCCATTCCGTCACCAAATATGTGACGTAGCAGACTAATATGGCGGCGGATCGGGAGTCCCAGTGGAGTATGTTGTCTTGTAAATATTTTTTTCGGTATACAAGGTTGGTCAGAAAGGGGGTGCTAAGCCGAGGGCCACTAAATATATCACTGACGATTGTTTTAAAGAAAGTGTTAAAATTTCAAAATTCGATAAAAAAATACCATGCAAATTTATTCTAATTTTAGTTTTTTCAAAAATTCTTCATCCTTGCTTTTACGAATTCACAAAATAGAGCTTCTAATCCGTGACCCCAAATATGACCCAAAAAGGAAAACACATCTGATCATAGCTGAGGATAGATAGAATTCAGCATATTTTTTATTTAATCTTTGAATAGCTATTTTAAATATTTATTATTGTTGAGAATTGATCAACTGACAGCTGACCCGACCTATCTCAACCTTGACCCTACCCCACTTCACACTTTATCTTTTTTTATATAAAATGAAAGTTGGCAATCATGCAAATTGATAAAAGAACATCAATTTTGTGTAATTAAGTTGGCACGCATAGTACAATATATGACTAAGCGAAATTGAATGGCGAAAGGCAAAACGTGCTCCAAATTGTAATCTTTAAGATTTATTAGTATTGCGCAACAATCCAACGATTGTTTAGCGAGTTTTGTTTCACAAAACAAGCATTGTTAGTAAGTTCAAAAGGTATGTTATTTTCTCTCAAAATTAAACTGTATTTTATCATTTTAAAATAACTTGTCGCCACGTGCCAAATTTTTGCTCTTACTTTTCTGTACAGAATTCTTGAAATTATAAACAAACAAAAACATATTGAATTGTATAAAGTCATGAATGATTTTCCTCATTAAGATTGTCACAATTAGATACTTATTCTTTTGTATATTAACAGGTACCTTTTGAAACTGTTCAATAAACTGAACATTGTCAACTTTGGACTCGACTTTCAATCAACTGAAAACCCAAACCCACTGAATATAACAACAGGTTATGGGCCCAGGACAGCTGTGAAAGGGTTTCTGTGGAAGTCAGGACAGGAAAACGTCAGGAAAGTCGAGAAAAGCAGTCCAGAGAGTCGGAACCGGCAAGGTTAACATAACCTACAAATCTACGGAGCAGCCATCGCACAGCAAGTCGACGTTCAGCAACGAACACGCAAGTCGTTTTAAGTCAGAAAATCGCCACGAAACATTGTAAATTCATTTTGTTTATTTAAAAATAGTCAGAATTTAGTCAAATTGTAAAATTTAAAGCAAAATGGACACTGTAAAATCTCAGTTGGAAATGTTAAGTGAAGATAGTCAGGGAAATGTCAATTTTATTTCATGGCGATTTAAATTAAACCTAGCACTTAAGAATAAGGATTTGTACGACATTGTAACAGGTGCAAAGTCCCGACCAGCAGGTGCTGAGTCAGAAGGTAACGTTTCAGCTTGGATAAAGAAAGATGTCGAAGCTCAAACGTTGATAGGTTTAAATGTAAACAGTAAGATTGCGAACAAAATTGCAAATTGCAGAACTGCCAAAGATATGATAGATAAATTAACTAGTTTATATGGTACAAAGACTGATGTAACTTTAGAAACGTCCCGTATCAAATTCTTTACCTTTGTATATGATGAAAACAAGTCAGCAGTAGAAAATTGTCTGGAGATTTTGGAACTCGCTGATGAAGTGTCAACTGATAATGATCCTATGAAGGAAAGTTGGATCATGACAAGGATCATGAGTGTGTTACCACCGAAGTTGGCGCATTTCAGGACATCTTGGGACAATGTGACCGGTAAAACGAAGAATGTGGATACTCTCATCGAACGATTGAGACTTGAGGACGAGCGACTTAAAGAAACGACGACAAATGCAGAGGGCAGCACCAGCAACGCTCTCATGGCACGACGTGAGAAACAAGGACAGTCGTCAACCAGCAAGCTGAACAAGTCATCGCTTGCATGCTACAAATGTGGGAAGAAAGGTCACATACTCAAGGAGTGCAAAGGAAAACCTTGTCAGAAATACATAGACTACTGCAAGAAGAAATACTCATGTAACATATGCAAGAAGAAAGGACACTTCGCAAAAGAATGTACTTCACAGGAAGAGGCAAACAAGTCAACAAATGGTACATCACAAAGGAAGGCCTTTTTGACCACAGCACTCTCGACAGTGGACAACGACATCTCCAAGGACAGGGCAACTTCATGGTATCAAGACTGTGGAGCCAGCCAACACATGACGTCTCATCGAGAGTGGTTTGTACAGCTTGACGAGCTGGATGAGCCCATCCCAATTGTGATTGGAGACTCAACCAGGCTAGATGGCGTTGCAGTCGGGAACATTGAAATGGAGGCTTTTGATGGTCAGAAGTGGTATCCAGTGGTACTGGAAGATGTGATTTATGTACCAAATCTTAACTTTAATCTTTTCTCAGTAAGTCAGATGTTAGACAAGGGACATGTACAGAAGGCAAATGGAAACGAGTCAACATTTTACAGTCAGGATGGCAGGGAAATTGTTGCAATGGCAAAACGCAAAGGAAATCTCTACAAAATGATGCTCAGGAGAGAAGAAGAGACAAGTTTGATGGTCCAGTCAATCAAAGTTTGGCACGAGAGACTCGCCCATCAAAATGTGAAGTATGTGAGGGACATACTGAAAAGGAAAGGAATTAAATACGTCGATGACTGGAATGACTATGTGTGCACAGGGTGCTCATATGGCAAGCATCATCGATCCTCATACCCAATTAACCCCAAGACAGCCCAGCAACCATTAGATCTTGTGCATGTCGACACCGGCGAGATGGATATCCCATCGCTGGGAGGAACCAAGTATTGGCTCATGTTTAAGGATGACTTCACTCACTATCGCAGCTGTTACTTTATGAAGACGAAAAGTGAGGCCCCAGAGAAGATTGAAAGCTACCTGAGACTTGTGGAAAATCAGCTAGGGAGGAGAGTGAAGAGTCTGAGATCTGATAATGGCACCGAACTGAAGAATACAAAAACAAAACAAATGATGGACAAGCTGGGAATTTTCCATACATTCACGAATGTACACACGCCAGAGCAGAACGGAAGGGTTGAGAGAGAGATGAGAACGATTGTCGAGGCAGCCAGAGCAGCGATACATGCACACGGGTTGGACGAGAGACTGTGGGCAGAGGCAATGAACCACGCAATCTTCACGATAAACCAGACTGGAACCAGCAACGTACCAAAGAAAAGTCCGGCAGAACTTTGGTTTGGAAGGAAAATGAAGATTGAGAAACTGCGACCCTTTGGATGCGAATGTTATGTGCTGACACAAGCACAGAAGAGAGGCAAGATAGATAGAAAATCAGAAAAGGGAATTCTGATTGGCTACGACATTGATTCACCATGCTACAGGGTTTATATGAAAGACAAGAAAGAAATCGTCAGCTCAGATAATGTTATCTTCGACGAGGAAAAGATAAGACTGAGGCAAGGCACTGAACTTGAGACACAGGCACCAGAGGGTACACGGGAGAAGCAAGAAGAAATCAGCAGTGAGTCAGAAGAAGAAAATGAGAACTGGAGAACTGGAGAAAGCGCTGAGCCAAGCGACAACGAAAATGGGACACCACCACCAGAAGAAGAGGCAGTAAGGAGAATTATGCGAGATCGTCGAACTTTGCAACCACCACCGAGACTGAGAGATTGCGTACTTGACTTCCGTCGTGGAGGAAAGAGCGCAAAAGTAGCCATGATTGGTGAAACAGAGGACATCCCGGTGAGCGAGGCACTCAAAGATGAGAAGTGGAGACAAGCGATGCAGGAGGAGTACGACTCGCTAATGGAAATGCAAACTTGGAAGCTGGTAGACTGTCCAGAAGGAGTGAAGCCGATCACTTGTCGTTGGGTACTTCGAGAGAAGGCAGACGGGAGATACAAGGCCAAACTAGTGGCAAGGGGATTTGAACAGAAGGAGGGAGTGGACTATGCGGAAACCTTTAGTCCAGTAGCCCGCCATGCATCGATTCGACTACTCCTAAGCCACGCAGCGTCAGAGAAAATGAAGTTGGTATCATTTGATGTGAAAACGGCTTTCCTGTATGGAAACCTGGAGCAGGACATATATATGAACCAGCCTGAAGGGTTCGACAACGGATCAGGGAAAGTCTGCAAGTTGGATAAGAGTCTTTACGGGCTCAAACAAGCTCCGAGGATGTGGAACGAGAGGGTCACCACACACTTTGAAGAGAAGTTAGGCCTGGTCAGCACAGATGACGACCCGTGTATTTACTATAACAAGGACAAGAGCATTATGCTCTCACTCTTCGTGGATGATGGATTGGTAGCTGGGAAAGATGAAGATGAAATATACAAACTCTTAAACGAGATAAGCAAAGAATTTCAAATCACATTCAGCAAGAAAGCCCAGGACAAGTTAACGTATTTGGGCATGGAAATCATGATCGACCAGGATGGCATCTTCGTGAATCAGCCTCGTTACACGGATAAGATCTTGAGAAAGATGAAACTCAAACAGTGCAATCCAGCATCTACACCCATTGAGCAAGGAATGATTACCAAGAAGACAGACTTCAAGAACGACGAGCTACTTCCGGCGAACAACAACTATCGTGAGGCGATAGGGAGTTTGTTGTACTTAGCTACAATAACCAGGCCAGACATCAGCTTTGCCGTGAACTATCTTAGCCGATTCTGCAACAAGCCTATGAAAAGTCATCAGGCAATGGTGAAACGTGTATTCCAGTACCTGAGAGGAACAGCGACAGCAGGAATCCACTTCGGAGGAGACAGAGAACTTGTGGCCTACACCGATTCAGACTTTGGAGGAGACTCTGAGACAGGACAGTCGACGAGTGGAGTGTTGGTGATGAGAGGAGGGCCAGTGATCTGGTACTCACAAAAGCAGCGACTGGTAGCGACTTCAACTGCAGAAGCCGAGTACCGAGCCGCCGTGTCTGTGATTGATGATGTGTGCTGGATCAAACGAATTGCACTGGAACTTGGTATCCTGGAAAGTGATCAGCCGATCACTCTGAAAGTCGACAACATGTCAGCCATACATATGTTACAGAATGCACATGAAGGAAAGACGACCAGAGGAAAGAAACACATTGAGATACCACGAAAGTACATCCAGCAGCACATTGACAACACTGTGACACTACAACACGTCGAGAGCAGCAAGCAGATTGCAGACATCCTCACCAAGCCACTCAACAGAAGAGTCTTCGAGACGCTCCGCTGTAAATTGATCAAGGAGGAGTGTTGAGAATTGATCAACTGACAGCTGACCCGACCTATCTCAACCTTGACCCTACCCCACTTCACACTTTATCTTTTTTTATATAAAATGAAAGTTGGCAATCATGCAAATTGATAAAAGAACATCAATTTTGTGTAATTAAGTTGGCACGCATAGTACAATATATGACTAAGCGAAATTGAATGGCGAAAGGCAAAACGTGCTCCAAATTGTAATCTTTAAGATTTATTAGTATTGCGCAACAATCCAACGATTGTTTAGCGAGTTTTGTTTCACAAAACAAGCATTGTTAGTAAGTTCAAAAGGTATGTTATTTTCTCTCAAAATTAAACTGTATTTTATCATTTTAAAATAACTTGTCGCCACGTGCCAAATTTTTGCTCTTACTTTTCTGTACAGAATTCTTGAAATTATAAACAAACAAAAACATATTGAATTGTATAAAGTCATGAATGATTTTCCTCATTAAGATTGTCACAATTAGATACTTATTCTTTTGTATATTAACAGGTACCTTTTGAAACTGTTCAATAAACTGAACATTGTCAACTTTGGACTCGACTTTCAATCAACTGAAAACCCAAACCCACTGAATATAACAACAATTATCTATATAAATAAAAATGAATCGCCAAATGTTGAAAACTTGAGAATGGCTTGACCAATTCGGCTATTTTTTTTATATATATTCCTTAAGGCATAGGGAAGGTTCTTATGGAGAGAAAAAACATAAAAATTGCGTGTAAAATAGTAAAAACAACGCTTTTCTTTTCCCACTACAGGCCAATAACTTTTGACAGAACGAAGTCTGTCCAGGCAGCTAGTTATTAAATAAATTACAGCTAAAATTCATATTTTGGGGAAATTGTAGAACAAAAGTTATCGATTATTATGGGTTCTTTAACACCCTTTCGGCTTAATACCCCTTTCCGACTAATCTTGTATAGTTCACAATTATTCATATTGGGGTTGGAATTCTGGCTGAGTTGGTTAATTGATACCTTAGTTTTATGGATACGTAAAGATGGTTTTTTACGTTTAATAAAGTATCTGGTGTTGATTTTGGCGATCAACACTTGAAATTGATACTCTTGGATTATAAGATTCAGATTTAAAAAAGATTTCCCATTAACGAAATGAGAGTTCACGTTTAAAGTAGTCATAGATTTTATTTCAATTAATTTTTTTATCCCAACTAAGAACTCTCATTAAAATTGTTGAAATGAGTCCTTTTCAAAGAAGGATGAAAGCGAGTACTATCACTTTCTTTTTACTCCGACTGAAACCTGAAATATAATGGGAACTTCACATTTAATCGTCTAATTGGTTTGTGTAAGTACACACTGCTTCAGAGCTGAAAGTCTTGGATCTAATAGCCTTACTTTTAGGTTAATCAAAAGTGTAATTTGATTTATTTTAAAATATCTTCACTTGTCGGGATTGGAATCTTCTGTAATAAAATAATATAAGTTACGACGTACACGTATTCACGTAGTCTTTCGTTTTATTGATCAAGTGTTACATCATCAGTTGGATCATCAGTTGATCATCAGTTGGATCATCAGATGATAATCTGTTGGATTATCAGTTAGACCATGATCAACTTATTGTCAGCCCAAAGACATCTACTACTGAATATACTCCCCTTCTTTTGGGTTAAATATTTAAATTTAAAATCTCCAAAAAAATCAACGCAACAGATATTAATTCCATATTTCATATACATAACACATGAAGATAGGCTCACGCTTTGTTCGTTTTATTACCAGCGTATTGTAAGCCATAAAAATTTACGTTCCACTAAAATATGTTCGTCGAGTGAATCCATACGGAGCGGCTATTACCTACCTGTAAAATGGTTAACGTCAGTGTAAATCCTGAGCATAGACAACTTAAACGAAAATGGTTTTATTGAGTGGACTACTTACACTTGTAGTATGTACCTACATGAATGAAGAAATCATTGTTTTTCAACTTAGCAATTAAGGTTTTCAGCTATTTTGTCTAACCAATTGGCGCTGTGGCTAAGCTCTTGACCACCTATGAGACTCTTTAATAAAAACATGTCGCTGCAGCATCGCGTGTTTGTAGACCGCTGCTGCAGCGATGTGCTGCTGATCTATGGATCACGGGTTAGATGCTCACACGAAAGAAATCCTTGTACGTTCGCCAGAATTTAATTTTGCTTTTGGATTAACCAAACTGTCTAAGCCCACAAATCTGCTTGGGAAAACTGTCGAATTAATGAATCTATTAGATCGACTTATTTCCAGATTATTTTGTTCATGTGAGATTTGTGGCTGTATTTCTCCATCCACAATACAAAAAAACCTATTATTCTTAAAATAAAACCATAAATTAAATGACCTTTGAGCACGCTTATCTTACTCTTTTAATTAAATTAAAACAAACGAAATCTACACTGAACCCAACGAACTAAAAAGATAAATATCTAAAGCCCCGCACACATTTTCTTCATGAAAATACAATTGGGATTTAAATACAAACAAAATTCACGCTTCGAATAAATTTTGCATCGAATATCAAGTTGAAAGAGATGAAATACTCTTTGTCTCATTTATCAGGTATCAAAGGCTTTATAAGAGAATAGTTATTCAGTAGACACCTAGGTATTTACTAGTTAGTAAAAGCTAGATGGTAACAATACCACAATACAATTTACATTGAGTTAAATATTCATGTTCATTCATAAGGGTCGAACGATACGCATCTGAATAAAGAAACTTTTATTAAGGCTCGCATTAATAAACCACTCTCAACATGGCACGGAGCAGCATATCAAGTGGAGCTACCAAAATGTAAACGTTACTTGTATTTCATACAATTGACAACACTTTTTTTTATTTATCAAGTCAGCATCTCATGTGACATAAAACGTTCACTTAAGAGAGATCTTTCAAATGAGAGCTAATCGTTAAAATATTACTTTGTGACGGTGTTTGGTTAGCGAACATAGTGTGGGACCAGACAAATAGGCCTTCAACCTGCTATGAGATTCTCTAATAGAAACAGGTAGCTGCGGATGCGCTGCTAAAAATAAAAATAATCTGCTTTTAAATCGTCTGAGCACCCCAACTCGTTAGTAGGTCAGGTTAGAAATGGATGTTCGTTTATTTATTTTTATACAACGCAGTAAAGTTTTTTATTAAAAATCTGATGCAATTTTCTCTTCTTATCGTGCATCGCTGATCAATTATACATTTTCACTGACAAAAACCTTAATATTTAGCTAACCGTTTAAATGATAGCCCTTTTTAAATATCTCAAAACTATCTCCAACTGGACAAGTTTTGACACAACACATTCTTTCCACCAAGCTTGCACATTTATATTTGTTGTCACCTGCATATTTCATCCCTTTCTCACCCCCACAAAACATAACCCTGTCTTTCTCTCAATTTTTCAACAGGAGCAGCCCAGTGTTCCCTTTTTAAAGAAGTAAGTGATAAATCCAATGAGAAAGTTTCTTAGAAATGTGGTAGTGGGAACAAAGTATAGTTTTGAAAGAAAAATCTAGGGTTTTATTTCTTTCTATTCAACGTTATTGTTAGTAACAAAGGGGAATGCAAAGGTGTGAAAGAATGGAAAGGGTTTTATTTTATTATATATGGCAGTGCGTGTATGTGAGAGAAATGTGTGCGGTACTTTATTTTCTATGAAGCAGTTTTAGAGGAAGTAGGTTACAGTAAATTCTAGGCAACGGTGAACTACTTGTAGATGTTAACTACTATTGGAACCTAATATACACTAACCATTGTGTACCACCACATTTGTTTCGGAATTGTAAGCGCTCAAAACTGTTATAAGGTCAAGCAAAATATATTAGACCATGTCTTAGAGAACCTCGAATGGTCCCTTCCGCTTAGTAGTGAGATATTATTAGTAAACGAGATTCTATAGAAGATTATTGTTTATCACATCCAAATATACTTAATTTAATCCCAAATGCCCGCCGGTTCCTATGGCCAAAAACGAATCGATTTGCTTACCTATTGATTGCCAAACTGGACATAATACTAAGATTCTTAGGATAGCTACTAACGTATGGGTGGGTCTACTATGCAAAGATATGGAGTCTGCGTCCTTATTGATAAAGACACAAATTAATTTTATTCAGTAACACCCGGTAAATCATAGGAATCAGCAGTCACATTTCTAAAAGGTCAGAGAGTAATTATTAGACGTCAATAACCTTATACTACGTCAAATACAAATGCATAATTAAATGGCAATTTGAAATAAACCTGTCAGACATCATTATTTACAGACAACCACAGTAATCGATGCCTTCCTGAACTTTAAACCACAAAACATATCGATATTAAACTTCCTTTAGCTACAAACTTGGCAGTGATACTTCAGATCCACCATTGCAACTTCAACTCGACAGCGTTAAAGATAGAGCTGTTTATGCAATAGCAGTTGGTGTTTGCATTCGTGCAGTATCGTCGTAATGAGGTGCTTTCAAATAAAGTACGAGTACACTTAGTGCTTTATATTTTGTAATTCCCTTTTTGTTAGGAACTCCGGATTCAGTTAAAGGAGTTTAATTTAACGCGTAGTTTTATTTTCAAAGTAATTTGGAACATTATTTTTATGTGGGAAGAGAAATGGGAAGGAAGGAATAGTTTTGTGTCATTATTTTGCTAGCTTTTGGTTATTTTATTTATATGATGTAATAATAGCAGAAATGTATCATATCACCTTGTAATTACGGGTCACCTCTTTTTCTATAGGTTATCAAGATGATTAAAAGGACAACCAATGACCAATCCGTTTGGTTTATGAGAGTAGTGATAGCCTAGTGGCTGAACATTTAGCTTCCATGCAGGAGAGATTGAGTTAAACCCCGGCCCGCATCTCAGACTTTTTGAATTCAAGTGCGCATCAGAATTTGACTATCACTTGCGTTGGCGGTGAAGGAAAAACATTATAAGGAAACCTGCACACCTGAGAGGGATCCAAAAAGTTCTTGGTGGTGTGTGCAGTCGGTCAACCCGCATCTGGCTAACACGGTGGACTAAGGGTTAAACCCTTCTCATTCTAAGAAGAGGCCTGTGCCTAGCAGTGGGATAGTAATGGGCTGATCACAATCCATTTGCTTCCATAGTACCTAATATTCCCACAAGACTTTCCTTATTATAATGGTATATTAGCATTTCTCTATCAACAGTAGGCATACGTTTTGATTGTGATGATCAATAATGGCAATACCACAAGTGTACGGTTACTATTTGTTCATCATACTATATACTGGCATTTAGTTAAAAGAATAAGGAAATAATTAAACGTTAAATTGTCAGAACCCCGAGCAAGTTGTTAAATACCCTGGGATTTCTTCTTAATCCTTGCGTATCTTGGCGTCTCGCCAGGCTTCTCTTTACTTAGAGGAACTGATTGTACGCTCATTAGCAAGCGGTATGACGAATTTATGGTTTTATGCAGAAAGTTTGTCGTTTCACATCCGCATTCCTGGGAAATAAGATTTTTACAGTATCCGTGGAGGAGGGGGCACTGCGGCGTTCACTAATGCATACGACAAGTGTGGTGATGCTGTCATATTCCGAGACAACCGTTCATTGTAGCGGTGGAAATTAAATTCACGGACTGTTGATATTTACAAAAGTGTCACAATAGAAAAAAGATTTACTATAGTTCACGTGTAAGTGCTAGCTGCCGTCTGAGGTACAGGAGCGACGGAGAGCGGTGAGACAATAGGCTCGCTCTATCAGTTTGCTTTATTTCGTCTACCGTCGCACCCCCCTCTTGCCGCTCCCATGCACCTGAGGCGTTAACTAACACTTGCGTGCGGACTGTCGAGTAAGTTCCAGTAAAAAAAAGGATTTAAGGTGGCTTTGTTTAAGTAATGACAACTTAAAATATTTAATTTAAAATTGACTAAATCAGCTTACCAGCAATATTAAATTGACACATAACATCACGCCTTATATTCCCCGAAGGGTTCGGCAGAGGTGTATTTTGTACACCCTCGTTTCGCCAGTTATGTTTAAGTCCCATGTAATAGGGGGCGAGCCTATTGCCATTAACCGGGCACAAATCCAGACTCCGGACTGTTACAGAGAAATTGCTAATGGAAAAGCCCAATAACACTTTGCCTGACCTGGGGATCGAACCTAGGAGCCCATGCTCAGCAGTCGCGCTTGCGATCAACAAGGCAGTTTAAATTGACCTACAAGTTATAAAAGGTATAATGTTATCAAGATAATATTATTATAAATAAGACTTCCTTGTCTCTCTTTTCTTCGAGAGCTATATGTGTGAGCTAGATCCTACGATGCAATTGATGGCAGATAGCGAATCTGGAAAAGTAAACTTATTTTTTTTAATTTAGTCTGAAGACTATTCACTACCTATAGGAGCTCGCTGCATTGTTGTTATTTTCATTAATTTTATAGTTTATCGTAGATTACACGTACTTACACAACTCTTACTTATTTATTTAATTGTATGTATTTAGGAAAGTTAAATAATGTTTCGCTTTGAGACTATTCGTTATTCAACTATCCATATCCCTTCAATAAATCATAATAATAAACTTTATTTTTATTTTTTATTCTTGACTTGTTCGCGTTTGGCCCTACCTGATGATTAATGCCAACAGGGTCTAAGATGGAGCACACGAATCCCAGGAACAGAGATATAGAGGGATTCCCCTACACCCTTTTGGCTCTCACATACACACGACGGAACACAGTAAACTGCTTGGCGCCGGACCTTAATGTGAGGGTGGTAGTTAACCAGGCGGACCGTATAGATATTACCGCCAAGTAAAAAACATATGTTATTTGTATTCTTATTATAATTTTCACAACGTAGCTAATTGTAGCATCGTAGCCGTCTTGTTTATAACATTGAAGACTACATAAGTAGGTAATTTTCTTATCCCAAGTTCTGTTTTTATTCAGTTTTGCCAAGGATATTTAGTCCATATACGTGGACAAGCAATTAACACCGTTTCTCTTAGCACAGAACTATCATCCTGAAATTGAAATCCGAACTTCAACCTCTGACTTGGACGTCACAGTCCATTTGCATAAGACTTGCCGACGATGCTTTTAGCGCAAAACTAACTCCAACTGCGAATGTGTTTGTGCATACGTCTGAAACATCGTAATCATATTAAAACATGCACTGCACACATGCACAATTTATATGTGTGCACACGATATACGCACGCTCACATACTCAGATAGTTAATGCGATTGTTTCGTGTGTGTATAATTTACGCTACACACACGTGCACTGATCTTCTGTTAATTTGTGTGCACGTTTGCAAATTATGTCTGCGAAGGTGTGTACGAAAGTTTATGGTTTGGGCTTCGAATAAATTTGTCTCTTATGGTTTTTGTTTTAACCTCAATAGTTTTCGATTTTATAATTATTATTTTAGCGTGTGGGCAAATAATCCATTTTGGTTACTAAAGTAATATAGGTGCAGCGATTATCGGTGACAGTTTAGCAATTAATGTATTTTATTGGCTTTTGTGTTGTATAACACAAGAAAATAATAGAAAAATACACCAACACTTATAACTAGTTTTTTTTCTCTGAAATCAGTTCAAAATCAGTACACCCCATAATAGAAACAGATTAAAAAAATATACATAAACATTTTAATTTACCGCCATTACCCGCGAAGTAAGAATGGCCGCTAATCTGGTCACGTTGGCGGCGGCCAACAGCATCATTAGCGGGAGTTGTTGCAGAATGACGGATTTAGAAAGTTTAGGCTTAAGGATTTTATTTTACAAATGTTTTGAAATCTTTTAATGAAAGTGTCAATCTTTTCGACACGTTCCTTCCTTCTGTCCTTAAACTCGTCTTATTGGAAAATGCTCAATTATATGAGCAGTTTCTGACATTAAATAAAGTCATTCTGTACTGCACAACTCCTTGGTAAAAGCCCTGATGATTCCTGACTTTAACGCAATCTAACATTCAGACAAAAATTACACAGAATAGGTACCTACTAAAGTCTGTACAGACGATATGCTTATCCAATAACTTGGCACACGTTAGCCAATTTGTAATATCGAAGTTACACACAACAATATTGGCTGCTATAAGCTAGCTGTCTGATTAATATAACTTCACAAGTAAACCCGCAACACAAACACATCATCTCAAACTGTAAACCTACCTCAACATGTTCATATTCAGCTGAAAATTTAATAACAGCTCGCTTATTGATATTAATGATATTTGAAGATTTACGCACAATCACAGGATATTAAACGTTGATAATACACAGCGGGGGCCTTTCACTGCCGCCATTAAGCCTGATAGCTTTTGTTTTGCGCCAGATTAATAAATCAGGACCCACCCTTACCATCCGACGGCGCAAAAAATACACCGATATTTAGTCGGTTGAACGTCTGGTATATTTTCCTGTAAATAATGAAGTGAAGATGATATTGTGTTGGAATAACAATGAAACATCACAATTGAATTTAATAAATAAAAAAAAATAATTGACGTTTATCATGCTTCAAAGGATGCCGCAGTAGAAAAAAGGCAATATAAGTAAAGTAAATCTTTAGGAAAACAGAAAAGTATCTGTATTTTTCATGCACTTTAAAAAGAAAATGTTCATAAAAATAACCATCATAACATAAAAACTCACCATAATATGCATTTCATTTTCAGCACACCTTACAACATCTGTTCCACCAAATTGAGAACTGCACGTTTATGACTATTTATTAGCTAAACAAGGAACGAACACGGATCATAATAATATCGTACAACGTAAATCGTATCGTACAAGTAAAGTAACGTCGTATTGTAGAACTTGCATTAAAATTCTAGTTGTACGTGTGGAAACAAGGTGTATTAAACGTTCGCCACACCAAATGCAGGGCGGCACGGAGCGGGACGTGAGTAGCGTGTGAGACGTCGCGCTGAACGCGGATCGGCGGCGTTGCGTGTTGACGACGAGCCCGCGATAGAAACGCGTTCAGCGCGACGGGCAGCGCGGGACGTGAGCGGTGCGTGTATTCGGTGGGCCCGCGGGAGTTGTATGCAAAGGACAGCTATGAAGCATGACACACCAAATAGTAACGAGCGCGGGCCCGCACACAACGCGTGCCGTTTACGCCTCGCGTTTAGAGTAGCGAATGCTTTATTTAAAGAAGTTTTTCATATAGAGTGGTGTTTGTGAACGAAGAAATGGAGTGGAAAAAGTTTTTAACAGACTTGCTTTTGCGTTTAAACTACTAAATTCTGTACTGTGTTGTTCTTGTCCATAATAAGCTATCCTTGTTTCCCGTGCATATAGTGCGGATCATACTTTTTTGTTTGTTTGTTTTAACGTTGGGAAAACCTCTTGGATTCCCCTCATCCTACGGAAGGCGGGGGGTATGGCGGACTCTTACCTACTGTGACTGTACGTCGTAACCCCAAGCTGATAATTTTCATTTTTCTAATATTTAAACAAAGGTAGTGATTACAACGGTGTCCCCCCGAAGGGGGAAAGGGCTGTGCTCCGCCAGTTCCGCACAGCCCTGTAGAGCTCGTCCCCGACTGGTCACTCTCCCACCGATTGGAGGACCTCAAATTATAATAAGTCGTTACATGTCTTGATTATGTACGTTAAAAGACAGTGAAAAGGATGCAAGAGACATATAAGTTGCAGTGATAAGATAAAGGCAAAGGTAGGAATACAAGGGACCTATAAATGATACGTAACGCTTGCGTTCAGAAATTATATTAACTAAATGCATTATAATCGAACCCCATGTCGTGACACGGGGCGGCTTTGCAGCAGCTGACGTGTCGTACGTGTACCGCTAAACTCTAGGGTCAGCAATTCAACGGGCCACGTTCCCTAAGCTCTCATGTCCTTCTGAATCCTAAGGCAGAGTCGTGCTAAGTCCAACTACCATTCAGCAAGACATGTCTCCAGCAATACTGGGCGACCGGTATTAAATAACCCCACGAGTAACGCCCGCTCCTCTACTAGATAAGTTATTTGAACTAGCGCAAGCGCAGTGTATTGTCAGTCGGTTGCATGATACCTCACGGTTACACCTGGTTTACGTTCGAGTGGTATTATTTGTCGTCACTTCACACTTCCTTAATCTACCCAGGTTATGGTCGGCATAGCGGGTTGTGAGGCCGCTTTCCGTCATATAAGTGTCTCGCTAAGTGCTAATTTGTCGATTCAGTAATAGGCCTGCTAGGCCGGGGGTATAACGAGACACGCTCCCTAGCGTCCTATAGGACGACTATTCATCCAGTTTAGGGTACTTGGTAAAGCCTACCCCTGCTCCCTGGAAGTGTACGTAAAACAAGCAAACATGCGCAAAGCATACGCCGGGGTCAGTCGGTCAATAGGAAATAGCCATCACTATCGTTTGGTTGCTCATGTCCTGGTTGTTGTTAGTTGGCATTGTAGCTTGGATTATTCCAATGGAGTGATTAGTATGTAATACGGTTCTGCCTCCCATGGCTGGTGTGGTTGCGTAGTGTCGATATATAATAATTCATATAAGTCCAAGTGTGAGTCAAACGTAGGGTGTTTGGTATATGATTGTCAATCGTATACCATACAAGGTTATAGGGAGGCCTTCCCCGCTTCCCTAAGAGCCAAACGTAAGTGTAGGATAATTCGGTCTAATCCGATATAAGGTACATACACGATGTTAAATTATACATACAGTTTTTGTACATGAAGAATAATAATCAGCTTGGAATAATTATAGTAAGGCACTCACCCACTCGCTCACTCACGCACTCATGAAGATTCGCACTTGCACACTTTATTATTACTAATTAAGTCTAACGCTATACTTAAGCTAAACTATAACTATTATTAATTAAGTCGCCTCTCGCTGTTACGACTCCTTAGCTGAGTCCTGTCATGGTCTAACACCAACCCTCCTGTAATTCTAACCTAACTAGCCCTCGGCACTCACGAGTCTCATGACCGTGCGCTCTCGGGGTCTAACAACCAGTCTTTTCTTGAGTTCTCGATATTGCAATTCACGTCGCTAAGACAATATTCCCATGCTTTTGCGCAATAGATTTATTGCCTTTTTTTGTGTAGTTTCTCAATTGTTTTAAAGGGTCGTTTTGGACCTGTTAAACAGATGTTGCACTGGTATTGTGCGTTGCACTCGGGGATTTCCTATTTCATCCATTTCTTTAGAATTTGTTATAATATATTATCTCAACTGACGGCTGGCACTTGTCCCTAGTTCGTTTCCCACAATCTTAAGAATTAATGTGTTCCTAAGAGGCCCGATATCGTATTACGCTTTTAAAATAAATAATATATTTTGTTATTAATTAGGAGTACGTGACAGACCGTCACACTACTAAAAACACCATGGCGTTCCTCCGAACACCAGACCTATGGCGGTGATAGCTTAATTCTCTAGTGCATTTACAACAACATACTGCGGTCGCCAACAAGTTTGCTAATGTTAGTAATTGTAGCAATGTACCCAAACTAATTGTAGCGGTCTCTAAAGAGGGTAAATAGTGGACGTTCTTTAGCAAATTGGATAAGAAATTATAAAATAAAATAAATATATTTCTTTTTAAAAACTTCATTCAAATATAAAGTCTCTCAGTACTGAAGTGCATCTCGTAATTAAAAGAGACTGTCGCTCCAACGTCGTGTCGACCACTACGGTTCAGTGCTTCCGTATTCAAAACTTGGGTAAAAGTTAATTACACTCTTGTGAGGTGGTGTTTTACTTAAGTAATTTCTACTTGAACCATTATGTTTAAGTTAAATTTCTATATGAGCCTGTAAACGGCTGCTGGCCATATGGTTTAGGGGTAAAGAAAACGTCACCCTATTTCCTTGTGGTTATCGAAGAGGAATCAACTCAACAGTTAGTATTTTAGTAGTAGTAGAGCTGGTAGAGGACGCCATAGGGCGTGTATGTATAGACATACATCGATGTTATTGATGATGTTCTTCACAAAGGACAGGTGCGTAGTACTCTCAACCGGCGTACGTGTATGGCAAGATGTATGAATGTAAATGAAGCGAAAGGAGTATGTAAGGGTCGTAGCATGTGGCGTTCTATAGTTTCTGCCTTCCCCCATAGGAAAAAGGCGTGAGTTTATGTATGTATGTAGTAGAGCTCCTTGTGAAAGAGCTCGGCCGGGGAAGTACCTACTACGACCATACCTGTTTCCGACGCCAAACAGCATTGCTTTGATCCGGTTTGAATGGTATGGGAGCTGGTGAAATTATAGGCACATGGCATAGAGATTTTCCAACTTTGTCTCTAAAGTTGGCAATAATAGCTACGTGTCAGTAATCTTCTTGGTGTTGTAGATGTATGTGTTGGTGGTAATTACTTTCCATTAGGTGGACAGAGGGCTTGCTTGACAAACTATGACATAACATCACGCCTTGTATTCCCCGAAGGGTTCGGCAGAGGTGTTTTTTAGTACACTCTCGTTTCGCCAGTTATGTTCAAGTCCCATGTAATAGGAGACGAGCCTATTGCCATTAACCGGGCACAAATCCAGACTCCGGGCTGCTACTGAGAAAACTCCTAATGGAAAAAGCCAATATCACTTTGTCCGACCTGGGGTTCGAACCCAGGACCTTATGCTAAGCGGTCGCGCTTGCGATCACTAGACCAACAAGGCAGTCAGTTACTTTATAACAAAAATCTTGAAACAAAATAATGTACTAAAAATGTTTTACATTTAAAAACATATAAGAGCCCTATTATTACGGCAGTTGTTTTCTGAAATGTATGCAAAGTTATGCATCGGGCACTTACAACGGAATTACGGGGGCCTTAAAACGTTGGCTTTGCTAAAAATTAGGCGCACTATTTTACAAAATTGCCTGTCGGCTATGCATCACCGGAACTTGCTTGCCTAAACTAGCTATAAAATTACGGCTAGAAACAGTAGTAGAGGATAAGCGGAGGCGATTTGATGTGTCTCTAATTTACCGCGACGGTGGTCCACGAAAAATATGGTGGATACTGTTTTAGTCACAGTTTGAAGGAAAGAAGACCTTCTTGCCTGTTCCCGCAAAGCTAGTCAACTTGCACCGCTGCTACCTGTCACTTACATGGGTATAAGTTAAAGCGCACAGCACTTTACTTCCCCAAACGATCAAGTTCAAGTTTCATCTCACACACGCACGCGGTACTTCAGTTAACCAAATAGGCTTATTCGCGAAACAACTGTTCCACTTCATCATCAAAAGCAACTCAGCATATCGCGGCCCACTGCTGGGCATAGGCTTCTAGATTTTCTAGCCGAAATATCGTAGGCTTATTATACGAAAGATATGTTATGCCTTCAACATATCTTTCGTATAATTGGTTATGTACACTGTCCCGCTTCCGCTTATCACATAGACCGCTTGCTACCGGTCAGTGCGCGTTCAAAGATACGCTCCGACATCACGCTGCTACTGCGCACCTTTATTTTACATAACTACACTGATATACAACCACTGAACGCCTTCGGACACGTAATTACAGAAATTTCAGACATGCTTGCTAAGTTGTTTTATTTTCTGTACAATAAAAGTGTTGCTAAAGTTGAATAAGAAAAAGGAATAACTTATCGCGTAAGTTATTCTACTGCAAAGTGAACACAATATAGAATTATGAGAATATGAAATGGGCTATGTCATCATGATTAGGTAAATAGTTTTACGGTATGGTATGCTTTTTGCATTGAGGACAAAAAGCACAATTTTTTTTTTTAATTCCTTGCTTAGGAAAGAGCCAGGCCATTCAACCTCCATAATCAACGGGGAGTATGTCTTCATGAACCATAAAATTGAATATCATCAAAACATTTCCACATATAACTAAACCCACATATAGAAGAAATATTCCCCTACGTAAATCGCGTTTATTCTACCACTCTTACATAATAAAACGCGCTCTCCAGGTGTATTCAACAACCCACATAAACATATAACAGAGTCTTAAGTCGCGAAACTAACACACAACTCCAAAATTTTATTCAAAGAAAGCCGTGCCCGAGATATTAACGATCTTCTACCATCGGTAATCCTTCCTTTAGCTAACGCGAATAATATTCTTTTGCGTACAAACTTGATTTTACTACCCTACTAACCTTTATTACAAGGTAGTATGGTGGAATTTCTTGTTTTTGGAGTTCAAAAGTAACTTTGCAAAATTTTTACGAGCAGTACCGTTTACATATGTCTTGGCGAATTGGCATCGTAAAATGCCTACAGCGGGCACAGCACGGATTCATAATAAAACCTTGAGTGTACGCAGAATGCGAATGAAGATGGATCCTGTACGTTTTATGTCTATCAAAAGACTGGATTTTAACAGCTATAAACGGAGAATGAGAAATATGGATTACTTTCAGCGTTTAAACTGAAGGATTAGACGTGCAGATTTTGTTGGGCACAGTAAGGGGTTTTAATAAAAGGGCTTGTCAAGAGTAGGGCTTTTACGTTCTGTGAGCCAAGATTTATGTTTTTATGTTCGCACAGTCCCGAAAATTGTAAGGTTGTCGTCAAAACACAGTTAACGCGACAAGCTCTTGAAGTAGCTTTCATTTGAACGGACATTCATTTAATATCTGGCACTAGTTTACGTTGCTCACCCTAATATTGCACAGTCAAGATCAAAAGTCTCCCTCCTAGCTTTTTCCCAACTATGTTGGGGTCAGCTTCCAGTCTAACCAGATGCAGCTGAATACCAGGACTTTACACGGAGCTGCTGCCATCAGACCTCCGCAACTCAACTATTGAACAATGACAATCTAGAGTTAGACCGGTTGACAAACTTTCGAGCTTCGGAATACTCGTAACGACTGTGATAGGTATTCTTATGACATCCGGGTCCGAAGGTTTAACATGCTCTCCAAGACACGAAGGGGTCTCGATGTGTTACGAACGGTCACCCATCCACGGACTGACCGCGGCAAGCGCAGCTTAACCTCGCAAATCGTATGATCGGCGCGGTTACTAATTACCCACGAGCCACCCTAACTTCAAAAGTAATTGATGGTCGTTAAAGTTTCATGATTGAAAACATGCAATTAACTATTTGATTGTAAAAATAATGACTGAATTATCTAGTAAGTCATCATTTTAAACGGCGGGTATTTATTATAAAAGAACTAGTTTCAACAATATTGAATTTCAAAAAACAAAAATAATCATCGACTTTTGCTGTTGACTGTAGGTACTTAAGTTTTAAAAATGTATTTTGTTTCGAAACTAATTAAGGAACGCCAAGGAAGTATAAATGGTTGTGGTAGTTAATGATCGTGTTCAAGTTGTAAGAAATACGATTCTATGTATATTATTCGTTTGCTGTATATTGGTTTGAAAGTGTCATACAAAAATGGATCAATCAAATGTTGTAAAAGTTAATAATTTGTTTAGTAAATACTTACAATTTATTTAGCAATTTGCACATGCCACTAAAAAGCAAGCTCATGGACATGTGCATTCTCCCCATCTTGACATATGGTGCATAGACTTGGTCTTTGATCAACATCCAGAAATCCAAACTCAAGGATCGCCAGCAGGCTATGGAGCGCAGTATACTTGGTGTTAAATTAACAGATCGTGTTCGAAACACAATACTGCGCTCCAAAACTCAAATTGTAGATGTGGCTCAAAAGGCCACCCAGCTGAAGTGGGACTGGGCAGGATATGTCTGCCGTATGCCGAATGAGCTGTGGCCCGTATAGCACAAGACTGGAGCCCCGAAACAGCAAGACGAGGTCGCGGCAGACTGCGGAGAAGATTTCGGGACGAGTTGGGTGCCTTTCATGACAATTGGCATGAAACTGCACAGAATCGTGACAGATGGAAGGAATGGAGGGAAGCCTTTGCCCAGCAGTGGGACAGTACATTCTAATTATAATAATAATAAATTCTTACCCAGATTCCAAAAGTCACAGAAAAAGTGTGTAATAACGTTTACAATCCACTTCTATGAAATAAAAGGAGAGTGCACGTCACGGAAATGTTGTCTTATCATTTAGTTTTCGGTAGCGCACGCACTAAAAGAGTTTCCACTATTCTTAAGTACGTTCGGCGCTCTCTGGACAGTCAGGCCCGCTAGCAGTCTTGCTGACTGGCTAATGTTTTAACCACGACATGAGCTATTCTCGTATGGCTCGTGCCAATACGAGAAACAGCGACTAAAATAGAAAGAGCCTTATGTGCGACAACTTAGAAGAGCCCAAGTTACCTCACAGTATGTAATGTATTGGTTGGTTAACACTTCACCTTCTCCAATGTACTAATAATAATAATTGTTTATTTGCCAAAAACAGTGCTTTACACTTCTTTAAAGTCTACATCAATAACTAATTTTACATGGATTTTAAAAGACACAGGAAACATTTTGCTTATGAACTACACACTAGGTCGAGCCTTTCTCGTGGAGTCCATAGGTGGTATTACCATGTAGAAATGCGCATTTCGGAACAATAGTGTTGCAATGTTATTGTTACAGTCAAGAAGAATGATGACGTATTATAGTATTTAAAAGAAAACATTAATTTGGAATAAAATAGAAGTAAAAAGAACAAAAATAGTGTACTCAAATATTGTATAGACCCAAAGTTGAATACTTTTCAAGTGCTTTGTTTTTTAGCCTAATATACAAGCCGGTCCCATTATAATATTATATTTTGTTAGACGTACGGCGAAGGCTATCAAAAAAAGAAAATTGTTTTTGACGTCCACCGCTGGGCTACCCGTATTTCATTAAAAGCCTAGTAATCACAAAGAGCTCATAAAAAAATTGTTTCAGTTTTTTAATCTGAAACAAAAAATTACTACATTTTTATTGTGATGTAGGTCGACGGGGGCTTTTTGTTAGCAGCCTGTTCGGAGATCGTATATTTTTTATACCCTTAATATATGTCCAGGGATTCAGGTAGGTTTTGTCTGAGTTTGATATATTTTTGGCAATATACAGATAGGCTGAATCAGTGTCCGTGGCGGAATTTTGTAGTATCCATGTTCAAATGTACGTAAAAAATGGTTGGCCTCTTTTCTGTTTTTATGCTATTGTATTTTTTTTAAGAAACTTTTCCCATCTCTTTGATTTCTCCTGTTTAGTAAATGCATTTACAGACACAAACTTTACATGCACAAGAAAGAATAACTATCAGTCTGTGGACTATACGAAAATTTGTCTCTTACGGGAATCGTACTCGCGACCCGAGCGTAGCAGCTAATCGCTCCGCCAATGCAACAAACTTGTCATCTTCAGGACCCTTAAAGCGATTATAGTCCCCTTTTATATTTTGCTCCTAACTGGTTGTTTTCAACGAAGTATGTTTAATGTACATATTTTAATCCCATCTTACGTGGAATGAGGGTTAGTAAATCGATAATATCCGGTTTGTTATCTCGTTTTGTCTACGATTCTCTTAACGAGATAACAACCCGAATCAATAAACAACTGATTTATGTAAAAGTTCTAGATCATGGCACTGAACAAAAAATTGCGTCTTCTCATTAGAACACTGGTCCTGGGAGAATATTTTCACTGTTACAGCAGCCTTTCTAAATGGTGCCGATTATTATAGTTGATTCTTACTACCAACACTGTAAAAATATGTCATAAACTGAAGTAATGCAGTTTTCCTTCCATTTTAAGCTTATGGTGTAGAACATAATATCCAAGTCAAGTTGAAATATTATTCAACCATGGATTACCATGGGATTAGAACGAACAAGTGGGGTTGAACAGAACAATAATCAGCAGTCGTGTCAGACGCGGTGCTGGCTTCGACTCCAGCTAGCGTCTAATGAATATTAATGATATTATATTTGTAGAGGTCGGGGCATGGTGGTGGAGGTAGCGGTTTTTGAATTCCCATAAAAGGATTGTATTTATAAACAGCTCTCATTTCAGGGCTGCCTCTTAATGATGTTATTAAAATGCCGATTTGATAAATTAAAAAATATATTGTGTCTAAGGTATGATATTCGGGTGACGTTTACATTCTGACAGCTCCATTTGGGATGGTGCTCTCAGGCCGCCATGTTGAGAGTCGTTTATTAAACGACTCTCAACTTGGCTTTTGGCCTTTAGCCGCCAATACACTTGTAAGTTGTTTTCGTCAAATGTATGTACATAAGTGATTTATGATAATTAATTCGATTTGACAAATCAGTCGATAAGCTACTTACAAGAGAGTTTCAGCAAAATCGTAAGTTAATTACGTAAGGGACTTACGTGAGGAAAACTTACAGGTGTAAAGCCGGCCAAAACGGGCTTTGTGCTCTGTTTCAAGATTAAGCAGTTATAAGTCAGTCTATTGTCATTTTATCGACCTAGTGTGTGTTTAAAGTAATATATAAATGGCTGCGTTTGTGTGTATAGGTACTGGGTACAACGTAGGTACAATTTTTACTGTAAGATATTACTGCGCTGCAGATAATACATTACAATAACTCACCGTCGGAAAGCTTAAATATTTAATAATCCATTTTTCGAATATTTCAATCGCTATCTGCAGCTACAATGCTCTCAATCTTATCTCTGGTTCATTCGAACGCGCACGCTCCGCCACACGCTTGGCGTTATATTACTCGTATGTTTTATACATCTTTCAATTTGTTTATTCTTATAATATAACTGGTAATCTTTTAATTTTAACAATCGATCTTGGCAATCGATATATTCAGTGATCGTAAATTTTCTACATAATTCATTTGTATTGTATTTGTGTTCATTTTAATAGTTATAGTAGAGCTCCTTGTGAAATAGTTTGTACAGGGAAGTACTACCACCATACCAATTTCTACCGCCAAGCAGCAACAGCTGTGTTCAGGTTTGAAGGGTATGGGTGCCGGTGAACTTAAAAGCACATGAGACTTTTCAACTTTGTCTCTATGGTTGGCAACGCATCAGCAATGCCTTCAGTACTGTGGGTATGTGTAGGCCCCGGTAACCACTTACCATCAGATGGCATTAGATAGTTTGCCAACAAATTACATTTAAAAAATAATTGTATTAATTGGCTCCTATTTTTTTTTTCAAGTAATTAGTGTTGCTCTCTTCAACGAGCGTATACTATAATTATTATCTCCGACACCCAAGGTTTTTTTTTACATACAATATTATCCTAAACAGAGATAGAAAATTAATGAAGATGTTAAGCGCAAACTAATCTAAATATTGCGTATGTTTTCAATTTTCTTACCTGAATATTAAATAAATCATACATTATTGAAACAAGTCTGTTTTCCCGAACATACCTAAATTGAAATTACTTTAAGGACTTTCGTGAATTCATGATTAGGATTCCATGAAATTAGAAACCTACACATTACACTGTACCTACTTACATAATAAGTATTTAGATACCAATATGAAGGTAGATACACATGTAGGTACCTCTTTATATTTTGTACTATGCCTCACATAACGGAAAATTAAAAGAATACTGCAAAAATAAAATCGGAACGCATCAGCAGCATTACACAGTGTGATAACAATCTCATAAATTAGTCATTGGTCCCAACTCCAAGCACATTATTTTATGTTTCTACATTAAATATATAAATAAACTCTATCGTTCAAACCGTTCTCTATATTGTGTAGTCCTAGTCCTAACCTAAAGTAACATTTATGGTTCCAGATGAACTTTATCTATAAACTATTCTTCAACAAATGCTTGTCAAACTAAGACTCATACTATTTCCTCGATATCTATTCAACGGTTGTACAACAAAAGACTTCCTCTATTTCCATGTCACCTGTAGTTACAAGAAACTCTCACCACTCTCGTGTACCAAACAATAATGAGGTTCAGAAGGCTCACTCATTATAATGCCGCTACATAAAGAGTCTAGAGGCACATACAAACTTACTCGTAGATAGTTATCAGACAATGTTGTGGTGACTATCTACGACTAAGTTGGAACGTGTGCAAGTACTAGTCACCACCTGAGGTATAAGAGTGGCACGAGGGGGAGGGACGAGATAACAGGATTAGCACCTGTCGTTCCCATCGGTGACGAACATTCCAGCTCAGGACTGTAGGCTATTGGTTGAAAGAAGTTGATCTTCGGCACGTTCCTATTTTGTACATACAGTCAGCGCAGTCGGCACGGAAATGAGTAGGTCTCGTCCACCGCGGATATTGACTCGTCTGCAGCAAGGAGCGCCGGATGAGCTGGATCTGCTGCAACCGTGTGGAACTGAAGTTTCTCATTATTTGTAAAATAGAGGAGATGAGAGTACAATTGGAAATCGTATGTACCGCTGTTTTATGTGGAAATGGAAATCGTAGTTCTATGTGAATTTCAATCTGTGTTACTATCATGAATGTGTGTGTATTTTATGCATGTCTTGGTCGTGCTCATGGCCTATGATAATCCACTGCCGAACATAGGGTCTCCAGGATGGGAAGCAATGAAATCATGGGTGTTAATACCTGTTTTGTGGAAGATAATGTGAGAACTGTGTTGATATAACCAAACGCCCTTATCAGGAATGGTCACATTCAATTTGAAATAAAAGAAAGGTGAGTTGATACAAAAGCATTATTTCCAGCCATATATATTTATTTATTTATCTGGCACATCAACAACATACACACAAACATGGACGTTATAACACTATGGAAGTTGAGGACTAGTGTTTACACCAATTACAGACCGAATATCGAAGTTGTTGTTTGGAGTCTCAATAACGAGCCGTACAATAACAACACTTCAAACAGCAACAGACGTCAATTTGTGAGAATATCAGCTCTTCACAAAATTCAGTCCTCATTATAGATCGCAGGTTCATCGAGGTGAACTATTCATGATACAAGTGTAGACGGATCACATTGAAACGACTAAAATATTGTTACGGTTCCGTACCCAAAGGGTCCAAATGAATTGCCAACCTTGTCCGTTCGTCCGTCCATATGTCAGAAATATTTAGTTACTATGCCCAAAAACGCTATAATTTACAAGTGTCAAAACCTCAAATATTGCTTATATTCAGTGCTTAAACAAAAACTTTGTAAAATATACAGAACAATAAAGAAGTTGTGACTAGTCTAAGCAAAACTTTTTTGGTGAGATTCTTCTTGGTGCGGAACCCTCGATGCGCGTGTGCAACTCGAACGACGACACTTTACACTATGGTCTAAGCTTATCTCGTATAGCTCTTGCTGTAAACTTCCGAAGAGAAGAACGCCATAGCAGCCAATTAACAGATATCAGAAATAATTGCATGTAAGAGGAAGGATGCTCCCGAAAATAACGAGAGCTTAATAAAATCTCAGAAACTGTGTTTGCTTCAGCCTTATCTCGCTGAGGCTACGTTAACGTAATTAATAGGCCGGTTAATAAGTCACCCTGCTACAATATTAATTTTAATCTTCATTTCTACCTTAACATTTAATTATACGCCCAATGGTAGGGTCGCCATGAGGTTTGTCAGTTTGTCTTATGATAATTAAATAGAAATAAAATTATTACTAGAAGCAATATATTACATCATTTTTAAAAATTCTTCAAAGGGGAGCTCTTGGTATTATGGCATACATTTTCTGAGATAATATAGGTATCTCATCATTTAATATTTAAGCAGATAATGTATCCTAAACTTCGGCAAACCACACATCGTCTGAAGGTTATTAATATTCATAATTATTAACTTACCTAAAGATACATTTGCATATAGGTACTCGTACTTAGGTAAACATTCATCAGGATGCCAATGAAAATACGTACCTTTTGAACAGAAAACATGTCACAACATAATATTACAGATTAATATTATTTAATATGTTGACATGTTTACATTATTTATGTATACACTAACCCCCAGTTTATGAAAGCTTAATCATATCTCTTATTCAGTGAATTTGTCATCAAATTTCATGTCAACTGATGTGATTTCTCGACCAAAATATAAGAACCAGTCGCATCAACTGATCTGACTGAATAACTAATCAAAGATAGAGGCTTTAATAAACAATTTATTTGAGACCGACGGAAGCAATAAATTAAACCCATTGTGGTCTATTCCAAAATATCTAAATACCTAATCCTTATAATTCAATTTCATCGTATCAATTATTCGTTTTTACCAAAAGTTTTTAAAATTTTCCACAAGGTATTATTTCCATATTCCTAAAATTTTACCTTCAATTTTAGAGATATGGAATAAGATACCTTGTATGAAATGAAGTGTACATTCAACAATGTACGCTTCGTTTCGCAACATTGCACATCCCGGGAAATCAAAGCGATATGGTGCACGTATTTCCTAGCCAAGCGGCCGCTGGCTTACCGCGGCGGCGCGTTGCCGTAATACCAACTATGCGATGGAAAGGGATCATTGTAAGTCATTATTATTTGCTTTATTAATGTAGGAATTAATGCACAGGTATTTATTTTACGATGCTGATATATTACCGCTTTGAGCAGCGTTAATTTTAATTTTTTGGGCAACTGAAACTCGTTAGTTACGTGTTCTGTCTAAACGAAGTTTTGTCCAGATTACTAATAAAGGTTATTTGACCTGCTAATATTCTATTGCATACCAATTACCACCGTCCAGATTAAATCTAAGAAAAGAACTTGTAAAGGTCAGAGTCCAACTCTGCTCAATGTAAACAGCAAACAAGGAAAAATAGAACCTGATTATTAAAACCACTAGATTAAAAACAAAAAATGAAATCATATTTAATACAGTAAAGACCTTCGTAGGCTGTTTGTAGAATAGATTATTTGAATTTGAATTTTAAAAGCTTTTTATTACATTATGTAAATCTTATAATGAAAAGGGGGAAAAGTGTAAAAGCTAGCGGTCTGGGTCAGCTCTCATTGGGGTGTTACACTAAATATTAAAAGGTTTGCTGGATATTAATGTAGAAATGATAATGAAAACAGTTTCCATAGACCTTATCATCAAGCCGTAATGAAACGTGGCTTGCAGAAAGGTACAACCCGATTGCTTAAAGAATAAGCTTATGATTTCCTCCTTTTTCAAATTAGCTCGAGTTTAGTAAAAACTGTCCTTCTTGAAGTGCAATGAATGATTGTGAGGGAATAATGACATAATCACTATACTTGGTAGAAGAATCACTAGATCACAGTTGATTGTGATGAGTTCAAAAGAGAATGCTGTTCATACTTTTGTCTTGCGTAATATGTTTGTCATTTTTTACGATACCCACGGCAAGAGACCGGTTAGTTGATTTTTACTATACGACCATGCTATGTAACTATTGTCTAAGCTACATATATCTCATCATCATCTCCCTGCCCTTATCCCACACTAGTTAGTGTCGGCACAACATGTACTATTTCGTAAATCCACGTTGAGATAGAGAGGGTTTGGCTTATTATTTTATGACCGTCCGCCTGCCTGACATCAACCCTCTTTGGGAATACTCGTTGCGCTGTCGCGCGGGTGACCCAATGTGCTTGCTGATATTATGCACTGGGTCCCAAAATGATATGCTTGTCAATCTTATTGCCGACAACTAAGCAGACTATGTTCTTCTTGGTGGAGTATACTTGAAGTTTCTTGACCCACTCATTCAGTTTTGCTAGGGACTGCGATTCTGACACATCGTAAACTAATATAGCACCGTGAGCGTCTCTGTAAAAACTTGATGATAATGTTCTGTATCGCTACATGTATCCTTTAATAATAACTTTTAATGTAAACTGTGGATGTACAACCAAACACCTATGCCTGTCCCTGTTGCAACTACAAGCGTAACAAATTATGTTACAAGTACCACTTCCGGACACAATTATTTTAAAAAAGGTGTCAAATATAAACCCAGCATTAAGTATCCGAACTTATCTCACCAGCGAATAAGCCCGAGGATTATCTTAAGCCGACTTTTTCGTTGGGTAATGAGATCGCTATCAGTCGGTACTTTTGGCACCGACTTCTCCTTATTGCGCTTTTTGGCAAATGCGTTCCAAAAGATATCTCTTTCTAATGTGACCTGGCTTACTTGTGAGAGCCAACTGCAGAATAAATTCAGATCATAATATTGTGAAAACGCAATGCTAACTGGACTATTTGATGGTGAATAGTGAAAATATGTGATTAATCAAAGAAATAACTAGTTCTACTCCACCTACCTAGCTACTAGCATAATTTAGTAGATATATTTTGATTGCAAGTCATTGCCATATTATTATGTTTAATTGTTAAAAATTCTCTTCAAATCTAAAATATCTTTCTACTGGAGAAATAGATGCATTGTAACGTTAAGTGTATTTTATGCTACAATCTACACGAAAAATACTCTCTGGTGTTCTGTGTTCAACACATAAATATTCGGTCAGCCAGCTTCATAGGTAAAACATCGCTAACTATTTACAAATTCTGCCTGTATGTAAATGTGAAACCCTGTCAACACGTTTTTCAACCTTGTTTATTCAACTTTCAAATGGGCAGTGGTTCTGAAATTTTTTTACGATTTCTAGATGTTGTAGGAAGGTTGATGTAGAAGGTTACAAACGAATTCGTTTATTTAATTCATTGTCTCTAAAATCAAAATCTTTGCTCAATAAACAAAGATTTTGTGTACACAACAATAATTAAGTTTTTTGTATTCAAACAGAATCCTATGTCTGGGTTTTAAAACAAGGAACAGAATTACTGTATGTACATTTCGCTCACGTTCTGTCCCTTACATTAAGGGATCAGCGGAGTTCCAACCATTACGGCATTATGTCTAGTGGCCCTCTAGATCTTAAGCCATAATTATTAGGAAATGGTTCGAGACATTAAAGCAAAAAGTACAAACTTGAATGACTTACGTGTTTTGTGTAGGAGAAGGATTTTAAATGTCACTACCTATTGTCTGGCGTTATTAAAAGTGCAAAGAAAGAAATCTTTGGCAGATTAGTATTTTCGTATAAGTGTAGCTGAATTTTGGCATTCCTCCTCCATTAGTTTTAGGGAAACTAGAAATTCGACTGTGGGTAATTTAACATTGCTTAGTTATACAATCCGTGATAGTGACTGTAAGTAGGTAGTAAAGGAATTTTCATGGGTCATTCTGAAAACTAAATCCGTAAGTATAAGGACAAAACAGCAATTATCAAATTGAGAACCGCTGACATATTGCGGGTGTTGCCATCTAGTATATAAAAATTTGTTAATTTTAACATAAAAGTTTGCCAACGTTTCGTTAATATTTTTTGTCTTTTTTGGCGTTTTCGCGAACGGATGTCACATGCAACGACGTCTATGTTCTCGTTTTGTCAAAACATCGCAGAATGTATTATTTCAATTTATTTCGTTGGGTTGTTCCTAGGTGTTTATTTTTACCCGGTTATGATGTCGGAAGTTTTCACAATGTTTAGTTTTGTTTAAGCTTTTTAGATTATCAAACTGAATTTAACAAAGAATGAAATGAATTTACGTATACCTACCTAAATACAACATAGATACTGCAGGACTTTTAAAACCGATTATTTTACTAACAATAATGTGTCATACAGGTCATTTTTAGTTATAAATAAAACAAAATATTTCTCTTTTAAAATTAATATTGATGTAGCCTTGAATATAATGAAATCAATTCATAATGATCTATCAGTACAATAAGTCGAACTAATATAATAGATCCTTAAACCCAACCCCATCCAAGATCCCATTTCAGGAAATATATAACAACCTCTCAAAAACACAAATAATTTACCCAAACATTCTCGTATAGATAACAATAATTTAATTCAACAATACAACGGGACAAAAGGGCCGTTGAATTAGCCCGCAAATGTCCGGGACAAAAATGGCCGCTATGAAAAATGGCGAAGGCCCTACTATAAATAATTTCCGCGGCAAACGTTTTCATTCCGAGGAGTTTATATGGCATTAACATATTACTTGAGTGGAGTAATGAGGGCTTACTTTTCTAACTCGGTTTCTCCTATGGGTAGAGTGTTATTTATTTCAGTTTGTATGCTAATATGAACATGGAGGGAAATGTTGCTTTTCATGTTACGTTTCATTATGGGTGTTTAAACGAGCCTATTGCTAATAAAACTGTAATATGTATTTCAACATGCATTCTACAATACATCGAGTTTTTTTCTCTGCAAGCGTAAAGAAGTATCTGGTACGATGCCTATATAATTTAGGGAGATTTGAGATTTTCATGATGATATCACTGGTTATCACTTATCTTCTTTCAACTTGTAGCTACAATCAATTTTCCCAAAACAGTAATTTTTCACGACACATGCGAAATAAAGATGGGGTTGCACTTTTTCAGCCCGTCGATGGAGATCCAGCATCATAGCATAAACAGCCCATTACTGACCCATTGCTGGACACGCCTCTCTTATCAAAAATGAGAATGGTTTTAGCTTTAGTCCACCACGCTGGTCTGGTGCGGATTGGCGCACTACACACACAATCCAGAACTTATTGAAGCCTTCTCGGGCGTGTTGGTTTCCATATGTTTTTCTTTACCATTAACGCAAGTGATGATCAAATTTCTCAAATTCTGATACACACAGTCATCTAAAATTTCACGAGGTGCAGGCTAGGATTGAACTGAGACTCTCCTGCATGGAAGGCAAGCGTTCAACCGCTAGGCTATCACTGTTGCTTCACATTGAGTTCCAGACTGTACCTAAATTCTAGTAAACTATTATTCCATTTCACTGCCATCCATCCAAGACAATTTTCAACCCCAATATTCCAGTCCAACTTTACAATCCACAATCATGTAACTTTAATACAGTCCATCACAGTGCAATAACTTTATAACTATCAATTGTTTGCATGCGGTGCCGGCGAGGGCGAAACACCGAGCTTATTAATTTATGGAATAAATTAGCCGAGTCCAGGTGGTGCGATGATATTACAAGGAAGGAGAACAATTTATATGTTGACCCCGGTGACAACAGGATTACGGAGTTATTGCTCCACGGTGACGGGGGCGAGGAGTTATGGCTACACCTTCGTAGTTATGTGAGAGTGTTTCATTACATCGTTTTGTTGGACTGGTTATTTTAGATAATATTTATTCTTTTCAGTTTTCTCTACATCTCGTGTTGGCACGAGCTATACGAGAATAGCTCCTGCTGTGGGGAAAATATAAACCAGTAAAGCTGGTAGTGGGGCTGACTGCCCAGGGTGCGCCCGACATAGGTACTTAAGTATCGTCACTCGTAGAGTTTCTTTTAATGAGATAGAGATTTGACTGCTGTGTCATATAAGCTGTCAAATAATACGTTATAATTACGATCGTCTCTGCTTCTTGCGAGGAACAGCAGATATTTCGTAGACTCGTAATATTAACTCAATTTATTGGAAGTACTTACCAAAAATTTTTGGTCGTCGGTTATATTCTATTTTCTAGGCGAATCAAATCATAGCAATAGACAGCAAACTTAAACACATATAATTAAAGATAGACAAGTGTTAAGATATTCCAATGTGCAATTTATTGTAAGTAGGTGCCTATAGGTACCTACGTCATGAAAATTTTAATTCAGACCGATTAAAACTAATAGCGAATCTTTAACTGCAAAGAACCAGGACCTGGGCTCAACTGAAATAGTGCGATAAGAAGATCATAAAATTAAGTACCAAAATACTCGTCCCAGACTTATACCCGTTCATTTGTTTAGGTTTCAGTACCAACAATACCAGTTTTTGCCACCGAATCATCTATTATAATCCGCAAGGGTGGATTGACTTTGAATAAAATTTACTTACGTCCCCAATGAATATTTATATGAGACCGATATGAATTAATTTTGCAAATAACCTCTTATTCAAACAATGCGGTGTTAGAATTTAAAGTATTAGCTGAAAACGTAAGGGGTCTAATATGATAAAAATTACATCGTTATAAAGACATTTAATAAATAGTAGCAGTTGTATTTTAATCTTTGCATTATTAATACCTATATGACAATAAATAAAGCTTCAAGAGTTAAAGAAGTAGGTAAATTAAAAAATCAAAGAATCCGACTTCTTAAAAAGAGAACTAAATAAAAACTTAAAAGAAAAAAAACAAGCCCAGTAGACTAGAATTCTGTTAAGTAATATTGAATAACTACACCACTGAATTAGTTTCATGATCGATACACAAATAATATATTCTAATGTGGAACATAACGACTTCAATACAGTCGGGACCCATCACAGGGAAGATTTGATCCCGTCTAGATTTTTAATGGGTCTCGACTGTTCTAGACATCACAATTCAACAGAATTCTAGACTACTGGACTTGATTTTTCTTTTCAATTTTTATTTTAAAGTCGGGCTTTTTGATTTTTTTAATTCACTTTTTTTATTTTTCATTTTTTAGTGTTATAACACAGTAAATTTTGCAACATAACTTTATCACAGCCTTATTATAAGCATTAAAAATTTAAGTGAGAATGGTTGTTAAACATCTTTACATCGTTATAGATCCTAAATGGTCATTCGAAATGAAAAATGATAAGAGAAACCTAAAAGTGATTTTCAAATACCTATTCAATGATACCCCACTCAATATAGTTTGTCGAATTTCAGTTTTTTCTTTTTCATAACATGGCGTCTGTTTGTCGCCCTATTGAATTTAAATGACTGTCATGTATTTAGTGACACACTCAAGATTAAGACAAATCGATTGACGCAAGAATCGTCAAAATCGGCCCACGCGTTTGGTCTCTGAGTGCCACAAAGAACAAACATACATATATACATAGGGTGATCAACACATTACTCTCCCTTGCGTGTCAAAACAGTACGTTAGAATGCGTTCATATGACGTTTTAACGTGTGCTGATCGCGTTCGGGCAGCCTTTCGTCAAAAACTGCGCATGTGTCAACGCAGCGTAATGATATAACTACATAATGTAAACACGCCTACAATCACAAGCATTTATATTTTATCTAAAGTTTATCAAAACATAAATTAATCATGCTAGAATAATTAACTCTAAATCGTCTTTACAATATAATATTCTATCAAATCCAACATCCCATTTGTTAATAATTGCCACGCGACTTACTGACCTATTTTATAATAAACAAGAAAGGATCGATTGATATCAAAGTTAACCATAGATTAAATAAACAAGAATGATCTGACGACACTGAAAAATCAAAACCGGAAAATAGAATCGTTGCAGTAAAATGATACTGCGAATGATATTTCAAAATTGTTTCATGAATTATTATTTTACTTAAAAAAAAAAACAAAAAACAAACTTAAAAAAAAACTTTAAAGAATAGTAATATGATTTTAGAAAAACAATTAATTACTGATATAACGAATTTTAAAGTTCCGAAATATTCATCGACTTGCTATTGATTGTACTACTGCACTACTACAATTTAATATTATTTTAAGTTATCTATAAAGTAAACAAAGTACAAACTCCTAAAAGCGGAAAGAGTATCTACCTTGCTTCTACAATCTGAGCAGGAAACCATGTTCAAAGAATTCCCGGAGCGGGTAATTTGCACGTGGAAAACTTCAAACTGATAGCTAAGGTACTCGAAGCTAATGAGTTGCAACTTTGACAGATTGTACCTCGATACCGACAGCTTTTATTACAGAAAACAAAGTTTTAATTAAACATTTTGGGGGAGAATCCTTTGGGAGCAAAGAGCGAACCGAAAATATTTAGGTAATAAAACGCTTGACGAGGTTACAATTATAACTTTTCACTATGATTCCCTTTGCTACAGTGTAAACGAATCCATTTCATATTAATAAGCCATTATATAAATATCTAAATGGAAATGCCCAGATCGTTTTGAAATCGAATTTGACCCACAAAGCGAACGCGTTGTTTATTGCTAAACTACACGCTTGGATTGCAAATCTAGAGAACTGTTTTACAATGGAAATCAGTAATTAAAATCGTTAAGGGGTTTTACAAGACTATCTACGATGACTTAAAATATTTTGTAGTAAGTTAATTTAGTTTTTTTTTAGATCCATATTATTATTATTACTTGACCCTTGCTCAACACTTAATTTATTTTTATTTCATTGGTTTTCTATCTTGTTCCTTAATTCAATATCTTTTGTAGTATTATCCCCCACGAAACTTGTAAATACAAAATGATTTACGTGCTATAATTTTAGTTAAAATCTTAAAAAAAAATGTCCGCAGAAACTATAAAACTAGACTAGAGTCGATCATTTTTGAAACCAAAAAAATAATAGTAGGATGAAACCCATTGGAAAAGGAAGATAATATAACAAAAAAGAAAGGAAAAATAAATTACGGGCGATCTGAGGTCGGGAAGTGGATGGGGGTGAGTTTTAAGGGTAAAAAACGGTTTATCTCGATTTCCGGCAAAACTACAAGTCCTACGGAAAAAAGTTTAAGGGCAAAGTTGTAGGCAATAAAAAGATCTACAACTTTTGTATTTACACTTTTTTCAAATAACCTCAAAATTTACGTGAAAAACTCAAACAACCAAGTTTTTGGTTTTTTATTTTTTTTCTAAAACAAAAAATGTTTGTTTTTCACGATATTTGGTGAAAACTTACCTTTTTATGTCCCAAACACACTGTAATATTTAGCCTATTTATCAATAGAAAATTCTCACATCAAAATATCAGTTTTTTTTAAAAAGTTGGTGGGCTTTTTGTTCGTTGAAATCTCTACTTTCTGGTGGTGTAAAAAATATATAGGTACATTACTATGGTAAATGTTCTCAGAAAATGCAAAGAAACGAAAAAAACTAGAACCCGAATTTATTTTTTTGTCATTACGTACACTTTTGAGCTACCTATTTATTAAAATTTACAATTTGATTACTCGAAAAACGTAAAATTCCATGTTAAATTGATAAACCAAAAAATTACACATGCATAAAACATAAAGATTGCAAAAAAACATGCGAAAATAGTTGTTCTAAATATTCAAGACTAGCTGTGTCCTCACGGCTCCGCCCGCGTAAAAAGTTTTATTCCAGTAATGAATATAGCCTATGTTATAGCGGGTTCACACGGTTCGATTTTAGTTGATCAACAAAAGTTGAAACGTTTTGTTCCTTCATATTAATTCAATTTGATTCAAAAGTCTGTACACACGGTTCAAATCGCATGCGATTTGGCAGTTGATCAACTAGAATCGAATCGTGTGAACCTGGTATTACTCGGTAATAATGTAGCTTTCTAACGGCAAAATAATTTTTGAAATCGCTCCAGTAGTTTTTAAGTTTATTCGTTACATACAAAAATACAAATATTTCCTCTTTATAATATTAGAATAGATAGGATTGAAAGAGGTTTTCATCTAAAAATTGTGACTGCTGCAATTTTATTCAGTAAAAACGTTTGATTTATTACGATGATTTATTACATTCAAATTTCATTTATGTCATAGAAAATCTCATAATGTATATCTATACATATAACAAAACTGTAGAAGAGTTAAATTCTGTGCATTGAATAAAAACTAAAAAAAATACCCTTAGGGGTCTTCATACAAGTAACAAAAGCAAAAAAAAAACATTTTGAAATGTTTGTCTGTTTGTTGTCCGGCTTTAACACAAAAACTACTAGACGGATTTTTATGAAACATTTACCATAGTAATGTATATATTTTTTTACACCATCAGAAAGTAGAGATTTCAACGAACAAAAAGCCCACCGACTTTTTTAAAAAAACTGATATTTTGACGTGAGAATTTTCTATTGAAAAATAGGCTGCTTTTTCGATACTAAGTCAAAATTAGGTGAAAAAATAAATATTCTAAATCAAAAAAATTACAGTGCATTTGGGACATAAAAAGGTAAGTTTTCACCTAATTTCGTAAAAAAAAAACATTTTTTTGTAAAAGATAAAAATAAAAAGTCAAAAACTTGGTTATTTGAGTTTTTCACATAAATCTTGAGGTTGTGTGAAAAAAGTGTAAATACAAAAGTTGTAGATCTTTTTATTACCTACAACTTTGCCATTTAACTTTTTTCCACAGGACTTGTAGTTTTGCCGGAAATCGAGATAAACCGTTTTTTACCCTTAAAAGTCACCCCCATCCACTTCCCGACCTCAGATCGCCCGTAATTTATTTTTCCTTTCTTTTTTGTTATATTATCTTCCTTTTCCAATAGGTTTCATCCTACTATTTTTTTTTCACTTTTTACCATTAGGTATCAAAGGCTTCAGCACTGGTCTAAACACCACTTGAGACAATTTGTCTTTTCAAAATTATGCATTTTTCCATTTTCATTTTATGATCTTGCATCTTAATTATTCGATTCGGTATACTACGCTCGTTATCAGTGCTAATCTACAGTGCCCACCCAACCTTTATTTTAACATCCCACATAGATTCTTCCGCAACGTTTGCCAGGCCTTTATTAAGGCACCTCTGTTACGATAAAATCTTATCGTACCTAAATTGTAGTACCTCTGAGTCCATTGTATGTTAGACCCTAACTAGACTAGAAACGATTTAGTTTAATTTGTACTATAGATTCACCTTCTATCTACATCTTTGTTTACATTTTTCCTCACAAAGTAGGTAAAACTTCACATAATGGTGTTGATAGTAGGGCTAGAGTTAGCTGTAATGGCAAAAAAACATAGTTACGGTTAATTTCGAAACTCATAAACACATACACACAGATAATTATTTTGCATAGTATCTATTCATGGGTTTTATACATCTGTTCATATTTTTATTCCATCTCCAAATGAAAAAGCAAACTCTCTAATAAACCTTTACGTCCCTTGTATTTTACGAGAAATCAAGTTGGACTAGAATAGTACTAACTTCATTGTGTTCTTTTTTCTTTAAAACTTTCGTTATAAAGGAATATTTTGTGGCCGCTGTGCTACCAAGATTAAAACTATAATTCAATATTTATTTCACTAGTTTCCAATTTATTGGCGATTGTTCGATAAGCCATCGAATATTTATGAAAATCCCGAATTAAAGTTATTTCGCACAGATACAGAAATATGGTGTATTTACGAACTCAAAGTTATAATTGAATATTTAAATCATTTTAAATGAAAATTATTTTGAAGACGATTTAAATACATAGTATACTCTGATTAAATAAAATTCCAAAATTAAGACTAGGCCTTACTTATGTAAGTCTATGTCCCAATAAGCCAAGATCATATTAATTGGCCATGGTCACTGTAGCTAATTTTCTTCAAGTTTAGGGCTTCATAAACTTCAATTTTACTTCAGATTATAACCAGAAGATTTCCATTAAAATTCAAAGTTACAGTTAATGTATGTAAAGCACATCACTCAATCCGTCTACACCCGAAATTCTTCCAGATTGTTCAAGTCCTATTCAAATTAGTACTACAGTATTCCCTCTCCCTTCCTTTTACAAAGATGTTTAATGAATAATTCCGACCCTAAGTATTTACAGGCCGAATCTAGTTTAACTACACGTCTAACTATTCGAGGGAATTTTCAAACTTTGATGTTTACTGGCGAAATTCCCGTAGAACAAGTTTAGTCATAATTATGGGTAGCCGACATTGAGGTTCATAATTACATAATTGACTCGCTGACCTCACATTTGCAAAGATACTAGATAATCTCGGAGAGGGAGTTAATCATGTGGAGGAACGTGAAACTTGGGAAGTTAAGAAATATTAGACGGAGATTTCCAAGATGATGTTATGGGTAGTAGTTAAATGCATTGCTTATGAAAGTATTACAGACTTGGCGTGTAGATAGACTAACTTGCGATATATAAACATTAGAAAATGTAAAAAAATATGCTAAGTACATTATTATAGCCACAAGAATATTTAAGTTTAGCGGATTTATATCTGAATACAGCCCAATTTCTGATTCAAATGTAAAACATTTTAAGACAGCCGATGAAAACCAACACCTCAGCGTTAATAATAAACTTATTGAAATGGAAGATACAAACAAAATTGTTAATTGTTCTATAGACATAGATATCATCAATTTGAGTCCACAGATTGTTTTAATCAAATATTATACCTTGGTATCTATCATTATGACAGCTGTAAAGTTTATGTTTCAAACTAATCTTGGACCACAAAGGGTTGAGAAATTAGAAGTGTCATTTGGGAGGTTGAACCCTTTGGGGATGTATTAGCATTCCCATTGATGAGATTTAGTCTAGATGGCAGATTAGCAGTGAATGGCTAATGTATGTGTTACTTAGTGATAGTCTATAATGTTATATTACATGATACAGTTATACATCATGGAACTAAAGGTAAATCGTTAGCAGGTATAATAGTAGATTTTAAAAGAAGGTTTTGTAATTCGGCTACATTTTATTAAAGACATTTTATTTTATGCTGCGTCCAAACCTGACGAACGCGCCTCGAATGCGCCGCTCGCGAGACGCTAGCGGGCCGCTCGCAAACTGCGCGCGTGCATTTCATGTTCGTACGAAGCTCCCGCGCCGTCCGCGCGCCGCTTGCGTGCAAGCTACGCGCCGTACTCGAGCGGCGCAGGTGGTGCGCGCGTGCCGCTCGTGGAGCCTGCCACCACCGTCTTCTGTTTTTCCTTTTAGTTTTTGTCAGTAATAAAATAGCCGATGCTGCACCAATTATGCTAACAGCAGTCGTATGGTCCGACATCTTCGGAAGCAAATTCACAACTGAGGCTCATAGTTCAAACGCGAAAGAAGCTATGTGCGCACGAGAGGCGCGCGAGTCGCCCGCGCGCTTTACGCGCGCCCAGCTCGAGCCTTGCCGGAGTTGCACTAGAGCGGCGCACCAAACGTACGCTGTAACTGCACGCGAGCATCAAGCGTGCAGTTCGCAAGCGGCGCATTCGCGGCGCATTCGTCAGGTCTGGACGCACCATTAGAATTAGGCTTTGGTGTAGTAGGCATGATAAAAATTTGTTCTAAATGTAAAGAGAATCTAATTTTATTTTTCAATTTATTTGTGACCTTATTGTCTATTTATTTCAAATATATCTCAAACAATTCGGTCTCATCATAATCAAAGTATTTTAATAACAGTATTGTAACTACAATGTGATAATGATTTTGGAGTTACAAATATTACTAGCTTTTCCTTTTAATGTCCAGTATAAACCAAGTTAATAAAATTATTCTAACAGATTAATTCTGAAAAGTAATTTAATATTATGACGACCATAAAAAGCGGATGTGTGATGGCCATAATTTTATCTTTCAACAGGCTCAGTTTTAGATTGTAAACATCTGAGATAGTAACCAAACAATGTATAACAGTAAACTTAAAGCTAGCAGAATGACTATACACATTGCTTTCCTTGAAGATCCTAAAGTGTTTGTTCCTGTTATTAGCGAACAATATAGATTTTGCGTCAGGCAGTCTAATGTATCCTATTTCCTTTAATCGAGTTTTATCATAAAGCGTAAAAGAACTATCCCATGACTTTGAATTATGAACCAAGAAAAGTATTATGATTCTATAAATTAAATAAATCTTATCCAGATTACTACTATCTACGCTGGGACCCTTTCAAAGGTAAACAACAACTATCAGGAACACGGTTGTTTTAAGTCGGAAACATAAATCCCGTGGAGGGACCTTTGTGAGTACCTCCGGCTTTTTTATCGGTACCCCGATGCCCATTTGTAGTTTTTATGTACACAGTTAACATATTTTACAAATACTTGACTTCGTACATTTACATCCTAGCGTACATACACGCACCAGCGACACTTGTTTAGACGGTCTTCTCAGAGGCTGCCGTGAAGAATTCCCCTTAGTTTTCCGTTGGATCCCGTGTAAACGGACGTTGCGTATGTGTTTGTGTGTTAGGCGAAGAATATCGGATATCAAATATTTGTGTGGCATGTAATCTATCTCGTTTTTCTTTTGTAGTTTTATACAGCCGTGTATGTAGAACGTTCGGTTGTAATAGCAGCCTTACTGATTAAGCCTCCTTTTGATATTTCGTTTGGGTTTGGGTGTATTATTTATTTATTTATATACTCTTTATTGTACACCATGTTAACATAACACGAAAAACTATTTAAATACAAAAATGCACAATGGGCGGTATGTAAATATTGATGATATAAGATTGTGAATCTTGTATTATATTTCGCATTTACTTCATATTTTATTTTTAGGTTAGTTGTTTAATTACATCTAGCCTCATAGGTGAATGGTGTGAATTTATTTAAGAATTAGTTCTAGCATTTTTTTAAAACCTTGTTTGCTAATTGTGTTTAGAGTAATTCTTCTTTATATTTTGACTTTCAAAAATCTTTTCTAATGACCCAGGAAAGAAATAAATTAACAATATCAAACTACTATTTAAAACTTTCGAAAAGAAAAAAGTTAACTACGTTATCTATTTTCGTTCTTCAACAGGCAAAAAAATAAAAGTACAATTAAGAACAGATAAAAAAGAACTTATCACCCAAGTTGACAGCGGTACGGAAAGTTGTGTACTAGCAACAAAAAATAAAATAAGGAATTTTATCAAGTTTTGTAAACAAAAATACGAAATGATTGGCGTCCAGTGATCCACTGCCCTTGGAGATCAAGAATTCTATGAGTGAAAAACATTGCGTGAAAGAATAATCATTTACCTAGTAGGTACAACAACTCCTGTTAATTAAAAAAAATGTTTAGTTGTGAGCTTTGCATAATATTCATATGAATTAACTAAGTAGGTATGTTGATGATTAAATTTAAAAATTATTTAAAATGAACAGATAGTACATTTTTAATGCGAAGTTGGACGTAGTAAGCAGTTTACTTTGGAAAGCCGATGAAGACAATATAGAAAATAACAACACACACGCCTCATGCATTTTTTCAAAGATTTTTTTATTATTCCCTTCATCTCTTAGAGAGAGCTAGGACGAGCTCATGCTTCGACCCCCTATTGCTCACATACCTTTTTTTACGTGGTAAATCATGGATACCTTTCAGCCTGGTGAAGGCGGAGGTTTTGTTGGACTGTTACCAACTAAAACTACCACGGTGTTCTTCCGAGGACCTATGACCGGGTCGCGGGATTCGCTAGTGCATTCACTGCAACCCCGATTTTGCCATACGCAGTTTTTTTCACGTAAAAATATCTTCACACAACAGCTGTTTCTTTATGAACCATAAGAACAGCACAAAGTCATTAACATCCTTATAAACATCAAGCACTTACTGCGTGTTTACTTCATCTTCTACGTGCCGCTATACTTATTTACAGCGGTATACAAATTTACTGTTTTGGCGCAAACAAGGCCGGCACGTGACATCTCACTTAATTTTCATTTGCATCCCTATTTTTGCCGACCCATATTTTAGCAGTAAAATGTTTATATAATTATTCTGAAAAATATTATTTTGTTTGCGAGTTTAAGTTAAAATTAATTCTACTCTGTTTGCTTATCCCTTACCACAATACACGCTGTATAATATTTTTGTTTGTGGTTAAGGATATGCCAGCTGCTTTCTCGTGGTTTTTAAGAGAGAAAGCTTATTAAACATGTAGTTTCGGTCGTTTGCAGTAGCAGACACCCTAAATACGTCATCATTTTGCGATCAACTATCCGCCTGCCAATTGGTGACCGGGGAAATATCCTCAAGCGACTGCTTTTTGGCAGTATATCGTGAAGGGCCTTGTTCAGTCTGATATTTGAATAATGTGACTCCCTGGATTTCGGCTACAATACATAACATCACGCCTGTATTCCCCGAAGGGTTGGGCAGAGGTGTATAGTAACACCCTCATTTCGCCGTTATGTTTAAATCCCATGTAATAGGGGGCGAGCCTATTGCCATTAACCGGGCACAAATCCAATTTCCGGGCTGCTACTGAGACTGCCACACGGAAAAACCCTATAACACTTTGCTCGACTTGGGAATCGAACCCAGGACCTCATGATTAGCACTCGCGCATGCCACCACTAGACGAATGAGGCAGTTTCGGCTATAAATCCCTAATTTTGATCTTCTTTTGTTAGTCTTCAAAGAGAAATCCAGTAAACTGTCAGTCAGCTTTTTATCTTTAAGACAAAGATAACAAAATCACTATTAAGTATGTTTTGGAATAGGGTATGAAAATCGTTGCCAAACTAGATCGTGCCAAAACTCGTGAGGAGTGTAATGTGTTGCTTGGCAGAACACGCCAGGTACTAAAACTTGCAAGGTGGAAGAACTGCTCTGGAATACGTATTATGTTTGTATTGTTAGCAAATTAGTGATTAATTAATGTAATTAGTAATTAATGGTTTTTATTAAGTACTTTAAATATCATGTTGCCTATTTATCAATGATAATTTTCTATATTTATCATAAAGGCTGATTTACATCGATCTAGTTACTGAATTGACAATAAACGAATATTCTATTCAAATCCAGCGCTACTGTGCTGAATTGATACGTGTTTACATTAGTCCAATGCTAATCCAACTACTGGATCATTTAAGGGTTTCTTTTTTATTAAATTGATAACTGCAGCTGCATCAAACTGCTGTCAGGAAATTTATTTACGACTAAAAGGTTTTTCGTTGGAGGCTGCTCATTATTATAATTTATAAGACGCAGCTGTCCGTACCTCAGAATTATTTAGCTTGTTAGTGAGAGGCCATTGTAAGTCCCGCCTTAACCCGCTAAAACTTACTACAAAAAAAGTTTCAAAAAAAAAAACCAAAAATATTTCCTTAAATTCCTTTTTTCCCAAATTCTATGACAAATCGTTCACAGTCCAAGCTGTACGCTTGTGGAATGCGTTGCCAATGTCAGTAAGACAAGCTCAGTCACTGGATTCTTTTAAAAAAATAGTTAAAGATCATTTCTTCTCTCAACACGTTTCTAATTCCTCATAAATTAGTACCTCATCATCAATCTACCTTGTTTTCCCTATCATATAAATATATATCATATATATATATATTACAATATTTATAAATGTATATATATATATACCTATATGTAAGTATTATGTCTATGTATGGTGTGTAGTATATATTTTGCAGCAGTACATCATGGACTACCCCCTCTATCTTATTCATTGACTTCCTGTTCATCCAAAGGTTGTCTGGTAGATATCGCTATCAGCGATAAGACCGCCATTGTACCCTTTAATGTTTGTTATTGTATAAGAGCTGTGTTACAATTTTGGTGTACAATAAAGTATATTCTATTCTATTCTATTCTACTTAATGGTACGTACATAGACGATAGGTAGAATCTAATTAGCTATAGGGGGTCATCGTGAACATTCCTCCCGCCGTCGCCGGGAGGTGACTGCAGGGAGTACGACGAGTCTGCGGGGAGCACGATGATGCTGCGGGGAACACGACTACTCTGGCGGGTGCAAGAGGTCTCTGGCGGGAGCACGACGACTCTAGCGGGAGCACGATGACTCTGCGGGAAGGACGACAACTCTGGCTGTACTTGGTCAATAAAATGATCATTAAAGGCCGTGCAATATCGAGGGGATTCGTTAATACTTTAAGGAATAAATGTATCATATTTATTTTTGGTAACGGATACTGTTCGACGACCAGCTGTTTGTTTACGCTTACAGAATAATCAACGCACAACCTTAAGGAACCGTCGCGCTTCAATATAGGCACAATTGGTGAGGCGTAATCAGAAAATTGAACTGGTCTAATGACACCAATACTTACCAAACGATCGAGTTCACCGTTTATTTTATCTCTAAGTGCGAATGCTACAGGCCGAGCTTTGAAAAAAACTGGTTTCGCGTTTTCTTTTAATTGTAACTTTACCTTATACTTTGTAAATTCACCCAACTCATCTGAGAAAACCGACGGATATTGTAATTTTAATTGTTCAGCAATTTTATTAGATTGACAATAATTTATTTGCAACATTTGTAAGCCAAACAAACTAATAAAATCTCTGCCTAATATTGGTGGTCCACCATCGCGTATTACTCTCACATTAACTACCTGCGTCTTGTCCAGGTATGTTAAAGGCAATTGCACTGTTCCTAAACAACGTATAAGACCACCGGTATATGTAAATAATTGATCCGTTGTTGGTAAGATTGGCAACAATTTAAAATATTTGTTGTACACTTTCTCAGAAATCGCTGTAACTGCCGATCCTGTATCTACTTCGAACTTTAGCTTAATACTTAGTATAGAAACTACTAGAGTCATAGGTTCACCCCGGAAAGAACATATTTTTTTTGTCTTACCGTCATCGTCACTCTCGCCCGACCCGCCTGTTCCTACGAAATTTATCTTTTTACACATTCGGCGTAGATGACCCTTAACGTTACATTTTTTGCACGTATAACTAGCAAACCGACACTGTGACGTTAAATGATTTCTAAAGCCGCACACTGAACACCTTTCCTTGTTAAGGCTGGCCTCTTTTGTGGTGGCTTCAATCTTGTACAGCGGCTCACTCGACGGCGGCGCCTGTGCCGACGCCGTCGATGATGCTGCGGCTCCCTTGCGTGCACTGCGCACGTTTTCCGCCAACTCCACTGCTTTGGCCAGTGTTAACTCTTCAAGGTCACGTGCGAAAAGCTTGTCTTTCTCCGGTCCCGGCAACAAACCCATAACAAAACGATCACGCAGCGCCTCTTCTACATTCAAAAATCCGCAATGAGTAGTAAGCCCACGAAGCCGCGCAGCCCACTGCGAAAAGGTTTCTTCCAGACTTTGGTTAGCAGCATAGAAATTATACCGCTCACCAAATCCACATTTTTTGGGTGTAAAATGATTGTCGAGAAGTGTGAGAATGTCTTCGTATGGCACTTGCGTTAGTTCTTTTGGTAACGCTAAATCGGCCGCCAGTTGATAAGTGCTGTCGGTGAGTGTGCTCAGCAAAATTGCCCGTCTTTTCACGCCCTGTGGATCTTTGATATTGTCAACGTCGTTCGCAATGTACCATTGCAAAATTCTTTGCTTGAAGTTTTGCCAAGTATGAATATTATGGTCAAAACTTGACAAAATCCCAAAGTGAGCCATTTTTTTTTTTAGTCGCAGGTTCTCGTCGCCACTGATAAATATGCGAACATATAATTAATTGTTACAATATAATCCCGAATTAAAAGACAGATAGCTGGTAGCAGACTGACGTTTATTGACAAGCCTCATTTCCTTTTAATCTTTATAACCAGTCTAACTAATTACAGAAAACCATAAAACCTTCTTTAAATTAATATAAACTATATAACAGTATATGAATGAATTCAATAATCATGGGCTAAATTTCGTTTAATTCCTATTTATGACTTTCCATGTTGCTCTGCTTATACTGTTTGATGATCGAATAAAGTGATCATTTTGTGATCTTTACGTAAGGATAATTACTACTTGGAATGATTTTGAGAATTTCTTAAAGTTATCTTTATTTTATGCATTACGCTTTATTCTGTACTTCCACAATAACTCTCTCTTTTACTGCTTATCCGATTGCCTCGACTTATCCATTTTGATTTTTTGTTAGTAGATATTCGTATCTTAATTATGGGGAAACACAAATCGTATAATAATTTAAATAAGTCATAAAATAAATTGAACGGGGGAACTTTCTCCATATAGACCTCGGTGAAGCTGATAGCTTTAAGATAATTTTAAAATTTGTTCACGTTTTCTTTTGAATAATCTCTTCTAGTGGCATACCAGCTATCTAATATTTCGCGGCGATTGTTACAGAAAGACAGGCCCGTCACTTCCTGTGCTCGCTCTTATAATATTGAGTGGGCAGCCGAGTGATGCGATATCCTTACTGCACTAGTGTTACAGCCGAGTAGGGCGATAACTTTATTGCATAAGTATGTTAGGCGAGTAGAACGATATCATTGTTTATACAATATGTAAAAAAACCCTGTCCGATCCGAAAGGGGCGCAAGGTACCGCAATAACATACCTATCTAAAAATAAATAAATAAACATTTTTAATGAATATAAAAATGTTACATAAATGTTAAATGTTTTTCTTGTAACTGGCTTAACATCCGCACGTCATGTAGGTGATCACTGAAAATCAGCGCTGTGTTTGTGGGCCACGCCATAGCACAGCATTATGCTAAGTGGTCACCTTTCTGTCGCAGTAGACTTTTTTTTTTTTTACCATAGGTAATGATTTACGTCTCTGTGACAAATAAATATTTTTCTTTCTTTCTTTTTTTACTGTTATTTAAAATGAACGTTTTGAGTACGTGCCCAAATTATCCCAATTTCCTTAAAACACACGTTTAAAGGCACCGTCGCCGAGTAGGTGTTGTCAAATTTTGAGAATTTGCTAAATTTTATGGAAGTTGGGGTAATTTGGTAGTACCCAAATTACCCCAACTTCCATAAAATTTGCATTTAAATAGCAATAACATTTTTATATTCATTAATAATGTGTTTTTTTCATTTATATGGACTTTTTAAAAAAATATTATTGTATAATGAATTAAACAATAAGAGTAATAAAGTAAAAACACATAGACATAATTAAAATAAGACATTTAACCTAATAATAGTAAATGCAAGTAACAACTTTAACATATTACATTAATCGGTTACAGCATATAATTATGTACCTACTCCAAGTCAACGATCACCAACGAACATTCGTTATTTGTCAATTTTGACCAAACTTTGTTGATAACAATTTCGGCTTCATTAAAACGTAAGCTGAAACGAACTCTGACCCTTGGCATACGTTGGTGAGCTTTCCTCTACTTAAAAATACCAACTACTGCATAAACACTAAACTTAAGCAATAACGATCAATATTAATCTACATTTCTGTATAAAAGTCCTACTATTAATTCAATAACCTTTTTATTGAACTTTTGCCGAACAAAGTAAACCAGTGCTGTCCAACGATGTGCGAAATATTCTATTTTTAAATCGAGTTGTTAAATTTGATGTCGGTACGAGCGAGCGTATATATTAAAATCAATCGAAATACTCTGCCGTGGCTTGCGGTTTTATTCTGGGAAATGTTATTCACAATGTTTACTTCTGAATAGTTAAAAGGATTTTTTGAAGCTTTAAGCTCCTTTTAATTTAAAGTTTTTTTTAATAACAATATTTACCTATCGGTTCTTTTCTAATACATCAATAACGATAATTATTATGTTTTGTTTATTCAAGAAAACTTGAAACAGAAGGCTGCTCCTGCAAGAACAGGTTGTTTTCTTTCATTTGAATTTCTATACAGCGTTTTGCATTGAATTGCGACTGGATAATGACAGATACCATTCTAACGTAGAAAAAATAATCATAAAGAAAAGAAAATAAACTAAACTAGCGGACCCGGCAGACGTCGCCTGCCCGGAAAAGCATACCGACAGCAGCGCCACCTACCGGGTCCAATTGTCTTTTCAAACCCATTGAAATATACACACAAAATTTCATCCAAATCGGTCCAGCCATTTAGGAGGAGTTAGGTGACAAACATACGTACAGAAAAATTATATATATTAAGATAGTTTGACTCTTATGTTTCAACGCCACATTGTTTCCTAAACATAGAAGTTACTTATATTAACAACTATCGATATCACTAGTTTATGAATAGTTAAGATAATTTGGATTCAGTCCTTTGATACAATCAATGATGCTAATAAACTAACCCCTTTCCATTCACCTATTCTGATATCTATAGGGACGAAAATAAAGCCGAGTTAGGACTAGTTGTTAAACAGTCTCATTCAATTAATGTTTCACTAATTAATGAACACAAATAGCTTACTTTTGAGTTGTATTTACTGTAGCAATTATACTTACTTTAGTGGTAAATGAATGTGAGAGTTGTTTAAACTGTTGACTAAAAATAGTAACATCATCTGTGTTCTTAGGAATTATGTTATGTATTGAGTCGTGGCGGCATCTATCACGCCACATGAGAATTACGCAGCAAGACGATAGTCTAGCAAACTACAGCGACAACAATGACAGCTGTCAAATGAAACGTCACAAATCCTGCATCGCGATATCAAGATGTGACACGTAGATAGCATAATTATACCTAGTCTGGCCATAAATACTGTTACAATTAAAAATAAGAAAGATTTGAATTTGAATTTGGAATCTGTCATTTTTATACGATTGTTCATTGAGTTTTCTAATTTTGGCGCCAATACATTGTACAATATTTTGCGATATTAAAATGGAGTGGGGTGATAAAGAGAACCGAATCGCTGCGATTGCATTACACAAAGTTGGTATGGAGCCAAATGCAATTTTTAAAACTCTCCATACGCTTGGTATTAGTCATATGTTTGTGTACCGGGCTATTAATAGGTACAATGAGACCTCCTCTGTTTGTGATAGTAAAAGATCTGGCCGTCCACGTAGTGTTGGTACGAAAAAGGTGGTCAAAGCAGTAAGGGAAAGATTTCGATGAAATCCTGTCCGAAAGCAAAAGATTTTATCTCGGGAGATGAAGATAGCACACAGAGCCATTTCGCGCATTTTAAAAGATGACTTGGGACTTGCAGCCTATAAAAGACGCACTGGTCATTTTTTAACTGATAATTTAAAAAAGAATAGGGTGGTAAAATCGAATCAACTACTGAAGCGGTACGCAAAGGAAGGTCACAGAAAAATTTTGTTTACGGATGAAAAAATCTTTACAATTGAGCAACATTTTAACAAACAAAATGACCGTATTTATGCTCAAAGCTCTAAGGAAGCTTCCCAATTAGTCGACAGAGTGCAACGTGGGCATTATCCGACTTCAGTGATGGATTGGTGGGGTGTTAGCTATGAAGGAGTGACTGAGCCATATTTTTGTGAAAAAGGTATCAAAACATCGGCACAAGTGTATCAAGATACCATTCTTGAGAAGGTAGTTAAGCCCCTTAACAACACCATGTTCAATAACCAAGTATGGTCCTTCCAACAAAACTCGGCGCCGTGTCATAAAGCTCGGTCCACGCAGTCTTGGTTGGAAGTGAACGTTTCGGACTTCATCAGAGCTGAAGACTGGCCGTCGTCTAGTCCCGATCTTAATCCGCTGGATTATGATTTATGGTCAGTTTTAGAGGGTACGGCTTGCTCTAAACGCCATGATAATTTGGAGTCCCTAAAACAATCCATACGATTGGCAGTGAAGAATTTTCCCATGGAAAGAGTGCGTGCTTCTATTGATAACTGGCCTCAACGTTTAAAAGACTGTATTGCAGCCAAAGGAGACCACTTCGAATAAGCTTTTTATATTTTAAATTGTTTTATATTTATGTATTAAACTAACACTATAAAAGTAATAAATATTATTTGCAATAATTTTTTTTTTTTTCTTCGTTACAATATTTATGGCAAGACTAGGTATACAAGTTCCCAACATCATCCGTTGGGCAGTGGCCCGCCAGGCACAAGACCCGCCTGGTAGGAGGATTCTCCCTTTTCGTTGGAGTAACACCATACCTCGTTCCTCCACAGAGTCAATAAGCACGAGCCAGGACATCAGAACATTATAATGCTGCCGTAAATCCTCTACCGTGAGCTTCTCAGACAAGAACTAGCCACCCCATCCTTTCATCAAACCCTGTACCCTCAGCAGATGATTCTTAGCGCCACTGCGACAAATTTATAGTCAATAACATGAATCGTAATAATTCGATTATCTTCTGTGTCCCTAGTGTGAGTTTTTTTCGTAAACTACTGTAGTTCTTATTCTTATAGTGTGGTTAGTGACTAACCTGGTGTCAGAGTTTATGCCGCACATGGGCCTCTGACTTGGCTTCACATGCCGTCAAGAAATATCTCTCAAGCATGCCGGTTTCCTCACGATGTTTCTTCACCGTTTTTAAGCAAATGTATTATTGAATTACACAATACGCACGTGAATCCGAAAAGTCAGAGGTGCGTGCCTTGGGTTCGAACTCGAGACCTATGACTTGGCAGTCCGACGGTCACACCTCTAGGCTATCACTGCTGTTTTAGCAGCACTTATAGCCAACTAATAACGTGACTAACTGATCATTCGGTTACTCAGACACTATAGTAAAAATAAGTAAGTAGGTACTTGTAACAGCTACCTACTCATGGCAGTTGTAATAAAAGCAACCGAACTTTTAACACATTCTTAGTACGTCGAGAGTTAGAAAAAACTTGGTAAACTAACTACGTCTATAAAGTTGGTCAAACCGTCGGATTGTCTTAAGCATCTAATATGAATGAGCCGCGGTTGTGCATTGTAACTTTATGAACAACTAAATTATGATGTGAAATTAAATATTCTAGTAGCAACAACGTGTTGTATGTAATAGTAATAGTAGTACTAGGTACGAGGACCGTTTCTATGTTTTATTACTACGAGTATGAGTTAGCAACCAAGAGTTTCTTTAACATTACGCAATTACATAAATAATTCTAGTTCAGGAAGTACTGCATTGCTCCTGCCAAGTCGAGCTCACCGGACCGGGAAGACGCTATTGTATCTTCACGAAGCGGTTCGGCGCATTTTAGAACCATCGTAATATTTTTTTCATCGTTTACGTGTTAATGTTTTTATGTGAGTGAGAGGAGATAATATTATGAAAATATGTCGAGAAAATTGGTGAAGCACTGTTGAAATAACAACTGGGGTTGCCAACCTGTCATTAACTTTGTACCTTCTATATTATGTTAAATATAATTTCAAGTGGTGCTTGCCCTAATTGCTGTTAATCCGCCAGGGATCACAACCGTAATAATTACGTATGTAAATCACTTCACTGCTATGCTAAGGCACCTATTGACGTAGTACCCATCAATTATTCCAATAATAGTAGCAATTATATTATCTATGCAAATAAACGGCTTAACTAAATATAACTTATTACCTATTCATAATTATGGAAGATAGCTAAATATCGGCAGCGGTAAATCTGTGGATGGGTGATCATTCGTTTACATTGATACCCGTCCACGTCTTTGTGAACAACGAATACCTATGACAGTTGCTATGGAAAGTTACAAGTCCAAAAGTCTGTCAAAACCTTAAAATTTCGGTATTGTCCGGTAATTGGTTTGAGGTCAGACGGCAGTCGCTCCGTTTAGAATGTAGATCATTGTTTAGCTGCATTAATCCCATGATTCATAAAACGGTTCGACAAGTCAGGTGACAACTGATTCAGTTTGTTACCTTGTTTACTCTCGTTATGAACGAGATAACATACCGAATCGGTCACGCCGACTTATCGAAACGTTCTGATCCGCCCATTAGTTAGATTGGAAGCTGATCTATGTTGGGATCAGCTAGTTAGATGATAAACAATGATATAAGGACAAAAATAATAAGGAGTATTCTGTTCTAGCTTCTTTTTGTTTCAGCTTCTGTACTAAACAAAGAATAATATTGAATAATGTAAATATAGTGTATGCACTGACCTAAAACCGTAAAGAAACCTTTCATACCGAAAAATGTGAATATTTTATTTATTGAGGAAGTTGTAAACATTGAGCAGAAAATGCAAAATATTGACAAAAATATGATATGGGTTCTTCTATACCTCGTATATCGATTGTTATTTTATTCATTTTTAGGATATACATAATACAGTAATTCATATGCATTAACTCAGGGACGCACAGACCGCGGCCCGCGGCCCGCATGTGGCCTTTTGTCAATATACATGCGGCCCGCGCGCGAATTTAACTCTTTTATGCATTTGTATGAAAATACTACAATATTTTTATCAATAGGGGTCAGCTTAAGATCTCTGAATAAAGGTTTTTTTTATAAATGCGGAACCTACAATTTTTTTTCAGTAACCTTTGTTTCAACTTTTTTGTTTTTTTTTATTGTGGTGGCCAACTCGTAGTCTGCAAGAGTGGCCCTCAGTCCTAATAAGTCTGTGCATCCCTGCATTAACTAATCAGTATTAATGGATGGTTTTAGACACACAAAACTTATCCGCATAGCCTTTGAAATCGTGTACGTTCAAATGCGTAAACATTCCAAATGCTTAAGCGTTCGTAATCGAGCTGAAACACACAGAAGCATTTAAAAGTTGAACCAATGGGAAAAGATAAAAGCGTGCATAAGCATGTTCATTTGGAAGTATAGAACGATAAAACGTATACACTTCTCGTTACTATAGTCATAAGCATAAGCATGCATAGGCATAAGGATACCAACTAAATATCTTCTTCCTCTTAGCCTTTTCCCAATTATCTTGGGGTCAGCTTCCAGTCTAACCAGATGCGGCTGAATACCAGTATTTTACACGGAGCGACTGCCATCAGACCTCCGCAACCCAGTAGCTGGGCAATGCCGATATCCTAAGGTTAAACCGTTTGTCAGACTTTCGAGCTTCTGACTACCCGTAACGACTGTCATAGGTATTCGTATGACACCCGGGACCGACGGCTTAACGTGCTCTCCGAGACACGGAGGGGTTTCGATGTGTAACAAATGGTCACCCATCCACGGACTGACCGCGGCAAGCGCAGCTTAACCTCGCAAATCGTACGATCGGCGCGGTTGTTATTTAGCCACGAGCCCCTCAAGGATACCAACTAAATATATAATTGGAAAATTGTAGCTCATTCAAAAACAATCAAGTTACAATCAAATAAGCCCAGTCCGAGATTTCTTTATTAAAGAAAAAATATCGGGTAATTAAATCCAATATTCACGGTCCAACCTTGCATTATAAAGGATTCTTTGTAACAATAATAAACACGAATACCCGTAGTCCAATTAACGAAATAATTGGAGTGCGCCAGAAGTATCGGGTTCCATTTTAATTTTAATTTGAAGCCTGTGGTTACCGTGACGGGTGGAAATGTAATAATATTCGGAAGTAGGTCTCTGTGATTTTTTTTCAGAATTTCGATGTCAGACATTAGAAAACACACGTAAGACAAGTGAATAATATGTTACAATATAGGGTTACTTCAAATTAATTGGCGTTTCAGAGTTTCTGGATATCAGTAAAATAACACATTCAATGAATGAGTGAACGGCGATTAACAAAAGGAATTTATAAGGCGGATGTCAATGGAAACGCCGGTAGAGGACGTCCTAGAAGGACATACATCGATGTTATTGGTGATGTTCTTCACAAAGGTCAGGTGCGTAGTACTCTCAACCGGCGTGCGTGTATGACAAGATGTATGAATGTGGATGAATCGAAAGGGGTATGTAAGGGTCGTAGCATGTGGCGTTCTATAGTTTCTGCCTACCCCCATGGAAAAAAAAGCGTGAGTTTATGTATGTATGTATGTAATACATTCAAATAAAAAAACAAGATCCCTCCTATATACGTGCGCAATCTTCGCTAGGTACTGTGTAAGTTAGGTATCATGAATTCATCTTTCATAACTTTAGTAATGCATGTGATTGTCGGTTGTATACAATAACTGCTCGTTGTCAGCCGCCTCTAACCATGGACTCCTCAGAGACAGCCACAATACGCAGTCGGGAGGAAACATTATCATAAGTACCACGTTGTCAAAAGGAATTGGTTATCGCAGCAGGATATTATTAGGACGGGGTAGCCTTTTTATTCGTTTGAAAGCTTACTGTAGTGGATAGATGTGCGCTAATAAACCAGTCTAATAATTAATCCCACCCACATGTGTGAGCTTCTCGCCAGGCGGCTGGATCAAGGGCTTGATACAGAAACCGGTACTCCTGGACACGACACGTATCGTTAAAAGGCTCTTCCCTCTAGGGCCCTGACCACCGGTAGCTTGGACCTTGTTCCCGATGCTGGTAGGCTACTATATTTTTATATTTTTAGACGTTAATTGTTTTTTATAAGATAATTATGTTTTGTTAAAAGCATAATTTATAATTTATAAGTATGATAACTGAATAAATAACGAACTAAAGTGGGCCATGTCAAAAAGTAGGAGAAAGCTGCGAAGAATAAGTTAAACGCTGACGTAGTTAATACAATCACGGCCGACTAAGCCGAAAGCTGTTGAATAATGAATCAATGAGCAGACTTCGTTAATATTTATAAGCAATATATTGTATGTATAAGATAGCCATCACGCTTTGATGATCTACAAAGTGTGGAGCAGACTTTGTACTGTTTTTTGAAACTAGAAGAAAATACTTAATTACTTTTTGATCGGTTTTCTTCTACAATTTGTCAGTCAGAAAGGTTAGTAGCGGGGCTGACAGTCCAGGGCGTGCAGGAATTACTAAAATATCACTTGTGGTGGCTCTTTTAATAAACCTTTTTAGCAGGTGCAGGGATACAACCTAATCTTCTTCAATCACAAAAAATAAAAAGCTTTTCATATCAAACAACCGTCTCCATCTGACTAACTAATTGAACATAATATTACTAAACGTTCCAATTCAACTGTAAACGTCGCTAGCGCTTGTTAGTCCTCTCGGATTTGCATTCAAATTGAAAGAGTTCCATTAGCATAATAAACTATTTGTATTTGTGCTCTGACACGCGACGACGTTGTTCATAATTGTAGTCCCCGACTTATAACTGTGGTTAGATGGCTACTGCAATGCGAAACTGTTATTTTTTTATTTACTTATTAACAGAAGCTATAGCCTAGTGCTGTGACCGTCGGACTGCCAAGTCATAGGTCTCGAGTTCGAACCCAAGACACGCACCTTTGAATTTTCGGTTACATGTGTGTATTGTATAATTATCAGTTACTTAAAAATGGTGGAAGAAAGGAAAATATCGTGAGGAAACAGGTATGCCCGAGAAATATTTTTCGACAGAATGTGAAGCCAAGTCAGGGGCCCATGGGCGGCATTAACTCTGACACCAGATTAGTCACTAACCACACGAGAAGAAGAAGAAGATTTACTTATTGATGTTGTAGTCGTTTCTAGAAATGTTGAGAGACATTATCGGTCATATGAACTTTTTATCACTGTGCTTGGTAGATACACTGGTGACGAGATATTTTTGTAAATATATAATTTAACAGAAGTATCTGAATGTATAATTTGTTTATGCCTAGGTATAGGGTTGATGTTGTACCAAAAAATGAAATTTCAGCTTAGATGATTTATTTACCTTTAGCACAATTATTTCAGTAATTTCGAAACACATTATTTTTCAGCAAGAAAACAATTTTTAAAACCAGAACTTCAAAACAGTAATCAAGTAACTTACAGAGCTCTGCCGAAAAATGTTTTTGTTATCACGATAGTCCGAACATTCTGCGAAACCCCGCAGGTGTGGGAAACAAACATACCAAACAAAATTCCTAGACCGAAATCCTACGATACCATTTACAGAAACTTCCTCCTATAAAAAAGCCAGTACCCTAATTTATCTTGCCCTCTAAACGGCGGAAGTTTCAACTGTTAGTGATACATATAACTGAGAAGAGGAACAACGATTACAAGTTGTGTAAGCCGACGACTGAGTCGCTTAATCCTGTTTCCTAGTTTGTGCGCACACATCTCGAATAGACATGAGCGGCGAAATTTACGAGATTTCCACGTAACACACTTGATTTGTGACGTATACTTGTGTTAAGACTAACAGCTGGTTCACAAAGAAACTGTTTACGGGATCCGTTTTAGCGGAATCGTTTTTATTTTAGTGATGGCGCCTGTAGTTGTATGAGCGAGTTCACATACACGCCAGTATTCCGAATCCAGTAAAAAATACTGGATCCGTTATTTTTATCATAAATCCTGTCTGCCAGATGCGACGCAGTTGCCATTTGTTTAACTGATCCGTCGGTACAGATGTGAACAACACATCCAGTACCGACGGATTCGTTAAAACGGATCCGCTGTGTGAACGGTTGGTAAGGTTGTAACTCCTTACAGCCTTACCCCCCGTTCACACAGCGGATTGTAAAAGCTCATTATCGTCTAATGCTGAATACGGCCTCCCAATGTCCACTGCAAAAATAAAACAAATACCACAATAACAAAAAAATATCGTTATTGCAGTAATCACCACTCTTAACAAACAAATTGGTGATGGCAGAGGGCTATTTATTAGTAAGTATGCCATTTTCTTGTCATAAATCGCCGTTTACAAGACCCATAAATGGGTGTCTCATACTTTGCCGGGAACCACAAAAAAACAAAAAATCACGCCTGATTCTCCGAAGGGTTGGGCAGAGGTGTATAGTGACACCCTCATTTCGCCGTTATGTTTAAGTCCCATATACTCAATACTCAATATTTATTTGCGTATTCCACAATGTTAGGTACTTAGGTAGTAACAGAAAATTATGTACCTATTATGTTACAATTGTGGACCCTGTTGGGCACAGCAAAGTAGGTGAGAGGACGATCATTATTAAATTAGATACAATTTAAAAAGAAATAGAAGTTTAGTATGAAGTCTAGTTATGATTTTTTTTTGTTTTGTATGTTGGTAGATGGGGCGAGCCTATTGCTATCAACCGGGCACAAATTCAAACTCCTGAGTGCTAATGGGGAATTCTAAACGGAAAACCCAATAACACTGCCCGACCTGGGGATCGAACCAAGGACCTCACGATCAGCAGTCGCGCTTGCCCCCACTAGACCAACGAGGCACAGACCAGAATATAAGTAAGCATAGGTATCTTTTTCCTATTTTTACTAATAGAGTATTTTTTAACAGGAACTACCGCGAAGCCTGTTTTCAAATATTACAATTGCGAAATCGCGGCAAGCAGAAATATACAATCAAGAAAGCAAATAAAATAGTTTTTCCACTACCTAATGCATTGTTTACGTGAGCTTATAATCGAATGCTATAATATACTTTTCGTTTATATTGCCTTGCGTGTAAACATGCTGAATTAGTGTTTAGTATTACTGAAACTTCATGTGCGAGTATAGAAGTAAAGCCGATCATATTTACTAAGCGACAATCAATAAGTGATAAGCACTAATGACTAGTACTAGACTAACTAACCTCATATAAACTATGTGTAATAAGTACCACATCCGACATATGACAGTGAGTTTGTCGCATAATTTACAAGAATCAATGAAATACATCAGCTCTATTCATTCGCTTTACAATTACAATCTCAAGCATGACAGTCATATTTTGTTAAAGTAACTAAAAATTTCTGTTCAGATAGATTACCTAGCAGCTCCAAAATAGCCAACACGTAAAACAAAATTAAAGAACAACATCTTTACAATTTGCCTAAAATGTTGCGCGCTCGCGTGACGTCACCGGGTTGAGAGGGGGCTGAAGTAGTGGAGGGGGACGGGGTACAAAGGAGCTCATCAAGTCGAGTCATCGCCTTAATGCTGGGTAATGAAGACACGCATAGGATTACTGTTGCCTAACCTTTTTTTGCCTGGAAAATTAGAAAATGGATCTGAGAAGTTTCTCGAAATGAGATTGGTTTAGATGTGGTTGTGATAATATTTTGTCTAGTGTAATTTGCTTCTTTGAAGTTTAAAATGTTCTTCACTTTCTTTAGTGTGTTCATTTAGAAACAGTTTTGCAAGAGTGAAAGGAAGGGTTTGGCTTTCTTACTTATGTTTTTAGTTTTCAGTTCCGCATCGCGACCAATATTTCTGGAGCCTACAGATTTCCGTTTGACATTTTCATGTTTCTAGTTGGATGGCAGTCTTCTTCTTCTTTTCGTGTGGTAACTGACTAACTTGGTGTCAGAGTTTATGCTGCCTATGAGCCTCTGACTTGGCTTCACATGCTGTCGAGACATATCTCTCAGGCATGCCGGTTACCTCACGATTTTTTTCTTCACCGTTTTTAAGCAAGTGATAATTATACAATACGCACATGAATCCGAAAAGTCAGAAGTGCGTGCTTTGGGTCGGACTCGAGACCTATGACTTGGAAGTCCGACGGTCACACCACTAGGCTATCACTGCTATATGGCATTCATTATCGTCGTAGTAGTCTTTTCCCAACTCTGTTGTGGCTGACTGTGGGCCGAACCAGCTACGACTGAATTTCTGTACACAATCATGGCCATCGACCTTCTAAAACCCAATAATTATTAGATATCCTAAGGTAAGGCTGGTTGGCAGTATAACAAGTCAAATGAGTGAAGAGACATCGCAAATCATATTATTAATATTAAAACAACAAATTAATCTATATCAAAACAACTCAATTTTCGTTGCGAATCAAAGTCGTTTAAAACAAAATTAACTTCATTGTCTTATCGTTAATAAATTAAATTGTCAGTCCATCAACTCAACAGTTAACGCTTCATAACAAATCACTGCGCGATTTGTCTCTAATCTAATCCGAGCGGTTTATTCCGGGCTTGAGATAAAGACGGAAAAATGTAAGAGAGTCCCGTTAAATAAATGTTGTACATTGAAAACGTACTGGAAATTATATTAGACGGCCACGAGAATAAACTGATATGGGAGATTCTTTGGGATATTCTAAAATTGTAGGTTATATGAACTTCTTGTCTTGCAAAAGACCAACCGTAGTACCATTAGCTCGTGAAATGGACTGCTAAACGCGGCTAAAGACGCAACGTCGGTGGCCGTATTGCTCTAAGGCTAATCCTGAATCTTCTCAATCAATAATAATCACTTCTACTGCTTCATAGGAGACACACCACGAGATTTATTGTCTTAATTTAAGACACACCGGGTAAAGTATTAAATAATTTAAAATTGAATGAAAAAGAAGTATGTCTTTATGTTGAACGTCAACGCGATCATTCTCCTCCAGTATGTTTCCATAACTGTGACTTGATAAAATAACGGTTTAACAGCGGGCCGCGTTAATGGACTCTACAATTTTATTCTGTGCTAACAGGCGCCGCGACGCCCACTACTTTCACAAAATTGACGTAAATTAGTTACAACCGGATGTAATGGAACAAAAATGTTTTAAAACCAACCACTACAGTTTTTAGTGTTAAGCAGAAAAATCATTTACGTTCTACTTTGGATATCATTTTTAAGCTTTAATTTAGTGGTTAGTATCTAAAATGTTGCTTGAAAGGAAATCCTGAGACAGCTATATTGAAGTAATTTTGGGTACAAACCATTGAATTTAACTTGTGCATACCTAATGCATGGTAATCCCAATCGACTGGATCGGGGTCTCTAACTGTAAACTGTTAAACCTATACGAAATATAACGTAGTACACAAAGTTTCCAATAGAACTAAAATCATTTAATATTTGAGAGTATCTTCTAGCCTTGATACACATAATAAAACGCACAAGTAGTATACTACTAAACCTCTAGTATACCACAGTAATGAAAAATCCTGCGCAAATATTGTCAAACTCGTTGGCAGATGATCATGCAAGATGATGTAGTAGTCAGATGAATGCAGACCATTCTCGTGATATTCACTGGCCTGCAAAACTAAGTATCACACTTTAAAAGTAAATATCATTAAAAGTGTAGTACTTATTTTTGCAGGCCAGTATAGTTCCTATTTTATTATAGACACCAAAAGAGATAAGCTTAGGTATCTATTGTTTTTTCAAAATGACACGATAATATGACTGTTACCTTTCGATATACGATACCAACAAAACTTTTTTGCTGAAATCTCAAAACCAATGTTTTCTCTCGAAGTATTCAAGTATTCCTCTGAATATATTGTTTCAATCAGCAAGCACTCTTCGACTAACAACAAGTTTTTCCCAGTAATAGCAAAAAGTTGGGAGCAATATCTTGCCTCCATCGGTTTGCTACTTTGAAAAAAAAACCCAAATCATCCTTCAAGAAGTACTTTTTGTAAGGCCTTTATTACCCTAATCCTTAGTGTTTGGAATATCGCTACCTATTGTTATTCTATTACTTATATGTGGTAAAAAGTGGAGCTAGAAGGATGTGATTTATGATAATCCCATGCGGATGACCTTTTATTTCGCGCAAGTCCTAAAAGTTTTTAGCAAGTAGCAGTAAGTAGGGCATAACTTTTTGTTCGCGTATAGATACAATAGCGGGGACTTAAATGATTACTTGATTCAAATCAGAATGGTTAAAGTTCTAAACCAAAGTATGCACCATGATATTATGTATTGAATGCTGTTCTACCAAGATTTTTATTCCTAATTAATTCTTTCTAGGAATTCATATAACTATACAGGGTTATTTGTAAAACACCGACAACCTCTCAGGGATATGTTACTAACATCATAATCAACAACTTTTGTTCTATGACTTTTAAAAATTCATCATATTTTAGTTCATCAGATTTTCATACAAAAATAAAAATATTTAAATTGAACGCTCTAAAGCGCCCCCGCCCCCCTAATCCCGCTCCCCTCGCTATTTTACTATCGCTTTCTTTTGCTTCGCATACATTTCGTAACATTTAGATTGTTCAATTTAAATATTTTTGTATGAAAATCTGCTGAACCAAAATATGATGAATTTTTAAAATTCACAGAACAAAAGTTGTTGATTATGATGTTATTAACATAGTCCTGAGAGGTTGTTGGTGTTTTACAAATAACCCTGTATATGGATTTTATTCTTTAACTTTTACTTTAGCGTAAAATTCTTCAAGCCTCCCGTTCAATATCAAAATTCTCAACATCATTTCTACCTAACATACGCAACTCCAAACAATATAAATTACACCTCGTGTAGTACAAGAATATCGACGCGAGCCTCCACTGTTATGATTTATTCCCACATGTAAATGTATTCGAAATGCGCGGATCAATCTTCTATATGAGTCGACCCGGGAACTTTTGCTATGTATTATTTATTAGTACTCTGCCTTTGAGAGGATGGATTATTTTTTCAAGATTTCTAAGTGGTGTGTATTGTTGGAATTCAATTTATGAGATTACTTGTTGTTGTGTTTGTAAGGTGATTTGATGTTTATAAAATTCATGAGACTTAGCATGAGTAGGCATGTCTTTGGAAACCATGTTTTTTTGACGATATTCTGGCTTATCACCAAATGCTTTTCAACATAAATGATAAACCGGTCCTCTATTGTTCTCTTTTTTTTCAGAACAACATTTCCATCCATTTTTATTTTATCTTATTTTAAAACATCTATTGCAAAAAGTTCATATTTACTGGTGTAGGATATTCTATACCTATGATCTAGGATGGTTTCCTTTTTACTGGGTTTGGTTCTTAAGTGAAAATTTAGAAAAAAGCAGCACCCAATATTCACGCTACTGGTAATATTACCAGTTTTATTCCGCCCAAACGAAGCACCTTACACACTTATCACCAACAGCAAATCTCAAGAAATTCAAGCACACAAGTTGCAAATCAGCCGTAACTCCTGAGTTAACTCCCTGGTGTTACGGTAATGCCGTTAATGGCGTGGCTTCGGACGGTAAATCAGAGGTGCCTGTGTTTATCACCGACGCGGTGGGTGATTACGAGAACAATGGACTGGTGAAGCGTGGTAAAGAGCTCAACGATGTTACGAGGATTGGCGGTAATGTTTGAGATTAGTTTGGCATTTCGTATTGTGATGATATTGCTTTAGAGCTGCTAAATGTTTATAATGATTTAAAAATTACGAAATAATTATAGGTACATTTTTTAAACAATAAAGTATCAGATACTCTCACAAGCCGGAAAGAATTTAGTCTATAGCTTTGACCGATGCCATTTAAGTTCCGAATACCTATTTTTTTAATATAAAAAAGAGAACCCAGACTTGTTTCTTCCTGATTTTAAATAATGGCGTGTGAGTAGGCTTATACTAAAGGACTGTGTTGAAGTTAGGCCATGAACAGTATGTCGTAAGATTAGGATCTACCTACATAAAATATGTCTTCATTTCCATAGTAACATGTCTACTTAAATAAGTTCTCTAGAGACATGACATGTTCCTGAAAAATGATCGGGTCTGAGCCCTGAACAAATTAAATTGTATTTTTCTCGCCCTCGGGAACAAAATCTCTTAGTTCATTTTAATAGTAATTTTGGGAACATTGGCTAAAAACAACAAAATATCAGGCTCTCCTCTCCTAGAAGCAATAATTGAAAATAATTGTTGGATTTAAAACGATATGAAATATTTGTAGGATTAACTTTATTGCATCTACTTTTATTGTATTATTAATGTAACATAACATAACGTCACGCTTGTATCCCCCAAAGGGTTGGGCAGAGGTGTATAGTAACACCCTCATTTCGCCCTTATGTTTAAGTCCCATGTAGAGGGCGAGCCTATTGCCATCAACCGGGCACAAATCTAAACTCCGGGCTGATACTGAGGAATTCCACACTGAAAAACCCAATAACACTTTGCACGACGTGGGGATCGAACCTAGGACCTCCTTATCAGAAGCCGCGCTTGCCACCACCAGACCAACGAGGCAGTTAATGTTGTATTAATGTTTTCCATTAAATTTTAGTTACGGTCTAATATTGTGAGATAAAAAAATGCACGGTTACAATAAGCAAAACCTATAAATATTTGCATTATGAATGATAAAAGAAATCGCGTGACTTTTGTCAGCTCTAAAAATAGAACACCATACAAACCTATAAACAACGCAGACAGCTATTGACAGAAAATTCAAAATAAATATAGGACAGAAGAATGTAATAATATTCATATCGCAGCTTGGAGCGACGAGCGAATGCCAGAGAATTCTCACAAAGCCCCGTTTTATATCGAAAACTGGCGATTATGCGGCGCACTTTCACGCAAATGTTTTATAGCTGCGCCAATATAAGTTAAATGGCAAAACATAACGTGGGAAGTACATACATTTATGATATTTGGTATGCATGTTATAAAGAACTGCCTCGTTGGTCTAGTGGTTGCAAGCGCGACTGTTGGTTGTGAGATCCTGGGTTCGATCCCCAGGTCGGGCAGTGTTATCGGGTTTTTCCGTGTGAAATTCCTCAGTAGCAGCCCAGAGTTTGGATTTGTGCCCGGTTGGTGGCAATAGGCTCGCCCCCTATTACTTAGGGCTTAAACATAACAGCGAAATGAGGGTGTTACTATACACCTCTGCCCAAACCTTCGAGGAATACAGGCGTGATGTTATGTTATAAAGAATATTGGCGTGTATAACTTAACGAAGGTGTAGCTTTACACACTTCGCCACAAGAAAGAGTACTAGAAATAAGAAAAGAGGAATATAAATAGATAAAGATAAGAACTCTGTTCTCAACGAAATAAATCTCCAACCAACAAAAATACTAAATTCCAAATTGAATAATCCGTGATAAGATATCATAAAAACCCTACAATTATTGAAAGGAAAACGAAAGAATAAAACCGTTTAATTCTGTTACAAGAATAAAAAAAGCTGTAAGTCATTTTTTATTATGTCAATCATTTTTGTATCTAGAGACACTCCGACAGTCGTTCTTTTGACAGTGTTATTTCCGTTCATGATATTAACGTCACAAGTTATTTTAGATGTTTTTACTTTTAGTTCCACTTTCGGTGGAAACATAAATCATTAAAGATGATTTATGTGAAGGATTTTAAAGAAATAGAATTGTAACTACAAATTAATGAATGTGAATATATACTTAAACTTGGAAAAAAAGGAGAAAAAATTATTATCTCATCATATATAATTTCTATTGGAATTATAATAATTGTAAAACGCAACTTAAACGTGAGAAAGCACTTTTAGATATTTTATTATCACGCAACTTGTATATTATACTTGCACTTTTTTTGGGTAGGCACGATATTAAGATTTTGTTCAACGAAAATAATGCAGGCAGATAAAGTGGAACATACTCACGAAAGTCATTATTATAAAAAAGATCATACTTAATTTAATTAAAAAGTTCATCCCGACAACTTCGGACGTCCCCGTCCAAAATTTAACGAGGTGAATTGAACCGGCAATAATTTTATTAAATTCCCTTTTGAAAACTGCGAACAAAAAAATCTATAAAAACAGGTGTGTGTAAAACTGCATTACGGAAGCAATTCGAATGTATTGCAAATACAAAGTCGGTGGAAGTTTCTAGAAACTTGCCACTCGAACTCGTAGCATGAAGCCGAACATATCGAACTGTACCGAATACATTACCGGGAAGGTTTTAACGATAAAAATACGACACTCTACTTTCTTATCTAAAGTTCGCTTCGTTTTATATTTGTCGTAAAATCTTTCATTTACTTTTCTTTCAGTAGCTTTCGTGTGTGTTACGAAATAAAATATGGGTATTGAGTTATAAAATAAAAATTGAATGGAGGTTGTTACTTATCTTGGATGAAAAAACAATATTGTTTTGTGTTGGAGACCTGATAGTGTCTACAGTTACCAAGTGATATTCGGCAACCTTGTAAATCTTCTGCTTTATTTTATTTTACGTTCACGGTAGACGGTGTTCACAGCTCATTTTTTTGACAACTAAGCCGATGATCCTTTTCTACGCACGAAATCAATGCTCACGCTGCCCACGTTAGCTGCGTGGCCGGCTGCGTGTCTGGCGTAGCCATTGCGGCGCACGGCCACGCTTAGCTTCGGGTGTTGCGACCATACTCGATCGGGTTGGTATTAGTTTTAAGTATTAAATAATATATTTAATATTATTATTTTATCTGCCTCGTTGGTCTAGTGGTGGCAAGCGGAACTGCTGATCGATCCCCAGGTCGGGCAAAGTGTTATTGGGTTTTTCCGTGTGGAATTTGTCAGTAGCAGCCCGAAGTTTGGATTTGTGCCCGGTTAGTGGCAATAGGCTCGCCCCCTATTACATGGGGCTTATACATAACGGCGAAATGAGTGAGTTATTATATACCTCTGCACAACCCTTCGGGGAATACAGGCGTGATGTTATGTTACATTAATATAATAAAAGTAACATATTTATCAATAACTAGCTGACCCGCGCAACTTCGTCTGCGTTTTTCCCACTTTTGCAACATTTTTCATTTATGGTATCTACGGCGCACCTATCTACCCTACCTGCCTACCCTACCTGCCTACCCTACCTACCTACCCACCCTACCTACCCTACCTACCCTACCTACTCTACCTACCCTACCTACCCTACATAGCCTACCTACTCTACTTATCTACCCTATTATGTTACATTAATATAATAAAAGTAACATATTTATCAATAACTAGCTGACCCGCGCAACTTCGTCTGCGTTTTTCCCACTTTTGCAACATTTTTCATTTATGGTATCTACGGCGCACCTATCTACCCTACCTGCCTACCCTACCTGCCTACCCTACCTAACTACCCACCCTACCTACCCTACCTACCCTACCTACTCTACCTACCCTACCTACCCTACATAGCCTACCTACTCTACTTATCTACCCTACCTACCTACCTACCCTACCTGAGACTTCAAAATAAATTATAGCCTATATGTTGTCGAGGACTAATAGCTATATAACAAAAAAGTTTCATCCAAATTCTTCTAGTAGTTTTTGTGTTAAAGCCGATCAACAGACAGACAGACAAAAATTTCAAAATGTTTTTTTTTTGCTTGTGTTACTCGTATGAAGACCCCTAAGGGTATTTTTTTTAGTTTTTATTCAATGCACAGAATTGAACTCTTCTACAGTTTTATTATATGTATAGATATAGAATATAGATATGTAAAATTTCAAATGGCCAGACTATACACATTATTACAAAGTTGCAAAGTCACCATGTCCTGTAATTCAGTGGCACCCTTTTAAACTGGAAACTCAACAACGCTGCTTGACTGCAGTAACAGTGGAGGTAGTACTTTCCCGGACGAACTTTTACACAAGGAGATAAGATAAAAGATAAAGGTAAAAAATAAAGATATAAGCTAACTTTGCCCGAATTTCTAGTGAAAAAATGGTATACAATGATATTGTATAATAATATATACCTATAGATAAATAAACGGATTCATTTCAATAAAATAATGCAGATAAAAATTATTATAATAAATCAAAAATTATTATGTATAAGGAACACGTTCGATAATTCGGATGGTGATAAAATTTGGATTACCTATTAACTTCAAATAAGTAGGTATATATTTCTATCGTATAAATACGATTTTAATAGTACGGTTGGCTACACGTGCATTTGAAGTTTCCCCTACCCCCGCGCACCTCAGCGAGTCCACACGTGTATTGTAACCACTGTACGCGTGTTCGTGAGCGACCTAGCTATGCTTTTGTTTGTGACGTCATAAACCCACGTATTCGTGCGTAGCGTGGATACTCTTATCGTCATACCTAAAGGTGGCTTCAAGCAAAACTACCATTAACCAATCTAAAAGTTCAATGTTTTGTAAAGCTTTTTACAATCGGATGTCTACCGTGTTTTCGTTTTAGACTCAAGATTATCATAAAATAGAAGCAGATGGCCTCATGCTGTACTCATATGTTATCTTCCCTTTTCCATTCTCCGCACGTCATCTTCGTCTGTAGTTAAGCCCGCAGCTTAACACAAGCACAAGATGGCGGCATTGAATATTTGAGCAGCACTACCTCGCCGACAAACGGTGTGAATAAGTAACGCCTCACTGAAACTGTCCTGTTTAACAATGTTCCTCTTATTCCACTTTAGACTTTAGGACATAATCTTGGTGAAGTTTTTTAGATGTTGACTTTAGCTTTTTCTGTAGGTAAAGTGGATTTTGAAAGCGATTGAGTACTAAATATAGTAAGACTTCACGACAGTGGGTCCGACAAGTTCAACGTATACTTACTGTCTCTTTGTATAAGTCAAGCATTTTTGGTTTGCAATCTGCAATAGGTATTTAGAGTGTATGTCGTTCTGATTACAGAGTCAGAACCATAGTAGCGCCAATATTAAACATCAACTTTTATATTTCTCTATGTATTTTAAGATTTCTCACACGCACCCCCAGAAATCTAAACATTGTCTTATTATTTAGATTTCTGTGCACGTACGTACCTTAAAAGGTAAGAAAAACACCAAAACTTATTAATGCGGAAAACAAGCGATTGTTACACTGATGTTTCATTTCGATTACCGCAAAAACTTCAAATCTCGAGGGCAAAAAATCCACCTGAAAACTTCGCCAAGCATTTTCCTGGTCGAGAGTTACTGTTGTTCCTACTCCAAATATAACAAAGTTGTAGGTATGTTCGAAAACTTTGAAATATGGCAAGTTTCGTTGCTAACTGCCAAAACAGATCTCTCGCTTGGCACGAGGCTTGGTGGTCGCAAATCAAATGAAACTTTGTGGAAACTAAAATGTGAACTGTATTGAAATACTCAGCCAGAGGAAATGTGCATAGAACTGCATAAAATATAGTCACATCAGTCTGAGAAAGGATGTGCATGAAATATTTAAAAAGAGTTCCATTATGTCTGAACCTAAATCCTTCTTATTCTTCTCTCGTGTCGACAGGACCTAGACAAATATAGCTTCTTATTTAGCAATTCTTTAGTATGAAAACAAAATATACAGTGACAATTCAGAGAATCAATTGTGTTAAATTCTCTCTCATATAAATCACAAAAGACTCCAAATCGAATTATTATGATAATTACTTTTATTCTATATCAGTATCTAAACATAATATTATGTGATTGGATTCGATTTCCTTAGATAAAATACACCATGTAATTTGTTCCAGTAAGGAAAATGCTATAAATAGTTGTGCTAGCGCACAGCAGCGGTCGGCAATATAGAGAACACATAGCTGACAGGGAAACCAGGAAGTAATGGATACGAGGATATAACCTTATTGCAGTAAGTAATGACGTAGGTTTGGTCAATATTGGAATAATTGGGATGGATGCGGCGCTACAAGCAGACTATAAGATGGTTTAGTTAGATGCTGTTGACTGAGAAGATTAGCTTCCTCTTTGTGAATGTTATATGAGGCGGTTTAAAAATTGAGTGCTTATTTCATACAACTACCATAACAGTCGTTAGTTGCAGTGCGATTTTCCGCAGTGCGTTTATGTCGATTTTAGAGTACGAATTGACACTAATCCGAATCAAATTAATTAATTGAAACTCGAAGTTGTCGGAAGTAACCATCAATTTGTGTCTCTTGCATCTTTGTGTTCCCCAAATTACTTATTGCATCTAAAATAAGACATGAAGAAATACAAACAATTATTAGGTTTACTATCTGTAGTTTCGTGCACCAGTCCATCTTTTCGCTTAATGCAAAAGCGTTTCAAGCTCGATTTATTCCGTAACGCAGTGCATCTTTTTTCGAGAGATGCACGGCTATTGGACGCTCCATTTATTCGGTAAGTGTACAAATCGTGGAGCATGGAGCGCTAACAAAACACAGTGACGATTTACAAGAAAACGTCGCTGACAGGTCTTGGGTACTGGAGCTATTTATTGCGTAACACAATGAGGTCATGGCCCGGACAATTGGAAAGATTTAGACGGAGTTTTATGAATTCCTCTTCGGTGAACAGACGTTCTGATAATGGATCTATTGACGTTTTGTCTACCTTTATGTTCGAGAAATGTCTTGGAAGAAACGAGGAATTTTTGTACACCGTAAATTTTTATTTTTTGCGTTTAGTACTTATAGAGGTAAGTTAAAAAAAATGCGTTTATTGTTTATGTGGTCGATTTTAAATAAGCGATTCATTATCCTCATGCGTGTCATCAGGCCAGATTCGATAGTTTCCGGTTCGTGGGCCAAATATTGAGGCGCATTGCGATAATCATACGTTAAGCCTCTCAATTATTATTTGTTGCAGTACTCCGTAGTAACGTTAACGTTTAGCAGCGGACATTCAACTGATAATAGCATGACAAACGGCAACGTTATGCGTCCTTTAAATCGTATTTGGCTTAACATTTGGCGCACCAGTGCCAAATCCGGAGTAATAAGCAGTAACAACTCAGTGGTCCAATTTTCGACTATTTCTTCGTAAAAAAAGTTGGTACATTTTTCTCCCAAATCAACGGAACTAAATGAATTTCTTCATCTCCTGCCAAATATATACCGAAAACTATTCGTTGACTTCGTACAGGTAATCAGTCTTGATGAGTCCACGAAGTTTGCTTGAATTATTAACGAGTCACTACGATGTCGCATCAGGGTAGGAAGATATTTTATGTGACCACTTTGTTTAGTGTCATACTTACGTAACTGAGATGGATGCTGGCTACTAAAAGTTAAGTTTTATGTGCTCCCGCGAGGCTGCGGTGATGTGATGTGTAGTACTAGAATCTCGCAATATTTTCGCTCGTAGTTTTCGTGCTAAACTGGAATTAGATTTGGGAATGTGGTTTTTAGTTGCGAAAGACGTTGCATTTTGTTATATGGACATTGGACAAAAATATGGGCAGTTTTTTATATCATTATGCTTTTAGTAGTGAATACTTTTTCAAATGGTGCCTTAACATTATTTAATATTCAATTTTAATTTTGGTTCCTAAAAAGTGTGTATGTTTATCCTTAAAGCCAAATTAATGTTTCACGACCAAAGGTTTGTTTACCATTTATACACAATTTAAACGACCGTATTATAGTAACCAACACGAAAATACTTCAACGTTTAAAGTGGCATTAGAAACTTGGAACACTACACCTCAACCAATGCTGATTACCATTCAATTTACTTAGGCTTAGGCTCCACAGGTAATTGGAAGCACAAATAATCCAATTAGTATTGAAGTATAAGGCTGCGGTTAGTTATCCACTTGTGCCCTATTTTGGTCTTATGATGAAAAGGATCTTATTATGAGGTTAGATTGGAACCAGGTACATGGAGCTTTAACGATGTGGTTGTCAGTCGGTAGTACTATTTACTTTGCTATTAATGTAGGTACAGATATTATGCATAATGATTAAATTGATTAAAATAATTCTTGCTTGATATCAAATTAGGTAATAACGTTTTATTACAACGTTACCAGTTCGCCCTTGATGGTATCAGGTTCGATGTCAATGTTATTGTCGTTTATGGCACGCATTTCCAATCACTAACTATAACTGACAAGGAAAGGTCCCCAGGTATCCAGCTCCGAGTTTGTTTTAAGATATATTGCAGAGCATTGAAAAATAATATAACAAAATTCTAATTACAATTGCGACCATATTCTCAGGTAAGGCAACTCTCAAGTTGTACCATTGATAAGGTTACCACCAAATATATACAATAACAATATTTAGTGTTATTTCCGCCAAACGGCAGATCAAGCTTGGATGCAGTATGCTATGCAGCACCGCCCTCTCGTCCGCAAATATATGCAAATGCAGAAGAAGCGATTATCAAAATGCAACAACTTCTTTATCAATTAAGAGATATTCTAATGCGAAAACGATTACCTAATCTTTTTCAATAATAACCTCCCAATGGTCTATGTCGAGTGACGTAACATCCGATTTCTATAACGGAAACAAATCAAACCTGATTCCATTATTTATCTTAAGGTTACGACTCTAATAATGGAGCAAATTGGACAGCACTATTTTGTTTTATTCTTTTTTAGAAAATACTCAACTATGATAAGAACTCCAGACAAACCACAGAACCATTAGTTATCGCTAACTCTTCCACCATCCATTAATCATTTCCTACTGTAACCTCTCCTTTAAACTTCTAATAGACTTAGAACTAGCCACAATAGAAACAAAGCGAACCGAACTAGATCGAACGACTTGGGGCTCTTGAATTAATAGACCGAGGCTCTGGCATATCTTAATGAATATTAATTGTTGCTTAGCAATTATCATGAGGTGAATGAATCACTATCGGTTCTCGAAATAGCTGAATGTTATGAATTCATTAAACTTTTTTTGTTGTCCCACACGAGGGATTTTCCTACTTTGTGGCTCCGTTTACGAATACAAATTTTCACATGCACAAGCACCCAGACAAGGAACATTAATCTGTAGGCCATACAAATACTTTTTCTGTGCGAGAATCGAACCCGCGACTGTTTTTTCGCAGGCAAGCGCTCAGCCACTGCGCCAGTCGTGTCGTCAAACTGAATAGTGTTATTGACAAACCTTGGAAGAACAGCAAGTTATCCAATTTTAATTTAAGCAACTAATGACTTCTTGGGGATGGTCAGCAACATCACCACACAAAAAGACCGGCAAGGCGGTCGTCTTGCCTAACCTGCTGACTATGCGCATTATGTACTTCTCGTATTGATAAAAACCTTGGTCCAGTAGTAGAAAATCTTAAGTATCTACTGAACTAAATAAAACCGGCCAAGTGCGAGTCAGACTCGCGCACGAAGGGTTCCGTACCATTATCTATAAAAACGGCAAAAAAAATCATGTCTGTTGTATGGGAGCCCCCCTTAAATATTTTTTTTATTTTAATTTAATTATTAATTTTTCAAATGAATATATAGGTATAACTAAATATTCTGTGAATATTTCAAGCGTCTACCTGTTGCCGTTATCAATATCGAGCAGAAACGAGCAAAAAAAAAAGGTTTGTTGTATGGGAGCCCCCTTAAATATTGATTTTATTCTGTTTTTTAGTATTTGTTGTTATAGCGGCAACAGACATCATCTGTGAAAATTTCAACTGTCTAAACTATCACGGTTCATGAGATACAGCCTGGTGACAGACGGACGGACGGACAGCGAAGTCTTAGTAATAGGGTCTCGTTTTACCCTTTGGGTACGGAACCCTAAAAAGCAATAGCTTCATTATATTCGACCGTCATCTAAATGCCAGTGAATATTCTATCATAAAGTATTTTAAATACAGACATTTTTTGTCCAACATCGCCTATAATTTACTAAAGCAATAAAATACTTCGCCGAACACTATCTCGATCAAACTTCACTTTAAACCCACATCATTTCGTAATATCGTAGTGGTTCCGGCCAGCGTCCGTCGAGACACAATTTATATCAATTTATATTACAAGCGCCATTAATTATTCTACGTCTCCTCTATTACCTTTATGATACAGTTATTTTATTTTCATACAGAACTCTAGGCAGTATTTTTAAATCATTTTTACATCAGTTTAAAGTAAGTATTATTAAATTTTGTGTAAGGTTATGTTTCGTCTGGGGATTGAGAGCTCGAATGGCTGCTGAAAAATTTTGAATTGTTTTTTTTTAAACTTTTGACATTTTAAATTTTACCTTAATCTATAAATTTCCCACAGTCATCTATAAAGTTTTAAAAAAACGTACGTAATGTAGTTAAATATAATTGGAAAATTCTTTTGCTTTCCGAATCAAGTGATTGGACCGTCGCGTCTTCATGATTTTATTTCCATAACCTTATAATGATAATCCTATTTGACCATACTATGATATTCCATGCCCACCTCAACCAATTTCATAATTCATATCCCCGACTTATCTTCCGGAAAATATAACGACCAAAAGAAAAACTTCAAAAGGCAGGAAAAACACTTCTTACTTTAGCCAAGGGCACTTAAAACCTCAGAAAGGTAAAAAAGGTACTTTTCTGATACATTTTCCTGTTTTTGCCCTGATATCTTAAATAATCACATCAATATTTGACTAAAGATTATGTTTATACGTACTCAAAGATTCTTTTAAGAAGAACAGATAAATAGTTAATGATAACGTTTGATCTTTAAATACATATTTACGTAATCTTATTTCGTAGTTGCGGTATGACTTCAAAAGATACGAGTAGATAGAAAGATGAAAAAGAAGATTTATCAAGGAGGATACTATACCCTCACAAAAAATTGATAACATAACATAACATCACGCCTGTATTCCCCAAAGAGTAAGGCAGAGGTGTATAGTAACACCCTCATTTCGCCGTTATGTTTAAATCCCATGTAATAGGGGGCGAGTCTATTGCCATTAACCGGGCACAATTCCAAACACCGGGCTGCTACTAAGGAATTCCACACGGAAAAACACTATAACACTAACAATAACACTAACACTGCCCGACCTGGGGATCGAATCCAGGACCTCACGATCAGCAGTCGTGTTTGCCACCACTAGACCAACGAGGCAATAAACTTAACCTTTTTCCATATACTGCAACATCTACAGAATATAACAGGCAGATCTTTTTATATCAAAATCACACGGCTAACAAAAAACCATCCAGGAGCAAAAGAAATAATTCATATGAAAATATTCGAGTGCGTCAACTCGACTATTTTCGCTCTCGTCGCGAAATCTATTGATGAAAAAAGTTTCGTATCGCGAATTCAAGAGAGTAGGTCACCCCACTTGGGACTGTATGCTGTATGCTTGAAAAACGGAAAACTTTCAAATGAAACCAACTTTCTGCACTGGTTTCGCGGCCGTTATTGTTTAGATGTTCTTTTTTGTAGGATTTTACGTTTATTTTTGTGTCTATAATATCAGTCTGTCGTAATTTTGTGTGTGGTCTTGGAAACCAAAAGAGCTTCTTTTTATGTGTTAGAAATTTAATGGGCTAATAAGCCAAGGAATATTATACAAATTCATTCTAAGAAGACCTTGTTAAGTTGAATCTTGCAATACATTAAAATCGTATTTATTTCGAAATCTGGTGAATCATTCATGGCTGTAAGTATTTCCTATCTTTAGTTTTATTCATGCATATCTCTTAGCTCGCCAACGATAAATTGGAAAGTATACATAATGTCTCAGAATCTCCTTTCTATTTGATTTTTATCCCAGAGTCAGCTAGAAAAGAAAATGTATATACAATTTCAACATAAATCCCAGCTGTACCTCTAAGCAGATTTCCTTGCAGTCCAGTTGCAAGGTCGCAAGTAGACTCAGACTCAGCTGAAGTTAAAATCTTACACAGTTCCTGAATCCCAATGGATTGGGTCTCCTTGTGTACGATATTTAGGCTTAAATAGGTTTTTTATATTTTCTAACACATTTACTTGTAGTTACTAGGTACTATTTTATTACTTTTAAACATTAACAATTATTATTCCTCTGCGGCGCGCCCTGGGCAGCCAACTCCGTTACCAACCTTGCTGACTGGCTAACCAGCTCAACACCAGCGTATGAATACGTATAGTTTGTGCCAACACTTGAGAAGAAGAGCACCTTAAAAAATCCAAAACTACTGCATCCACACATCCAACATTTGAACAAATATTGTTCTATGCAAATTGATAGAACAGCGTGTTACAGTCCGTCTGGCGTTTGCATAGCAAACATTGGACCAACGAGAACCCTGATTCCAGCTCAGATTTGTAGAACCAACTTGCTCAGTCGTTTGCTCTTGTATATTTGATGAAGGAACTATGCTCTTTGCAGGTTTGAATGTATAAGAAAAGCATACCACAGTATTTTTGTGCTCTTTTCCTAATGGAAAATAGGAATAATTTTGAGTGTAAATAGATCTATTTTCGTTGTGTTCTTACAATATTGATTGGAAGTGGCATGGCGTATATCATGAATACGTTAACTACAAATCTGTAATTGCTTTAGAGAAGACAAGGATCTTAACCAATTGAACGTGGTCGAGGATCATTCTTTTTAAATAGATTTTCACTACTAAATCATTTCAAGTTATACGAAATATTGTGTTAGTAATTTAAAATCAGCACAATTTATTTAAACATTTATCTTTGTGTGAGATCAGTTTCAACATTAAGTTTATGGTAAGTACATCCGTACATACAGTGTTGCGATTTAGGTATGGGAAACCCATCTAGGACTTCACTACGCAATGTCACTTAACATAATAGTTTGATCAAATTGATATAATCATGTGGTACTAATTTAGCCACAAGCCATAATTTGTATAACAATACATACATAATTAAGTTAATGTTATTATTTGAGCTCATAATATTAATTGAGCTCGTGCTAATGTTACCAAAACATTGCGATAGACTTACACGTGTGTGTTTAATTATATTTATGTAATAATGTTATAAAACCTGTAATGTTATGAAGAGGTGCGTAAGGCGAGGGCTACGTAAAGGTGTTACGTTATTTTCTTTTCAATCAATAAGTTAATAAATATTACTACTACTACTTATAAAACAATTTAGTTGATGATATCACACGATACGACGGTAGATTTTTAAAAGAAGCAGTTTTTTATGTGCTTTACAAAACGATATCAAATAAATATCATTAACCGTGTATTCAGCTCTCTAGTTCATAATCGACACGATTGATGCCGTAGCTGAGTGTTTGGCTACCGAGCAACAGATCGCAGGTTTAATTTCTGCTCGAATTAAGTATTTGTACGGCCTACGGATAATTGGCGTGGGTCTGCGTGTGGATGTGGTGATTTGTTTTTGTAAACGCACCCACGATATAGGAGTATTTCTAGTGCGTGGAAATGTTATTTCGATTTGTTTTTTTTTATTAAAAATACATAAAGAACAAGAGTAGCCACACTCAAGCAGAAATAACTTAAATACCTAACTTGTTACGAATACTTTATTAGACAGTATATAATATTATACACTTCGTTCGTTTAAAATGCACAGTGTACAGCACAACAGACATTCCGTCACGCGCCTCTATGATACAATTTCCTGAAGAATGTGAGGAACTTCTTCATAAAGCGGGATTAGCTGGAGCGGCGCCGTGGTAGGACGTGATGGCTTTCAAGCACTGTGTTGGGATTCGAATTTGATGCTGTTAATTGTAAAGGAGGCTTCTGTACTCAGTAAAGGATTTCACAGAGACGTATAGTCCGTTTAAAAAAAATCTTTTCTTATAAAATGACGGAATATAATTTATTTTAAGAATATTTAAAGCATTTTATTGAATGTTTTTTTCATCTGATTGTACGACTCGCTTTGCTACTAAATACCTACAAGAATATTATGTGTATCTTACGTTACTCAGAACCACGAACTAATGATCGTCTACACACGACTCAGTGTTGCCAAAGGGAGTACATTAAGCAGTGTTATTGATTGTATTAGCATCGGGGCAATTAACTGACCGCACGATCAAGCAACAAGTACGTGTACATGATCATCAATTATTATGTCCATGTCCGATTATAGGTTATAGCAAGCGATGTACTGTACGGAGCGTGGGACGTGCATCTTAATTGCGGTACATACTCGCAATCGCTATAGCTTTAATTTTGTTAATACATTTTCTTTTTGTATTTTTTATTTAAAAAATCGATTCCTCACTCTAGGATTTCTCCTGTATCGTGGTGGCGTTTACAGACACCTTCACTTGCACAAACTCCCAGACCCGGGACAACTATAATATAGGCTATACGAATATTTGTTCCGTCCGGGAAATGAATCCGTGTGCCGGAATCAAAACTGAGGCCGGCTTAACGTGCTCTGTTACGCACAAAGTAATTATTATAAACAAGCTATAATAGTAACTATGATAAAGAATAGCGTGCTGACTACCATAACAGTATGATACCGTTAAAATATTCCTTAGGAAATTAAAATAAATGTTATTATTTCAAATTCTCAACGTTGTAATAAATAAACTATGCCAGTGTAAGCCGCCATAAATTATTTATTCAGAGCTCTAAATTTCTTTATCGTTGTGTAAATAGCTGTATAGCCTAGGTATGCTAATTAGGTCTACATTTCTGTTAAGTTCTATTTATTTTCGTTCACGTAGAATTATGCGACACACAGAAACTTATTATTCAGTAAAAACTACATTTAAATAAACGGTTTGAATAGTATTTCTGTATATTTAAAAGTAGTGTTGTACTTTGCACTTCTTTTCATTGAATGAGGTGAGAATTAGGTCGAAATAAAAATAAAGTGAGTGTATTTAAAGTCTTTTAACCGTGGTATAAGGGGTTTTTTCTTAGACGTGTTAAACAGCTAACAGAATAGTATTGTAGCTAATATCGGTATTTCAGGATTGTGAGCATGGTGAAAATAGTTTTTAGCCATTTTATATCGCGTTAGGTTTCTAGGGTGACTCTAAGCACAACACGAATTTTCTTTGAAAGCTGTTATCACCTAAGTACAGATCAAAGGACACTCGAACGTATTTTAGTGTTTCATGCGATATTATAGCCATAAAACTAGTAGTTTTTAGGTGTTGTTGACACATCAAACTCTGATTGTTTCACGTTATTAACGAATTACATTACACGTATTTAGCAAAATATTAAAACTTTATAAGAGAAAATGTTTACTAGCGCATTGTTTTGTTTGTCAATATGTATGATCTTTGGTGCAAGACTAGCAAATAATCAAACTATAATTATACCTACCCTCAATAGAAAACCCTGACCAACCAAATTAACAACCAACTGATGTTACAAATAATCTAATTTACTAAAAAAAACTCGTCTTAAAATACAAACCCAAAATGTTCCTTTATAACCAAAATTTCCGAATAAACAGCGCAATCTGAAACAAGTACAATAAATCCTTTCGCGTTGATCTATCGTCGGCTAAGAGCCGGATCCGCGCGGCGATTCATTACTTAAATTTATGCCAGAACCAGCGCTGATGAAATAAAATATTAACGACTTGGAAAATTCCTAATCTTAAGAACGAAGAAAAATTGGGGGACGAAAGTTGAAAAATGGAGGAAGTATAATATTATCGGTTCGATTTAGGGATGAAAAAGTTTTAGGTACTTAATACCGGTGTCAATCGAGAGTAAAATATTTGCGGACTGTTGCTATATCATATTTATCTTTGATCTCGAATTCGATTTCCAGGTATAGTGGATTGCACTGTTGCTTGTTCCGTCGTAGCTGACGCAATGAGTTTCCAGGTTTACCAACTACGACGTAGCAGATAATCGATCAGCTACGTCGTAGCAGATAATCAATCAGCTACGCGTCGAGAACTATACCAGGCAGCAGTACTAGTACCTACAACTTTCGAAATTACGAAACTCGCTAAACTGAATAATAGATTTGTAATTTACTAACTCGTACAACGGGTACTGGTACATCGTTGTAATCGCACGTAATTAAGCTCTGTTTAATTTAAATAATTATGATCATTTTAATTAGCACACGATCCCATCCTAGTATACAAGTAGGTATCTATTCCCTTATGAATCACAAACTTAATTCGCGCTACCTGCAACAAACTAACAGCTTCAAACTTCCAGAAACTGCTTTAAAAACGATACCTTGAAACTTGAACTTTGCAAGAATATTATAACACTTTCTAACAAACTAAAATATGAAGGAGTTGAAAATGTAACGTTTTTGTTAAATCTTGTTGAGACGAGTTATCTGTCCCCGGGCATCACGTAATTTATTTCTCCGTCGTGAGCGTTATTCAGGATGAAAGTGTGGAATTGTGAACTGCAGAGAAAGTATTGTAGGAAATGTAAGAGTTGAAAGTTTGGATGGTAAAGACATTTTAAAACAAATGTGTTAGAATTTTACTAAACTCGAGCTGGGTCTATTATTTTTCTGTGTAGAACGACTAAAGATACAAAGAATACAGGATCTTAATTGCGTAACACACTTGCAATCGCAATAGCTTTGATTTTGACAGGTCAATCATTTACATACTCGTATCAAAACAGTCCGACTCTTCCACAGCTATCAATGTCGTTATGTTGTCAAAATTAAAGCTACTGTAGTTGCTAGTATGTTATAGTTTTTTGATGCAGGCCTACGACCAATTAGGTGAAATAAAGCTTTTAAAATCATACTGCCGTCCACTTTTCCTTACTAATCAGTTCTTTTCCGTCTCTTTATAACTATTATACTTTCGAGAAAAAGCGGTAGACGTTTTCGAAGTGAAAGAAAAATTAATTGTTTAATTATGCATGTAAAATAAAATAAAATTAATTCTATTCTGTTAGTAAGAATTGTCTTCTATTCTTGGGGTGCATTAAAATAGCCGATACGAGAGAGAGAGGGATAACTACCCTGCATACTGAGGCGAGAAAACTTCAGCTTGCGTCAGGCTGATACCGCGGTAATAGGTTCCCACACTCATAATTATTACTTTTCTGTAGTTTTGCGGAATTTATGAAGCAATAATTATAACCCGCGCCAATAAAGAAACGAATCTAAAATGGCGGTTTGTACCTACTTGTAATGACAGATCGGACCGTCAGCAAAACTATTTCCGGATAGGTGATATTTTTTCATTATAGACCTTTGTTGTTTGAAAAGTAGTAAGTTAGGAAGCAAGTTATTAAAACAAGCCGACCAAGCACGAATCGGGCTCGCGAACCGCAAGTTCCGTACTTTCCTCGAACGTATAAAACCTAACACCTAATTCGGAGCACATATTTAAAATATAACATTATATTGAATAGTGGTTGCAATCCTTTGCGTGAGGCAGACTCACACTTGGTCGTCAAATGGATGATATCGTTCAAGATTATTTTCTTCTTCAAAGTATTTTATAACATTTTATACGATTTCGAAGAATCTTTCCTCGTTTACGCGAGCTCATTTTTTTAACGTAACCACCATATATGTTATCAATAAACAACAACGAACGTCAATAACAACGAGAAAACTTAACAGAAAATAAAGAACAGTAACAAATAACAATCAGATCAAGCAGATCTAGAGACAGTTTTTTTTGCGTGCTGTACCGATGTGTGTGACTAAAGACAGGAATAATGAACGAGTGAGAGGGAATGATTAGTGCCGCCATTTTAGATTCGTTTCTTTATTGGGGGGGGGGGGGGGGGGGTATACCATTTCTACCACGAATCTACTACTTCTATAATGCTGCATTACTACACAAAGTAAATATTTCCTAAGAAGTTTGCTACTGCAGCCGACAAAGGCAAATTCTCTATTATTACTGCTATAAAATTGAACCCTACATTATACTTAAGTCAAATTGAGTTCAGCCAAATCACACGAACTAAATTAATACCAAATAAGTAAATTCTAGTTACTCATTTTGCAGTTTCATTGCTTATCATGCAAGGATTTGCTTATGAATAAATTACCTCGCTTAACTGCGACATTAATGTGTACTCTACAGTTCTCCACCAACCTGCATCAAGCCAGCGTGGTGAACTACAGCTTAAACCGATCATATTGTGAGAGGAGGCCTGCGCCCAACAGTGGGAGAGTAATGAGCTTATTATGCTTATGGTTATTTAACTGCCTCGTTGTTCTAGTAGTGGCAAGTGAGGACCTGGGTTCGATCCCCAGGTCGGGAAAAGTGTTATTGGATTTATCCGTGTGGAATTCCTTAGTAGCAGCCCGGAGTTTAGATTTGTGCCCTGTTGATGGTAATAGGCTCGCCCTCTATTACATGGGTCTTAAACATAACGGCGAAATGAGGGTGTTACTATAATCCACCTCTCGGAGAATACAGGCGTGATTTTATGTGTTTATGTGATGTTATTATTATTGTGTTGTTTTTATTTTAAACATAGTACTACACCAGCACACTGCATTTCCTTTTGACCCGGTACCTTCTGACAAGAGAAGGAAGGACTTGGGTTGCATAAAGAAGCCTCAAACTAGACATGCGTTTGCTAAACGTTTTCATGTGTTCTTAGGACCTTTTCTATATAATAGGCTCAACAAGGTACTAAGCTTCTATAGTGTAAGGTTTAAAAAACGTAGCAAAATGTTATCAGAATATTTAGCGATACTCGATTACACAGACACAGAACAACTTCTAGAAATTTTGGCGTGATGATATTTAATTCCCTCGTAAGTGTTTACTTTTGTATAATTACATAGGCTTAGTTTTAGGTATTAATGTACCATTAAGCTTTTTCTCGTAGTTATAGTTTAACTTTAAATTTTACTGTCCCAAAGTAATTGCAGTATAAAGTGATGGCCTGAAACACAGGTTTAAATTAACCTAGATCGGGCTGGTCGCTATCTAACGTTGCAATTCCGAACCACCATTACTTCCACCTATAATAATAATATCTTAGTTTTAGTTTATTTTTAGGCACTATAGTTGTATGGAAAATCTTTTACTGTTGGCTAAATGTACACTTTTTATGAACGTTTTTATTTGAATAAATGATTATTATAAATTATTATATTATATTATTATTATTATATTTATGCTATAGTAGACGCAAAATAGGGCAAATAGGCACACCCCCAGTTTTGTAATTTAAATTGCTTAGAAAACGATCCTGCTTTCAAAATTTTAAGATTTATGTTCGATACATAATATATTAGGGCAAAACATTGTTGTTTATTTACTTCCGATAAAATTAACATGTCTCGTTAATTCTTAACTGAAAAGTACCAAATACAAATAAATATTCCGATCTGAAAAATGAAGAGGAACGAAAATTCCATTCAGATGAACTTGAAAAAGACGTATTTGAAGTATATCGTATAAATATGAAGGGTGCTTTGAGTATGAAATGTTGATATTTGTAAGAAATACGTTCAATAGCCAGTCGACGAGTGTTACGGCAGAATACATTTACGACTAAGCGAGGTCGTAATACTAGCTGAGATATTATATTGCTCAGTTTTTGTTCTGGATTTTCAAACCGAAGCAGTTCGATGGTTGTCGAATGTCTGTTCATGCTTGATGCTGATTGCCCCAGAGATTTCAGATAATATTGATAAGTACAGTAAGCGTGGTCTCTTTTGAACAGATTTTCATTTCGACAACAAAGCAATCTATGTACTCCAATATAGAACGCTTACTGGTAATCGACAGTCTATAAATTCTAATGCAACCGATTAACGGTAACGCTTTAAAGCGCTGTATTGTTAAATTCTAGTGTATTATTATCCACCGGCAATAATAATTGCCTTCGATTAAAGCTCTAAATTTGAATAATTCTAAATCATTCCGCCAGCCTAATTCATTTCCATAACCAAAGAAAATCAGCATACCATTGTAACCAATCATCCTCCAAGGACTTATCTGCAATATCAACATTGCTATTACTGAGAGCTCGCTTTCCTCGCTCCGTATTCAAAGAGGCGTGTCCCCAAAATGTCTGAAGAATCGCGTTATGTAGATGAGCTTCCAAACAATTGGCAATACCACGCTGCTTGTAGGGGTCGGCGAGATGGTGATTTAAAAACGTTCCAGACCTAAACGGAGGTTACGCTTGAGTATTTGTAAATTGAAGTAGTCTTCATCTTATTTTATGACTATTGTAGACATGCTGATACTTAGTGTATGAAGTAAGGGTTCAAGCTCACTCAAGTTCATGTTCAAGTGCGTGTCGGACACGTGCTTGACCAATTTTTTTACTACCATTCAGTCTGACGCGCCAAATTTTAAGATTCGAAGTCAACGGGAACTAGCCTATAGATTTTAATATGTTGGTCAGTGAGTTAAGGATGATTTCCACCAAACGGCTCGCATCGCTTCGGATCGGAAAGGATACGAACGGATGCGGCGACAGCCGGTCGCGTCCTGCAGGATGTCGACGCATACGGTCGGCTCAGTACAGTCGCTTGCGAACGTATCCGTTTCTGCGCCTAGTCAAATAGTTTCATTCCTACCGTGTTGACGTGTTCTAATTCCGATCGGATACGACGACAGGCGAACGGAGCCGATCGCGCGTCGCAGCATACTTTCGGCTATAATCGCGTGTCGCGGAAGACGCCCGCGGTCAAGCTGCTGTGCGCGGCTTGGTAATATAGACTTTAAATACTGTGTATACGATTTAATATCGTTTAAAGATTGTAAAATCCATTCCGATCCGATGCGATGCGAGCCGTTTGGTGGAAATCATCCTTTAGTCCAAGTTTGAAAGGCCGTAAGTATCTTTCATATAAGACTAGCGACCCGCCCCGGATTCGCACGGATGCAATGTAGATATTAATGTGGGGCATATAAACCTTCCTCCTTATTCACTCTATCTATTGCTGAAAACTGCATTAAAATCCATTGCGTAGTTTAAAAGATCTAAGCGTACAGACAGCGGGAGCGACTTTGTTTTATACTATGTAGAGATTGAGTAAGAAACTTGAATTTTATACAGGACTGTTAACTTTAGTATTTGATATTAATTTCAATTTGATACCTCTATCCGTTTCTGAACAAATGGGTCTTGATGGACAGACAGACGGACAAAAAGTGATCCTATGTTACAACTACGGGAGAAAATACAAAAAAGGTGACTTTATTTTACGGTTTGCATGTAGGTAATAAAGAGCTTTGGCTGATTTGTATAAATTATTCAAAACCTAGTTTTAGCAATTTTATTCCCTGCAGAGAGTTAAACTGAGCTTATTGGATTAAATTAAATTTAACCTAATTCTCTCAAACAATTTCACCCTTCGGTTTTTAATTTAGATTTTACAGAAATAATTTATATTTGCTTCAGTTTTGTTAAATGTTTAACAACAAATCAAAGAGTGAGAAATGGGTGTTGAAAATTGTCTAATGACGAACTACTGAGGTAGGTTATAGTGACTTTAGTTCTTCTATAGTTATTAATCACTAGCACTGATTTTACGTTTGAATTTAATCTATGACTTGAAACTTTATTTTTAGGTGCATTAAAGTTTAGTTACTAACAGGGCCTTCGTTCCTACTTTCGTTCTTACTTTTTTTTCTTCCCTTTCATTCACACACTTGAAAAATTGTTTTTTTTTAGTAATCCAAAGGTTTAATGACCTACTTCTACTTCCCACAAATAAAATATACAAAATATATTTTATTAACAAAAGTTTATTCTCAATCAAATCATGCGTCATCTTATTGGTAAAGAGATTTGAATTTTATCCCTTTATGGGATAATATCTCAGGAAGGGCTCCATCATTCCCCGTTTGGGCTCGTTAAGTCCTTACACGTGTTGCTGCGACCCTTTAGCTGCATGCTGTATCCCTCTCTGATTTACAATGTAGATAGAGAGCCTTAGAGAGAGACGGAATACGTGAATTCGCAGTATCAGGATGAATAATGATAGCATGTGCGAAGTATGTAAATGCGATGAATGGACAGGATGACGTCAATAGCTATTCTTTGGTGTTCGGCAAGAGTTTTTAAAGTCAGTTATTGTGGACTGGAAATATGTAGTTTTAAGAAGGTAGTGATATTTTTTGTTTAAATAAATGTTGTCCCACTTTAAGAGTTTCTCCTGCACCAATCGTGTCGTTTGCTTTTAATTGTGTATTTCAATCTGATTGATTTGTGTATTCAATATTGAACATAAAAATACGAGGCGTTCCATTAGGCGTACCTACCAATTCGAATCACACCGATAGTATATTCCTACTATTGGTGTGATTCAAATTGGTACGCTAGATAGAATGCCTCAAAAATACGTTCCATCTGTTTACCATATCGATCAAATTATAAACGTCGACGGTGAGACTTGTGTTATTGATTTTGTATTAGTCGATAGAAGCAGTGATAGCCTGGTAGTGTAACCGTCGGACTGTCAAGTCTTAGGTCTCATGTTCGAACCCAAGGCACGCACCTCTGACTTTTCGGATTCATGTGCGTATGGTATAATTTCACTTGCTTAAAAACGGTTAAGGAATACATCGTGAGGAAACCGGCATGCCTGAGATATATTTCTCGATGGCATGTAAAGCCAAGTCAGAGGCCCATGGGTGACATAAACTCTGACAACAGGTTAGTCACTGACCACACGAAAAGAAGAATGTAGATGAATGACGAGCTACAAACTATACACTTTTTAAAATGAAATAGACTTGTCGTGGTGTTTTATTAAAACTATTTAGTTTTCAAGAACACCTAAATAAACAATTTTATAATTCACAAAGAAACTGTTAACGACAATAATTCTAAATTCCACAAATTATATTTTAAATTTATTTTATTATCAACAATTTTAAGGCAAATTATATCAACGCCCAACGTAATTCAAACAAAATTCGTTACTATAAAAGTTTGTACTAAATTCAACCTTTTTAATTAAATTAAAAAATAGAAGTCAAGAACTAAAACGTTGGGACAAACATTTAGCAATAATTTCGCCTTTCAAGAACAATTTTGCTAACGAAAGAACTTTCTAGAACAACATTTATTTTCTGGTAGACTTGGCATTAGATTGTTCGTGTCAAATGAGACAAAGCTAACGAAAAGTTGAATTTCTAAACTATCTTTATTTTCTGATTTGATTTCTATAAAAAAAAGTAAAACAATAATCTAAGGCTTATTGCACATGGGCCACACGGTTTCTTGAAACAAAGTTGATCGTTATTTGTTTGTAGGTGTAGTTACCATTTGGTGTATGGCCTGCAACTAAAAACAAATGCTGATCAACTGTGTCTCGAGTAACTTAATGGCCCATGGGCGCTCAGCCTAAGATCTTAATTTTTTTTGAGCAGAGAGAATGAGGTTGTCTTAACGTGTCTGCACGTCCTTATTTCAACCTGAAGGCTTACAAGCATAGAGCAAGCAAATTTGAAACTTATAACATAACATGACGCCTATGTTCCCCAAACGGTTCGGCAGAAGTGTATAGTAAAACTCTTAATTCGTCGTTACGTTTAAATTCCATGTAATAGGGGCGAGCCTATTGCCATCAAGGGTACAAATCCAATCTCTGGGCTGCTACTGAAGAATTTCACACGGAAAAATCCAATAATATTACCCGACCTAGGGATCGAACCCAGGAACACAAGACCAGCAGGCGCGCTTGCCACCACTAGAGCAACGAGGAAGTTAACTTATTTATTTAAAGTCTCTTAGCAATATCTTTTAGGTTTAGAATAATTTATTAATCGATAATCATGGTTACAGTTCTAATTAGATACTAACAGTTTAATAATGTATCTTGTATTTAGCGTGATGCTCAACTGCGGTATTTCAATTAGGGTGAAGTCAGACGAGCGAAATTTTTTGAGTTGTGAGTCGTGTATTTTCTGCTACAATCGGTTTCATAGAAAACTTCTGTTTCGTTCACACGGCGACGCAAAATGAGTTTGTTAAATCCTACAAAAAAATTACGCTGACTTATTTTACGCGACTCACAGCTCAAAAAATTACGCTCGTGTGGCCTCACCCTTAATCAACAAAAACAATAAAATACATTCCTCAGCAATCTGCACATGCGCCTTTACTCCAAATAGAATACCCTCATGACTTTTTAAACCATTTCTTTGCTCAATTTAGTCGAAAAGATTGATGGTACATATAAATGTGTGTAGGTACAGTAAAATACTGCCTTAATCTTTTTAGCTTTCACTAAATTCCATTCCGTCTGATAAAATGTAACAAAGTACAGACATATTTTTTCTGTAACAATGTCGTGATTCGCATTTGTGGATAAACTGGTCAAGCGGGAACTTTACTTTGGAGATTGATTTCTAAATCAAAGTATTTGTTGTTGGATGTAGTTTTGGTACCAAAGTGTATTGAAACCTTTATGGAATGGTTACTGAGAGATGAAAAGCGAAGCCTTGAATGACTGGGACAAATAAAATGAATGATCTTAAAGTGGTATGTCTCGTTAACGATTTCTTAAGTAATTTGTAGATAGATTACGAATGCCAGACTGCCTTGTTGGTCTAGTGGTCGCAAGCGCAAGTGCTGAGTATGATCCTGGGTTCGATCCCCAGGTCGGGCAAAGTGTTATTGGGTTTTTCCATTAGTAATTTCTCAGTAGCACGCCGGAGTCTGGATTTGTGCCCGGTTAATGACAAATAGGCTCTCCCCTATTACATAGGACTTAAACATAACTGGCGAAACGAGGGTGTACTAAAAACACTTCTGCCGAACCCTTCAGGGAATATAAGGCGTGATGTTATGTTAAAGAAAGAAAGAATTTTCGAAGTAAAGATTCTCTTCTTTTTTTTTAAAAAAACGTTGCCCCACACTAGGATTTCTCCTGTATCGTGGGTGCGTTTACAAACACAAATCTTCACACGCACAAACATCCAGACCCGGAACAACTATCTGTAGGCCATACAAATATTTGTTCCGTGCGGGAATTGAACCCACGACCCGTAGCGCAGAAGCCAATCGCTCAGCCACTGCACCAAACGTGTCGTCAAAACTACTAGGAAGACAGTGGACTCCTCGGTAACACCATGCGTCAGATTAAGGCCACATACGAACTGTCACAAAGCCTCCATCTGACACGCATTTAGTATATCACGCGTTTACAGTTTTCGTCATAATTATAATGAGTATTTATTAGATATACCTACACATTGTTCTTACTTTTTTATTTATTTATTTTTGCTTATATACATATTATAGTAATATTTTATATATATATATATTTATTATATATTTATATATGTATTTATAACTTATGTCCTATATTTATAGTTGTTTAGTTATCCATATAGTTAATTATGTCGCAAATATCCATATTTATTTATTTTTTTGTGCCTATCTTTTCAATGCTTTTCTCTTTGACCCAAAGGTTGACTGGTAGAGAATGCCTTGTGGCATTAAGTCCGCCTTATGTACCACCATTGTGCATTGAAGTATTAAATAAATAAATAAATAAATATATCTGCCCATCTGACCCTAAAGATGAGATCAGCAAACTGCCCGCGATATGCCACACACAATAACACATTTGATAACCTACACTGAGGTGTGAGCTCAGTGTAGGCTATCCAATGTGTACGCGTCTTTAGGATGAAACGCGTCTTGATGCTGTGAAAGATTGCGTTACCTTCCATAATCACAATTACCACATTATTACTATTAAAACTTGCAACAGAAAATAAGGAGCTACATTGATCCAGTATCGCTAAAACTCAGTGCAATTATAGCAGTGATAGCCGAGTGGTGTGACTGTCGGACTGCCAAGTCTTAGGTCTCGAGTTCGAACCCAAGGCACGCACCTCTGGCTTATCGGATTCATGTGCGTATAGTATAATTATGACTAATTATTATAACATATTTTTCCACCTATTTCTAACTTATGATTTAATGATTTGATTTTGATGACTTGCTTAAAATCGGCGAAGGAAAACATCGTGAGGAAACCGGCATGCCTGAGAGATATTCCTCGACGGCATGTGAAACCAAGTCAGAGGCTCATGGGCGGCATAAACTCTGACACCAGGTTAGTTACTAACCACACGGAAAAAAGAGGAATTGGCAATAGATTAAAGTAAACACGTTTCAATCCAGACCAATTGCGCGGGATTTGAATACGATGTTCGTCTGTTGTCCATCCAGTAACTGGATCCAATTACTGGATCCTGTAAACCCGCCTTTATTCTTTTTTCCAACCACCGAGAAAAAAACCAAAAAACAAGCTCCGCGCCTCTAAATTCAATTACCTTTCCCTCATAAATATAAAATCTCATAACGCCTGTCAAAGATAACAAGGTCAGCAGGTAATTAGCCCGACATCGGCCTCAAACAGAACCTCTTTAGGATTCTCAGTGTTACTTCACTTTTGTTTGACTCGCTCACGACTGTCGCATACAAAGGAGCTCATGTGAGAATCAGAGTTTGACAATGTTGCCTTTTGCGATATTTTTTGCAGCTTTTCCTGAAGTAGGTACGACTGTGAATAATAAAACGAAGTGGAAAATATTTGTTCTATTTAAGGAAGTTGAAACAAAAGAAACCTAGTCTTGATATAGAAACGTGACAATCGTATAATTTGGAGACAGTCGGCAAAATTGCCGTTATTACTAAGAACGCGTTTGCATAGGTTGGGAAAAAAGCCGAATGGCCCACATGATGGGAAGTAGTTACCGTCAACATACATATACACCTACAACACCAAGAGGATTGCTGATGTGATGCCAATTTTAGAGACGAAGTTGGAAAATCTCATGTGCCTCTAAATTTACCGGCACCCATACCCTTCAAACTGCGGTAGAAATAGGTAGGGTGGTAGTACTTCCCCAGATGAGCTCTTTCGCAAGGTGCTCTACACTTCTCAATATACGTACAGAGCAGTGAAGAAGTTGGCATTGGACTCGCTGGAAACCTAATATTTTGAACAATGTCTAATTATATTCACTACTATGTAAAGGTCCACTCGGTCCCGTTCTAATAACAAACTCATAAACAAAACACACAGTCCATTTTTTACCTAAGCTACTCCATAGCAAATAATGATACCGTTACAATCCGATACCAATGTAACAAATAGAAAAAGCACATTATATCCCCCGGGCAGCGATGGCGTAAGAAAGGATTTGGTTCAGCGTAGTTTTGTTAGCCCTCGGGCCGACGCAGCCTTGTTCGGATTTACAAGCTTAGTCACTTATTTCCTAGTATTCTGTTTTGGTTTAGTTGAGATGAAATACCAGGGATATGTAAAGATAATGGGAACAAGGTAAAGAGATTTAATGTTTAAGAATGCTCTAATTCGACTTTTCATGAGAGTATAATATTTCATTAATAGTGTGTTGATAGTTGGTAACGTTGATAATTTTGTAGCACTGTTTTCTTATTTCAATGTCAGGCATAATTTATTTATTTATTAATTTGAGAACCAATAGCTATAACAGATGAATAACAATTGAATATGAAACATAGAGCCAATTACAGGTTCCCACGGGTAAATACACAAAAAATAGTAGAAATCTTAGGATCACTAACAAGCACGATAAAAAATAATGCATTTATAAATTTAAAAAAACAGTAAGCACTATGCACTTTTAAAAAGTCAGCGTTAAGTCGAGTGCGTGCAGAATAGGTTTTGGTGGTAAATGGGTCAAATGAGAACTCTTTACAGATAACATTAAAGTCCTTACTCGCTCGCACCATGTATGAGTTTTGCCTGTAGTTTGAAGAGGAAAGAGGAATAGAAATAGGCGGGTTAAATCTAATTGATCTCTGGGGAACATTGAAACGCAGTTTATGCAGGAGATCAGAACAGTCAATCTCATTAGATATAATTTTTAAAAGAAATGTGCAATCTGCTAGCCTACGACGATTTACAAGTGGTTGTAAGTGAAATTTCTTGCAAAGATTTATGTAATTATCAGAATGATAAGGCACACGTAGCCGAAAACATAGAAAACGGCTAAATCTTTTTTGTATGTTCTCAATACGATCAATATATTTGCCATAATATATTTACCATAACACGGGTTCCAAATTTGTGACGCATATTCAAGATGACTTCTAACAAAAGAGCAATAAAGAATCTTATGGGTAATCAGTTCCGATTTTTACTACACTTATTTTAGTATTTTTTAGTTAGTATTTTTCCACTGTATTCATTTTTAAAGTGTTAATTAACAACCATGCGGATCATATGATTTGCAAAGTTAAGTTGCACTTCTCGCGGTCAGTCCGTGGATGGGTGATCATTCGTTACACATCAAGACCCCTCCGTGTCTCGGAGAGCTCGTTAAACTGTCGATCCCGGGTGTCATATGAATATCTATGACAGTCGTTACCGGTAGTCAGAAGCCACCGGTCTAACCTTAGAATATCGGCATTGCCCAGTTACTGCTGGAGGTCTGATGGCAGTCGCTCCGTGTAAAATTCTGGTATTCAGCCGCATCTAGTTAGACTGGAAGCTGACCCCAACATAGTTGGGAAAAGGCTAGGTAGAACGAATTCATTTTTAAATTGTTTTTGGTATTTTTGGACTCGAAGCCAATTCGTAAGGAAGATACTCGCCATTGGCATTTGGGTCAAAGTTCGTTTAATATAGAAGCTCGCCCGAAAATAATCCAACACCACTAAAAAGGTACTGTCGCTGTAATAAATTCACCTAAAAATAGTGCCGTGATCGGAATGAGAACAATACAATAAGAGCCAGTAATCCGAGCGAGTCAACAAGTAGTAGGGTGACGGCCGTGCTGAGCGGTTTACGAGACAGCCGGCGACAAACTTGTTATGATCGCTAATCTCAAACAATGTGTTGGCTTATTTTGTGCTCGTTTGTGCTTATTCTTAGCCTAGATTTGTTATTGAGCCAAAAAATATTTCATTTGTGAAACAGAGTGTTTTTCACACATATAAATTTCTATTATTTGTGGTCTTTTCCATTGTAAATAACAGAGAATCTCATTAAAAACCACTCTATAATACCCTGGGAATATCAATCAATCACCAATTTCAGTTATTGCGCCTTTTCCTGCTTGAGGTTACAGTTCTTTCAATAAACTTAGCCAATGTGCTTAGTACAATAAACAGATTAACCATTTCTACAGTCCCGTTTGTGAAAAGGGGTGTCTAGTCAAATTAATTAACAGATTTGTAGTACATAATTAACAAAATGTTTTCACAGCTTACACTTCAAACAAACCATTCCTTCCTTTCATTGCATTAACACAGTCAAAAAGCAGTAAATAAACACAGCCACCGCATGTCGAAGGCGGTCGCAGCACGCGTGTTCATTACTCAGATGAGAAAACTTCCCAAGTCGTTACACACGGCTTGGGAACTTCCCATATGACGTCATGATTTAGTCAGCTTTCATAAGCAAACTGTATCAACTGGTTAGAAGTTTACTTACAACTTGCTTTTATGTCTCTTTGGAAAACTACCAAGTGGTTACCATTTGGGAATTTGTCCTCTGAAACATCAGTCACTTATAACTAATTTTATTTGACTAGTAAATATTTAGAGCTTTTGGGTCATAAACAATTAAATAACTTTTAAATTAATGATAAGAATAAATACGTTTTATTTTAAAAACCTTTTTTCTGATGCAAGCCTTTATAAAGCTCACTAAAAAGTACTCGCTTAGCAACATAAACCAAACACGAAACGTGTACTATGGTTGCTGAGTTCCCGTGGCCACCTACAGGCTCGATCATTTGATCAACTCAATGGTACTTACGCCTATAATCCCCGAAGGGATTATAAGCTGTTTCTGTAAGAGGTGGTGTCCTATTGCAGGAATCTGTACACCCAACTTTCGCTTCTTCTATTTTAAGAGGTGGTGTCCTATTGCAGGAATCTGTACACCCAACTTTCGCTTCTTCTATTTTAAGAGGTGGTGTCCTATTGCAAGAATCTGTACACCCAACTTTCGCTTCTTCTATTGTAAGAGGTGGTCTCCTATTACAGGAATCTGTACACCCAACTTTCGCTTCTTCTATTTTAAGAGGTGGTGTCCTATTGCAAGAATCTGTACACCCAACTTTCGCTTCTTCTATTGTAAGAGGTGGTCTCCTATTACAGGAATCTGTACACCCAACTTTCGCTTCTTCTATTTTAAGAGGTGGTGTCCTATTGCAGGAATCTGTACACCCAACTTTCGCTTCTTTTATTTTAAGAGGTGGTGTCCTATTGCAAGAATCTGTACACCCAACTTTCGCTTCTTCTATTTTAAGAGGTGGTGTCCTATTGCAGGAATCTGTACACCCAACTTTCGCTTCTTCTATTTTAAGAGGTGGTGTCCTATTGCAGGAATCTGTACACCCAACTTTCGCTTCTTCTATTGTAAGAGGTGGTCTCCTATTACAGGAATCTGTACACCCAACTTTCGCTTCTTCTATTTTAAGAGGTGGTGTCCTATTGCAGGAATCTGTACACCCAACTTTCGCTTCTTCTATTGTAAGAGGTGGTGTCCTATTGCAGGAATCTGTACACCCAACTTTCGCTTCTTCTATTGTAAGAGGTGGTGTCCTATTACAGGAATCTGTACACCCAACTTTCGCTTCTTCTATTTTAAGAGGTGGTGTCCTATTGCAGGAATCTGTACACCCAACTTTCGCTTCTTTTATTTTAAGAGGTGGTGTCCTATTGCAAGAATCTGTACACCCAACTTTCGCTTCTTCTATTTTAAGAGGTGGTGTCCTATTGCAGGAATCTGTACACCCAACTTTCGCTTCTTCTTTGTAAGAGGTGGTCTCCTATTACAGGAATCTGTACACCCAACTTTCGCTTCTTCTATTTTAAGAGGTGGTGTCCTATTGCAGGAATCTGTACACCCAACTTTCGCTTCTTCTATTGTAAGAGGTGGTGTCCTATTGCAGGAATCTGTACACCCAACTTTCGCTTCTTCTATTGTAAGAGGTGGTGTCCTATTACAGGAATCTGTACACCCAACTTTCGCTTCTTCTATTTTAAGAGGTGGTGTCCTATTGCAGGAATCTGTACACCCAACTTTCGCTTCTTCTATTTTAAGAGGTGGTGTCCTATTGCAGGAATCTGTACACCCAACTTTCGCTTCTTTTATTTTAAGAGGTGGTGTCCTATTGCAAGAATCTGTACACCCAACTTTCGCTTCTTCTATTTTAAGAGGTGGTGTCCTATTGCAGGAATCTGTACACCCAACTTTCGCTTCTTCTATTTTAAGAGGTGGTGTCCTATTGCAGGAATCTGTACACCCAACTTTCGCTTCTTCTTTGTAAGAGGTGGTCTCCTATTACAGGAATCTGTACACCCAACTTTCGCTTCTTCTATTTTAAGAGGTGGTGTCCTATTGCAGGAATCTGTACACCCAACTTTCGCTTCTTCTTTGTAAGAGGTGGTCTCCTATTACAGGAATCTGTACACCCCACTTTCGCTTCTTCTATTTAGTCCCGAGCCTATTGTCATTTTTTGAGCAAAATTATGGAATAAATGACAAATTAGTATGCAAGATTCCAGCTCGGTCAAATTACAGGTAGTGGGTTAAAATTCCAGTTCCAATTTTGAAAAGGAAAGACATACTAGTACTAAAGATTTGATCAGAATTTAACAACCCTCATGTTTGATACTTGCGGATTTACTTTACTAAAGTTTCAAGGCTTTCACATAAACTTGAACAAAGAGGTTTAGGATATAAACTTGTTTCCTTTTAAATCATTTCCTAATAACATTTGGCAGACTTAGGCTTTTGTTGGATTAAATTCACCAAGATGATGGTTTAATAATTTTAAAGACATCTTCAAAAAAACTAATGAATCGCAGTTCGATAAATATCCTACCATTTGTTATCATAAAGCCATGTATGTCTTCTTTAGTAAATAATGTTTCGGATACAAGTTGCCAGCAGTATCTGAAACACCACGTAAAAATGTTTCTAGAACCGATGACACGTCCTGTTTACCACAACTTATATAACCGTTTTAGAAACACGTAGATTCTTGTTTTTGAAATAGTGTTCATAAACAAATGTTTTCTAGTGAATACATGGTTTTACCTTGAAGTCGTCAAGGAAGTATGAATGAGAATCCAACGCATTTATAAGTCGGCCTTGAGTATTCACAACAACTCACAATCAATATCCAAACATTGAAGGATATACCTTCTAATGTCAATCAGCTTCTACAAACACATTAGTGATAGTGACACCATCCACAAAGGGGAACTGTTTGTTGGCCCCAATGTTTGTGATTGACATTACAAAGAGTTTATGTGTTTGAGTCTAATGTTTGTAGACTGTCACACTGAAGAGGATTGCCACTGACAATATAAAGAGGAACATAGTTTGTTGGCCCCAATATTTGTGGAATACTGAGAGGAATAAAGTTCATTGTCAGTCGATTATAGACCTCTTTTGTGATTGTTTTTCTATTGAATGATGTATTCGATAGTTGATTCTGATCGACGCTAAACGGCAGTGTGAAAAATACAAAGGCTGAGTTGCACCAACTAACTATAACCGTAACCATACCAAAATTTCTGTCAAATCAGTACAAATATGACATAAATATGGCAAGTTAACAATTATAGTTAGTTGGTGCAGCCAAGCCTTAAGTTTATAAACTTATAAACAAAGTGGTTCTTAATAGACTTGAGGGTTGTGGTGCAAACTCCATAAATTAACCTATCAAAATCGATCAAGAAGGAGGTTGTTGCCCTGGTTACATACAGAGAGATAACTTGGTGTACCCGGGCCAACAGGTGATACTGTTGCCAGGTCTGGGGTATTTAAGTCGTAAATAGGATGGATAACCCGCATCTAATTCTTGTTCAAGGTTCAGTACGGTCAAGTAAGGTTGACATTAGGAGTATCGAGCCTGATAATGTTATCGGTAGCTGGTAACACTGGACAATCTTGATAAAGGGGGGTAATCGTCAAGATGAATCAACGTACCCGAAGTTATAAAAACAGTGGTTATTGACGAAGCAGAGGATTCTATGTCGAACAGCTGAAGATGTCTGACCTTTTACTTATATCTGATTAGCTTGTCCTTATTTTCTAATCTTGTGTAAATTGTGTAAATTATTATATTGTGAACTAGCTTCTGTACCACTAGCCCAAATATAAGTACTCTCAGTGGTGGAGAGTCTATGTTGGTTTTTTTACTTTATATACCATGCTCCCAATCCTGACACCGATATAAGCTATAACTGTAATGTTAGATTCACCCCTACAAGAATCTGTTGTATGTCTTTTACATTAAAAGTTGCCAACTATTATCATTACCCATAAAATAGAGGCTTCTAACATAATTATGACGCTACTCACAAACGAAAACAAAGCAGGTTCCACATAAACAAGGTTCTTAAATAAATGATTAACGAACACCAACTCAAACGGGAAGTTAATGATGAAATAATAAAACTTCGCATTGAGTTCGAAACAAAAGAAAAACATCGAATGGAAATTGGGAGTTCAGTTATTTTGTTTGTTTGAAACAATAATACTGTATGGGCGCAATTCGACTTTATTAGCTTTTATTTATCTTGGGACGGTGTATATAAACTTCTTAATTTTAATGGGTCTTTAATAAACAGTAAGTATAATATTTCTAGTTATTATCCACCAATTGGTTATTATAAAATTAACAAATAGGTTATTATAATTATAGTCCGCGCGGAACTAGTTGGCCGCGCCTTAGGTATGTGAGCGGCAGGAGGGGGGTGCGAAACAATAGACGCGCTCTGTCAGTTTGCTTTATCTTGTCTACCGTGCACACCCCCCTCCTGCCGCTCACATAGCTAAGGCGCGGCCAACTAGTTCCGCGCAGACTATAACGGGTGTTATGTCAACACTTAAAAATGTTGACATAAAAAGAGTGATCTTTGACTAAAGTCAAAGATCACTCTTTAGATAGATTGCTTGTAACTAGAGATGGGCAAGCAGATACACTCAATAAGAAATATTCGGTAATCAATAAAAAGTTGGTAAATACTTTCGAGTACATACTTACATATTTTTCAAGTAGTATCGAGCGGTTTTATCGAGTATCTATTCTCTTGCCCATCTCTAACTGTAACAGGCCAAAGATTATAATTTAAGCTACGCTTTAAAACGGGAAACATTATCCTTTTATAATCTGACATAAAACCGCAAATTCTTTTGTTAGCAATTTGTTTTTCCGCGACGCCTACCTTGGCAATATGCCTGCTAAACGAGAAAACGAAAAAACATTTTACATAACTACAAAGATCCACAAAAATGCCAAACGTTCTAAAAATTTTGTTCATCCCATAAACGAGTACGAGTACAAAGACAAACAAGTCTACTCATCCCCACATAATACCAACAAAAGCCACAAAACGTATATGCAATTAACGTTTTATTCTGCTTTTAACGATATCCCAAATTAATACCCGGTTCTTTATTTACGGCGAGATATTTTCGGGAGGGTTGTCAGCAAGAGCCGTCGTAGATAATTAATTTATATTACGTACCACCCCTATAAACAAAGCTCAATGGCCGAGTGAATCCGAACTAAATGTACTGGACGAGCATTGATCCGAATCCGGGCATTTTTTCGGCGAATGCTTGATTTTTGTTCAGCGTTCGGTCACCAGACTTACAGATCAACACTGAATATACGTTTTGTTTGAGTTTTAAGTTATCTTTTGTTGTTTCTTTATGTTCTATGGTGCCTTCGTTTTGTTTTACGAAGATGTTTCCTCTCTTGTTGATATTGGTATGATGTAAAAAATATCAGACTGAAATTCAACAGAGAGAATGCAGATAGACAATAGAAGGGCATAGTACACACTGCAATGCTAAACAATGCAAATATTAAATGCTATTCATTAAGTGCTTTGTTTTGCTTCATACTTGTCACAGTTAAACGTTATCATGTATTCATGTTGTTGTCAATTCAGTATTTACCATGAACTAATCTTTGGATCGAAAAAGTTGTCATGAAATAAAGAAAATAATAGAAAAAAACGTTTATTTGACACAGTAACCGAGACACATTACAAAGATATAGAATACCACAGAAATCTAAATAATAACATAACATCACGCCTGTATTCCCCGAAGAGTTGGGTAGAGGTATATAGTAACACCCTCATTTTGCCGTTATGTTTAAGTCCCATGTAGTAGGGGGCGAGCCAATTGCCATCAACCGGCCAACAATCTAAACTCCGGGCTGCTACTGAGGCATTCCACACTGAAAAACTCAATAACACTGCCCAACCTGGGGATCATACCCAGAACCTCACGATCAGCAGTCCCGCTTGCCACAACTAGACCAACGAGGAAGTGAAAAAAATGCCTTTTTATTTAGAAATCTGTAGATGGAACAAACATACCTATAATTATGAAAAAATAAGTCTAAGAATATAATACTTAAAGCTTGTTTTTGTTGTGACAAATCCACGAAGCAAAGAGTATAGTCCACTCTAGCAAATATTAAATAATTAAGTACTCAGTAAAAACTCTAAAGTAAAGAATGGAAAGATACACATGCTGCCCGAGAAATTACCAAACACCACAAGCTGTAAAGCAAAAACGCAGTATCATGCTCTTTTTAGTTACAAAGTAAACAAAACTGAAAGCAAAGCTGTAGCCACATTAACGCAAATACAAAAGTCTGAAAAAGTCGCTCCCAAAAAGGATTAACATTCACTCCACAAGTTGAAACCTCAAACAGCTCTCAAAATATTGACACGGACTTGGCGGGAAAGCACGAACACAAATAAGAATTCTGCAGCCTCCACCGAAACTCATCTCGTCTAAAGGGCGGGTTATTTTTCATGCAAATTGCTTTAGGGCATCCTGCAATGGAAACGTTGGAACACTCAGTAATTAATATTTTGGAGTAAATGCTGATAAAGTGAAATTATGCAACTGAATTGTTCTCTTGTTGAGTCAATTACAAGTTTAATTAGCTAGGGTATTCATTTCGTAGAGAAGTTTTGTATGAACTATCAATATAATATTTTATAATTGGAGCAGACTAGATAAAGCACGCAGACAACCAGGTTTTACCAACCATGAGCTAGGATAAACCAAGTGAATTGATTAGTTTGATTAAAATGTAGTAGATTTAATGAATTTAATGATTCAACTCTATAAATAGCGCTTCCAAGTAGGAATTTAGGAAAAGGTATCGTTTTAAAATCTTTTTTAAATACCTAGTTATGGAGTTGGACGTTTTTAAAAATGAGTATCCTAACTTTTTTTAAAACCCCATAAAAATATTATTATTAGTTGCATAATATATAATGTCTATCATCTTCCAATAACCGTAAACTATACCTACTACTTATGGTAAATATTATGGAGTTTGTGGCTTGTAGCCCTCTACAATAATAATAATAATCCCTTTGAGCTAAACACCGTGCACAATGTACCAATTAATTGAATCAACAGGTAATCGTCAGTTAGTAATATTAGAGACACTCAGTTGCATGTCTAATGTATTATTGCTTTGCATTGGACATGATTGTATGTTATTATCAAGATAGAACAACTCTAATTGTTAATCTATGGAATATTATTCATTTCCATGTTAATTTTCATGTATTACATATGGAATTTAAAAAATAATGTCTCACTCCATACCGTTTCCAAAAAAAAAAAAAGCTGAGTGAAACCAATACACTGAAAAGTTATTAAATAAAAACAAAATATCAAGAAAATTGTAGTGAATTATAATTCACAGCTCAACAAAACCAAACAACATCTTTCCCCAACAACGTGCGATACTTTTATTTAAAAATCACGATTTAACACAATTATTTGTCTAATTTTCTGTAACCCAGATCCTGTAACACCATTACGTAGGGTACATCATATTACACATTAATTTAGTCTCTAAAATATAACGTATAAGCGTCATAATCGCAGGTATCACGCTAAAATAATAACACAAGAAAGATAAATGGAATCATTCAAGCGTCGTTACAAGGGTCTACCTTTGCAGAAACCCTCTTTTATGTAACAGGAAAATAAAAAATCTACTTTATCACTATGTAAATAAAGTTATATTTTTGTAATTTGTGAGTGGTCAGGTGTTGGTGACCGTAGCGTCGCGTCGTAGGCGTCGTAGCAACGTAGCGCCGTAGGCACACAATTATTTGGGTTACAAAGGCGGAGTGGTGTTATTCATCTCCCGTTCTCTCTCGCATTGTGTAACTATCGTACGACGTGATGAAAATTCCATTTAATAATTTTGAATTTAATGGAACCATATTTTATGGGACATTGAACAAAATATGTAAGAATGTTGTAATTTTGAATATTATTAATATTCTTATAGGGGAATAATTCTTTCATGTTGACCTTATTGTCAGTAGGTTTAAGAGATGCCTTTGTGTTTTTTTTTTATAGATGTATCATTAATTATCATTATTTTTAGTCGTCCATATGAACACTGATCATTTTAATAAATACGGAGTTCTTCATTTTACAGGACAGAAGTCAAAACTTGTTCGTAATGTAGTTATATGAGGAAAATGTTTCTAAGTTTCGTGAGGAACAAATCGTTTCTCTAAGTAACATTGAAGATCGAAACAAGCTTGACACACCCATAAAGAGTAACAAATACTACTCTAATACTTATATTATTCTAAATTACTGTTGTACGCTGATGACATTAAAATATTTAAGTCTATTAAAGGTCACCGTGATTGCTCTCTCTTACAGGAAGATTTAGATGCGTTTTCGGCATACTGTACACGCAATAAGCTTCTATCCAAGTGTTTTGTCATTAGTTTCACCAAAAATAAAAACATACTATATCCCTACACTTTAAAAATCGAAAATCTGAAAAGAGAAACCTTTGTCCGTGATCTTGGAATTCTGTTGGATGACAAACTACATTTAAGATTCCCATATTAACAAAATTATTAATAATGCCTTTCGTATGTTCGGTTTTATTATGAGAGCGGCTTCTGTATTTACCCGATCTTTTACCTATTTGTATCTATATAAATTGTTGGTTCGCTCTCAAGAGTATGCTGTTTCGGTATGGAATCCTCACTATGGTAAATATTCCGATATGGTCGAAAAAGTACAAAGAACATTTTTAAAGGCCATGTATTTTCGTTGCTATCGTACTTATCCATCCTACAATGAACTATTAAAGAAGTATAATCTGCAAAGTTTAAAGTCTAGACGAATTATGTTGGGAACAATGTTCTTGTTTGATCTGTGCAATATTTATGACTGTATTGACATTCGTAACAGAATTAGTTATGTAGAACCAGAACAACGATATACCGTGGAGTGCGCGTGAGACCTTTATTTGCGGTAAGTTCTTGTCGCACAAACGCGGGCTTGGGAGCACCCCTACGCAGCCTTACCAATCAGTACAACAAAATCTTTGAAGACATCGACTTCTTTTCTGTCTCTGCTCCAAAAATTAGAAGTCTTATCTACAAAGTAATTTTGGATTATAATGGTTAGCTCAAAATTTACTCATTCTCTCTTCCTCTCTCTATCTCTGTTGTCTGCATGCCTGTCTAGGTTTAAGTTCACTATTAACTACTTTTCTGATTTAACGGCTTAAAATAGCGCACTGTTAGATATAACTTTTAATATGTTGTGGAAAATGTCGTAGGTTATACATTTATAACTCTTGTATATTTATCACTTAGTATAGGATTTTAATGTATAACTGTTTATTTTCCCGAATAAATAAAAATAAAATAAAATATTAAACTGCCTCGTTGGTCTAGTGGTGGCAAGCGTGACTACTGATCTCAAGGTCCTGGGTTCGAGTCCCAGGTCGGGCAAAGTGTTATTGGGTTTTTCCGTGTGGAATGCCTCAGTAGCAGCCCGGAGTTTGGATTTGTGCCCGGTTGATGGCAAAAGGCTCGCCTCCTATTACATGGGACTTAAACATAACGGCGAAATGAGGGTGTTACTATACACCTCTGCCTAACCCTTCGGGGAATACAGGCATGATGTTATGTTATATTACTGAAAGGTGAGGTCATCCTAAAGGTTGACATCAAAAATGCCTTTAATTCTGTAAATAGGGACGCCTTGTTGGCAGAAACTAAAAAAGAAATACCATAAATTTACAGCTTTCTCTGGAAATGCTATAGACATCCATCAAAATTACTACCTATATAAGGGCAACATATTGGAATCTGCAGTTGGCTGTCAACAAGGTGACCCTCTAGGGCCAGTGATTTTCAGTTTGGCTATTCATCCCATTATTCGACAGCTAAATTCCAAATTTAACTTATGGTATTTAGATGATGGAACCTTAGGAGGCGATGTAGATACTGTACTAAAAGACCTCCAATTTTTAAAAGAGCAATTCCATGCCATAGGTTTAGACCTCAACCCGTCAAAATGTGAACTATACATATCCGACACCATAGATAGAGAATCCGCATACCAAAAGTTTAATGCAATAGCCCCACAAATAAATATCACTGAGAAAACATCTCTACGCCTCCTAGGGTCCCCTATTTTAGAAGATTCTTTTTCATCTTTTATAGAGGAAAATATACAAAATTTCAGTGACATCTCGGAAAGACTTTTTAAAATTAACATGCATTCGGCCATGACTATTATTCGTTATTGCTGTTTCAGTCCTAAATTTACATATGTTCTGCGCGCCACTCCCTTATGGAAGCATACTCAACTATTGGAAAAAATAGATAAAATTATACGTAATACTCTTACATCTATTCTAAATGTGGCTTTGGACGACCGAGCTTGTGAACAAGCTACGCTCCCTATCCGTTTTGGAGGCCTCGGCGTCCGCAAAAATACCAGTATAAGTTTACCGGCATTCTTATCCTCGGTTCACGGTGCTGAAAAATTAACCAGGAATATATTAGCCAACTCACTGGTTGATTTTGAAGTACCGTGTTTTGCCGAGGCTTTGAATACTTGGAAAATTGCTTGCCTGAATACGGATCCGCCCGTCAACCCATTTTCACAGCGACAGTGGGATGGGCCGCTCTGCGTTGTGATACGGAATAAACTTTTAAATACGTCAATCACAACTGCGGACCGCGCTCGCTTGCTGGCGGTGGGTAAATGGGAGTCGGGCTTATGGCTTCAGACACTACTTTCTGCGTCGCTACATGCCTTCGCTTGGGTGCTACTTTCTGTTTTCCGCATCGCTGTCACTGCGGTGAAGCCGTCGACGGCCTTGGACACCACGGCTTGTCCTGCAGCAGGAGTGCAGGCCGTATAGCACGGCACGCCAATTTAAATGATATTATCCGTCGTGCTCTTGTCAACGTCGGCGTTCTAGCTGTATTAGAAACAAAAATGGCTTGGCACGTGACGATGGATGTCACATGGAAGATGGGTAGGCCTCTGGTATGGGACGCAACGTGCGTCGATACCCTTGTGCCATCCCATCTTCCTAGCTCGGCAAGCTGTGCTGGCGCTGCTGCTGCAGCCGCGGAGGCCCTCAAGCGGCGAAAGTATAATAACTTAATTAGTAATTATATTTTCGAGCCGTTTGGGGTCGAAACACTCGGGTCGTGGGGTCCGAGTGCCCAACTTCTTTATAAAGATCTTTCAAGGCGGCTGGTCGACACATCGCGTGACCCGAAGGCTGGCCTCTACTTTAGTCAGAGGATTAGCATTGCCATACAACGTGGCAATGCTGCCAGCCTTCTGGGCACGTTGCCAGTCGACAGCGATGCGGAGGAATATTTTGACGCCTTATTTTAGTTTATAGTTCTATAAGGATATATTTTGCTTTATTTATATGTTATATACTGTACTGCCTGTACTTGTAATTATGTAAATATTTAATGAAACATTAACAGAATAAATAAAAATTATATTATTTTAACTTATATTACTTAGATTAACATTTAAAAATCTACTAGCATTTTTATCTCGTAAACAAAAAGTGGTCTCATAACTGGAAACCGTTCGTTCGTCCATTCGTTCTTTTACTAGCGGTTGATGGAAATAATGATTCTTAGCTATATATCAGGCAATACAAGACATTGGTGTAGGAGAACTTTAGTGTATAGAATATGAGTAGGTATTTTAGCTTATTTATTTGAATAATTTCGGTGACAAGGTCCGTTATTATGATAAAAGTATGTCCTGTTTGGTTAAGATACAATTATGTCTTAAGTTCTATCAGTTTTGATTGAGTTTTCTTCAAAACATTCATATTTAACTTTAATTATATTTGTCGGAGAATAAATCATTTAGAAAATAAAGAAGGGTAGTCGTCAAGATGAATCAACGTACTTGACGTTATAAAAACAGTTGTCATTCGACGGAGCGGGGCATTCCATATCGAACAGCCGAAGAAGTCTGACCTTTTATATCTGACTAGCTTATCCTTATTTCCTGAACTTGTGTAAATTGTTATATTGTGAACTAGCTTCTGTAACTAACGACTAACCCAAATACAAGTACTCTCAGTGGTGGAGAGTCTATGTTTGTTTCATTTACGAAATACCCGCTTTACCTTCTGATAAGCAGATACTGGTCTAAACTGTAATGCTATACTCAATTCTATCAAATGTTATAAACGGTGTGTGTCTGCGACATATTTTAGTAGAATTTTACTTTCGCTATACACAATAAAAAGTACAAGATATCACTTCTTTATAGTATGATAAAGAGAGGTATTCTGTACTAAGCGAGAAAGGCTGCCCGCCATACCAACACGAGTATTTGGTCCACGGGGGACCCGAACCCGGAACCTTTACCATAGAAAATCAAATGCTTAGTTGTGCGAATCAGGTCATACACGTTTACGTAATTTAACATCATACAAAACTTTGTGTAAATAAATATCACACGTTATCTGGTGATGTTTATGTACATTATTTTATTTGAAATGTTAATTACTCTGTAGTTTTGGTACGAAGCTTGGCTGTGATTTACTGAATTAATGTGATATTTCTAAAGTAAATATTGAAACTAAATTAATAATAGGTACCTACGTAACATGGTATGTTGTTTTATGTGGTTTTTGATTATTTTTGACAACTTTGTCACGATAAAATACATGACAATGTGGACATTACTAAAATTAAATTAGTGCTAACATAAAAGCGATTATGCGTTTTATTTTTTTCTTTAAACATACATTGTAATATAAATATGACAGGTAAAAGTAATCGTAGATATAATAGCAGTCCCTATGTGTACATTATGCTTGCCGTAATATTTATCATGTATACTTGCTAATGAGTGTCTTAATATCTCCTTTAGGCGCTGTTTGTATACCGCTTAAACATTTTCTGAACAACACGCTGAGCTCGCCACATGCGCCTCGTTTTCGTAAACGCTAACTAAAGCGTTCGCCACACAAAACGCGGGGCGCGACCGGGTCGTGTCGTCAGCGGGCTCGCACGAGTTGTATTCGAGGGAAAACTTTGTCATCAATTCTAACATCTTTGGAAAGACTAGTGTATTATTATTATTCAGCCATGATCATCCCACTACAGGGCAAAGGCCTCCCTATCCCCCTTCCACTCCTCTCGATTTAAGGTTCTATGCGGCCAGTCCTTCCAATAAGTGTCTAGTTCGTCCCGCCTTCTCCTTCTGGGCCTGCCATGATGTCGTCTGACATTAAGTATGTGGGCTCCACTCAGTGATGAGTTTTGCCCACAGCTCGTCCGACATGCGGCAGACGTGACCAGCCCAATTCCATTTCAATCTTGCGGCTTTCTGACCAACGTCGGCGATCTGAGTTTTGGAGTGCAGTACACTATTCCTTATACGGTCTGATAACCGGAACCATAAGATACTGCGCTCCATTGCTCGCTGGCAAACCCCGAGTGCGGACTTTGATGTTTTGTCAAAGATTAAGTCTGAGCACCGTAGGTGAGGATAGGCAGAATACATACGTCCATGAGCTTTTTCTTGAGTGTAAGAGGGAGGCTACCCTTTATTAGGTTTTTCATGGACCAATAGCTCTTGCAATAGTGGTAATATGGTAGTAAATAATGAAGCAGTACTTCCCCATTTATCTCTTCTAAGCGTCTAATTGATGCGCCAAAATAAAAGTTAAGGCGGAAAGCTGTGGGTGAGCCACAATAAATCTAGTCGATAAGGACTACAGAGGAGAGATAAAAATATAAATCCTACCGCTGATTTATTGTTTAAGATATTTTAGTGCTTTGTTTTAAAGATGTTAATCGTTAAATGTAATTAATTACTACGAAAAATATTTTATTTATAAGAAAAGGATAATTTTTCTCAAGCGTATATTATTTAAGTGAAATGTTAATCACAGATAATATTCTTTGTTACAGGTAGCGTGCACCCTTCATGAAGTTCAACAGTAAGCTACTCTTATAACTTCTTCCTTTTTTTGTTTTCACAAATTAAAAACGCCTTATACTCGGCATAAAAACACATTTAACGATTTATTTACTCGGAAATCCAATTTTGTATGTTTTTTACTAAAATGTTTTAAGTAACAATCTAGGCGGATCCGTCACAAGACACCACTGTAACCACTACACCACTGTAAGCAGTAAACACAAACACTTGCACACACGCAAATGTAAATCTTGACGCAACACAGTTTGCTTAATTAAACGCCAGCCATAACTTGTCACGTGCATTTAAATAATAAGACCCTGAAGAAACAGTCACAATATTAAAATAATGGAAGCAAAAAGTATATAAAATATTTAATAGTTATGTAAAATAATAATAGCACCGAGATTTATGTCCTGCTTAACCTCCATTATTATTTTAATATTATCAATGCATAAACGTAACAACATTATTATAAAGTTATATAACTGTTCCTACGGCTTTCTATATTAAACATATAATACAAGTAATTAATCTGCGGGTTTTCAACAAAATTCACAGATCTGCGAAGCCTCTTGACTGTTGGGCTAACAAAAATTAAAGCGATATTGAACTGATTTCAAAGCTTGCTAATTAAGTACACAGTGTTACAAAGTTAACAAATTAATTTTCGTCTTTAAGAGATTTTGCGCGTAATAAAATTTATATTATCAATTCTTTGCTGTGCAGACACTTTCGTAGATCAGGGGAAATAATGATTTCAGTTGATTTTAATATAATTATGTAAACAGAATATTTATTTTATTAATAAAAAAAAAACTGTATAGTGGTGGCAAGCGCGACTGCTGATTGTGAGGTCCTGGGTTCGATCCCCAGGGATCGGTCGGACCCGGGTCGGACAAGTGTTATTGGGTTTTTCCGTGTGGAATTCCTCAGTAGCAGCCCGGAATTTGGATTTGTGCCCGGTTGATGGCAAAAGGCTCGCCTCCTATTACATGGGACTTAAACATAACTGGCGAAACGAGGGAGTACTAAAAACACCTCTGCCGAATCTTTCAGGGAATATAAAGCGTGATGTTATGTTATGTAAATAAAAATACCAGCCTGTAACTATCCCACTGCACGACAAAGGCCTCTTCCCATACAGAGAAGGAACGAGCATTGATCACCGCGCTCACTCACTGCGGGTTAGCGATTTCAGACCAATTAAGTTCAAGTCTCCTCACAATGTTTTCGTTCACCATATGACAATAGTGGCTTAAATTAACTCAAAAAGTGCAAGTTAATTTGAAAAAGTTACTTTGTTACATGCCCGTAACTTTGTACCCATAACCTTGCGCTTAACAAGCGGATCCGTAGCCGCCAGACCACCACAATATGTTCTTAATGTAAGACGTTATTAAAATTCATATCACATCTAATGATGCTGCAACATAAATATTCAATTAAGGAAATAACGGGATGCTACTGAACCATTCTTGACAGAAAACCCAGTCACAGTTTGCCCTACTTCAAAATCAAACTAAATACATCGCGCTACGCAGCTGCATTTACGACCGATAGACCTATGACACAGTTATTTAACCAAACTCCCAAAATAAATATTGGTACCGTGAACCCAAATTTTACACCAAGAGAATAAAGTTTGACTTAGAAACAAACTTTTTGTAACTACAATAATAGGACAGGGAACCCAAAGAAACCAGAACAAGACAAAGTTAATACAAAGTTTTTTATTGAACTTTTACTTTCTTCTGTGTACATTTAAAACTATGGTTCGTTTTAAAAGGACCACGTTAACATTCACAAGTCTGAGTAAAGAAACTATTACGATTTATTTTAGCAGTACGAGAGTGAGTGTTAGGTCAAGGCTACACCTAGCCGTGACGTGGACTGCGTCACATATTATACACATTTATATCAACAAATGTTGTTATACCTATATTCACATGAGTGACTTAGTGTCGCATTTTGCATCGCAGCTAAGTGTAGCCTCGGCCTTAGGTGTATGCATAGGCAAATCCTCAATAATTGTTGAGTCGTCTTCTACGACAGTAACAGTAAGATAAGGGCGGCTTCCAAGAACCACACGTAGTTAATAAATAATTATTATAAACTAATCGAGTGCATACGGCGCTACGGCGCTACGGTGCTACGATGCTACGTCGTTACCACTCTCATAATGACGTTAATGTGTTCTGAAGTTAACTAGTAGTGTTCTCTGTATAGTAAATAACTTTAATATGGTTATAATATGCGCATTTTTTTAATACTTCATAATATTTCTTACTGTTTCTTATCATTTTTGAAATAGTTTCGTTAATTATAATAACAAAAATAGTCAAACACCTTATTAGAACATAGAATGAGACAATAATACTGAGCGTTTTGAGATTTAATAAAATGAACGATCCGTAAAACATAAAATCACACAAAAACTCGTAAGTTATAACAAAAATCGATCACTCATCACCGTTCCAATATTGAAATATTAGCATCGAACAAAATGGTTGATTTACATAATACGTACGGGTAGTGGCGCGGACGCCGATAATGTTCTAATTGCCGCCCGACCCACAATGAACGGCGAATAATAGTCTCTCATTAGTTCAGCTATTGGAAAAATGTTATAGAATAGAACATTTGATTTATAAATGAGGTTGTGAAGCCAGTTGGTTTTATATTACGTAGGATGTATTTTTAATCTGTTTTATTTAATTGAGTAGTGAGTTGAATGTTAGCTTTAGTATTTTCTTTTCTCTTTCTTTTAACTTCACTGCTGGAAATTGGCAAACAAATTATGAAATTAATTATAATATTAGTCATTATGCTGAATCTAAATATATTACCAAAACATCAACGAGAATATTCGATTAGGTATCGGTTTCCCTGCTTGTAAAGAAAATGTTTAGTTTTTGTCGTTAGACCGTCCAAAACATAGCCACCACTTATCGAATACCTAGTTAACTATACGCATAAAAAACATTAGGGATATTTAAAAATATTCATTTCAAGCATACGTTTATGTATTAAAGGTGATGAGCGATACCATTTTGACCCACTAAACGCGGAACGAGAGCGGCCCGCCGCCGACACCACACGCTCGCACTTGATGTAATATGCTTCATGGGATCCGCTTGTGCCTCGCATTTGGTGAGGTGAACGCTGAACACTTATTTACTAACAGAGTAACGAGCTAAACATTGTTACAAACAAACAATTAGTATTTTAAACGTAAACATAATACAAGCTTGTACACTTCAACGTGTTTCTGCTACATTTCTACATCTAACTACCATAGTAACCCAGCAAACAAAGTAATTTCAATTAGTGGCAAAGTTCCTAACACCTTGGCACTCGAACCTTCTTAACGATCGAGCCATAAAATTAAAGTTTTAACTAGAGCTGATTCAGAGAAGCAGTCAACTGAGACAAAATGTAATTGCAACTAGCAGTGAGCGCATACCACTGTGGGAGGAACACAGTAAGTTTATACTGCATCGTCTTTGAAATATGGCGGCTGCGAATGCAGATTTATAAGACAACTTGAAATTGCTTAGTGGATTTATTTTTATTTCGTTTTCTCTTTATTATGTTTTAAAAGACAGTTTTTAGTTTTTGTTGACGTTGGAAAATCTTTTTTTTTTATAAATGTATTTTTCGTATTTGCCATTTAATTAAAGGCAATGATAACGCAGTTTTTATTGACACTTCTCATTCCCTGTGCATTTGATCCCTCTTAAATCAACAATGTTTGTCGTTATAAAATATCTCTGATTTGCTGCGGATCCCTCCAACAGGTAGCGAATCTTGAGATAGTCTCAGTGTTTCCGTTGGCAATTACTGTAGACCCTGACTTATACCAATGTACCACTAGTGTACTGTAACTACAATAAGGTTCAGTGGAAGAAGTTTGACACCCATCAGAGTAATGTTTAAATACTTCAAATATCGAAGTCCAAAGAAGATCTTTATATCGCTTCCTTTATTTGTACAACTTTGTCCGTACACTTCTTCTTTCTTTCTTTTTTATATAAAAACGTTGCCCCACACTAGGATTTCTCCTGTATCGTGAGTGCGTTTACAGACACAAATCTTCACACGCACGAACACCCAGACCCGGAACAACTATCTGTAGGCCATACAAATATTTTTTCCGTGCGGGAATCGAACCCACGACCCGTAGCGCAAAAGTCGATTGCTCAGCTACTGCACCAAACGTGTCGTCAAACTAATTGCATCAACATAACTACAAACAAGGTCTAACTCCGAATTTTTTCAGACGTATGTCAGTCGTCATGTGGAATACCACAGTAGTCAGAGGCAGCTGTGGTTCATATGGTATACGTCAATTATCTTAATATCTAAGAATATCAGTCTCCATCACAATTTAGAAAAGGCAATTCAAAATTCTCTCTTTATCGTTCATCATTGCGGTCTACGTGGAGCAATAGCCTTTTTTCTTAGAAGGTGATGAATTTCACGACTTATTATGATGACGATAACATTCAAAATGTCGAAAGTATTTTCATAGAACAGGTTATAGTTTCAACCTGACTTACTCTCCAGGTATTCACTGCGGCCATCTTGGCGTCGTCTTTGTGATCCGAACAATGCACTCGTCGGTAATCCTCTGGAAGTCCTCCGCTAATGAAAACCCGCGTCGTGTCCCGTCAGCGTCGCCGTAATCTGCGTATTATGCGAGTGTTACAAATGAACTGGAACTTTACTACTGTTGTGTGTATTAAGAAGTCTTCTTTAGAGGAATTGCTTTAAAGAAAAGATGTATTTCCTTATGAGGTCTCAGTTTGTTTATTTATAAAAAATTTGAGAATCTATTTTATAAAATCGAGTTAATACGCGACTTTGCTTTGAACTCGGTGTATGGCGACTGCCGACGAAAATTTGAACACAGTGGAATCTACTATCTAGGCAATCAGCGTTATGTACTCAAAATAGTGTATTTATTCTACTAGTTGTATATTTAAGTTTCTAAAGCAAAAAAGGGGACAAAAATAATTAAACTAGACTTCATTTTCTTTCTTTTTATGGATAAATATCATCTGCCTAGCCTTTTCCCAACTATGTTGGGGTCGGCTTCCAGTCTAACCCGATGCGGCTAAATACCAGTATTTTACACGGAGCGACTACCATCAGACCTTCGCAACCTAGTTACTGGGCAATGCCGATAATCTAAGATTAGACCGGTTGTCAGACTTTCGGGCTTCTGACTACCCGTAACGACTGTCATAGGTATTCGTATGACACCCAGGTCCGACTGTTTAACGTGCTGTCCGAAGCCCGGAGAGGTCTCGATGTGAAACGAACGGACACCCATCCACAGACCGACCGCGGCAAGGGCAGCTTAACCTCGCAAATCGTATGATCCGCGCGGTTGGCAATTAGCCACGAGCCCCTCTTTCTTTTTATGGATAAAATTACCAAAAAATAAAAGAATTGAAGTAAGTAAATAAGTCAAATTATTTTGTTAGGTACATACCATCATGGTTGCGGTGCATGCAATAGCGAGTCCCGTGACCCCGGCCTTAGGTTAGAAGGAAGGACACCGTTGGTTTTTAGCCGGTAAGAGTCCGGCAGACCCTCTCACTTTCCCCGGGCGAGGTAATTTCATGAACATTTTCCAACAATAAAAAAAAACGGTACATACCATCATAAAAAGGTATTTTTTCAGCTATATATACAGCGGTATGTTCATTTACCTCCCTATAACAAAACGAATTCTAAACCCATTTATTATATAAGTGGAATGTTAGTCCAATGGTTTTTTTATTTATTCTCAAGTTGTAGGTACTCGTATCCCAAAAATAATGACTTAAAAGAGTAACCAGGTGAAAAGGTCAGCTCTTTATTAAGGGAATAGGTACTTACTACCCTTTACAACCTTCCCGTGTACCGTCCTCAACAAAAATAATATTTATCTCATATTTTAAAAAGAGCATAAAATTTAAATCTTTTTTTGGTGGAGGGTGAACAAAGGTCAATTGGTTTTTACGGTATTAATCGCTGACTAAATTGAATATCAAATCGATAACCTCTTCAATGTTCGTCGATTAGAAAACTGATTCAGCCTAAGGTTACCACAGGTAACAGAGAATACAGATTCTCTGAGGTATTCTCTGACGAGTTCTGCTATTGTGGAATAGCAGATCTCAGAGTAATGGTGGTCCTACATACTTACTACGGCTTGGCGCATCGCACTGTTGGACAAAGGACCTCCCTTGATTTCCCTACGATGACTAGACTTTAATATCTTTTCCCAACGCTTACGTAAATACATAACATAACATCACGCCTGTATTCCTCGAAGGGTTAGGCAGAGGCGTATAGTAACACCCTTATTTCGCCGTTATGTTTAAGTTCCATGTAATAGGGGCGAACCTATTGCCATCAACCGGGCACAAATCCAGACTCCGGGCTGCTACTGAGAAATTCCTAATGGAAAAATCCAATAACACTGCCCGACCTGGGGATCGAACTCAGGACCTCATGCTCAGCAGTTGCGCTTGCGACCACTAGACCAACAAGGCAGTCTGGCATTCGTAATCTATCTACAAATTACTTAAGAAATCGTTAACGAGACATACCACTTTAAGACCATTAATTTTATTTGGCTCAGTCATTCAAGCTTTCGCTTTTCATCTCTCAGTAACCATTCCATAAACCCAATAACACTTTGCCCGACCTGGGAATTGAACCCAGAACCTCACAATCAGCAGTCGCGCTTGCCACCACTAGACCAACGGGGCAGTTACGTAAATACGTAGGTACAATATAACCGCTTCAGAGCTCTGGTGGGATTGGTAAAAAACAAATATTAATAGTCAAAAGCTACGATAGTAAATATTCCTCCTTTTTAAAGCAAATACACATTGAGCAAACCGAGTGTAGTATTATACTGTATGAATAAATAGCAGTCAATTAATTTGCAAGTATTTCGTGCACAGTCCCCATTTCGCATATTCATTCCTGTTTAATATTTCGTGCAATCAAAACTGCACGGGGCACTCAATTGTGCACGGTAATTCCGGTTTCACTAAAATATGCCGCTCACTACGTCCGGTGCCGGTCGTCCGTTACCGCTTCTAATCGCGTAGATCCGACAGCAGTCGCATGCTTGGCACTGATTACTTGTTCGTGATTTTGAGTCCGTACCTAGCGGCAGCTAGTAGAAGGGTTAGGATCTTGATTGTATAGTGTTTTGTACATTTATTTTATCAATACTTCCTCTTAGCCTTTTCCCAATTATCTTGGGGTCAGCTTCCAGTCTAACCAGATGCGGCTGAATACCAGTATTTTACACGGAGCGACTGCCATCAGACCTCCGCAACCCAGTAACTGGGCAATGCCGATATCCTAAGGTTAAACCGTTTGTCAGACTTTCGGGCTTCTGACTACCCGTAACGACTGTCATAGGTATTCGTATGACACCCGGGACCGACAGCTTAACGTGCTCTCCGAGGCACGGAGGGGTCTCGATGTGTAACAAATGGTCACCCATCCACGGACTGACCGCGGCAAGCGCAGCTGAACCTCGCAAATCGTACGATCGGCGCGGTTGTTATTTAGCCACGAGCCCCTCAATTTATTTTATCAATACAAGCTTGCAATATTAGTTTGTTTGTTATTTATTTTCTTGGTTACTGAATTTGAACCCATTTCTTATCTTTAAAGTTAGGGAAGGGGAAGGTTGTTCGCTTTTTGAAGCCTAGTAATACTGTCAAACCGCTTCCTTGAAGAATGGCGGATTCACCATAACCTTTCACTCACATAGAGCACTATGCGAGGAAAAATTAACGACAACGATAATATAGCCTCCAAGTTTAATTCGATTCCTATGACTTACCGAGCGTTAATGGTTAAAATGAAGACACATATATACCAATAATGAGGCAAAGGTGCCCATAGCTTTGTATAGTAGACCCTACCATACGTTAGTAGCTATCACAGCTAAAATCAGTTTACGAGTCTATTCATATGCCCAGTTTGGCAATAAAGTATACTGCCGCATAAGATAACATCACGCCTGTATTCCCCGAAAGGTTGGGCAGAGGTGAATATTAAAACCCTCATTTCGCCGTTATGTTAAAGTCCCATGTAATGGGGGCGAGCCTATTGCCATTAACCGGGCATAAATCCAAACTCCGGCGTACTACTGAGGAATTCCACATGGAAAAACCCAATAAAACTTTGCCCGACCTGGGGATCGAACACAAGACCTCATGATCAGCAGTCGCATTTGCAACCACTAGGCACTACGATACTACCACTGGTAAATAAAACGATTTGTTTTTGGCCATAGGAACGGGGCAGAAGTAATCAGGTAGTACATACCTAACAGTTTTTTATTACATACAGAATGTTTACCAGCCAATATTTTGAAGCCAAGTATAACAATAACGTGTGAGCTAATGTCAGCAATTTAGCTTACATAACGACAGGTTACCATCCCACTATAGTGATAACGAGCAATTTTCCTCAATGAATGCCTATTACTGTTATAGTATTACACGTTTCACCATAATAAGCCGTTTACGCCGTTGACTCTAGCACACTGGAGTGGGTTTAAATTGACGAATTAGATGTTAACTAGTGTGGTTTGGTGTTATGTTTTCGTTCTCACAAAACCGTTAATAAGTCTAGCTAAGACAGTGATTACAAAGTTGTAAGTTATTTACTTGTATATTAAACTTTAGAACTTCATTACCAACATTAGGACCTTATAGAACTGATAAACTTGTAAAAATCTTATAGGGGTGCATCTATCGTTACAGTTATAGCTAATATCGGTATGTCAGAATTGGGAGCATGGTAAATAAAGTAAAGGAAACCAACATAGACTCTTCACCACGGAGAGTACTTTTAATTGGGTTAGTGATTAGTTACAGAAGCTAGTTCACAATATAATAATTAAAACAAGATCAGAAAATTAGGACAAGGGAATCAGATATAAAAGGTCAGACTTATACAGCTGTTCGACATGGAGTCCTCTGCTTCGTCGAATGACCGCTGTTTTTATAACTTCGGGTACTTTGATTAATTTGACGGTTACCCTCCTATGTCAACATTGTCCAGTGTTACCAGCTACCGATAATAAACTAATATTTTAGATTTTTAATAGTATCAAGGGTGATTAAGTATACCGAACCAAAGATGAAACTCACACTGCCATCATAGCTGCATAGCAACTCAATAAATCCCATGGCAAATGACCTCATAACCGCTTCACACATCACATTACACATGTCCAACCCATCAACATACAATCCATTCCGTCAGATTTCAATTAAGATTACCCTCATCCCATTACTGATACAATAAAAACGGAATGATGACCCTATTATGAAATTCCTGCTACTCCTCGCTTCATACATTGGTCTTATTTATTTTTATCATGAAGGAACGGGGACGGAATTGTAATCCCCAGCGAATCGTGTGGACGGGTATTAAGTATGAGCAGCTACCCAATGTATTTGCGTCGTGTTTTCTGTATCAGAATGGATTTCGGATGTGATGTGGTTATTTTTTTGTATTTATTTTGCTTGGGATTAGAAAGGAGCTATGTGTTATGAAGGGTTCGATTGAAAATATAGCAAATACTTGAATACTAAATTAATATTCATTTGAGCTGATTGTGCTATATTTTAGAATAACTTACCACGTTTTTTGTTGAGCTGAGGTATTGTCTTCGTTTATGGAGAATTTGATTATCACTTGCGTTAACGGTGAAGAAAAAAGATCGTGAGGAAATCTGGAAATCTGAGAGGGTTCCATAAAGTTCTGCATGGTGCGTGTAGTCCGCCAATCCGCACTAGGCCGGCGTGTGGACTAAGACGTTAAGCAGCGGAACAGTAATGGGCTGATTATACTTATGCTTCCTTAATTGCCTCGTTGGTATAGCGGTGGCAAGCGTGACTGCTGATCCTGAGGTGCTGGGTTCGATCCCCAAGTCGAGCAAAGAGTTATTGGGTTTTTCCGTGTGGAATTCCTCAGTAGCAGCCCGGAGTTTGGATTTGTACCCGGTTGATGGCAATAGCCTCGCCCCCTGTTACATGGGACTTAAACATAACGGCGAACTGAGTGTTACTATACATCTCTGCCCAACTCTTTGGGGAATACAGCCGTGATGTTATGTTATGTTACTTATGCTTATGGAGACGGGATCCGCCACACACTCTACTGCGTTTTCCGCCGCCTACTATCATACTAACAACTATAACTTATATAATACGCGCGGAAACACGTATCTCTATAAACGCTCTAATACATTGCCATAATTATATTTGGGGTGTTCGCTTTACGCTCTGTATACGACGCCTACGAAAATGTGAATGAATCAACCTGTCAGAGGGATAAACAGTGTACCGATTCAACTGATCTGAGGGGACGGCAGTGCCCCCCTCTAAGTCCAGGTCGCCAGACCAGAAAGGCGCCATCATACCTTTTCTCGATTACAATTACCTTTTCTCCATAACAATATACTGGGTCACTATCAGCTCTGAAAACTATTATAGTTATAGTATACTGGTTCCAAGATTATTTGTTATTTGCAGTCTATCCTACATTAAGTTGGAGGTATGTGAAGGGCAACCTTCACTCACTTTTTATTTTTATTAATAATTCTTCCTAGAATTCCCACGACGGTTGAGAAGCTCAGAAGTGTTTTATAAATACCCATTTATGTTCCGAAGCGTAGCCTGAAATATATCTTATTTGTTTTACGACAATCATAAATATGAGTAATAAAAGCAACGCTTACGTGAAGAATTGGCGCTTTGCCGGTTAGTATCTATACGCTTTTACAGAATACTAATATTGACATAGATAAAACTTGGTGCATATCCGGGCCTGCACTACAAGCGTCGTAATAAACCGTTCATACAGAAATATATGACACTCGGGGTCGTCAGCACATTTTGTCGTGTCGTGGAAAACGGTCTAAAGCTTTCATTAACTTATCCCCAAACTCTTAGTACCCCATTACCCCCAGGTGTCGCCATGATAATCCAAAGCGTTTTTAATGGAAACCCATTAAGTGGGTGACGGCGCCAAGCAATTTATTTGATTGATTATATTTTCTTACAATATTAATAGCCACGTTATTTCAAGAGGCGTGCCATTGTCGGCTAAAATAAGATAGTTTAAAAAAAATTTGTTTTGATCTTATAAAGTTAGAGCCTTACTTTTTAGTATAAACTTGGATACTTAGGTGAAGAGCCTATAAACGTGGGTCGTCTAAATTCTGTGCAAAATCTAATGTACATTCGATAAGTTATTAACTCGAATTAATTTACATGGACGGTGAATATATCGAATAACTTTACATCTAGAGTTAATTTCATCGAATACGAAATAAAAATATATCGTTTGATATGTTTGTGTTCAATAATTTATTACATAAAATAATTTAAGTAGCAACCCGGAATTTGGAATTGTGCCCGATTATTGGAAATATGTTCCCTCTCTTTATCATAGGACTGAATTTCAGCATCAAGGAAATGCGGCTATACAATAGTAGGTACATATCTATCCTACATATCTGCCTACCACTACGTGAATAAATACCTTAAATAAAAAAAATAAGCTTTCAAATCCAGGTTTAAACTTCCAGTATAGCTGTATACCTGCAGTATAAATTGGGTTTTTAGTTAACAAAATCCCGTTTAGGTGCGAGGTGCTTCATGAGGTTTACTCACAGTTCCTAACTTTGGTACACATACCTGTTTAAATTTGGAACTATCCTTATGTGGGCCGTGTTTGGACAACGGACTATTCCAGCTTCAATTCGAAGCTGGATCCTGAATCCCGGTACTTTAGGAAATTAGTTTTTTGAAAAATTTGTTGAAAACGGTCATTGCATTTTAATAATGTTGGCAGTTAAATTAGTTTTTTTTAATTGTAAAGTTACTGTCATAGTGTTTTATGACTGGTTTTGCTTATAGTTTCGATTTTATAACATATCAAGACATACTAGAACGCAATTAAAAATATTTTCATGTAACGTTAACTACATTAGGTACTTACCTACCCTGTAGCCCTTATAATTACTTCATAAACAATGATGACCGAAGATTGTCATCATAAACCACACTACATTATGTCACTAGTAGCTGATGGGTGCAATGTTAAAATAATTTTAATCCGTTTAGAGACCGAAGCTTCAAACAAAAAAAATAGTATTATATTATCTGGCCCGAACCAATATGAAAAAAGGTAAACAATATATTGCTGATTTATTAAAAAAAATAAGTAACGTGTTTTAGCGAAAAAAACTACAAAGTAGAATATAATTTTTATGTAAACAATGTTTAATTTTTTTATAACATTCTAGATAAAAAGACTCAAGCAGATGGTTTATCTTTATTTGAAATTGCTTTGAACTAGACTTTATCTAAAACACATTTAAATAAATCAAAGTTGATATCCTTAGAAAAATATTTTACAATAATATGAAACAAATAAAAGCAAACAAATAATATATTTTCTTTTACAGCAAAAAGTAAATTGACTTTACTATGATTCCATTTAAAGATCAAAACCATTCAATCTATATCAACCAGCATCTGACAGTAAACAGACTCCATATTAAGTACAAAAGTTTCTACAAAAAGATTTCAAGTATTTAGGACCTTTACGAGACCTTCAAAAATCCAACTACAGAATCTGCAATAAAAAGTTTTTTATTTGAGGTTCGATTCAATCTTGACTTCTAAATAGAAGCTCAAGAGTTGTTAAAAAAATACGAGTTGATGTTAAGAGGTCAATAAACTTGGTATGTGGTTTCTCACAGACAACTATTAAATTGGATTAGTTAGAAAACTGTTACAAATAAAAGTATGTACCTATGATCTTTTTTCTACGTACATAGTTTCCCCGCACTAGGATTTTTTTCACTGTGGTGACAAAAGATAACATTTTATAACATTAATGGTAGAATCTTTTTCTAAACTTAAATTGATACCAAAAACTACAATAATAAATAACTTTAAAATAACATTTTAAAACTAGAGATGTACTGTCAAATACTGCCTATTGGCGACTGATGTGTACATTCAATTTAGCAAATGTTGGACTAAAATTAAGACTTTTTTTATAAAATCCTATTCAGGTCCAAAGACCGAAACTGAGTTTATCAAAAGTGAATAGAAAATATTGACTTTATTTAGATAAATATTTATTTAACAGCATCTAGTACGTAGCTTCCTTAGCGTTATCAGCCATTATTTCAGATATTTGGCCGACTCCTAAGCCCCATTCCTGTCAAGATAAATATTTATAATTCATATTGGTTTAAAATAACGTAATATACAAATACTGATATGAAATTCTCCGTTTGTTTTATACATTTTTACGTGATAAGTCACCTGTTCTCTGATATTTATTATTTATTAAAAGTAAATAAAGTATATAGCACTTATGCATGCGACTGTACAAATATTGGGCTTTGTTTGTTTGAATTGTAGATCATTAATGATAAAAAATTAAACAAAATAATTGTCTAATAAAGTAGATAAATATTATGTTTTTTATGATAAAATAAACATTCTAGGATGAATATAAACATTTTGACTGAAAACTTAATCTTTCCATTATTCTCCATTCTACTTTGCCTGAGTTTTACTTGAGTTCAAACTCAAGGCCTCCCGCTCCTCAACCCTTTTGCGACTGCTAGACAATAAGGCAGTTTTGTTACCTTAATTTATACTACTTGCACAAGCAAAACTTACTTCTTCACAGAATTAGTAACACTCCTAAACATATAAACAACTAACAAACACTCCCCAACATCCAACTTAAACTAAACTTTCAAAGCTAAGAGCGGAAAATAATTTTCTTTTTTTAGCTCTCAGCAAGAAATTAATATGGCACTCTTCGCTCCGCGTACAGTGAAGAGCTGTGTCTAGACTAGGGAGACAGTAAATACGGAGTGGAGTGCTTCTGGGGAATTACGGGGCTTTATGCATGTGTAGGGCTCCAGCCTTCCCTCATTGAATTTGCTGAATGCAATCATTTTTGCTCTGTTAACAGACTTAGTTGCTAGTTTTATGGTAAGTGTGAAAGTAGTGCTTTGTGCAAGTGATTTTGAAGAGAGACTAGGGTTTTGTGTTTGATGTATCGGCTGATGGAAAGTGGACATAATTACATGCCAATTAGGTAGCATTTTTAATAAGCAGTGTTATTGCATAGTGAAAACATGATTTTATAGTATAATACATGGTAATGACGATGATAATAATTGTTACTAAAAGGGAAAGTTTAAAAGTTATTAAGGTAAATTGATTATATTATTGTAACGAACTTTATTTATCTATCCACATAAATACTCTTAGATGTGAATGACAAAACTCCACAGAAACATTGTTATTCAATTTGAAAGTATTGCACCTTCTGACTAGCTATAGCTCAGCCCCGATCCCATTGATTCCCCGTTGAAATATACGTCTCCACATCGATCCTGGCAGGTTTATTGATGCCTACCTCTCACCATGTCTGTGACCTAGTCATTTATACTTCGCTGATATCATTTTCTTTTCGTTCGCTTTATTTTTGGAAATAAAATTATCAGTTAGTTATTACCATTATAAATGTTATATAGCGTTAATTATCTTCAATTTAAGCCCATTATTTAGAAACCACACTACCGTATATCATAAACTCAATGATTTCTGGAACTTTAACTTAAATAATAAAATGAAAAACTTTCTTGAGAAATATTTTTATAAAACACGAGACCCGTATTCATTAAACCAATGTACCTACAACCCAATTCGTTAGCTTAATTTTGTTAACTTGACATTTTATGCGCGTGCAACTTACTAACTAAGCGTAATTATGATGAACTAGCGTTGTTAACTACGAACACGGAAAAGTTACGGTGGGCCCGTAAAATATGTTTCATAGCCTCATTAAAAACAACACAAAAAATACAGTAGGTACCTAGCTACACTAGAGCGACACGTTATAAGTAGGTGATTTAATCCATGCTGCGGTGAACGTAATAACAAAACCTCGTGACCCCGACCATTGGTCCGCGGAGGAACACCGTGGTGGTATTAGTCGCTCTGAGTACGACATTAACATGAAAATTACCCCTTAAAAAAAGTAATTAAATCCGTAGTTACAAATATAACGGTATCTGTCGATTGAAATGACTAAAATAAAAAGTGATTAAATTCATTACCAACACGTTCTATCACTTGAACCAAAGCAGGACCTTAAGACTTATTATTAATACTTAGTATGATGTTCTTAGAAATAGAAGAATAACACAGCCCATCATCTAGACATGGTCCCTTAGTTCCTTTTAACAACACCCGCGTTAAAAGAAGAGAGAGCGAGGTCTGTTATTCACTTGAACAAAAATGTTGTAAAGATAAATAATAAAGTTGTATCCTAATAAAAAGTATCAATTAACACAATCCACTCCAACACAAGCATTTCCCTTCCTACAATACATTTCGCTTCTAAATAATCTGGCTTCTTATCGAGACTCTTTTGACGAGCCCATTGTTCGGACATCTCTGACGTAATCAGCTGGTACAATCGCCTCTTTGTTGCTCTGACCTTTTGTATGTATATTTGAGGGTCTTTGTCGAGGTATCTGTCTAAATAATTCAATGTCGAGCTGTCTAGTGAGAAGGGTCGCGATTGGAGTGAACGTGCGCGGTATACGTATCTTTATTGGTTGAGTTCGATTGTGCTAAGTTTGAGGATTACCTAGTTTGAAACTTTTTGCAGCAAAGAATAAAGAAGATATTAGCTTATATCTCTACCTTAAAACTGTTAATGAAAACGCCAAAAACACAGTCTATTCATAATAAATTCCGACAGTATCTCGTCAGTTGAAAGCACTTATTGAAAACTTGTCTCCGGAAAATTGATCTGCTGAAAATGATACTTGGTTATTATTTCATTATTTAAATACCTTTATAGAATTTATATGTCAATATTTAAGTATGAAAAGATAACTGAATTTATTATTCGTAATTTAAAAACTTAAAAGGAAAAAGAAAATTATTTATTTAAGTCTCGTTACAGACATACAAACAAAACACAAATATTAATAACTAGCTGTGACCTCACGGCTCCGCCCGTAGCCTATGTTACTCAGTGATAATGTAGCTTTCTAACGGCAAAAGAATTTTTGAAATCGGTCTAGTTGTTTTTAAGTTTATTCGTTACATACAAAAATCCAAAAATACAAATCTTTCCTCTTTATAATACTATAAAGAGGAAAGATTTGTATTTTTGGATTTTATAGTATAGATATAGATAATGAATATATATATTAATATTAATGAATATAAAATTACATCATATCACATTCACAATACCAAACGATCCAAAAGCAACACCGTTTTGATATCTATCCTAAATTTCTAACCCTACAAACAAACAATAACAAAAGTTATAACAACCCAATCACACGATACACGATCTGCACCCAATAAAACAATCCCATTCAAAAACAAACAGAAACTCATACGGCCCAGACACTTGTATCAACAGGACTCAACATCAAACGGCCATACCCTGTACAAAGGGAACCACAAATTTTTACGAGGCCTTCCTCCAACAATAGGCGCAATTAACGTTTTATCACCTCCGCCCGTAAAACCGGTTTTTATATGAGTTCCTGAAGAATCAGGTGGGAGTGATTTAGATTGCTCCTTTTGTGGTGAAAAGGAGAACTTCGTAATGTGTCTACTGGCTTCCGTTACGCGTGTGGTAGGAAGTTGGAGATGAGGTGTGGTTGAGAATAATGTAAGGTGTGGGGAAACATAATATTATGTTGTTAGAATTACATTTCAACACTAAATGATGGCCAGCTTTGTCCGTGTTTAATTTTGGAAAACGCCTTACAACCTAAATACCTAGTGGAATTTAAGTTTTTTTAAAGACGTTTCGAAACCCGTTTCGGGTTAGGTTAACATTAGTCCAAACCGGGTTTGTAACAAAAGAAATCATGAATGAACTATCTGTTTTAAAAGCTCATAATTATAATTAAATCAACAAAAGAAGCAAGATTTAATGGGTACCATAAAATAGTAAATAGAGGTACAGTTTACTTTTCGATAAAAAAAGACGAACAATAGATATCACATATTTACAAATTTGATTTCACTCGAAGTGTCTCCAAAATATAGCATCTTACAGCGTCACAAGGACGATCATTTGACGCCGACGAACAGATAAGGCGCGCTCCCCGAGGTCTTCACAAAGGCGCTCCTAGACTTTGAGAGTTTAGAGAGTTTAGAGTATAAATAATGACAAGCCTAAAGAACCCTGCTAATGTAGCTGATGATATTTTAATGTTATCTTTTCTTTTTTCAAACCAGAAACTAGCCACCGTTTGATGCTTGCGTCATTTGAAACTACGCCTGTATTTCACAATAGAATTGTGTCTTTGTAATAATTTGTATCATCTTATCATCTTATACCTTTAAACGAGCAATTCTTGTATATATATAATCTGAATCTCGGAAACGGCTCCAACGATTTTCATGAAATTTAGTATGCAGGGGGTTTCGGGGGCGATAAATCGATCTAGCTAGGTTTCATTTAAAAAAAATGTCGTTTTATCCGTGTTTTAAGGCAATGAAAAGCTGCTACAATATCATTAGAATACGAAAGTAAATTTCGCCACCGTTTACAATGTTATAATAGCTCAGGTGGGAAATCGGGTGGTCACGAAAACCTGAATTCGTTCGAGTCCTGCTGATTATTTTTTTCCCTTTTTTTAAGTTCCTTCTTTTTTTTACAAGCTTTTATAATTTATTTTTCTTTTTATACGCTTTTATTTAACTTGCAATGTTTGTATGTATGTATGTTCGGTTGAAATCTTGCAACTGAATTTTGAATCACTTCCTCTTATCTTAAGGAGTTGAATTTAAAAATGTTGGTTCATTTCCGATGACAATACATTTTTTTGGTAAGCATGACCTGAATCGATATTCACACATTCCTGCAATTTATATTTATGAAGTAGCCGTATTTGTAAAAACAAATGAAAATCTATTTGATAAACCCAAATCGAAAAGATATTTGTTAAAAATTTGTAATGTACCACATAAAACGGCTCTATTTAACAAAAGCTTATTTGGCATTGCATCAAAAATATACAACAAAATACCTATTGACATTCTGAACACTAAGGAACTTCCAGTATTTAAACATAAATTACGAAACTTTTTAATTGATAAAGCATACTACACGATCCAAGATTTCTAGAACTATTGATTGAATTGTTTACCATGTATTAGTTTCACTGTATTTTGACATTTATAATAACTAAACTTGACATGTAAAATAATTTTAAATTGAATGCCAATACCTACATAATTATTGTATGCCTATTAGGCAGGACATATTGGAACTTTAATTTATTGTTAAGACCTGTAACTAACATATGCCCACAATAAATATAATTTGAATTTGAATTTGAATAGGATTAGCTCCAGATAAAGGAACTCTTCAACGCTCAACAGCACAGACACGAAATATTGTGTACGCATTGTATTATCATAGCCGGTTTTAAGTTTTACCGTGACATGGTTGCTGCACTCAGGGTTGGGTCCTGACTAGGGAACTCCTCAATGTTTAGCAGCACAGACACGAAATTTTGTGTACGCGTTTTACTATGATAGCCGGTTTTAAGGTTTACCGTGACATGGTTGCTGCTCTCAGGGTTGGGTCCTGACTAGGGAACTCCTCAATGTTTAGCAGCACAGACACGAAATTTTGTGTACGCGTTTTATTATGATAGCCGGTTTTACGTTTTACCGTGACATGGTTGCTGCTCTCAGGGTTGGGTCCTGACTAGGAAACTCCTCAATGTTTAGCAGCACAGACACGAAATTTTGTGTACGCGTTTTATTATGATAGCCGGTTTTAAGTTTTACCGTGACATGGTTGCTGCACTCAGGATTGGGTCCTGACTAGAGAACTCCTCAATGGTTAGCAGTACAGACATGAAATGTTGTATACGCGTTCAATTATGAAAGACCGTTCTAAATTTCAACATGATATAGCTACTAAAAAATAAATAAATGAATAGTACAAAAAACATTTTTAAAAACAAGCTTTTATTTAAATGGTCTAAAAAGTAGAAAATAAACTTTAAATTAAATCTATCCCATCAATTTATTACATTATACAACTAATTTATTTAAATATTATAAAAGCTTGTCGGGAGATACTAAATAAACAAGAATGCAATATGTATGTACAATAACTAATAAATGTAAAGTGTAGTAATTCTAAGAAAAAATGTACTTAAGTACTTCATAAAATTGTATTTCTCGCGACAAACTTTTATATTGTTTTAATAAATTAGTTGTATAATATAATAAACTGATGGGATCGATTTAATTTAAAGTTTATTTTCTTCTTTTTAGACCATTTAATTCCTTTTTTTTTCTAATCAAAAAACAAGATTTACCAAAAAAAAAACCGAGCTAAGCTCGGTCATCCAGGTACTTATTATTAAATAAGAATAGGAATGTTACGTTTATTCTGTTCATTTATTTGTCTTGACAGTAAATACTTCTTTAGAAACGCTCCAAAGTTTTCCTTATTCATACTCTAAGTTATATACACCGCCTCGGAAACAACTCTCTTCTCTAAAATTCAATCAAAAGCAAAGCTGTTTTATTCCCTAAAGACGTTTATAGAGGAAAATCTTATTCTGAAGATGTAAAAGGATTAGGCGTCGCTATCCATCTTGCCTACGTTTATGTTTACTTCAATTATTCTTCCTTTTTTCCCATTAACCCGATTTCTATGGGCATTCGTTTAATCTCATTTTTGTAGCCGAATTGTACGGGATACATTCGGGATTAAATCCCGTATATGTAATGTAATTTGCAAAATAATCCCCACACGATTTATTTTGGTATCGCGGTTCCGTTGGTAAATATAATTAAAAATAAAATATATTCGGCTCCGATGCTTTTAACGTTTCCTTTTGCTTCAATAATGTTTCGCACATATTCTGATACTGTAGCTCCCAACACGTATTACAAGCCGACGACGCAAAAATTATAGCTCTAAGTTTAAGATTTCGAAATAAAAATTGACGTCATCATCTCTTCCCAGGGACGTCTTCTTTAACTATTTGTCAATGGAACTTCACTACGACTATTTTTATTTTACGCCTCCGATTTGACAGCGCCACAGGGCAAAGTATGATGGTCAAAATGGGCGTAAGTCCAACAGAATTGAAATATATCTCAAATCAAAGCTTATAATTAGTACTCTATTTCATACTATGGCAACAAGTACCAAAGTCGCCGGAGAACAGAGATAGGGCCAATTGAAAAAGTTACATTTTTCTGTATAAATACCGATGATTTGACTACATCTGTCACGTTTAAAAAAAAAGGTCGTGTTAAAACATGGCGCACACGCAGGTAAGGTTGCCACCCGTACTATAATATATAGTATAGTACTATATTTCAGTCAATTGTACTATATATTATAGAAAATTAATATAGTAAGAAAAATACTATATTATTATCCCTAATTGAACTGGCGCGCTTTTTTATGTTAACTGTGACTGGAAGTCTGGAAGGCAGCGATTTATTCGATTGGATGGCAATCTCCCGTTCCTAGAACATTTTCCACGCCTTACTGAGGACGATATAATCTTACAGGCTCTGGACACTTATCAGCAGAAGCTAGCCAAGTCATACGTCGCAGAGCACTTAAACAATGGTGTTTACAATATTGAAATCAGCAGAGATGATGTGCTGAACGATCTCCGTGAATGCAATATATAAGTACCCAATGTGTGGTTGCTGCGAGCCCGGATTCAGCCAAGGCACGTCAGAGCACGCACATATTTTTCATATACATATTTTGATTGACAGGGACCAGGTTGGCAGAAATTCAATAATTCATTGTTACTGTACCTGCCTGACAGGAAGAAGGACCATTGGTACCTGTGCTCATGTAGTTTCGATAATATGGTATTTTGGTTTGGGGCGATATGAGCCATTTATCGCCACCGCGCGTCATTTGTTAGATGTCATAGACCGGGACAGTGTTTAGTTTTGGAGTTTACTTTCATTTAATTTATTTTAAACACATGCTTTCCATTAAAAACCGTTCAATTAACATTTTATTTTTATTTAATTATGTCCATCTAGCAATAAAACGATACGTAATTATTAAAAGTTTATTGTTTTATTTAATTTTGTTACAACTATTTTTCAAGTAAACCCGGTGGATATGGCTAGTGTTATTTATATAATTACGATTCTAGCATTGGGTCCCAAGAACTGGCACTAGTTGCAGTTCTGTTGGTCTTACGCCCAGGTTTCATACAAATCTGCCCATGATCCTTTACTTTAAATATTTTAAGTTTAAGCAATTTATAGCACTTTATTTTATTTTTATGACACTGAAAATTTTAATACACTCAATTTCAAACTATTACTGTTAACAATTGTGGAACACTTCTAAACATTTATCCACAGAAAACAATGCCATAAGAGAACAGCCTTACTAACGTTTATTGACCACTGAAATATCCCAAACAGTGGACTGAAACCGAGAAGGATTCCAGCCGGGACTGCCACCTACATTACTGACCTATTGTTATGATACTGCGCTGTTAGGGTCACAGCGTAGTGTAAGCGATGTAACAAATATCGCAACGAAATCCATGGATCAAAATGTAGTAATATTTGTACTGAATCGATAAATAGCTCTAAATTAGCCTATTCAAAGCGCAAACTTATTTTAAATTGATAATAGGTATCATAAGTAAATCTAAGTACGATCTACTTAAATTGGAAAACCGGTTTCCAACGCTTTATTTCCCAAAATCTATCCGTTAGTTTGTAAAATACGAAGTAACCTCAAAGTTACTGAAAACTGTCTATAAAAATATTTTCCCTTTGAACAATCCAAAATAGCCTGTCAGCTGCTTGTCGTCCCACGGAAAGTGTCAATGGTCGCGGGAAATAGGACATTGTACTGCTCCTGGTGCACAAGCTGGGGTTACAACTTGTTGCGACTTAAATATTTATACTATTCAGAGAATGAAATATTATGTAGTTTCAGTAATTTTTTGTAAAACGGACACTTTGAGCAGACTCTGTGTTGATGACCTTGTTGACATTTGGCTTTTATTGATCCATCTGGTGTTGTTTTATCTTTTGACTTTAATATAATTGCTACTAGATTGTTATAACTTGAAAAAATACGGGAGGATGAGGATAATTTAGAACCGTGAAGCGTCACTTTTGGGAAACCAATCCATGTTGAGTTGTGGCCTGTAAAGGACTGATTTGATGTTAATGCTACGTCATTATCACTTTGCAACCATGTAGTAATTACGACAATTTCTTGACCTTTCCAGCAAATGTTGTAATTGTCGACTTATGTAATATAATAAGTTATTTCCAACAATAGTTGTCATAGATGTGATAGTATAACTTACATAGTATGATATAGTGTACAGTGGAGTATGCGCCTACAGTTAGGGGACACTAATCGCGGGCTTTGCGGGTTCTAACGCGAGTTGTTGACCCTTCCGGCTGTTGTTCTAATTGCCGACTTTTATACTGCTCGTTACATTATTGTTACATTTCGTTACCGTGAAAATGATTGGCTCTTTGTTTTATTGTGTTTTGGTTACGCAGAACTTTTCTTTGGAGCGCGTTTTAAAATATTCTGATTACCATTCCTTGGGTTTTTAACATTTCAATAACATTACAACTATAATGCTACTAGGTACCTACTATAATATAGTACTTTCTTACGTTTGATCATACCTGACTACATAATAATATAATGGACTGAAAATATAATAAAAGTTTCTAGGAATCGTTGTTTCGGCATCAAAAGCTTTTCCAGCTAAAAGCCATTTTCAACAAAAAAGTTTCAGCTGTAAATAATATTTTATTTTGTTTCATAAAATGCATGATAAATTTAATTTTTTTGTTGGTGTTATTAAATATTTTTCAACACACTTGCTCGTAAAGTGGCTCTTATTGCACCGCTTTTAGGTTCATAATGCAGCTTATTAAACACGCATGCTTTTTACTTTACATTTTTTTTTAATCTGAGAAAAGCCTTTTTATGTTCAAAAAATTGTTAACTTTTTGTGAATAAATAAACTGTGTTAATTAAAATATGATAAATAAACATTTCATTTCATTAAATTATTTATTTTTGTTAACAAATTAACATTCATTAATTTGTGTTATAAACACAAAAATATTCAGTTTTTTTTAATACATATTCGGCTGTTTGTCTTTCTCCTGCGTGCGCATCGCTAACTCGTCCACAGGCACGGCGCGTGAAAAGAGAAATACATGCGTCATTTTTCACAAATACTTATCCAAATAACCAACTTAGCTTGTTAGTATCATAGATACCTAAAATCTGTTTTTTTCCTCGCAAGTGTGGTGTAAAACGTCGTATGAAACGCGTGTGCATTGATCATTACACTCTTGGCTCCCTTATCGCGCTCGCCTGCGGTTCGCGCGCATAATACCTCCACTAGCACACTTGTATCATAATCAAAACAATGAATACATCTTTAATTCATTATTATTCTGCATTTATATTTGCATTACGAATAAATAGCATGTACATAGATTAGCTGCTTAGGTATACAATATGTAACATAATTAACGCACTCCTGAAAGAAGTTTGTTCAGAATTGTTTACTGAATCAATTTCTATCATTTTTAATATAGGTAATTTTACATCCCAAAAAGAATTAAAACTACGGAAATTTGTCACATTACCCCTGTATAGTCAAAACAAACTGAAAAGGACCGTAAATCAAGGCAAAAAGACTTTTGAAAGTGCATTTTTATTTGTATTAATACAAATTCCGTCATTCAATACAATATAAAGAAAAATAAACCTTATTTCAAGAATGTTAATTTAGTCAATAACAATGCATATAGATGTTAAACTAAAATATCAGTGTATGTAGGTATTATGATTATAACATAATATTCTAATTGGAGTGTTTTAGGGTGTGCGTTAATTACGTTACATTTTGTATAATACGCAAATCGTAACAGCCACTAGAACAGCAACTATCAGCTGATAGTATGGTCACGTTTTTCCACATATAGTAGTAGTAGACCTCCTTTGAAAGAGATCGTTCGGGGAAGTACTACCACCATCACCATACCTATTTCTGCCGCCAAGCAACATTGTTGTGTTGCGGTAACCACTTTTCGTCAGGCGCCGTCTTCAGCTTGTTTACCATCCTATTACATAAAAAAACATATGGTTTTAAATACAACCAATCATTAATCTTGAACTCGGCTTGTATTTACTGAATACTTTAACAGAACATAGTATTTTACTGATAATGTCACGTAACTGGCGTCATGAGTTTATCGTCTGAAGTTGTTTAATTATAATGACGTATGAGGAGGCCCATGGGGATTTCCTTCGCATAATAGGGACCTCCTACTTATAGGTACCATCTTTTTATTCTAAACTAGCCGTGCCCTCGCGGCACCGCCCGCGTAAGAAGTTTTTTTAAGATATTTGCGTAACTTAAACCGTTTACGTAGCGCACGCAACGGAAGCTATCAAAAGGAATATTTTTTCCCGTTTTTGCAACATTTTTTATTTATGCTCCGCTCCTGTTAGTCATACCGTGATGTTATATAGCCTATAACCGTCCTCGATAAATGGACTATCCAACAAACAAATATTTTTTCAATTCCAACCAGTGCTTCCTGAGATTAGCGCGTTCAAACAAACAAACTCTTCAGCTTTATAATTAAGTATAGATATCAATTCTGCTCGTCTTATTGTCACCACGGGCTGCATTAAACGAGCCTCCACGAGTGACGATACTAAAGTACGTTCGGCGCACTATAAGCAGTCAGCCTTGCTAACCTTGCTGACTAGCTAATGTTTTCACCATAGCATGATTTATTCTCGTATAACTCGAGCCGACACGAGAGAAGAAGATCATCAACAAGATATCACTGGCCAGTTTATACAGGCCTATTATGAAATGATTGATGAATGACTAGAGATAATACCTTAATCCGGTTTAGACAAAGATACCCTTGGCTTACCCAACACCCAGCCAGCATCACCAGGCTACAGTATTTAAGCTGTAGAGATAAATATCTGTAGATTGTTTATACTCTCTAGGCTACACCGTGTGCATACATTGCATACATGTTTTTATTCCAAATTCTATACGCTTTTTTGAAAACCTATAAACTAATAAAAAAAACAAAACCAGTCATTTTCACTACACAAAAATTGTTAATTCAATTTCATGCCCAACATAGTTCCAAAATAGTTAAAATGAAAGCCGCGCCAGATTAGCGCGATACGTTTACATTGTACAGTTCCGTGCAAAGCGTTAATAAAATCAATCAGATTGCTAGTATGTATGATATTTGATAACAATGCGGACTGGGCGCGATTGTACGCCGCGATACGAGAGTTATGCCCTGGTATTGGAACCTTTGTGAGAGACCGTGTGTTTCTGTGAACGTGTGCCGGGATGTAGGGGCGAAAATATGAGGCTTGGGGCAGCCTATAGAAGAACGTTTCGTATATGAACACAACATTGACATTATTGGATTGATTAGTGTCCAGTTTATTTATGTTAGTTTACTCAGGTGTGCTTAAATTATTTATCTACTATGACCTCACATATAACAATTTGTATTTGCATACAATAAAAACCAAGTTTTCGTAGTATGAGTATATTTTAGATACAGTTAGACGCAGCGCCACCTTTGTTATCATTCTTTAAATCATTAATATTTTTAACAACCATTTTTTATCACTCATTTGAATAATATTTTTATATACTAGTTTTGATATAAATCATGGAAACAAATACACTTCATTATTAATTAAAATAATAATTTCAAGTAGGTAAGCTGAAAGTAAAAGTTTTAATTGATATTTATTCAGCATCTAGCAATACAAACACTTCTAAAGTAAGTAGTCAATTTGCAAATGCTGAAATTACACTTAAAATTCTTCATCAAACTTTTACGTATTATAATGAAGTGTTACATTAGTGGTATACAGTTCCATTTGTTTTCTCTAATGGATTGAGAATAATTTATATTATATAAGCGCAAAGTACTTACCTATGGGACAAGTTTTTAGTTAGTATCAATAAAATAAAAAACGCTTTTAAAAAACATTTTATATGGTCACTCTTTTAATAACTGTCCTGTTTTTTACGGGTACGGTTTTATACACGTGCATATTTTGAGGTTGCACTCGACCGAATGCCAAATTATAAGCTCTTCAAGCAGCGAGGTCGCGCCACACCTAACCGGCTGTAGACTGTCGCCGACACAGCCCGACACTTTGGTTGCTGTTGGTTGCTATTGACGTTAAAAGTGAAAGATAGAGATAGCCCCTCGGGCTGTCTCGCGAATGTACAACCGGCATAAAAGATGTTTAGAATTCAAACTTTCTACCAACATACCGAGAGGTTATCTTTTGGCTGAGAAACGGTTGATCTGATACCTACTCTGATTGGGAATAAAAAGAGACGTGTGCAGCTACAGGCGTCCCCAATTGGAGTGCATCAATAAATCAAATAAAGTTAACTTAAGTACAAGTTCAGAAAGTCGTTATCGTTTGGTTGTCTCTGAATATTGTCGCAATGCAGTTATTACAAACAGTCGCCCGCGGCTCCGGAAAAGTTAATCCTTATTAATTTAGTGAATTTTCGGAACATCCTGCCTCGGGAAACTCGATAATATTATACTGTAGGAAAAACACGACTCTATTTTAGAAATTATCAAGATTGCACGAGTCTAGTTTATATTTGTCGGTCACGTAAGTTCTGATTTATTTTCTGTTAATTGATGCTTAGAGTTCGTTAGCTACACGTTAATAAAGTTTACAGAATAACAAAGGTTTATTTGCATCCAAGAAAAAAAGCATTGCATCGTTTTTGCTTGCTTTCGTTAAATATTAATAAAAGGGAAATGCGGCTTGAAATTTTGTAGGAAAGAGGGGTTGTGAAGTAGCTTTCTATTCTGCCTTTTTACAGGCTTTTCTTATTCGCGCATTAACAACACCAGAAAATATCTTTCACGAAGATCCCCCTTTTCGATCGAAAATAGTTTAGGTTCACACTTGATCATTCCAAGCGGAACTTCAAACGTACACGAAAAGTGGCTTGCTCCTGGAAAACGTGATGCTCATGATATCCGGCACACGTCTGCAATATGTGACTCGGAGCACCGGAAATTATGAGGGAAATCGGTGGAAAGCAGGATATTGGCGGCGGCGTAACACCACGTATGGCCCGCGCTGCATTCTCGTGAAGCGATGGATGATGAAATTATAATTAGTCTAGGGGTTTTGGTGAATTATGAATAGTTACTGCTTGGGACAAATGACCAGCGCATGAATATTTCAGCACTTGTTAAAAGCTGTTATTTTATTTTTAATACATATTTCTTAATTCACACAACTTAGCACAGCCTTTAATTATATTTTATTTTACGAGTTGATTCTACTACATATTTCAGTCTTCTGATGTCTTTAATTCTGTTTGACCTGAATAACTTAATTTTCTCTTCGCTCGACTTTCCTGGACTTACGATGTAATTTTAGGATGAACTGAGTTACCGTCAAATTGTACAGACCGTTTCGGTATTTATTTCTTTTTAAGTAGCTCTGTATTTACCACAAATACGAATGGTTTCACGTAGTATTAGATATAATATGTTTCAATGTACACTGTTATCAATTGTAGGAGAAACAATTTAGAAACGGTTTTTATGGGGATATGTCCGCTATGTTTAGTTCCACGGGGTGGCTGCCTACAAAAGCTTGTCTAGCTAAAAATCTCATGGCTTTTAAGTACAACAAAACTAAGAAATCGCATCGGCAAACTTCATAAAACCGACCGATTAGGTACTTCCGAACTTGCGCGACTTCAAGACCACGATTTTTTATTAGTACTGCAATGAAAATGATCTTTACACTGACGCAATAAGTGTGAGTGGCGCAAAAATGAGCGACTACCATTGGTTGTTCAATCAAGTTTACCGATTAGACTTCTTAGTTGTGTTGTACTGTACGCGCAGCATCAGCAAAGTTCTATTGACAAAGCATTTAACTTTATCATATTTAAATAAATAATATTCAAATACGAGTATTTGCGTAACCACAGACATCACTAGAGAACTGGAAAGTTTTTACACTTGTTTAATAGTGGAAACAATACTATTTAAGATTTGAAGCAAACATTTGAAATTATCTAACCTTTTAAGATTATCACTGTTATCGTTGACAAATCGTTTTGTCAAGAAAGTTCAGAAAAGAGAAAGATTATAGGGTAAACCAGTCATGATATTATAGTGTGTGTATTTTAGTATTACTGACCTAAAAGTATAGTCTGACCATTTAAATTTTGTATTAAAGATAAAAAACCCTTTAAAAATGTGTGACATCATTAAGTGTGTGAGATATAGGTACCGTACTGCATATATTCAGAGAGTCATCTTGAGTTCCTGACACACGGTCGGTCAGGACCTGTTGCTATCTCCAATTATGAGAAAGTCAATACAGAAACTATCAGAAATTGAGCCTGTCACAATCACGAAATGTAATGGATGTCTAATCGATCTTATGTTAAGAATGGATAACGTTAACGCCTATATGAAACATATTTTTTATCTACACTAAATTCAAAGTATTATCACATGCTTAAAATATGTATTTTAATTTAAAACATTTATATGATTACACTTGAATTTAATTATAGCTACTAGTATTGTTCCAAAGAATGAAAAAAATAAAAGTAAAATAACATTAGGATTTCGTTTGAGACTGAATACTCACTTTTGCAGTCCATTGAAAAACACAGGAGTGTAAAGGACGGGACAACAGCAAGAAAATATAAAGACCACACTGAGGAAAATGAAATCGTTAGTTCACAAAATAAAAACCGCTCCCGAAATCAGGGAGATCACAATGCACATTTGTCGAATAAAACTAAACAAAACACTAAATGAAGATTTGATAACATTATAAAAAATATTTTTTACCCTATATCGTCCACTTCTCGGTACACTCGGTACGGTACACTACTGAGCAACGGTGTACTCCATTTTTTTACGTCTCATGGTGTTTTATTTCAATACAAAACAATATCAAACGGTTTAAAAAATAATGGATGGAAAAACTCAAACATGTCAATTGTCGAACACTGACTGACAAGCATTCTTCGTCTACTAGCTGTCAAATAACTGTTTGTTAAACATAAATAAGATAAAAAGGAGACACCTTATAAAAAAGTATTAACGTGTAAATAAAAAGAGATTTACTATCTCGGAGTTCTACAGTACTGTATACAGTATAAACGAAAATTATATAATGACATTGCATAAATAATATCATCCACATTCCTCTTAGCCTTTTCCCAATTATCTTGGTGTCAGCTTCCAGTCTAAACAGATGCGGCTGATTACCAGTATTTTACACGGAGCGACTGCCATCAGACCTCCGCAACCCAGTAACTGGGCAATGCCGATATCCTAAGGTTAAAAGGTAGGTCCACATTTATTAAAGTATTAAAAAACCGGAGTTACGGCATATTTTCGGTTTTTTTATGAGTTATTCTGTTACTATAAGCATTATCTTTAAACAATCTAATTTCGACATACACATAGTGGTTAGTGACTCAGAGACTTCTTATATCTATTTATATACTTATCTAACTATCTATCTACTTATCTATCTTGTTAATATCATCAACGAGATAGCTGTTTTGTTTGGTAAATTGAAACAAGTAGGTCATTCGACAGATATCATGATGTTTTTTTATCAGTTATTTACTATATCTTGATTTTTATCATTATAAATGTTAACGCTCTTCTAATGCACGGTGAGATAATGGGTCATTATATGTTATTATCGGAATCATTATTTGTTTTGTTTTATATCCGATCCGCATAGTTATGATATCCATTACTTCCAAAACATAATTTATATTGAGATGTAATGGTAAGTACACACCAAGCCAACGAACGGGGTTTGTTACTGCTTGCATCCAAATGAAACCGCATTAGTTCTATAGTATACCTAAAGTTTGCTCCAATTAACAAATGACCATTGGAGCAAGTCAAACGGATGTTAAGTAAGGATCAATACTAATCCACTTTTGTACAAGAAAGCACTCGGCAAGAGCACTTAGTGAACATTTAATTCGTATCTCTTGCAGTCGATACGAACCCTCGCCTGTACACTGATCATTTATTTTCGTAACTATCTAACGATAGTCTACAGACTAATCTAGCCTACATTGTGTACGCTTTTATCCGTAATAGGAATCACCTGCGCTATTTTATTTATTAAATTGATATTTTCATTTACAAAGTTAGTGTTTCGATTCAAAATAAGTTGGCAGTAGGTAGTTACGAAAAAGCAGCGTTTAAGAATTAAGTTTCTGATAGAAAATTAAAAATACGAGTATAAGGTAAAAATAAGAACGGTCCAAACATAAGTCCTTGTGACATCCCTAATTTCAAAAGATTTTTATTTAAAATTTTCTTTAAGAATCGTTTTAATTTTTAAATAACGGAAATGTTTTAAAACACGTTATAAAGTATTGAAATGACTGTTGCTGTCAGTTTGATCTGTTATTCATCTCGTATTATTTACTTAGCACTTCGATATTATCCTTATTTTCGTATTCCCAGATTCACATATTCGTTTCGTTTCGTTCGTGTAAGTCAATATTATTTTGAGTTTTTATTTCCATTGCCTTTAATCCCGACCTACATACAAAATGTTTTTTTAAATTCTCACCAGTAAGTTTTAACGGCGGTATAAAACATCAGTTGCAAAAGATGAACTCACAACCGTTCATCGCGTAGTTTCCGCCCGACAACTATTTGCCGAGCATACACAAGATAAGGCAATAAAATTACCTATTATGTAAATGTAAACACAAACAGAGTATTTCCATTCTATTCCATTTTATTTAAGATGGCGGGAGCTGACGTAGTTTCAATATTTGATTAATTTAGGTTAAACATATTTATTTATTGTGAAATATGTATACAGGGTGCAGGTGATTATTTCGTGAAAACTAAGGATTTGAAAAACTGCTAACCGATATCCTAACTAGGTTGCCTAGATGACATTATTAGGTATCTTTATGCAGAATGAGTTACCTATTGTACTAAACCATATTAAATAAATGAAGTTAAGATACTTTATAAGATATTTTTTAAGGACTGTCCGGTGAATTTCTTTGACTAACTTTAATGTTTTAAACTAAAAAAAATACTTAATCACATGTCGATAACGTAAAAAAAATATGTACCTATAAGTAGTTACTTATACATATTTTTTTTACGTTATCTGTATACATATTTTACAATACATAAATATTTTTAAACTAAATTAATCAAATATTGAAACTACGCAACATAGGCAACCTAGGCAACCTAGTTAGGATATCGGTTAGCAGTTTTTCAAATCCTTAGTTTTCACGAAATAATCACCTGGGAATGCCCAAAGACATGAAAGTGATTAATTCATATTAAATTAGCAATTGAAGCCAATTGCTGAAAATCTCATTACCATATTTGTAGAAGTAAACAATAAACACCCGCGTTTTATATTGACTCCTGTGTACAACACGATCGATTTGATCGTGTCAACATCTTGTACAAACCTAAAATTAATGCAAGCAATCAAACCAACATTAATAATAAAAGTGTTATAGTATCACATATTTCTAAATCAATTTGATTCAAATTCATCAATCATAACAGTTGAAGACTTGTATCAGCAAACAATAGTCGCATGAATCTTATAACACACCCCAAAAGTAAACTTATGTATGTAATAAAAAGACATTGGTAAATGTATTATTCTCATTCAGTCGTGTAAGAGTCGTGCGCAAGTATGTGGCATATCTGAGTTAGCAAACAATACGTACTATTTTTTATTAAATATCGTATGATTTGTAATTAAAATAGTTAAAATGACTGTTAATGGAATCTCAGAGTCTAAAGGACATGTAAGAGTACAATGGGCGGTCACAATTTTATGTAAGTGCAACAGTTGAATATGTTTTAAAACATAATTTTCATTTAAATAATAGTCAAAGTGTATCTTAAAAATATTTCAAAATAGTATTAAGGCAAAAACGAAGAGAAGTACCTATTTGTGTTAATATGTAGTATAACATTTTTTTTAGTCAATTGCTGATTTTCTATCCAATGATGGCCTTATAAATAGTCAAATATCGCATTTTGCTATTTTGATTTCATTATGATTAACAGAACATGGTCATTTCGCGAAGTCCAACTTTAGTTTTTCTTAGGATTTGTTTCCAGGATCGTTATTATAAAATATTTTCGCTCCATCTACAGACACATACATTTTTATATTTCTGCCATGTCTGAATATTTGTATATATTCTGATTTTGCTAGAGTAGACTCAGGCAATCCTAAACGAGATTCATTTATTTCAAGAAAATTATTTTTTAGGCAACATGTCACTTTTCACGTTCGGTCTCCAATGCGGCTGGATGTCACCCGTGACAAAACTACTGCAGTCGCAAGAATCTCCTACTGGGAGACCACTGACTGACAGTGAAATATCATGGATAGCTAGTTCACCATCTTTGTCAGGAGTAGTAGGAGTTCTCCTGTTCCTACAACTTGTAGACAGATATGGGAGGAAATTGAGTATCTTGGTGATGATTCTATTCCAAGCGGTGAGACTTGTATTTTAGATTTTCACTTGACTTATGGCGAACTTGTTGAACCATAAAAACTTAGTAAATTAATTTCACATCTGCATATTTCAGTTGGTTTGGATTATTACAATGCTACCCGCCAGTACAACGAGCCTCATCATTGCCAGAATATCCTGTGGCATTGCCGGTGGGGGTTGCTTCCACGTTGTTCCAATGTACGTCAAAGAAATCGCCCAGGATAGCATCAGAGGCACTTTAGCATCCGTGTTTATTTTGGCCCAAAGCGCGGGCATTTTCTTGATGTATGCATTAGGAGGGTTCTTGGATTATTACACTGTGTTATGGATCGTTGTTGGATTGCCAATCTTAACTTTTGGACTGTTCCTTAAAGCCCCTGAGTCACCTGCGTACTTAGTAAAGGAGGGAAAGACAGAAGTAAGTTTGAATTCATTGTTTTGTTATTTTTCCGTGAATTTACATATCTACATTTTTTGTTCCTATTTTACACAAGTTTTCTAAGTTTCGGAAATCGTAATTACTTAAACCATGGTGTTATTGTTGATTGCAGATTGATTAAGTTGTTCATATTCTGAGTATTCTCTAAATTATAGGAAGCTGCCGCAACTCTTGCATTTTTGAGAGGTTTGGATGTTGACGATAAAGAAATTCAAAGCGAAGTCGACGCTATCAAGAAGGATGATGAATATTTTAAATCCATACCCGATATTTCAATTGTAACTGTTTGTGAGTATAATTTTATATACCTATGTAATTGTCATCTCAGTTTCAATTGCTATACAAGCGACAACACTTTTTAAGAAGCAAAACGAAAATCAAATGAAGTTCACGACAGATATATCGGATTAAATTGACCGTGAACAGAATACGTTAAATCTAAACAATGTTTTTTCGCTTACAGTCAAAACAAAGGCGTGGCGGAAAGCGTTTATTATTATGATTCTGATAATCCTTGTGCACGCTTCTAACGGTGGTTTCTCTATATTGAACTACGCTGCCATTCTGCTGTCCGACTCAGGTGTGAAAATCAGTCCAGAGCTGCAGTCTCTCAGCATACCTATATGCATGATAGTGGGGTCCTTGATCACAATGACTACTATCGATAGGCTGGGAAGAAAGGTGAGAAAAATAAAATCAAAACACAATAATGGTAAAAATTAAGAAAAAAAATATAGAAAATATATCTCTATTTTAGATGCTCATAATCTTAAACCGTTAAGGCGGAACTCATGTTTGAAACTAAAGCTTCCTTCTTCCAACAGCCGATCCTGGCAACTGCCTTTGGCGCCTCGGCGATTGCTTTCGCCTGCATTGCGACTTCAATACTGCTGCAGAGGAATGGGTGGGCCACGCCCAGCTGGCTTAACGTTACCATGATGATGGTATCAATATGCTGCTATGGTGGTGGCGTGTCGCCCATACCATTTATTGTGATGCCTGAGATATTCAATTTTCAGGTAAGCTGAAAAATGTATATTATTTCCTGATGTCATGGTTATCATCTTGACCTTGAAACAAGCTTGAAGGTACGCTTCACGTTCTTACTATTGTAGAACGACCAGTTCTTTAATGGGAACTTCCTTTGTGACATGAGGAATGTAGTTTTTTACCAAAAACATCCACCATCTACGTAGCCAAACTTAACAACTATTATACTTCCAGATACGTGCAAAATTGATGGGATATCTAGTGATGTTGGCGTGGTTCATGAGCTTCGTTCAACTTATTGCCTTCGGTGCTCTCACCAGCAATTACGGAGCCCACGTTGCCTTCTTCATGTTTGTAGTTATAAACGTGCTGGGAGCCACTGTTGCCCTAGTAATACTACCTGAAACTAAGGGCAAGACAGTAGAACAAATAGAACGAGAGTTGAGGGGAGATAAGAAGAAAGGCGCAGGTTGTTGAAGATGGAAGTGTATCATTGTATTGTGCAGCAATAATTTATGACATTATTTTGTAAATGTGGAATAAGAGATAATTTTAGAATGAAAAACTAATAACATTATTTTTTATTTGCAGTTTTGAATAAAGTGAAACGTTTCAAAGTATGTGCAGTCTTACTTTTAATATTATTTTCGTCGACTTGTATCAAAGGGACTTACTTTATACGTAAATTGATCAAAAAGTTAAAACAAGAAATTTGGCATGCCTTTGTAGATTTACAATACCTACATTTGTAAATAAAAATGTAATTTCACTTCACCTAATTGGATGTATTGTGAAGATAATTTAATTAACCATTTATAAACTTTAATATTTCTTCAGTACTTAAAATCAAAGAAGTACTCGTAAGTTGTTGAGTCGTTTATAAAACTTGAATATCAAAAGAGCATATGAAAAGTCCCGAATCATATCATAATGAAAGTGCCTGATACATAAAGCTTAGACTCGTCTAACTTGTAGTAAAGTTGTTTGGCGCGACGGGTGTATAACGCGGCTCATCATCCGCTCTGAGTAGTTCAACGTGCTCGTTAAACTGTCCAAACTTGTGAACCGCTTTATCTTGCACTTTGATAGATGGAGATTTTTACGAAGTTTAAATATGGGTGTTGATAAGTTGGTGAGAATTTTATTTAGGATCAAGAGTGATGTGACAAATTACTGAATCTGTTAGTAGCCATGGGAAATACGTCAGAATTAGAAGGTAATGGCAACTGGCACTTAATTTGATCATTTCTTAAAAACTGAAATAAATTAGGATCTGATGCATCAAAAAAATATCAATATATTAAAATATCAATAATTTCCATAATTATTATTAATAATAATACCAGCCTATAATTGTTAAACTGCTGGGCAAAGGCCTCTACTGATATAGTATAATGAAATATGGTATAAGATTATGATAGTCATTTGCAACGTTTTTAGTTTATTTTCATGCAAACCAGAAGATTCTACAAACAAAGTGCACAAATAAACATAATTTGGGATTGAATTTAAAAGTAGTTTTATGTACCTCCTTGTATAAATTCTTACACGAGAAAAAAATTGTAGACTTAGTAACAATAAAATCATTGATTCATAAATTCTAAGACCTATAGAATTAATTCTTGCAACAGGTAACTAATCAGAATATATTATCATCACGCCACCAGAAGTTACAAGAAATTGTTATGTATGATAATCTGTAGGAAACAGATTGTTGGTAATAATGCGGAGAAATAAAGTGTTCGTAGAGCGGCGATAAATTTGGGCGGGTAGGCCGTTCCGGGCTGGACATAAATCACGGGCCAAAAATGAGGCCTTGGCAATTTTGGCCTAAGTGTGTATTGTCAAATATGCTATTTATTATTCTCGTTACGGTACAACATGGGCACTTAGTTTTTGAGTCCGCTTTTGGGCCTTGTAAAATGAGACTTTTATAACTTGTTTATGTCATGTTTTAAAATAATGGGTCCCAGGATAGGGTTAGTTAATAAGGAATTGAGAGTAAACATTATTTTTGTTCTCAATGTGGCCTATTTTTTTGTGTTCTGTGATTGTTTTACGAATAACATCTCCACACAATATATGTTCCAGACACTTAATTTTATTGTATTTGAAACCAAAACTGAACAAATCTTTTTATGGAGTTTGGCTATCTTTATCTCTTTTCAATGAACTTTTACTCAGTGTTCTTCCTTCTGACTCTAGTCAGAATAATGTTCCCATCACTAAAGTTTCATATTTGAAAACTAGACTAAACTAAATAAAATAAACTTCTTATCGATATGATATTATTTCCAAAACCTTTAATAAATAAACTTTTAATAACTCTTTCTTAATCTCCCAAATTCTGTGTTACAAGAATAATTTCTATATCTCCTGTGTATTACAGAAATTAAGTAAAGTAAGTATTATGTATATCGATGATAACGTTCAAATATTTGGCATTCGGTATTACATCCACGCGGAGCGTCAGATCAAAGACGATACAATATGAGGATACGGAGGGGTAATGGCGATGTTTGCGATTCTCATCCGCGGTGACCCAGTTTCTATCGTGTACTGGTTTTGGAAGAGGACATTTTCGTTTGATAATAGTGACGCAATCGCTATAAAGAAACGTTAATTTAAAAAATATCTATATGTGTACCTACAAAAAGGTCACGTTGAATTGTCACTACAATTTTTTTATAAATAATTATATTGAAATCTAGCATATTAATTGTACCTAAAAGTGTTGTTTCACTTTATTCGTTTAAAAAAATCAATAACAATAGAAGTAAAAAAAGTAAAATGTAAAAGGAACCTACTTAATCATGTAAAGCTCGTAGGCACGCAATCGGAAAATTTCCAAATCGATTCGATTTCGATTCCCTTTTTACCTCTTAAGTATCTACGAGTACTGCTGGGCCTGCTACTTAATACAATTTCTCGCAAATTACATCAAATCAACTTGACTAACGAGATGATTGGCTTAAAAATATATTTCAAATTCCTACTTTAAGTGATGGTAACGCAATTTGTTTTCACTTCATGTCTTAAAAGTAAGAAGTTTTAACGCATTAGTTTTTGTTTATATCATTAGTAATATTAAATAAAAATAACATCCATTTTTATTGTTAGTAAGTAGATATAAATATGCATAAAGTCAATATAGCTACCCTGACATTTCAATTCTATTAAGCCAAACAACATCTTGATGCCACAATAATTACCATTATCAAAACGAACCAAAACCCAATAAAGCCATTCACTCTCTCCTACATAAAATAAATGGATTTCCAGAACTTCCACCTTACCAAAGATCCTACGACATTAGACCAAAAAGTCCAAAACTGCGAACTCGCTCGTTGCACCGTAATTTTCCATATAAAGGTAAATTGACGTGCTCCAAATTGGATAGAAAGACAAAAAAGAATTTTAAGTATCCGTCTGCTTTGTACTTTGTTCGTTTGTTTGGAAACATATTCTGCTTCAATGTTTTCCTTGTGGCTTATCTTACGCTAGGTGATATTTTATTGTTAGCCAAATTGTCTTGAGGTAGGTACTAGAGGATTGTTACTCGTTTGTTCAATTTTATGGTGGTTTCAATATAAAGGACGTGTCGATTGCTTCTTTATAAATCTACACAGATTGGAAGTGTCAATCAATTAATTAAAACGATTGTTTATTAAGAAAAAACAAGTAATAACAATTAGAGATAACTAGTCGCAATAGCTGTTAATATTAACAGAATAACAAATAATTATGACAACGTATATGATAATTACTATAACTGTATCAACCCTAAAATACTTGTACTACCTACTGTTGTAAATAGGAAAACAGAATAACACAAAAAAGTAATTTATAGAAAGCAAAATGGTCAAAGAATAACACTATTATGACCAGTCTTTGACAATAAACGTTTACATCATAGCACCAATACCAGTATTACGGTATTTAAGTAGGAAAAAAGACATCTACTAAGCTATTATTTAAATTTTTCCAAAGAGCGTACGTGCATCCTTTCCACTTTACTTCACTTTGATGTTTCATATTTTCGCCGAAACCCCAAACTTTATCCATAATAACAGATAAGTGATGTCACGTACTTCAAATAACCTAGAAATAGCAGACTGCGTAGGAGCACCGATCGTTAATGTCAATTCAAATAACAATATTACGTCTATAATCATGCATTTAGTTTTGATGTTGGATAATATTGAATAAAAGGTTTTACATAAGACGAGCGCAGAGGCGTAGAATATTGAAGAATTTAAGTGACAAATTGATATGAAGCGCGTGAAGCGAATACGGGTTATAAGATCAACTTGTCTGTTAATGTAAAGGGCGTCGACGTGGAACTGAAGTATTCTTTACAATTGGGTCATGGTAACCATGATAAACCGTAACCATAATGTTATAAGTGGTTGAAATGGCTCTATTTACAACGTTAATTTAACATAGGCTATACATTTTAACTGCTATGTACGGGTACAGCACTTATGGCGGCCGCAGATCTAAATAAGTTGAGCAAGCACGGTCGTATATATTCATAATACTTTTATATAATAGAATAAGACAATAAGTTAAATTTTACACAAAACAGTTATTAATAAACTTTCTCCTATGATTAACATGCATAGTCTCGGCGTTAACTGTCGGCAAATTCTCGTAGACATTTAACAAAATGTACGATTTAATTTGACAAAAGGCTAGAGCGAGCTGCGGATTCCGATGGATCCCAATTTAATGCTCTGCCTAACACGGCGGATTTTTGTTACGATTTAACGAAGCTTTTATTGAAGGCCGGCAGAATTAATGCGAAGCCTCGCTTACCGATGATTTTGAGGGGCGTGCTCACACGAGCTGCGGGTATACATAATAGCAAACATGCAGAATAAATGAAAATATGTTAAGGGCATGAATTTTTCATTTTTGAGTTTGTTTATTTATCAGTGGAATGTTTTGTATAGTCCGTCCTTTGTTACTTGCCAATTAATGCTCAATAGAGTCAGCGATATCTACAAATGAGGAGTCCTTGTGTACTGTACAGTTTGTTTATAAAGAGGGTAATAAATTCCCACTTATGATACAATCTTGAGTTATGACCAGGTACTGTATTGTATTATCAGAATCCCTACTTACTTCTTACTAAAAGTTAATACATAATTGTAAAATACATTTCTGGCGTAACACAAATATTTTACTTTAAAAACTGTATTTACACATCAAGTTTATTTTTATTGAAACTTAAACGTTTATCCACGATTAAGCAGTTTTCAACTTTCAACACTCGTGGTCATAAGTCGAATAATTGGCTAAAGTATTTCATTTTCGATAAAAGATATATCAACACAACTCAATGAATTGCAAAGCATCTCCGGTTCGTGGGTAGGTACGAGATTTTATATCATTTTATTCAACAACACGAACATGTAAATTTTGGACGTAACATTACCAAAGCCTCCGTTAATTCTGATTCGGGAAATATTAATACGTTCTCCAAGAGCTGTATCCGTTAAATATTAAACAGACGACTTTCAATGACGATCTTTCCGATTTCCGATATCAATGCGGAAAAATAAATTATATCAGATCGAGGATATCATCAACGTTTTATCAAGTTAACTCAGTGTTGTTTGCTGTGAATTATTGTGATTGAATTTTTACTTAATTGATGCTGGTCGTAATTATCTTCAATAAAAGCATTCATTTAATGAAGCTACGAATACATTTTGTAGCGGAATTAACTTTTCAACCTACATGGATAAACTAATTTTACAGCCGTTGACGAAATAATCAAAATGTTTGTTTCCTTTTAATTAAACCTGTATTTTTATTATTCCAGATGTATTCTCAGCCTAATTTCTAAACTTTTCCTTCAGGGAGGTAATTTATTCAACAGTAGTCCTGATATGTAATTGCATTACCATTGATCAATCGGCGTATATTATGTGCCTCATCAGTATTCAGATTGGATGGATGACGAGGACTTATGTGAGGATCGATCTATCACAGTCAGTCGAAGTGATAACATCAGGAGGCGAGGGTGCAAACTTGTGTGAAGGTCGCCATGTTTTATTCTTGCCTTGAACTCGGTGACGATGCAAGTAGCGAGGGTTTTATTGAATCAGGGACGATAAACGTACTTAATATTAGCGATACCTCCTCTCTATGGTAGCGCTATAGATACAAATGGTTTTGCTCTCATAATAAAAAATAGTACCACTTAGTAGTCCTTATTTCCGCAACACTATTGGAAATCAGTATTTTAGTATGTATAAAATTGATGGTCTGCTCTTACAAAAATTATATTACGATATCATTTTTTCACAGTAGGTACTTCACAAAACCTGGTAAGATATCCTACCCCAGTACCCAATTATGTTGTGTAAGCAGACGAATGAGTTGGAAATCTTTCAGTATTTTTTTTGTTATATTCTTGTAGGTACTGATTCTTAACTTATAATTGCAAAAGAAAACACCATTAGGTACCTATGCAAAAAAGGCTCTTCATTGCTTCTTTCATTACAATTTATTTGAGAGTCGGAGAGGTCTCGGAGATTTGTGTGACTTTTAATTTATTTTTAATTGGTTCGCAGGCACGCGTCGCTGCCCTCCCCTGCACTGCCACAGTTTATCTGCACAATTGTCCGACCATTCTAACATTTTCCTTTATTAATAGCACAGTATAAAGAAGTATTAGACTGTGTTAATAGCTTTCTTTCTTGCTCTCGTTCTATTAAATTTCCTGGAATGATTCGTATTACGTATGGCGCGAAGCAATTGTTTCTTAAAGTTGTACCAACCCTGATGTTTTTATTGTCAGGGCTCTTTTAATGGAATTATTTAAGCTCTTTAATAGAATTTCTACTAGCAACCCCTCCCGAGGATGAATAAGCAGAAAAATATTTTTGCTTTCTTGTGTTCAGTCCCCTACATTTTTCGCAAGGGGTCCTGACAATGGTTTTGTGTTTAATACCCTAATGATACAGCATCGAGGTTATTTTTAGACTGGGATTTTTAATATAAAAGAAGGAACATTGATCGCAGATGGGCAAATCTTAAATGCTGTAACAATACCTTATTCTAAGAAAAAAAAAACCTAACGTCTTGCCAGGTGCATAGGTACACAATTTGCGTTCGAAGATAAACACGACTGTACGTTAATAAAAGATAAGATCTAGATCGTTAATGATAAGCATTCCATTAAGGCTTAAAAACCTTGTACATTCCTTAGAAACTTGTCTACAAAACCACATAATCATTACCCCTTACCGCATACAACGCCTTGTATGGCTTTAAAAGTTAATTATTTTTTTCAATTAATTAAAATATTGTTTTTTTCGCAACCAACGTTGAATCCTTTTACATAATTTCTTTCGTTAACGGAACGTATTTTTTTGTTGCCTATAGAAGTGCAATCTACCAAAATATTGGGAGTTATGTTCAGCGTGTTCGACCGTTAGAGTGCAATTAATTAGTGCTAATTTTATTAATGGGAAAATAACAATAAAACGTTAAGTAAAAAAGCCTAGAATTTCAAAATATAATGTTTACATATACTTGAATAAGAAATAGTTGTCGTTACGGCATTTTTCTTGTTTTTTGTTTGTTTTTGAGCCTTATTTTGATATTGCCATATTTGGCTTCGTATGCGTTTTTGTCAAAACATTATGGGGCATATATGGCTTCGCATGCATTCAGATGCTTTTTCTTTTGTCGTCGAGCCGATTCTCCAACCAGCAGAGTAGACAGTCCTTTATGCCCCGTGGCCAAAAAACGTGGTCGTTCAGCAAGCAACTTAGGAACACCATCCTCAAATCGAGCCGATACTCCAACCAGCCGAGACGACAGTCCTTTATGTCCGGTGGCCAAAAAACATGGTCGTCCAACGCGCATCCAAGTTGGTACCCCAACAAGCCGAGACGCCACTCCAACCAGCTTGCCGGACTCGCCTGTACCCAATGAAATGGCACGAAAACCTCCAGCCAGGCATCAAGACCTACCACTAGATTCTGTACTTTCAGATAACGTGGACCATTTCCCCGAGTGGACGAAATCAACTCGACAAATTTGTCAGAACTGTTCGAAATTCCGTTTGTTTACCAAATGTGGGAAATTTAAAGTTATTTTATGTTACAACTTTAAAAGAAATTGTTTCAAAGATTTCCATAAAACATAATTTCATTTTTTAATTAATGTATACGAAGCCATATATGGATCAGCATAGTTCCACTAGAATGCATACAATGCCATATGGCTTCGTGTAGTAATTTTTAAAATAAGTTCACAATTTTTTTTTCCTATTCAGACTATTTATATATAAGAAACAGAAGACGATTTCAGAAAAAAAATGTTTCCTCATCGCCTTCATAATTCATGCAATAAGGGGTTAATATAAACTTGCAAAATGTAAACTCTACTTTTCTGTTTTGCTCTTTAATTTATTTTAGCTTCATATTTATTTTGATACAGCACAAATAAAGAAACAGCTTCACCTAGTTTAAGACAATCTCCATAAATTTCGCAACATTTACCCCACACGGGTTGAAATAAGAACAGCAACAATGTTAACATTCATCACCTAAACTTGATACGTCAGGGTCTGTGAAATGACGGGTACAAGTGCAATTTGTAAGGAAATGATCATTGCTAATTCATGCCATACATAACAAAACAAACCGCGCCATAGTAGCGAGCATGGCTACTGATCTGGAATTTACCAGTGTAATGTTCAAGCCAGCTTAGCCAAATTTTACAATTTTACCAAGCTTTAAAAACATCTCAGATTTAATCTTGGGGAAATCGTGTTTAGTAAATGACGATATACTCGTTCGGTATGGTTCTTATACCCTTATTGATGAGGTTGTTCGGTGGGTGTACTTTCGTTGATAAATAAAATAATGTTTATCTCTCCCTGGCACGGAAACACGTATCCAGATGATCTACGTCTTATATCTGAGGTAACACTCCACTAGCAATGTGCTCGGGACATTATGTCACATCACCATCATATAACTGAAACCCCATACAAACCTTGTTCGAATCCGTTGATTATCTCGGCTGTAACGGTTTTGTAACATGATAGATGTGACATTTACTAACGTTCTATGCCAACCATTATACGTCGATGATGAAAGTGGAGTCCTATACTGTCCAGGCTTCAGATATAATCGCTTACTCCTATACAGCACCCTAGGGAAATGATGGGATGGTCTTCCTGTAGACTCGACCACACAGATACGTATTAAATATAATTTTAGTGGCATTCAAGTGACGTTTAGTACGTTTTTATAGCAGCAGTAATAGTAATGTACTAGCTACACTGTTGCTTACGAGTTCAACGTAAAATTTTACAACTTGCACAGTTTATGAAGTCAAGTTAGTGCCTTATTAAGATATGAGACAAGCTATGGAGCACACTGAAAACTAGTCATCGCTTCCTTGCTCATAACTGTGTGCGTTTTTAATGTAGCTATGTTAGTTATGTTGTATGTCAATGATTTAGTCTCCCGTCCTTCACAATGATGATGACGTGCTGTATATTCGCGGACGAATGGAAGACACTCTTGTCCGTGTCTGTATTACTTTGAGATGCATGTTGATGGCTGTTTAAATAAAAATCACACTAATATTATAAATGTGAAAGTTTGTGAAGATAGATGTTTAGTACCCAATCACGCAAAAACGGCTGAATGGATTTGAATGTTTGGCGCACAGATAGAACATGTCCTGATTTAACTTATGATACTTTTTATCCCAGTAATGCATTCTCGCGGAATAATTATCAATGTTACCAACATAATAACAACACTTTAGTTGTGAACTTTGTCAATAGATGGCGCTTCCTTAAAATCTGTAGTCCACGTGGACAAATCCGCGGATAAAATACATTATTTTTAAGTTAAATTAGTCTTTGTAGGTATAGAAAAAAGTAATTACCTACTCGACAATTTTATTATCTGCTACATTCTTTGATTCTTTATAAATGTGAAGTAAGAGATGGTTAAAAATCTAAAACAATATTGTAAAATAAAGCAAAAATACAATTTACTTCAAAATGGGAGCGACCGTATCGCTCCCGGTTTATTTCCGGAACAAAACCGCAAGTGACCACAATCCGATTTCCTGCACTTTTACGTTTTCTGTTCTCTATCCTAAAGGGGAAGCAAGAAACTCTTTATGTATTTGTATTTGTTTCAAAGGTTTAAGTTGAAATATCGAAGTAAAACTCCATTTCAAGTAGGTATCGCATTGTAAATGTTTATAATAAGTTTAATATAAATTCAATCAAATTGTTCTGTATTGTCATAGATTAATTGCTATCCATCCTCATAATTTCTGAACTCACGTAATGTAAGTTTTTATGTAGGTATATTTACAGCAAAAACCACAGTTTTTAAGACTGGAAATACGAAGGTAAATACATGATGACTTAAGCTAGGAACTACAGTAGATATATACATCTTATTCTGACGCGTGTAATCCCCGATGGGGTAAGCCAAGATGGTCTCCTTTTACAGGAGTCTGTACACCCACGTTTTGCCTCTTGTGTTGGGCCCCAAATAATAGGTGGCGAACCTATTGCTATTTTTGGACACAATTGTGGTACCAGGTTCGTCGCCTCTTACGACTCGCTTACCCGGCGACGAAAGGGAATTAGGTATATTCTTAATCCGTCGACGGACACAGTAGATACATAGACCGAATCAATTTTATCCTTTTCAAAATGCCTCAATAGATCATAATATATCAAATACATTATCATTTAAATAATCTAGATTCCAAATAACACAGGTATAGGAAAAGCATTTCTTATTCATATTCCTTTCATTTCAATACATATGCTCTCGTATTTTGGTATTCAACGAGAACTTGAAAGATTTTTCGCAGACTCAGATTCAGTTGAAGTATGCTAAATCTTTAAACCAGCATATTTATTCTTAAAAGGTGAATAGCAATTCAAGTAATATCTTTACCATCTGAGCTATGAATACGTAAACCCGCGAGCAATAATATAACGATGTCAGTTCAAAAACACATTTTTTTAAACTAATATTTGCTCTTAACATTTGAATTTATTATTAGGTACACTGAATCTTAGCTGGTTGGCAACCTATAATAATTGGTGACGATTCAAACTGTTTACTTATCTCCTTAAAACTCTTCTAGGAAGAATTCAAGCTTCGTCTTAGCTAGGCAGCGCGTTGCATTGCGTCGCGACAGGCAGTTCACGCACGACGTGTATTGAAGCAGTGCGTTTACGATACAGTCAACGCATCCTAGCAGTGACGCTGCAGGGTTTAATTCTGCCGCAGTGAAATCGCTAAAACGAACTATACGCGCCAGACTGTTAGATGTACTGCTCACATAAGCCAAAAATATAGAAAGTTATATCACTTATTATTTTCGCAACGTGAATCTGGACGCAATACAACGCAACGAATCGCTAGCTAGGACACACCAAATTTTAACACATCCTCTTCTCTCGTGTCAACAAGAGCTATATAAGAATAGCTCATGCAGTGGTGAAAAGATAAGCCAGTCAACAGGGTTGATAGCGAAGCTGACTGCCCAGGATGCGCCTGACGTTCATTTTGAAACCATTTTACATTTAAAGCGGCAAGCCACTAGCTTATTCCGAACAGTCATAATCCACTTCTCCCAGTCAACTCACAGCCAAACATTAAAGACTTTTCAGCTTATTTAATGAAATTGCAAATTTTCCGTACACTGGCGACGAAAGCGATTAAGCGTCAGTGAACGAGCGCTCATCAGATTTGCGGCGGCCATTTGCATAAATGCATCGTTGTACAACTACAACGGCTTTAAGCGCGGTTCTTGAGTTATATGTATTGTCGAACGCGCTTGTATTATTATTACGAAGTGGAAAAGTTTATAGTTGTGCATTATGAGTATAAAGATACTATGCAAGTTTATTTGCTTTAAACAGGACTGAAATGATTTCATTTTATTATCTCTAAATTAATGACCCCTGAACTTAGTTTCCTTCTGCCTAGCTTTTTCCCAACTATGTTGGGGTCAGCTTCCAATCTAATCAGATGTGGCTGAATACCAGTATTTTCATGGAGCGACTACAATCAGACCTCTGCAACCCAATTACTGGGCAACGCCGATATCCTAAGGTTAGACTGGGTGTCAGACTTCCGTGCGTCTGACTTTCCGTAACGACCGTCATAGGTATTCGTATGACAATCGGGACCGACAATTTAACGTACTCTCCGAGACACGGAGGGGTCTCGATGTGTACCGAACGGTCACCCATTCACGTATTGACCGCGGCAAGTGCAGCGTAACCTCGCAAATCATATGATCCGCACGGTTGGTAATTAGCCACGATCCCTCTTAGTTTCCGAGAATCTTATATCAGTTTTAACTCTCTAGAGTAAGGGCCAAACCACATCTGATGGAAGATACGTTGCCGATCTTCCGCCGGTACACATAACTTCAATAATAAACATCTCACACCGTACACATTTGACCGAAGATGCGTTACTAAAAATCCTCGAGTACATTACGCGACGGAAGATTGGTGACGTTACGTCAGATGTGGCTTGGCTTTAAATCAGTTTTTTACGTGTTTCGGGAAGCAATAATAAGTCTACTTTACAAGCACTTGAAAAAAAAATCTAAAAAACCTTCCTCTGTGATTTATTTTGTGTATGATGGTGTATGATGGCTCAGTTATAGACATACAACTTTTACTGCCCTTCCGAAAACGACTTACAAGTATCTACTCTTACACCGGTAACTCCGCAACAATTTACCAACTTTGTACGTACCTTGTATATCCGTAGCGAATACTTCAATACTAAATACAGCCAAAAGTTCAGAAGTTGTGATTGTCTACCGTATTAATTAGGTAACAACTGTTGGTACGAAGCGCGGAACTAGTTGTGATGTTAGTGATATAGTTGTGGAGCAAAGGTTGTTCATATTGTTGTCATGAGCCAGGCTTGTGAAGTGCTTAGCCTTAGTTCGGAACTTGTTTGGTTAGTACAACTATTTATTTGTACTAGTACATAGTGTTATATAGAATACTAGCTTTTGCCCGTAGCTTCGCTTGCGTGAAGTTTGAAATCCTCGTTAAGCCCATTTTAAAGTGACATTTTAAAATACAAAACGTCCGTCTTTTATCACCCCCAGCGGTTTAGGCTGTGCGTTGCTAGATTAGTCAGCTAGTCGGTCAGTTTCTCCCCATGCTTCTTACTTCAAAAGTACCAGATTTCTCATACAAACTTTCAACACTTATTTCACCCCCTTAGAGGTTGAATTTCCAAATATGTGTACATTTATTCCTAACCAGAAACCTTAATATTTAATTTCATCTTTCTTACTTCAAAAACGACGGACTTACATATAAACTTCAACCCCCCATTTCACCCTCTTAGAGGTGGAATCTCCAAAAACCCTCAAACACTTATACGTTTATTTCTTACCAAAAGCCTAAGCTAAATTCCATGTTTCTCACTTCAAAAATACCAGATTTCTCATACAAACTTTCAACACTTATTTCACCCCTTTAAGGGTTGAATTTCCAAAAAAGCTCAAACAAGTATACGTTTATTCCTAACCAAAAACCTTAATATTTAATTTCAAGCTTCTTACTTAAAAATGACGGACTTACATACTAACTTAAAAACCCTATTTCACCACCTTAGGGGTTGAATTTCGAGAAATCCCTTCTTAGTGGATGTTTACGTCACAAAATGAACCTACTGTCAAAATTTCAAGTTTCTAACCCCAGCCGTTTAGGCTGTGCGTTGATAGATCAGTCAGTCAGTCAGCTTCTCCTTTTATATATATAGATTTTGTGTTATTTTATTCCATTTTTCTACTTTTCGTGTGGTTAGTGACAAACCTAGTGTCAAAGTTTATGCCGCTCATGGACCTCTGTCTTGCCTTCACAGGCCGTCGAGAAATATCTCTCGGGTATGCCGGTTATTTTTTAAGCAAGTGATAATCATACAATTTTCACATGAATCCGAAAAGTTAGAGACGCGTGCCTTGGGTTCGAACTCGAGACCTATGACTTGGCATTCCGACGGTAACAGGCTAGGCTATCATAACTGTTATTTTATTCCAGTGATTCGAAAGTCAGATGTAGTGGTAGAATTCTTTGCGATTGAGTTCGTCTGGAGAAGTCCCATCACCATACCTTTTTCTACAGCTAAGCAGTTGCTGTGTTCCAGTTTGAAGGGTAAGGGTGCCGGTGAAATTACAGTCACATGACACTTTTCAACTTTGTCTCAGGGATGGCAATGTATCAACACTCCTTTTGGGGTTGTAGGTGTATATAGGCGACGGTAACTACTCAACTTGTTTGCCATCGACAAACAATTTAAAAAAGTCACAGTAACTACTATCTCTAAGGAAACAAACTCTTCGAAGAATTGAAGTAGGTGATTACACGCCTAATCTAAAGGGCGGATCTGATAAAGTAACTGTAAATGAGACTACTGAGTTGGGTAAATCAGAGTGCTAATCTTAGAGCCACATTGGTGAGATTCGACGAATGTTCGCGTTGTTGCAACTTTTCTGGCCAAACAATTCGTCACATCGCGCTTAGTTGTTGGGGTTACATTGACGAGATTCGACGAATGCTCGCGTTGTGGCGACAATACGCTACGAATGTTCGTGTGAATAGTGTGGTCCCAACTTAAGAAAAACAAATTAGTCGTATGAACCCACATAAAGTTTTTTTTATAACAAATTAATCACAGCACCCACTATAATAATATAAACGAGCTGAAAAACTAAGGTCATTCGTTCTTTTCCACGTAATCAAAACACATCAAATATTCCTGAAGAAACTTCGGAACTTGGCGAAAACTTTGCCTTCTAGTTGTTGATTTGCAAGAATTATTGAAGACAACACTAAACTAGACTAAGGACCAACTTCACTTTATTACTTCCTACAAACTTGACGTAATAAAATATCAAGAGCTTGTGATAATAAAGAAACTATCGTCTAACATTACAAGTATTTGTTTGCATTTCTTGTTGATTTTGGGAAGGAAAAAACATAGTCGGAGCTATCAGCTGTTTGTTCCCGCGGAAAAGGAAAGTGGGTCACTGGGCTCGTAAAAGTCGGGCAGAAAGCTTTTACTTGTGCACTATTGCAATATTTAAATCATATTGTTGCTAGAGCTTCGAGCGGCGGCTGTGTCATGCAATGTGTAGTATGTATGTACCTTATTTTATCTGTAACCAGATAAGGACAATCTGCGATCTTTAATAAAAAATGTTTCAGAGCAAATATTTGAGGAGCGAAAAGGAAAGCTTTGGCTGCATCAATCAAACAAAATGTTAACTTAAGTACTCTTATGTAGCCGTAACAACGATGATCAATATCGTACACAGTCTCAAAATTTTTGTATCGCTACGCTAGGTCATATAAGAACATATTATTGTCTGGTAGATATCGCTGTCAGCGATAAGACCGCCATTGTATCCTTTAATGTTTGATATTGTATAAGGGCTGTGTTACAATTTTGGTGTACAATAAAGTATATTCTATTCTATTGTTATAAGTGTAGTTGGAAAGAATTACTCTGATTCACCTTTCGAAGATTTCTTAAACCTATCCATTTTTAATTGAAATACTTCGAATAAATTCAATTCATCTATTGTACAGTTTCCAACAACTTACAGAACAAATTAAAAGATGATTGCTTTACGAAGGTTTATCTGTGCGAAGGAAAATGGACTTTGTAGAATTGGATTAAGAGTTATAATTGTTATTGTTTTCCTTCCTTTGTTCGGACATTAATGGCAAAGTTTTTGTACGGAGGGTTCGTAGTCAGCGAATATGATGACCGGCTGCCACCTGACTGTGCCGAAACACGCCTTCATCGTGTCGAAGTTTTCAAAGTATCTTACAGAATATAATCGTACTCGTAACAAGTCTTAAAATAGAATGTGCTACAAAAAGGTGGAGCTGGGAAACTGGTATACTGTAGTACCAGTTTCACAGCGATAACATTAAGTGAATTTGACAAAAAAAAAACATATTTTTTAGTAAAAAAGTAAGATAACGATAAAATTGGAGAGTGTTCGATTTCCAGGTTTGAATTGATTTTACTGACAAAAATACAGAAAATTATTAGCTTGGTATTGTGCCAGACGGTAGGCTCGCGCTTCATCTGATGTCACCCGACACCATCATTGTCTAATTATAATTTTACAGTATACGACTACCCATGAACCGATGACCGTTGAGGTAGAGAAGTTTTTGAGCGGTGACCACGAATGGGCAAACGTAGTGTAGAACGCCCTTAGGTTATGTGGAGTGATGATCTTCGCAAGGTATCTGATAGCAGCTGAATGTGAGAAGCCGAGGAGCGAGCTCAGTGTTGTGCCCTTGTATAGCCCTATGTCCAGCATTGGCCTGCTATAGGCTGGGGGTGATGATGATGATGGATATAATGGCAATGACAATCCGATAAACACAAACAAATCGATTCAAGCATGTCGCAACGGCATAATTTAAACAAGCACAGTTACGCATAACTTTTGTACTTCCAATCCGAGTGTTCCACCAGCGCATTATCCGCGGTACATGGACCTAACATCCGCATTAAGACAATAATCCGTGTAAAACACGGGCGGAACGCTACAATCTTTTCTGGCGTTACCTTGAATTATTCGCAGCAACGAGGAATTAAATTATCTGTCTGTATTAAAGATTCAGACGTTGTGATGAAGAGTAGCATTAAACTGGCTGACTTAAAAATGTATGAGATATTGCGAGATTTTTGTACGGAGAACAAGTTTTCTGTAGCGATGTTTTAATTCACGTTTTCCATTACATTTTTTATTCTTCTTCTTGTCTATCTTTGCTATTTAACATTAGATGACCAGTTTTAGAATATTTAACAACATGCTCGTTTAGAAGTAAGTAATAGCAATTTTTCACTGAATTTTTTAAACGTTTCGTATCTCGATTAAGCAGGTGACACTCCATGCTTTTTCACATTGTTATTTTAACAAAACATTATTACGATGAAACTCAGTTTTAATTTTAGCTTTCGGCACAAATTTTCATTAAATGGCTATAAAGCGACTGTATATTTTAGGAAGCCAAAAGGTTAGCCAGTGCTCAAACTCGAGTAAAAATACGATCCCTAAAAATAAAACCTAAATTAAAACCGTTTTCAACTTCACAGAAAGAATAAACTACGAAATAAAATGAAAGCTTAAAAATGTTTCAAGATTTTAGCAAACATCATATTATGAAATAATGATGTGTAGACCCACTATACTAAATTCTTTACTTTAGTAATGCTAAAACTAAAAATAATATTTTTCATAAACTCGTGGTGAATTCTTTGAAACGATTCAATTTGTTGCATTAAAATTGTTCCCAGGGAAAATAAAGTCTAGGAATTTTGGCCTGATGCGATAGCATGCAATAATCGTCAAACTACTTTTGCTCTGCAGAATGAAAAGTATTCCTGGCAAAGCTCAGTGTTTATAATATAAAACTCGTAAACCGTTTACAGTCCCTGTGTTTAGTTAAAACATCGTTTTCTTCTCTATATCTGTGGTTATGCGGTCATTCGTGTACTTCGTTTATCAAGTATCCAGTTTCTGTTTTACGTAAAGTAGCTGCCGCTTTAGATTAAATAAAGACAACAGCAGCTCATTCATGTGACAAATGTTTTTTCATATGCAGAAAAAATAAACAAAGAGCTGCTTTTTTTTATCATAGACCGGTATGCCATGCCGTGAGAAAACCCAAACATTTCAGAAATCGTCAAAGTCGTCTTAAGCTTAAAGTTCAGACTAACTTAAATATCTGCTAAATGTTTAATTACAATTCGCTGTAGACTTGGAGTGTAGGTCAAAAGTGAAGTTTTAACGAGCGTTGTTCAGTCTGGTCCGGCTAACGTCAGGTCAGCAGTTTGGAATCAAATACTTAGTACTCTTGTAATGATCGTGTCCTTTTATTGTTTTACCAATATTATGAGTGCTGAAATTGTTTTGTATTGACTTTGTTTATTGTCGTTTTATTGGTGTGGAGCTTGCAAGTGGGTACAGTAGCGTATTTATTAGATTAAAATGTTATAGGCTTATTCTGATAGTATATTGGTCTCCAGTTTGAAACTATGCATTATTATTTGATTAAATATCTACTCCTTATGTCGTTTGATTTAATATGGTGTATTCTCTTAATATATCCTCTTAATCAATATAAGGACCTGTTTAAAAGCTTCATCGTCAAAGAAAATATTTTTTTAAAATAATAGAATAAAACACTAGGATTTAATACAATATAAGTAATATTTTTAATCAGTTAGAGTAGTTTTTAGTGCAGATCTTTTAATCCTAAGTAATTAATGTAAAGTTGGCTTCGTAGCTTTTGATCCCTCAAAGTCCGATCAAAACGATATATCCAAAGTTTTGGCGCGTAGCCAAGGACCAAATTATGTATGTATGGCTATACAATAGATATTTTCTCCTGGCCGGTATCGCTTGAACAGATTCCATACCAGGAAAGCAAGCTTTATAATTCTGGACAAGTAACTTGTTGCTCGTAATGCGTGGCTCAACCGCAATAGAACATTCCCGTGCCCGATAGCACTTTATCTCTTTTGGGCACAAACTTCACTTCGTACGTTCAAACTTCTGATACAGTCAGTCCTACGAATAGACCGGATCCCCAAACAAAATTTAAATTTAATACTTAACGCATAGAGCTCAAATTAGAATGAGAGGATTCGGGTTGAATATTTCACAGTTTCTATACGACATCGATGAAATAAAAGGCAACGCGGGTTCGTGTTAATGCCTCCGTGATTGATCGTCGCCAAACATAACGCTTTACGAATTTATTGCTGGCACAAAGGACGCCCACGTCCCACGGCCTTGTTTGACTGACTGCATGTTGTATTAAAATATAAACTGGCTTTGAAAATGAGAAATGCGGGTTTGAAGTGGGAAGAGAAGTGACAATTATAGACTAGCTGAATGAAAGACCCTAATAGTAGAAGCTCGATATATCGCGAAGTCTTAAAATATTTCTTCTAGTATGCTGAACAAATAGAACTATTTTCACAAAACTCGTGCCCACGTAATTTTCCAAATGCTTCATTTCAAAGAAATACTTGAAGACTTATTAACATCGGTATTACAGAATATCAAGCTTTGATTTACATAATATTTATTATAGTTATTTACACATCACACATTAAGGGAGAAACATTTAGTTTTTGGTGCTTTTAAGTTCAACTTTTAAAGGTATTCACTGTCTTAAAAAGGTGTTATGTCGACCTGAATATTATTAGTATATTTTGAAACATTCACAAAAAGAAGAGAAGGCCCATTTTGAATTTAAAAAAGTTAACGCATCAGATAAATATAAACAAATTCATTTAATAGAAAATAAATTGTGGTTGAAACGTTATTGAATTTGTTCTACATTTCCCCAGGAAGCGAGATCAAAGGGGTGCGAAGAATCAGCCCAAACGCGTCCGTCAATCGTGCGGCGACATTTGATACCGCGCCGTCAAACGTGCGCCGTTATTTGAAACCGCCGTCAGACGTGAATTCTTTGACATTTATCTTTTCCGGTATTCTTCCTATGTCGATGTTGATTTTGAAATATTTGAATGTATTTGGTTTTTTGTTTGTTTCATTTTCAAATTCTAAAAAAGTATTGGTATAGAAATACATTTTCTCCAATCTTACATACATTTCACATTCACCAAGCCATTTAAACTCTTCGTTTACCTTTTACCAGATGTCCGTAGAGATTTAAATGTACCAACAATTTGACGCGTCATACATCACCGGATTTTAGTAAAGGACATTGAAAAACGTTGGCGAGTTTGTTTGGCTAGGAAAGTGAACAAACATTGCCTCGATGAAAGAATAATGTTTGAGCCAAGGGTCCCTGTGTCAATATTTGAGTGACATTATATAGGACAAGACTCTTCACCGACGGGTCCGTCGGTAAACACTGTGTTTTTCTAGTCATCTGGCGTTCTTTTTAATCTTTTGGACGCTGTATGTTTTGACCAACCAATTTTTCTTACACAATCCCTACGCAGTACATGAAACTACTGCTATCGGTTATGGAAACACTTTATTTTTCTTCCGCGACATAGATTCCCAATGACTTAATAAGAGCATCAGAAATAGACGACTACATGCTTAAACCAGTAGTCGCCGGAAGTGACACTACTCTTCATTGGGATCGTCAAAACTATTGGCTTCATGTTATGGAAATGGATATAAGAGGTTAGGATTTGATTGTTATGAATGCACAGTGAATGTTAAGTGCAGATATCGCAGCTGAAGAGCTAACATTTGTAAGTGACCCTAACGATATATTAAAGAAAGATTTGATGTTAGTCTTCCTATACACAGCTATAGAAAACATACCTATATATAACTAATAAGTAAAGTATAATGAAGATAATTTCCCTGGAGGTATCCGGAGATAATCGGGTGTCACTCATTGTGATGTATAGCAGGCTCCGTGTGTACTATTGTATACACCGGCGGTATTTAATTCCCGGAACAATTGGCTACATAACACGCCTCTGGGGGAATCATACGCTTAGAGCCTGTTATTAACGTATAGGTTTCCTCTCTTGTTTCCTTTGCTGAGGTACTGATGTTAGATTATTAATTGTGTACTTAGGTGTATTTGAGCAATTTTCAGGGGTGAAATTCTCGATATCTACGTATCTCAAAACTATGAATTTGAGTATTGTGTATTACCCAGATTTTTATTCAAAGTTTTCGTATGAGGTTTAGATACAATTCTTAAGAGTAATCTGAGACGTATGATTTCGGAAACTTCCTCTTAGCCTTTTCCCAATTATCTTGGGGTCAGCTTCCAGTCTAACCAGATGCGGCTGAATACCAGTATTTTACACGGAGCGACTGCCATCAGACCTCCGCAACCCAGTAATTGGGCAATGCCGATATCCTAAGGTTAAACCGTTTGTCAGACTTTCAGGCTTCTGACTACCCGTAACGACTGTCATAGGTATTCGTATGACACCCGGGACCGACAGCTTAACGTGCTCTCCGAGGCACGGAGGGGTCTCGATGTGTAACAAATGGTCACCCATCCACGGACTGACCGCGGCAAGCGCAGCTTAACCTCGCATATCGTACGATCGGCGCGGTTGTTATTTAGCCACGAGCCCCTCCGTATGATTTCGGAAACATGAAACAGAAAATCTTGTAATTAAACATTAAGAACGAACTCTCAAAAATAACTTGATATTCTCGTATAATTTTTATCCTTCCCACTTGTTTTGCCACGTGAACTTCAAGTGTACACAAACGTGTAGGAGTTCACAAAAACGAAGAAATTTTCGAAATTAATAATTGATTGGTTTACATTTTTTGTCTTTTTGAATAAGCGATTTCGGGATCTTTTATAAAGTAGGAAACTTTACAAACCAAAACTATTTTTTTTAAGAATTCTTCCGGTAAAAGGAATTATATATTCTTTGAGTTCTTTTTTATAAGAATAAACCCATCCCATATTTACGCTACCATTTATCTTTATAAACGGCGGCCGTCTATACAAGCTCGCACGGCATGCATATCGTCTGCGGGAGCACTTTATTAAAAACTCCTCGCATTCAGGCCACTACGTTCAGGCACACGCGGCGTCGCGTGAATGGTAATGTTGGACGTCTTTATGTCGCTTTTAATGGTGGTTGGTATTAACTATGGTGGTATTTCTGAGTGGTTGTTGCAAATAGAACGGAACATTTTCTACCATCGTCAGTTACCTCTCTGCATGAACTTTATAGTTTGTTTTAAGTATAATTGTGGTACAGTGTGTTTCCCAAAAAATATTGAAAAGAATAATAAAAAATACATGTCCATTTACTATGTCAAGTTAGTACTTAGTACATAACAAAGAACATGGATTACAATAATACTCGTTACGTTATTAGACTATTCAGAACCTATTTAGGTCGTACGTTTTACTACGTACTTTAATTGAGAAATGTTATAGTAACAGTTTTTATCTATTATAACATTGTCAATTTTCATATCGGCTATATCACAAGGTAATGTAATTAGACTGCCAATAGTATCCATTTAATTAATAATTTCCATATTGCTTAATATCGCGGACCTTTTTACCAGAATTGATTATCCAGTGGGATTGGTATTGTGAATGCATTCATTGTTGCTGACCCGTTAGATTAAATCACATAGGTACTCGCCTTTGATCGTACCCACGGGAACATAGTTGACCCAATCCGGACCGGAAACCGTGCGGCAATTTAAAATTCTACACGTTTTGCTGACCGTGACGTAAGTCGCAATTGAGCAAAAGTTCAAGTAATAAGGAAAATTCATGACGATGCGGAAGTGAAAATGCAAGTCTGCAGTGTTCAAACAATCTCTTCAAGTTTATGAATAAAATCTTAAGAACACAATTCTTTGCGAACAGTATGAACTTAAAATAATGAATAACAAATTCTCATTTTGAACACAGAAAACACGATTAAATTCTGTAAAACTACAACATTTTAATATTCTATGTAGCCAGTATATTATTAAAATAGCTTGGAACAAAACATAGCTCAAATGCCCGTGTAATAATGTCCGAGTAAGCTCTTTTATGACACTAAATTCCTATCCTCATTATGTCATATATCAGCTTGATGCATGGCCGGGGAAATATCACTATCCTGGAACTAATGACCTGCCAAGAAACGTTTGCAATCTATACCTACCATATCATCTTTACAATAGGGTTACTTTTGCAATGCTTTAATGGTATAATTAAGTTGGTCAACACGAGTCGTAGAGGCCTTATTGTCGTTGAATAGTGAAGCTTCCATCTAGTAATTTAGACCAAAATCTGTTATTATGTTCCAGATTCAGGTCATATGTGTAGAGAGTACCAAGTGAGCCTTTTATTTAAATAGACTACACGAAATTCATGTTAATTAATTTGGGAGCAATGTCTAGGTTAATTCAGCTAATAAATTCATGAATACATTCCAAAATAATCATAGTTTTGGTCCTTTTGACTTTGAAATGGTTTAGAAACAATGCATGATAGCATAAGCATAATAAGCCAATTATTGTCCCACTGCTGGGCCTCTTCTCAGAATGAGAAGAGTTTAAGCTTTAATCCACCACGCTAGCTTGGTGCGGGTTGGCGGACTACACACACCATCGAGAACTTTTTTTTTTGAGCTTTCTCTCCTGTGACGCCTCACGATACTTTCCTTCATCCCTAACGTACTTGTCTGCCATTAAATTTGTTAGTCCATACATCTGCTACTGTACACGAGTCATTTCATGAACGGATACAACGATGAGTCGTCACTGCATATGGGCGTAATCATCAGACAGCATAGGGAGTGATGATCGCAGTATTTAATTGTCAGCACAATGGTAGATACTACTGCCCTCCCTCTTGATATGATCTTTTTGTAATGTTTTACGACAACCAAGGGTGGTGGTGGCGGCATTACTTACAAAATAAATAGTATCATCTGTGGTAAACACCTAGTTCCCATTAATTCACGTTTCGCCATTGGCAACCTTTTGCCGTTCCCAAAACGTGTTGGAACCTAATAATAAAGGAATTTAATTACAAACATGTCTGCAACATTAGTAGGAGCACGACCCAGCAATAGAATACGCGGCGTGTCAAATATCATATTATAATTAAACATTATAATATCCTTTGTACTTGAATTTAATTGGTTCCTATGTTACTAACTACACGTGAATGGATTAGATTCCAAATAGATACCTTACTTACCTCCGGTGTTTGAAAAGCTGATCAATTTAAACAGGGCATGCACAGACCGCGGCCCGCGGGCCACATGCGACCATTCGTGAATATACGTGCGGCCCGCGCGCGAACTAAACTCTTATGCGTTCGTATGAAAATACTGCAATATTTTAACAATAGGGGCCAGCTTAAGATCACCGAATAAATGTTTTTTTTTTATGCCTTGTCTACGTTTTTTTTTCATTAAACTTTATTCAAAGTTTTTGGTGGTTTTTAATTATGTTGACCCGCTTTTAGCTCATAATCTACCCGAGTGGCCCCTAGTCCTAATAAGTCAGTTCATCCCTGATTTAAACTGTTGTTAACTGTTACAAACAACCACAGGCACTTGACATGAGATTTGAGCTGGTCAACTCAGGAGACGATTCCCTTACTTCTCTTATTGACCGAGGAATGAGCGTTTGGTATGAGTGAGTGTATCTGGCAACTAATGTATCTGTCTGTATAATAGCATAATCTGTGACACTTGATTTCTTAGTCAAGCGCCATTTTAAATCAGGAACTCTTTCAATGTTCATTTATCCATACATTATGACGTCACAGGCGATGTATTCCTATTTATACCTATATAAATAATTAGACGTGTTTACGTATTATAATTTACATTTTAATACCTGAATCGCTTGAAACGTAACAAAATGTTTTTTTATGTCAATGGTTTCGGGCTTTCCGTTTCGGATTATTTCATTAAATATTGTATTGTGTGGAATTTAAATAACACACGCGTGAATAATTAAAACGAGATAATTTTTTCAATACATTTTAAAGTCATTGTCTGTGTCAAAACTTTTTCAGTTATTTTATAGTGAAATATTTTGCTCCAAAAATAATACTGGATTTACGGCAAACAACGTTCCAAATAACGCATTATTTCTTATATTGACTCGTACATTCTATATGCCATCATCAATTTTTTTCTCATTCCATCAGTCTTTGAGTTACGGCTTTTGGAGCGAAAAAACATGTTCATTTATATGAAGTTGTCAACAGAAACACGAGTGTGAGTCCATAACACAATTAGCGGCATGTTGTTCCGCGTAAATAATTGACGCTCGCCGGCGACACCGACTCATGACGTCATGATGACGGATGCGACGGAACCCGATTTATTGCTAACGGATGTTACTGACGGACATCCCTCATCCTACGTTTAGCATTTTATATTTATGTTTGTTGGGAATTTTCCGATATTTCGGTTGTGATTCGGTAATGGGACATCTTTAATTTGATGAAGTGAGTGAAAGTTGAGTAGCTGTCAATTCATCATCTAGCTGTCTACTTTCACTTATCTTATTGATTTTGCCTATAATTCTTATGGCTCGCGTTATCATACTCAATAACACTGGTACGATAATGCGGAGCGCTCCGGTCCAATTTTACAGATAGTAGGTACATACTATAATTTTATGATCACATTCACTACTATTATCAACTATTATTAAACTGTTTAATGTTATGTCAATCTCCCCGCTTTCAACCTATTGTAATTAATTATACTTCACAAAACACATAGAAACCAAAAGGCTGCTCTATTTTTGTCTCGGGATCACATGCTAAATCCTTAGGATTTATTAAATCAGTACAGCACTTAAATATTGAATACGTTATCTAAAGCCTTTCAGATTCACGAGCCTGAGAATTACTCTAAACAATTTAGCTGAATCCATAAAAGCCCTGCCCTAAGCGACCCGACCCAGTCTTCTTAAATCCCTCTCCATATAATGTCGTCAATATAAATCCATTACAATCTTTACATGTGGAGCTAGCTGTAGCTTGTGGGCTAGAATTCCTCATTTCTACGCATTTATTAGGAACTAACTGATGCCGCGTCTTTGCTCGCATGATAAGTGGATAGAAAGTACCTTATGTCTTTCTTCGGGTTTCAGGTTTTTTCTGTGCCGAGTTTCATTATAATACATTCAGTACTTTAGTCGTGAATCTTTACGTAGTATAAAACAAAGTCGCTGACAGATAGAGTGATTCAAGAGGAAGGTTGATATGTCCCACATTAGTATCTACATTGCACCCGTGCGAAGCCGGGGCGGGTCGCTTGTAAGTAATAAACAGACAGACAAACTCTTTCGCATTTATGTTAGTGTGGATTTGCTCATCCTAATCAAAAGGCCCATTGATAAGGGTTTTAAAAAATTACCTGAATTTGAATTCAATTTACGCCGTAGATACCATTCAGAGTAAAAGGACCTTTTTCGTCACAGCTTTATATCTAAAGGTGTCTATTGATTAATGAGATTTGTTGCCAGGTGCGTGTTTTTCAATTTGGATATGAATAACGGAATTGGCTTTTATGTAGAAATTAGTTTATCTAATAAAGGCCAAAGGGGCTTCTTTTCCTGATAAACAAGAGCACTTTTTTTAAATGCACAAAATCCTCTCAAATTACGTAAAGGTTTTAACTTAACTTGATCATTGCCAACATGTTTTGTTAACCCCCGACGAAAAAGAGGGGTGTTATAAGTTTAACGCGTGTATCTATGTATCTGTGTGTCTGTCTGTGGCATCGTAGCTTCCAAATGAGTGGACCGATTTTGATGCGGTTTTTTCTGTTTGAAAGCTGATGATATCGAAATGGTTTTTGTCTATAACTTATGAAGATCTGTTCAGGCGTTTGAAGATCATCAGCTCAATTCCTACTTGACAAAAGGGACTTAACAAGTTTCACAGGTCCGATTAATTTTAAATTTGGTGTACTGTTACTTCGGTGGTATTTCCAAGACATGGGAACATTGAGCTGATGCTGCAGCATCTAGTATTCTGCAGGATAACCTACTCCTCAGCAACTTACAGCAGATATAGCGTGTTTGGGCTCATAAGAATGGTCTCAATGAGTAGGTGTTAGATAGATGATGATGTAGGTATACTAGCAATTTAAAAAGATTGAAAAAAAAATTAAATAACCCCCGATACAAAAAAATACCTCTAAAAAGTCAAATCTGTTTGTTAGCCCTTTAACTTTATTATAAGTAGGTACCTAGTAATATTTTGATCCAAGCGTCGTCGCGTCGGGGGACCGATAAGAAAATAAAATAAAAAACCGGCCAAGTGCGAGTCGGACTCGCGTACGAAGGGTTCCGTACCATTATCTGTAAAAACGACAAAAAAAACACGTTTGTTGTATGGGAGCTCCCCTTAAATATTTGTTTTATTTTAATTTAATTATTTATTTTTAAAGTGAATATGTAACTAAATATTCTGTGAATATTTAAAGCGTCTACCTGTTGCCGTTATCAATATCGAGCAACAACGAACAAAAAAAATCACGTTTGCTGTATGGAAGCCCCCTTAAATATTTATTTTATTCTGTTTTTTAGTATTTTTTGTTATAGCGGCAACAGAAATACATCATCTATGTAAATTTCAACTGTCTAACTATCACGGTTCATGAGATACAGCCGGTGACAGACGGACGGACGGACGGACAGCGGAGTCTTAGTAATAGGGTCCTGTTTTACCCTTTGGGTACGGAACCCTAAAAACAGAATACAATAAAAAGAAGCTTGGTAATGATAATTTACTTAGCGGTCCCCCGACGCGACGAAGCATGGAGCATACTAGGTACCTATTTATAATAAAGTTAAAGGGCCGACAAACACATTTTGTTTTTTTACTTTTTAGAGGTTTTTTTTGTATCGGGGGTTATTTAAATTTTTAATTTATTTAATATTTGTTTTTAACAACTCATATATTTTATAATAAGCGATAAGACCGTCATTTGTTCTGTTCCTAATTATGTGTATTCCTTTTGTATTTTCTTTTAGTGTACAATTAAATATATTTTTTTTAAATACCTAGATAGATATATCTATCTAGTGTTTCAAAATTTTCCCAGTAGATACACCCTACGCTTATATGGGAGGTTACAGTCTTCTTAGAATTTTGTCTAGACGTGAATTTATGTGATTTACATGTATAATAACATCCATTTCTAGTATCAAGTCTATGAACGCGAATGTCTATTTTTATAGTAATGCTTTTCAATAAGACGCTTGTCAAAATGGCACAAAATGCAAAATCTTCAACAGAATAATGACGTTCCATAATTCTTACACATTTACTACGTCATTAGAAGAAGCTACAAGAGTACCTAAGCAAATTAAGAAACTTAAGACACCAAGAGGGAGGTGTACCTAATAGGTAGGTATGCGATTGTTGTAACTTACATTTCCTAACGACCTTTCATTGTTGCTATTTATTAAAAGATTCATATTTAGAAGCAAAAGTGTACAAACTCATCTGACACACAAAGCTGAAACTAATTCCTACTAAAAATTCAAACACAATAACACTTATGTATACAGCAACAACAACAGTATGAAAAGCGCTATTAGTTGGAGCAGCAATCAAACCGATACGATCTCAGATTGATAGGGCTGGCGTGAGCCAACGTTACAACCATACAACTGACATAAAATGTACACTACGTGACTAATTTTGTTTTATTTCTGATCCTATCTATCATTACCATTTCTGTTGTAATTACAAAGGTATAACAATTAAATGCGGTTTTATTTTTGGGTTTATACTTGAAGATAATATAGTGTCTACGGTTAAGAGTCCTCTTTAATGTGTTAAGTTTTAATTAAACTTGTAGTTATCTACTTATACTATACCGTTTTTCGATAATTTCCGAGTAGATATCAGAGAGATATAATTCTCACTTAACTATACTGAGGATGTATTCAAACGGAAACTCGAATCCAAGGCATTAAAAAGACACGAAGTAATGAAACTAAATATTTATTTAAACATTTGCTTAAATTCAGTTGCATATTTAATTTTTCTTTCTAGTTTTTTCCTCAATAAACTGAAAACAAACATATCTTGTGTATCGAGTAATTCAACGCGTTTATCAAATCAAAGTCATTCCATAAAGATATCTCGTGTCGATTGTAATCACTTGTGTTCACGACGAACTAAAGCACCTCCACTAATATACATTATACAAATATAGCTATGAAAACATCTCGCAAACTACGTGAAAAGAACTACATGAACCAGACCAGCGGGCACAAAACATTCAATAACCGAAACATGTCGACAAGGTAAATTAAACTCTATGTTGATGATGTTATGGCATGCGGTAGCATTGTTCGTTCTAGTTTATAAGGTGTTTTTATATGTGCATTAGATTGTGCGTGATAATAGTGCCATTAGTAGCAAAAATCTCGTCTTTTGTTCTTATAAAAGTCGCTCGTCGACTAAATGTTTAACATCTCTTTTCGCTAAAATTACAAGTTTTAGAGACAGAGAATTTTATTGCACGTTATAGCGATACACTTTCTTATGTCTACGCTTTTTTAGATAAGAAAATTGTCGATCATAAAAATGCGATATAACCCTTAAGAAAGTAATGGGTATAAAAGATACCTCGGCACATAAACATCACTTTTTCATTCGTAAAATTGTTTCTGTATTCAAAGCAATAAATTCTTGGAAACACATTTGGTTTTATTAAAATAAGCCAGTCAGTTTTATGTACAACATTTAGTTTTGTTTTCCTTTACTAGGCACCGATATATTTTGTGTTTAATTTATTTTCAGTGATACAATCTGACGCAAAGCATTTGCAATGAAACAAAATTATTTGGAATGTTTTAATTTAGTAATGATAGTCAATCCAATTAGCTGCGAACAACCATTCGTTTCCACAATGGGCATGAATTACCGAAACAAAAACCTCAATTTGAAACGATAATTATTCATACATCCATTAATTTTTATTTAAATAATTATTCAGAGCTTGCAATAGGGATGCAATAAAGCTGTTTTATTCACATCTCTCACATGACGTGACATGTCGCGCGTACTCGGAATCCGGGCAATAAAACTGGGAAACAGAGGGGTATTTAAAAGGCTAGCAGTTAATCAGATGAAAGGTTGTCGTTAACGAGGCGTGCCGGATCGGGCGGAGGCCTGTCCGACCCATTGAGCATCGCTGGTGTTAATGAACGCTAGTGTCGTATAATGGAATGAATTGAATACCTGTGTTGAGCGAGGTTTTATTTTAGTGGAACTCTGGTTGTTCGGATCGCGCGTGAACACAGTACTACTTGGTTTTTCATGTAACTCTCAATCAAGAGAGTTATGTTGGATCTCCGAGTGGTTCTCGGCTAAAAATACCGTATATCCTGTCATACCTGTAGTCTACTACGTGTCTGCAAAACAAAATTATGACAGTGACTTAAATCGATGGTTTCATAGGCCAGACGTTGTTTAAACGAGCCTTCACGAGAGACGATACGCAAATGCGTCCGACACGTCCGGGGCAGTCAGCTTCGCTATCAACCTTGCTAACTGGCTAATCATTTCACCACGATATGAGCTATATTCTTGTACCTTCTGACGACATCAGAAGAAGAAGAAGACGAAGTTGTTTGGTCTTAAGTCGTGTCTGAGTAATAACTGCCCTCTTCTCTTCAAATGATACTAATAATAAATCGGTCCATGTTTAGCAGTGATTATCCACGGAAAGTAATCTTGTATCAGCCAATATACGTATCCGAGTATCACTGTACTGAAACCACTGGTACACATTACATTTCCACATTTCCAACTGCATCGAAATCCGCAAGGGACCATTTTAATAAAATTTAATATTAACCTACAAATGTCAGAGGTACATCCGCGCGGTGTACTGTGGTCCGCCACAACGCGATTACTTCATTTTGGTTCATTATTAACTTATTACGTGGTCGATTGTACCCAACTGTAAATGTTATAATTTAGTTTTGGAGGGTTAAACTGTTTAGTGAATAGTTTCCAGTGTCATTGGTTTAGTGGAATCCAATTACAATACCTATAGCATTCTAGAAACATGAATGTAGATCTGTTATCTATTTTATCGTAAGTACTATTTTATTTATTAGTTATTAATTAGTTGTTATTGATTATATTATTATTTTTGATGACCTAAAGAACGTAACTGCTGTGTAAAATCAATGCGTAGAGGATCGAGTTCTGTGGCGTAGCAATGGTCCGAAGCTATTTCTCCTGAAGTAAACTGTTCTAGGCTAATTAGTTATCCGGGGTTGCGGTGCATGTATTTGCGAATCCCGCGACCCCGGCCGTACGATCGGAAGAAGGAACACCGTTGGTTTTTAGCTGGTAAGAGTCCGGCAGACCCCCTCGCCTTCCCCGGGCGGGAGACATCTATGAGGATTTTCCAACGAGAAAAAAAAGGGTAAGGTAGGGTAGGTACCCTACCCTACCCTACCTACTTAACCTACCCTTTTTTTTTTTATCTTGGGGAAATCCTCATGGACTATCCCCCGTCTGGGGAAGACGGGGGGGTGTGCCGGACTCTTACCGGCTAAAACCACCACGCTGTCCCGCTAGGCGGGATTCGCTATTGCATGCACCGCAGCCCCGACAGGTCTTGGTCCACCAATTGCTGGTGGACCTCTCCACTATAGGGCCCCACCCCACGACCTCCTGAGAGGCGCGGGGGGCACCCCACATCACCGGCGCACCAGAACACATGGTACGCCGTGACCACCCCGGGGACCAAACAAGTACATGGGCGCCAGACTACCCCGTGTCTGGGCACCCCTGGTCCCCCTGCGACGGGTCAGGTTAGTGGCCCCGCCGCCTACCACTTTTCGGCCGCAGAGGATAGGGAGAGCGGCCAACTAAACACCGACACTCCTCTCCCCCTGCGGCCCCACCGTGTCCGCCATCTGACGGTGGCGGCCCCGTCAGGCCGCGGAAGGTAGGGAGAACGGCGCACCGTAATACCGGCACTCCTCTCCCGCCGCGGCCTCCACCCTTCAGCCGCAATGCCTCCCATAAGACATCGAGGGCTTCCAGGCCCAAGCCCCGACGAGCAACCCCTCCTCGGGTTCCTCTTCGCTTCACCGTGGGGCTCAAAGCCACGGCTACTAAGCCCCCCCGCAACGACAATGCGGGAACCCACCGGGGGGGACCTACCTACCCTACCCTACCCTACCTACCCTACTCTATCTACCTACTTACCTATTATTTTATTCTTTTCTTCGTTTTTTTGAAGTCGGTTTTATTTTTGTTAAAATGTTTTTTATGTCCGTACCGTACCTCCGTTTCGTATCAGCGGCAGCGTCGCGATCCAAGAACGCTAGTTTGGACGCCCGTTCGGTACGGTACAGTGGTACGGCATCTTGTTACGTAACAGGTACGGTCCGATCCATCGTGTTTCGGTTTTTTCGTCCCGTTCAAAGGCAACAAATGGTTTGGTCAGATGGTTTTGCATTCGTGCGGCTTTGCGTCCAGGGTTATTGGATCGCGATGCTGATACGAAACGGAAGTAGGGTACGGACAAAAGAGCATATCTGGACCCAGCTTAACGGTAAGTGGTTACCACCTTTTTTCTATATACACGTACAACCCATAGAGGATGGCCGATGCGATACCAACACAAGAGACCAAGTTAAAAAGTCTCTTGTGACGGGGCGGGACAAGGACGCTGCAAGCTGAGTACGGACATATTCTTTGCAGAATCCCTTTAACATAAAAAATCACATAAAACATAAAATCACGCCTTGTATTCCACGAAGGGTTCGGCAGAGGTGTTTTTAGTACACCCTCGTTTCGCAGTTATGTTTAAGTCCAATGTAATAGGGGGCGAGCCTATTGCCATTAACCGGGCACACATCCAGACTCCGGGCTGCTACTGAGAAATTCCTAATGGAAACACCCAATAACGCTTTGCCCAACCTGGGGATCGAACTCAGTACCTCACGATAGTCGCACTTACCACCACTAAACCAACGAGGCAGTCAATCCCTTTACTTTCGTATGAATATGGTGAGTAGTTATAAGCTACCAGCCATCGTCTACAAGCAATATAACCCTTCCGGTGGATGACTTACCATTTCAAATTACGTATACATTCGTTACTTTCTTATAATCCTAATACTTACCTAATCCATAGTATTCAAATCGAAATCTTTTTAAACATAGAGATATTTATTTTGACTGCCTCGTTGGTCTAGTGTTGGTAAGCGCGACTGCTAATCGTGAGGTCCTGGGTTCGATCCCCAGGTCGGGCAAAGTGTTATTGGGATTTTCCGTGTGGAATTCCTCAGTAGCAGCCCGGAGTTTGGATTTGTGCCCGGTTGATGGCAAAAGGCTCGCCCCCTATTACATGGGACTTTAAACATAACGGCGAAATGAGGGTGTAACAATACACTTCTGCCTAACCCTTCGGGGAATACAGGCGTGATGTTTATATTTATTTTAGCTGCTTTGCAACTAGATATAGCTATAAGGCCACCCACATACGGGCCCCTCACCACAGCCACAAGTGGCCGGCCACGGGTTATTTTATTTCGAGTGGCCGCCACCGACCACACGTATGTGGCGAGTCGCTGCAAAATGTATGGAAAAGTTAAGGTCATCACTCACTATAACAGCACCGCTCCGACACACCAAATAACTTGCCATTCAAGTTAGGGCTTAAAATCGTGTGCATTAAAGCAAATTTTATAATGCAACATAAAAATAATTGAAGGCTCGCAGCAAGCGTGCTTGCCGCTACAGTCTACTATAATATTTACTTTAAAGCACACGATTTAAAGCCCTAACTTGAATGACAAGTTATTTGCTGTGTCGGAGCAGTTCTGTTATAGTGAGTGATGACCTTAGTCTCCAGTTTGTAGTGAGTGGCCTGTGTGCCCTAAGTTAGCTTTGTTTTGTCTGCAACCATCAACAACCTACCAATAATGTGATTTATTAATTCGAAATTATTCATTAAATACAATGTAAATTAAAATATATAATATCTTACACTCTTATAACATGAATGTAACAAAGCATTTCAAGCAATTTCACTTCACATTAAAATATTTTATGATCTATCGAAATTTAATACAATATCCGAAGCTATAAACCTTATCGTTTTCAATCTTAGCGTGTCGTAAACGAGCTGAACCTAATGATGCCGTAAAGAGGGCGGTTTTAACAGCGGTTATCTGCGCTGCCAATCAGATGACAGGATAGACGTAAATCTTTCAGGTGAGCGCTCAAGTGCTGATTAGCGCAATGCGGGTTAAACATCGTACCCATAGAAAAAAAATATTTTTGAATAGGCATAGAAATGAAACATGGTGAGATAAGGTCGTATACTTACGGTGCCCGAACACGGGCTACTCGCCAATTGCTCTGGACTAACTTTTCCATACATTTCACAATAACTCGCGTGTGACATGTGGCCCGAGTTCGAGTGGCCTTAGAATAGACCAGAGTGTCGTGTGAAGTAACCCTGGCATTATAATGATTATATGGAGTGTATTCAAAAAGACTCCACGAGTGACGATACTTAAATTCGTCCGGCGCAGCCACCCTGGGTAGTCGACTCCGCTACTTGACTGGTTAATCAACTCACCGCGACGGGAGCAATGGAGACGTAAAAAGGAAGTCCTTTGGTATAAAACCTTTCTTATTCTTCTTCTCTCATGTCGACACGAGCTGAACGAGACAAGCTTATGCCGTGAAGAAAAGATCAGCTAGTCAGAAAAGTTGATTGCGGCGCTGAATGCCCAGGATGCGCAGCAGTAGTTGGCGGACCAGGACCTGCCGGGGTTGCGGTGCATGCTTTTGCGAATCCCGCGATCCCGGCCGAACGGTCAGGAGGAGGAACACCGTTGGTTTTTAGCCGGTAAGAGTCCGGCAGACCCCCTCACCTTCCTCGGGCGAGGGACATCCATGAGGATTTTCCAACGATAAAAAAAAGAAAAAAGGATGCGCAAGAGGTTCTTAAGTATTGTCACACGCGGAAGCTCTTTTAATACCCTCCAAGTCAATTTAATGCACCCCATTGACTAGCACTTGAGCTATGTTTGTTGATTAATGATGTTCGCGAGATTCTAAGAAATAAAACTATCATGGTTGTCCCAGTGCAATCCCAAACTTTGAATAAAACCCTCCGTTTGTTACGTTGGGTATCTGAAAACGTTATGATGATTAACACTGACGTAGGTACTTTAGTTGCCAAATACAATAAATCTAGAAGATATACATCTCAAGTTCAATACTAGGAAGTATTGAACTTGAGGAAGTATAGAACATTTCTATCGTTTTGAACGCAAAAACAAATGACGAATCATTTCTAACTACACTCAAACCAGTGAAGTCCCTAATCGGAGTGACACTCTAAATTATCGTGTAACCACAGTGTACCTACTACATGCAGAGGTTCAACGTCCATACATTTGACAGGTCTTAAGAAATGTCAAAACTTGTAACACTTGTTAAAGGGTTATCACATAAAATAATTAAACTTTTTAACAAAAATAAAACCGACTTCAAATTGTCTATCTCCGAAGTTCTTCATCAGATCTCCACCAAATTTAAATGGGACCACTTCGAAAGAATACTCTTTCAAACAAAAAAGAATCATTAAAATCATAATTAGCAAAGATATCGCGGAACAAACATACAAAAAAAAATATACAGTCGAATTGAGAACCTCCTCCTTTTTTGGAAATCGGTCAACAAACTATCAACCAAACGTTCAAATTAATTAACGTTATATAAAAAAGCGAGGCTCCAAAAAAAAGGTACATAACCGCGCATGCCTAAATTTCACGTTTGACAAAATAATGCAAAGGTATGTAGTATGGCATTTTTCTAACAATTGGTATATAAAAGTACACATTTTGTCGAGATGATGAATTGGTCTTATTTTTCCCATCAACGAACCTAAAACCATGGATTTGACACCCATGACGGCTAATTCACAAATTTTCATAGCCGTCATCTTGGAAATAGATTTTGATCTCATATTGGGCATACACACTTCCAAAAACTATGTAAATGACACCCATTTCTAAACCAACTTCATAGTACCTTAATTTAATAAAACGTGATTATAGTAGGTACGTCCTCTCCTATGAACTATTTCACTTGTATTCGAAATCAGACAGCTAAAGTCCTGGAATTTTAGGTCCGAACTACCATACTGCAGCTCCGCCCACTTCCCTCTGTAACCCCCCGCACAATTGCTCTGCGATATTTTTTTACGTTGACCAACTGTAAGGAGTAATATATGAGTATACTGTGGTATTATAACTATGACAAATCAGCTTCAATTACGTTACGATATAAAGACGGTCTCATCTTTGATCCTTCACTATTTTTCAATAATTCCTGTCAACATGAAGGCTGCAGTATTGTTCGCTTGCGTTCTGGGGCTAGTGGGAGCTGAGAAGGTGGCGGTTAAGTATCATGAGAAAATTGGGATACCAACGGCAGCCCGTATCAAGCTACAGGAGTCTTTGAAAATATCTGGTGGCTTAGCTTCTTATCGTGGGGAACATCCATTTTTGGTAAGTTTGTATGGTCATTTTGAATCCATCTTTTTGTGTACTTTTACGAAGTTTGTTGATACTTAAAGCTTATACTTATAACATTGATCCCTAGAATAATCTTGCTATACTAAAGATTAATCTTTTTTATTACAATGATACTAGTGATTCATATTTGTGATCCAGGCAGGACTGATCATCACTCTGAACACAGGCCAGACTTCTGTTTGCGGGGGGTCTCTTTTGAACCAGTACCGGGTGTTGACTACAGCACAGTGTTGGTACGACGGCTTCTATGAAGGCAGGAACGTGCTGGTAAGTGGTTTCTAAACATTTTTGAAATCTTCATAATTAACACATTGTCTTACCATCTTTGCATAAGCTGAACATCGTTGCGGATAGGATAGATTTATTTTAATGCTCTCTGAATGAATTGACGAAAACCACACTATATGTATTATGTTATTATGAATTACTGGCTGTGTCCTCACGACTCCGCCCGCGTAAGAAGTTTTATTCCAGTAATAAATATAGCCTATGTTAATCAGTGATAATGTAGCTTTCTAACGGCAAAATAATTTCTGAAATCGGTCCAGTAGTTTTTAAGTGTATTCGTTACATACAAAAATATAAATCTTTCCTAAAAATATAAATATTTTATCTATAGTTAATTAATGTAAAATGTATTTTCTTTTTGTTAATTATTCTATTTTTTTTTTGTATATTGTGAGTACCCGCTTCTAAAGACCGCACTACCGCATCGGGATATGATCCTGTAATGATAATTGTGATTGTGTTAAAATAAATATAGTAAATCGCTGTCCGAACCTTAATATTAACCATGTACCAAAATAAGCACCCATTGCACGTTTCTCTTCTTTTAAGCCTTTTCCCATCGATGGAACTGCTCGTCTAAGGTATAAAGACAGGCAAATTAAATGATAATCCCACAGAGGGCGAAAAATATAAAATGTTCTACAAAGGGTTTGGCCTATATTTTTGTCTCGATCTAAAAGAGCTGCTGACTGCAACATGCTGGCAAGTTAGGTGGTGAAATTAATGTGTCTTTATATTTATTTTAATAATTCTTTTCAGGTTGTACTAGGCTCCGTGACATTGTTCTCTGGAGGGACCCGAGTGTATGCAAATGCTATCTCAATACATCCCTATTACAACGCTAATAGTCTGATGAACGACATCGCGATGTTGACCGTTCCATACATTTCATACAACAGTTAGTTCTATTTATTTAAACTGATGTCTAAAAGGTTTCTCTTTGGGTCATAAGATTGAGCGTTATGATTATAATTTTTGTATTTATTTCAGATTATATTAAGCCAATTCGTCTGCCTTACGGATTTACAAACTCATTTCAGGGTTACTCAGCAGAAATTATAGGATTTGGAAAAAGAACTGATTGTAAGTGTCATAATTATTTTAATTTAATACATTGCATACCTACTTCGTAGGCCGTGAACAAGGTATTGTCAACCTTCTCCAAAAAGAGTAATACGTCTAAATTGCAGTTCCGATACAAATACACTAACATAAATTATCCAGAATTATAACATTTTCAGACAGCAAATTTCGGCAGACACTAATTCTTATTTTAAATCGCTGCCGGAACTTTATTTGTGAATGCAACAAAATAAAAACCTTGAACCACCCTTAAATCTTAACTTTAAGCAAAACTGATTTTCTTTAATATTTTCTTTCATGCTGCAGATTCTGCAATCGACGAGAACTCTAGCCTTCGTGACGTGTTCGTTCCTGTCATCTCCAACCTAGAATGCAACCAGGTGTACGGATCTATTGTGACTAGCAACAACCTGTGCACTAGTGGAGCGAACGGCAAGGGCCCATGTGGAGGAGACTACGGTGGTCCTTTGATCCTACGCCGTTACTCTGGCACTTCTGGACAAGACTTGCTGGTAAGTGATTTCAGAACAGAATTTACACTTCAATTCTTGCCGCAGCGTCTGAGCGATGGGCTTTCTCCGCTACGAGTTGCAGTTTCGATTTCAGCACGGAACAAATATTTGTATGGCCTACAGGTAGTTGTTCCGGATCTGGGTGTTTCTATTGAACATTTGTGTCTGTAAACGCACCCACGAAGCAGGGGAAATCCTAGTGTGGGCAACGTTTTTGAAACGAAAAACTACAAAAAAAGAAATTTGTTATCTTCACCTTACAGACATTTTTGTCTTGATGCGCCGTAATGCAGTACGGGTCTTCTATTTAAAAAAAACCTTTTCGTTTTGCGTTTGCTATCAAATTCATTTGAACTGAGTGAGTGAAGTAAAAAGACGTATCAACGATATAGCTCATTCTAACACGTAACCACTGCCAGCTAAATTCTGTTAAGTTTCATTCTTTAATTTCTGTTACAGATTGGTCTGGTATCTTTCACTGCAGCCGCCGGCTGTCAGTCAGAATATCCTGCAGGGTTCACCCGCGTCACCTCTTATATGAACTGGATTAACAGCTTCTTGTAAAGCTTGTAAACGTGTTACAGCAATATACAGCCTGCTACTGCAACTTTGAACCAAACATTTGTAGTATAAATGGCTTTTACATAGGAAGCTAACATAACATCATGTGATTTTCGAAGTTTAACAGTTGTAGAAAATAAATTATCACATGCAAAAGCGATTATTATCATAATTTTATTAATTAATAAATACAGCGTCAATCAATATCGGATTTGTTTTAAATATGGCTTTACGGTACACGGCATCCTGTTCTGTCGATGTTTGTTAACTAGGATAGTACGTAAAAAGATACCATCAACAAAAATACTGCATCTAAGATAAACACAGCATTTATACCTGCCTACCCAGGAGTTGTGACGGAAAAAAAATGGTCAACCTAACGTTTGCATATTCTATAGGCTTCAAACTTTCGATTGGTATGGAATTTGTCTATTAACCAAACCAGTGAAATGTTTAAAAAAAACATTTAATCATATTCTGGACTGAAATTTTTTAGTCAAACCATTTGCAATATATTTATTGACATATTTAATTTGATATAAAATACTTTTCATCCATTAACCAGCTCGGTGAAGGTCGTTCTATACTGGGATCCTATACTAATAACACATTCGCATGTCAGGTACATTCTCTTTTACTCTCTTAAATCGCTTTAGCATATCTCATTAAAAGGTAAAATGTAGGTATTTATCATAATAATCTGTTTTTCTAACATTTCCATACAAATTATTATTCCACATCTGAGAAGATCTACCGTTTGTTTACACACAATCCAGATATGGAAAGTAAAGGAGTATACTATATATTTATAGCAGTAACAAATTTCATATAAATAATGGTTTAATAACTGGAGCAAATAGTGGTTCCGTAGATAACGCTGAGTGGACGATAAATAACCCGGTTGTGACGTCAGCACTCGAGCGCAGAGTAGACTAAGTCGGAACACACGTTGGAGTGGAAATAACATCTGAAGTGGAATTTGAGAGACTTTACATAGGGCAAAGCAAGGCTTTATAACGTCATGTGTTATTACCTCCGGGTGATAAAAATTGATAATAAGGTTAGCATCACGTATTTATTAAATTACACCTGTACATTAAACAGGGTTCTGTTAACAGCCAACGTCAGGCACTGTGCTGCACTATGCTGAACAGGACCTGTGTGAGGCAACTCTGAGACACATACCTTTATTTGTTTATTTTTGTTGAATTGTTTTTAGTACCCAACTTTTTTGTTTGGTTAATAGATAATGTTGTGTTTCGTTTTGCAACCGAATTTTATTTCTATCTAAAATACACGTACTTATTCATCAATTCATTTTATGATGATATACTGTATGATGATCTACCTAGGTTTAACTTCACTAGCAGATTTTCCAGTAACTTTTGGCGAATGTGATGGTGCGATTATATAACTTATTTTCAGAGTAACTTTCAGCAAACGAAAATATAGTTATCTTATCTTTGAGAAGTAAAATAAAATTAAAACGCTATTTTCGTGCAGACAGATTCTAATATATTACATTCTACAAATCATACACGTAACCCAGAGAAAATTACAGCGGTCCGCGGTGATATTTGGTCTCTTTTGTCAACAAAATTAGTTGGCTAGTTCGATAACCTGTTCCTGCTCTGAAAGGTTCAACCTTTAATATAAGGAACCTGAATAAAACCCGGATTCCCTCGGAAACCCGCAAATCAAAGGTAATACATAATATATCTGCTCACGATTTGTCTTCGAGTATTCTGAAAATGAATTGACGAATCTCGGGTCTTATTTATTTATTTGAATGATTCGGTAAAACCATTCATTGGGAGGATATTGGAAATAAATTAATCTACTGGTATGAAAACTGGTCAACTGGTGATAGAGGTATTTATCAGTCGTAGTAATTGCACTTTTGAATCATGATAAAATATAGAACCACCAATAAAATGGCTTATGCCTAACGAGTTATGTCCATGGTTGCAATGCTTTTACGTTTAGGCAATCACTATAAAGTAAAAAAAACTGTTGCTTTTTAGCCTGGCTAGGTATTTAGTATATTTATTCTTTAATCTTTTCCTATAACTGAAACGAAAATTACATTAAAAATGTGAAAATGTCCCACAAATAAATTTTCTGAAAGTTGACGTCATGTGAGATATGAAATATTGCTGTTTTCAACGCTTTATGATTAGACTCACTGTCTACGCTTCCACACTGGACTGGCTTCGAGCCAAGGCCACGTGAGGCGAAAGGACAGCTCCTAGGCCAACATGATAAACGCTAAGCTATGTGTAAATAGGTGGACAGAGCCGAGGAACGACGAAGTTCATGAAGTTGCGCCGAGTTCTGCCGAAATGTTCCGAACTTTGCCGAGCCTACATCGCTAATGTCCGCCTCCTGCCGTGAATAACAAGTAGACATGTAATGTTCAGTGATTCCGTACATTATGACTTATTGCAGGATTTGTGCACGTGCACGGAAAAATTACGCGTATGATATTTCGTCATAATGTTTTGGTTGTGTTTTGTTTTGTTTTTCCTGAACAAAAATAAACCACTTTTTCATCCCGTAGGTTTTTAGAAGACACCTCAGGGAAAACATTCTATTAGCCAAGTAGACTTTAGTTTCTGTTCGTTATCGTTCTTGTCTTTGCTGGAAAGACGAGAAAGTAGAAGGTAACATGGACTGTTTGTTATGAAAGTAAAAAACAAAAAAATTAAGCAAAAGCGACACCTAATTTAGAAATTCTAAACGCTACACCCAGGTAAGCCCAAACGCTTGAAACTTCTTTAAAAAAACAAGAAAACATTGCAATAATAATTAAATTAATGATGCTAAAACCCTCCACAACTGTGAGGTGTCAGCCTAAGGGAGTACTTCTTTCAAGCCGAAGTGGGGATGCATCGAGATATAGTCGCAATGTGGACAAAGGATTCACCACGCTCTCCTTGGCGAAAGAGAACTGTCGCAGGCCTGTAGTACTAAATACTAATGGCCGCAGGGAGGAATGGCAGAGCAAGGAACTTCACGGACGCTTCTACTGGGCCTTTCATGGGCCCGATTTAGATTTCCTAGCGTCCGTAGCCTGGCTTCGTTTTGGTGACCTCTTTATCTTGGAATATAATATATATTATGAAGGACGGCACGGTTGATATCATTCGGGCATGCCACTGCCTCGGTGAATCCATTCGGCATATTATTTCTGGTTGTTCTGTTAGGCACAACCTAATGGCTAGGATTATCCACCAGCAATGTGCTCTGAAATACAACCTTGCGGACGCAGAACTACCGTACTACAAGTATGTGCCCGACCCAGTTCTCAAGAATGGTCATGTCATATTGTACTGGGATCGATCTATCATCACCGACAGGACTGATATCACTGTTCCACATGAAGAGAACCTTGTCAAAGCCGAGAAGGATAAAGAAATTAAGTATCCAGACTTGGCACACGAGGTTGTTGACACGTGGGAGGTTGACTTAGCAATCGTTGTGCCGATAGTTGTAACGGCCAATGGCTTAATAGCTAAGAGCCTCGACCAACATCTGATGAGGCTCTGGTTGGGCGGCTGGATCAAGGGCCTGATACAGAAAGCGGTACTTCTGGACACGGCGCGTATATTTAGGAGGTTCCTCTGTTTGAGACCCTGACCACCGGTAGCTTGGACCCTATTCCAGATGCCGGTGGGCTACTATTATTTATATTTTTAAATGTTTTTTTTTAAGAAATATTTAAAAATTTAATTTATATGTAATGAAGAAAGGAAATTAATATGGCGTCCAATTTACTTTATATGATGGGCCACCGGCGATTCAGCTGCAGATGCAAATGACAGTAATATTAGAATAGTTTAGGTGACAGCTGCTCCTCCCTTCCTCGGGATATTACCTGGAAAACAGGGTAAACCTGCGTCGTGAATTTAATACTGGAACTCTCTTACGATCGTTCTTTTACTCTCGTGTTGGCACGAGCTCTATGAGAATCGCTTATAGGGTGAAAAGATTAGCTAGTCAGCAAGGTCGGTAGCGAGGCTGTCTGCACAAGATGCGCTGGTCGTACTTGAGTACGCTCGTGGAGGCTCCTTTAATTCAATGATGTGGATTATGAATCAGGAAATGGTTTTCCGCAGGCGTAGTAAAAACTGAGTAAGATAATTTATTCTGGCTACAATACACTTTTCTTCACTAGTAACATCTATAATTATGATGGCTAAACGAGACCTTTACATTGATAGTGAATGATCCAATCATGGCGATATCTGATCAGAATTGATATTTAAAGCTTTGTAAATAACATGATGTAATTCGATTCCAGTTGAAGTACCACTTACTTTCTTTACACAAAATCCAATAAAAAACGTTCTTCTACAAATACTGCTTAATTTCCTATCAATGCTGAAATTAATTAAAAAATGTTCGTCAGTGGAAGCCATTTAACACTTCAAATCCAATTAATTACTAGAGTTCTTGTAACCTAATCAAAATACTTGGGCTACTTATACACTTAATACTTCGTTTTCAATGAAGCGGAGTGGGGCTAAGATCGTTACACTTTTCGAGCTAAGCACTCGTGAAGAGGGTCACTGATGAAAGATTTCCTCCAAGTTTAGGCTACTTGCGAAAAAAATAACTTAGAGGTAATCTTAGATGGGAGTTCCCAAAATGGCTTTGGAAGTAAATTTGTTAATTTCACGTTTATATTTATTATGTGAAAAATATAATTTAATGTTGTAATCAAGACTACAATTTTTTTCAATATTTTAACATAAAGTGTTGATCATAGATAACAGTACCTATAAATTGTTATCTGTATTGTTTGTTGTATCGATATTCCTTTTTTAAGTGACGTTATTAATGTCCAGTAGTAGAGGGAAAGTAACTAAATATGGAATAGTATCCCTAATATGGAATAACAGTTAATTAGACAGCTCCACAAAAATAAAGAAATTGTTCAGCGGAATAGACCATGTCTATCTTATGTTTTTGGGGTCGCTGAGTCCGAATCTGTGATCCGTTTGACCCTACTACGTCGGGGTTTTTTCATAACCTCGAAAATTAAGTCTAAAAACCCAGTTATTACTTAAAATCACAAAAAAGAACAATTGTTCAGCGGACTAGACCATATCTATCTTATGTTTTTGGGGTCGCTGAGTCGGAACCTGTGGTCCGTTTGACCCTATCAGGTCAGGGTTTCTTCATAACTACAAAAAAAAGACTAAAAACCCAGTAACTCCTTTTAACTGTATTCCAACGCACAAAAAATGTATTGTTCAGCGCACTGCATCATGTCTATCATATGTTTCTGGGATTGAACAATCCGGATTTAAAGTACGTTTGTCCCCATTACATTCATGTTTCTCATAACCTCCAAAAATTTTACAAGAAATTTCTTGTCAAAGTTTTGAAGGTTATGAGAAACCCTGACCTGATAGGGTCAAACGGACCACAGGTTCGGACTCAGCGATCCCAAAAACATAAGATAGACATGGTCTAGTCCGCTGAACAATAATTTTTTTTATGATTTTAAGGAATAACTGGGTTTTTAGACCTATTTTTCAAGGTTATGAAAAACCCCGACGTAGTAGGGTCAAACGGACCACAGATTCGGACTCAGCGACCCCAAAAACATAAGATAGACAAGGTCTAGTCCGCTGAAATATTTCTTTTTTTTTTGGAGTTGTGTTATTATTGTTATTCCATATTAGGGATACTGTTCTATATTTGGTTACTTTCTCTCTAGAGCTGCCATACCAATCGGATCGTTAGTTTTTCTGCCAACTCCTTTGTTTCTTTGTTCTTTGTTTTTTGTTTTTTTGTCTTTAGTTTAAAGAGATGTATCGGTACAACAACTTCCAATAATGAAGTAGTCGTTATTAGTTTCCAGAAAATTGACTAGCAGAACCAAATTAACCTTTTTGTCTTCATCCCCTTTAACAACTTGTTCAAGATGAAAAGCTGAAAATAGACTTGTGTTTTCCCCTTACTCTCGGATTATCGTGAATAGTTGAAGTCCTGATTTGTTAAATCCATGAATATAAATTTGTTATTCGCATGCTAATCTCAGTTTATCACGTAGTCATGTTCCCGGGGAGTCATAAACAGAGCCGGGGGAAATGAGTTAGTGATCTTGTGCGTACATACTTGACGTAATACTGGTATATTTGCTGAGCTTCTTTTGCTATCAAAATAAGTTACGTAGTAAGAATACAGTTTTTTTTTATATTAATATAGGTAATAGAGCTTCACGACCTAGGTGAATTATGGATGAAAATAATAGTTTATTAAGATTATTATACAAGAAAAGGTTCACTAGAGCTAATAACGCTAAAGATGTTCCTCTTTTGTTACCCTAGAAGTACATGGTCTATTATTAGCTAAAATAACATTTACAAATTAACATGGCTCATCAACTTCACTTCAAAACGCCCAGTAAATTATCAAATTAGAAAACACTTAACAAATACACCAACGCATTTTTGTCGTTCCAAAGCACGATAAATTCTCGTTCCTTGTGAACCAACAAATATATTTGTCATTGTATTTGTTCACTGATCAATCATCCGGCGGATCAGTTTGTTTTGTTCCTATCAGCCGGGATGAACGGATAAATCAATTTTAGGCGTAAAGTCACGGATGTATTATACAATATTCGATTGTTGCGAGTTTGTGCTGAATGTTAGGTGATGTTTTGAAACCTGTGTGCAAGATTGATGAAATCTGGTTTAAAGCTGCATTTGACGCGATTTGTGACGAGTTTGATCACTAAAACGATTTCGATTTAGGTTTATCATAAAATATTTTAAAATGTAACATAGCCATGAATGAAACTTACAATGATGCATGATAACAAAATGTTTACAATAGTTGCATTGCACACATAAAATACCTATATATACATATACAACATGTAACGTAATTAACGCACACCCTCATACACCCCAATTACAATATTATGTTATAATCATAATACATACACTGAAATTTTACTTTTATGTGCTTAAATATGGTTTATTTATGAAAATTGTATTACTTTTTATTGTTAACTGCATTTAAAATTCAGTCTTATGGCCTTGACATAAGGCTCAATTTTTCTTTATCTCAATTATAAGACTTATTAGAGAAAAGCAAATTTATAAAAAAAATACACATTAGAAATGGCTAAAATCGATTCAGTAGCAGATTCTTAACAAACTAATTTCAGGGAATCCTCAAGCGTGTAGCGAAGCACGCGGCGGGCATCGCTGCGGCGCACGCGGGGTACTCAATCAAACCGACTAGTTTTAGGTTAGCGAGAGTTGGGAGCGCCATATCATACTCCATTGCGACGGTTACTACGTCTGTCAGGTGTTGCGCGATTTCCAAATAAGACTGGCAGAAGATTCGGCCGCGGGCATCGCTTCATCGAGATTTGCCGCTGCGTGCGCCGCCGTGATAAACGCCGCGTGAGAGGCGTCGATGCCATCCGCGGGCTCGGCCGCAAAAAACGCTCCCTTTCAAGCAAACGCGTGTAAAATCGCTTCTCCGTAAACGCACTCATACAACGCTAATGTTTGAATTCAGTGCGGGCCGCGCAGCCCACCGCAACGCGCGACGCGCCGCGTCTCCGTAAATGAGGCCTAAGACTTCAGTAAAGTTTATTCGTTTGTTTTATATAACAAAATCATTGCAAAATGGAATGAATTTTTACTTCTTTTATTATAAGTGTGGTAAAATTGATACCTACTATTCTCTTTGTTCGTTTTCAGACCATTATTAAAACAAGTGAAAATCATTTTTTAGTAAACAATACAACCGCATGCTAATGATTTTCAGTCTACACCTCTAAACTCACTAAACACGAAACAACAAGCCTGAATAATTAAAACTTATTGAGCCAAAACAGTTAACCAAACTCTAACATAACTATTATGCATACAAACACACAGCACTGCGCTAACATTTACCGTCACAGTGTTCATCATAACACATGCATAGAATAACAAATTACTATGATCTTATAAATCAGAATTTAATGAGTTTAATGCAAAGTGCATCTCAACACAAGACGCAAATCCGTTGGTTATTGAGGTCATTCTTACATCAGCCACAGAGAGCCAGCGTAAACACGCCTGCCAGGAGACAGCGCTTTCAAAATCTTTTGGGAACATTCTAGAACATTCCACTTACAAAACTATACAAGAGAAAATTCTGCCAAGTGTTACAGAGAATAAGGTTGGTTTTCTAATGGGTTGTAGTGAAGAGTTCCGACGTTAAGTGCACGGTTGTGGGTAGGTATTGCACCTTTGTGGAGTTCGCCCGAGGCGTTGCAAAGTTAGACCGGTGTTGGTGATATTCATTGTTGAGAGCGTATGTTGCTGGGTGAGATGTGCGAGTTAAGCCGTTTGTCCATGTAAAATGTATGAGGATGTCCGTACTTGTCGGGTATTCTCTATTCTATGTGCCAACAAACTTATTTTTAAAGTAACACGCTTATTGAATTTGTAGGTGGATTTTTGTGTGAGAGAAATTTTAAGGAGGCTTTCTCGTGATATGATGCAATAATTAGTATAACATGTATACATTCGTATGAATTAAGTAATATTACCTTCTTGATAAAGCTGCAGAGGCCCAAACTATCTTCACTTTGCAACAGATGGATGCAAGCAGGCAGCAATTAAAATTCTTAATTACCTTGATTTTTTTTTATTTTTGGCTTCCGTACCAAAATTGTAAAAAGAAACCCTTATAGTACAACTTCGTCTGTCTCTCTGTCTGCTACAGCTGTTTGTTTCAGAAACTACTAATGCTACCGACTTGAAATCTGGATAGTTTGAAATAATGCAAGTGAAAGAATCGATTTTAAGAAAATTGCAAAATATTACAAAATTACCAAATAGTAATTTTGAGGTTGACGTTCTACTATTTCTTTTGTTTCTTTTTTTATTGATCGGCCTATATTTTTGTTTCATCTTTACAATGTGATACATGGAGTCTATTCGGAAAGAGAACCGTCGTGGATTTAAGGACGTCGCTGGGTTTAATTATCACCGTTTATGTCTTGTTGGCAAAACACAAAAATATTATTCTATATGTTACACTGATATTCAAATACTTACTATCTATTCAATTAGATATTTAGACCCTAACCTCCGAAAATAATAATTATAACAGACAAAGCTGTATAAATAAGGCTCTTTACCTCATCCAAAAGTGACAAAAAATGGAAATGCACAGAGCTGTCCTGATTTCCATCATCAACAAACAACAATATTATTCTTTAAAAAATTTAATAAAATTAAAAGATGTCCATTGGATTCTAATAACAGTACCGTGTACCATAAAATAATTTGTTTATAGTAGTATAAGTCACATGCTTGTTGGATCATAGGCGGATTCTGGCATTGTCCTTTGATAGGTCCGCCCTCTATTTAAGACCAAATACCTACCGAAATTAATAAACTGTGAGTATTTGACAGTTAATCACACAGTACACATACATGTGTTAACTATTTTAGTCATCCTGGGTATAACAGTCTTTAAGACATAGTTCTCTTTTATCTTTTAACGATGTTACTACTCAATCAGAGCCTTTTTTAACAACAAAGCCGTCTTCACTAACAAGCCAATCAGCTCCACATCCACTAGGAAAAATGTCATCCCCTAATATTCTTATACCTTCAAACCCCGATAGTGGCCAGTCAGCATCTATTTGCTGATGTCAGTAGCACAATGTTTCAGATAACAGCAGTGGGCCGCGAAGACGTCACTCACCGATAAATCCCTCTCGTGGAAATAATAACCGAACTCCCGCTGTGACTGTAGGGATGGTAACACTGAGATTGACGTAATATTATACTGATCACATTAGTTAGTCATTATTTAAATATAACCCACCCACCTGGGCGGCAATCCTACTGTCAAAATTGCCTAATATTTTGACAGATTTCAAATACGATAACTGCCAAAATGATTAGTTTGGATGTGGTTTGATTGCGATTTGTCAACAATTTTGATAGTAGAATTGGCCTGCTGTAGAAAATCTACCAGTGAAAATACATAAGTATCTCCAGTCTATTCTATTTTGAACAAGTGTTGAACTAATTACTAAAACGTTCTAAACCCAGCACTAAGTGACCTATACATATGACCTCTACGCTTGAAATAAGCAATACATGTAGTAACACATAATATTTTTTATTTGAAATAGTTTTTCTTTGATACATCACTTTGCTTTTATCTGTTGAATTATAAATTATATTTGTGCGTCACGGCTTTTATTTTTGGCTTCAATAGTTTTAGGTGTGGCTTTGAATAATACATTGCATAAAATATTTCTTTATCAATATTTTTCTGATTATTACATGAATATCTAGATTAGTTTCAGCTTGATAATATAAATAGAAGATGTGAACATTATTTATCACAAATATACTCATTAGTAGACACAAGAGTTTTTATACCTATACAGTTTGGTTATTTTGATATAATAATATTTGTAGTTATAAAAAGGCAGATAATCGGCCTAAACAATAACGTGTCATCATATTAAATTATCGTAATAATTTGTGACAGAACGATGATGATATTTAATATAAATAATGTGGTAGAAACTAATGTAGCTATCTCTGAATGCAAGACTTCATTAGCGATCGCAACGATACAAGCAAATATCTTTTTTTAATTTTTCACTATACGGTCTTAGCATAAGTTTTGGAACACCCTATTCGATATCATTCCATTTTAGAAATATACAGTCTGTACAAAATGAAAAAAATACGTCAATCCAAACGGAATAAAAAACTAGCTACTCTACAAAAAACGTTTGTGAAAAACAAAGTCGTTTGGCATCCCTGGGACGACAGTAACAACCTCCCTGTCTGCTAGTGACAGAGCAATGGATGCCGGCCTTTTGTTACGTACTTCCACTTTGTTTTGTACATTTTTATTATCCCAGCCAATAATACACATTGTTTTATTTATAACAAGCGTAACCTGTACAACTTCCTTTTTCTTCATGAAGTTCAGTATTAATTTGTGACAAAAACAAGATAAGTTATTTGCAACATGAACAAAGTGTGATAAGACAATAATATGATTTTCTTAAGACAATGTGTGACGGGAAATTATGTAAACTTTCTTATTATGTGAAACTTAACTTCAAATATAAATAATTCATGGAAACGTGTACATACCAGAAATAGACTCACGTTCTTAAGTGATTTCAGAGCGCAAAGTTTAAATCCCCTTTCTATTAAAGGGAAAGTTGTCACAGCCTGTTCAAATATTAGTATAAATACTAGTCAAGTGTCAAAACTCTACAATTAAAAGCAACTGACAGAATAAATAAAAGAATTCAGGGATCATTTTTACTCTTTGGCCTCTTCAATATTCATTTTCAAAAACTAAATATTTGTTCCAGAATCTTTAAAGCCTAAAATTTGACGCCACCGTACCAAATAGACAGTGTTTCATAACAGGAAGCTCCGTCCTTCCGGCCAAGCGAAGCCAATATATTTAATGTCCCAGCCAAGTTAAATCGTAAAAAGTTTAATAAGGGTCGCTCTGGCTCTCTAGGTCCCAGTTTCTGGCAAAATTGAGTAATGGTGTCGCATGTTTAATTTACGGCCAGTACCAGCCCTCGTGAGGTCAAAAAGATACTTAGTTAGATCTGAGACCTATATTAGGTCTGAATAATTTATCACTAGGTTTCCGACAAAGGGTTGGGTCTAACACGTGATTGAAATTCCGTGTCAACGCTATGACGTGTCAGTCTTTTATGTGTGTGTTGGCACACACTTTTAGCCTCCAAAGTTTAATGAGGACTTTCTCTTGTAATGTGCCGTACACGTGCCATTTATGTATAGCTGCGACACAAAAATTCTGGCTCTTATTTTCTTGAGCCACGTCTTTCTACAGTATAGGAGTACTGATCAGATAATGTAGGTATTTATAATGTACTTAATGTAATTTAGCCTAGGCTTCTGAATTTGTTAGGAGCTCTGCGGTTACAGGTAACTCCTGTCATATTTCGCCAATTTACCCACATAGCGCTAAGATATCGTGGTCGATGTGTTACTGGTCTAGTGCAACACAAATCCAAGGTACTTAGCCACTTCGGTTCTAACAATCTGTTCGTTACAGGTCCAACCATAGTTAATAGACTGTAGATCTATTATATCTTTTTATGAGAATCAAGACAAGTTACAAATTTGACTTTTTGTTAAATAAATATAACCCTTCATTTTTCTAAAAAAAAAACTATCTTTAAAAAATACAAAAGATTCAGGATACCCTTACAAAATCTGCCAAGAACATAATATCTTGTTTCTAATAACTTTTTTTATATCTCGTAAACCTTCACTAACATTTTGAACGAGTTTCATCTAACAATAGTGGCCTCCATTTACTATCGTATCTATATCAAAAACTAATCCGTACAGTTTACGTGGATCAGTAATGGATATGTGTGGCTCTGACACTCAATTACGTCCACATTACAGAATACCAACCACATTTACCGTTATCATCATCTCTATGCTGTAGAATTTAAGGTTCCAATTGTGCTAGTGTTGGTGCATGGCAGTGGTACTGCCAAGACGTCGCTGTTTGTCGCAGCCACCCGCTGCGGTATCGGACGGATGCAATTCTGGATTGATCCCTGATTGTGCTGTCAACGTATTTCAACTTGAAGTTTCAGCTTGGCGTTGTATTAAAAATAATATTGTTTTAATTTTAGCGGTCTGTAACATTACAGTAGTTTATTATATTTTTTTAAACTTTCGTTGCTCAAGTAGGTATGACAGAAATGTTTCAGACATTTATTGCTAAAGTTCGTGTCTAACTTTCTCGTTGACGCCAAAATATGTTTTATAATATCAAACAGGAATCCTTCTAATAATGTGTTTAGGGCTCTGTTTCGGCTCCCTCGATATTGCAGTGCATCTGGCATGTTTGCTGACACAAGCCTACGCTTGCAACTTTTTTACGCATAATTTCGTAGAAGTCATCTACATGACTTCTACGCATAATTTCGTAGAAGTCATCTACATGACTTCTACGCAATTATGCGTAAAAAAGTGGCGTCGGTGGTGCGACGAGTACGGGGGAGCCCGAATAGCGTCCTAAGGATGATTGGCGACAGAACCGATACTGTTCTGCTCAGTAGGTTCTCTGAACTCCATGTGTTGCGAGACTGATGAGCATACTGTGCAGGGGTAGACGATGTGTCTAATTATTAATAACCTTGCCTTGCCTGTTATGGACTTTTTTGTCTGAAATAAATGATTTTTATTTATTTTTTATAAAAATTACTTCATTTTAATTGGGTTGTGGGTTCGATTCCCGTATGGGTCAAGTATTTTTGTGGTCTGCAGATAACTGTTCCGGGTCTGGAGGTATGTGCATGTGAAGACTTGTATCTGTAATCCCACCCAAGATACAGGTTATTCCTAGTGCGGAGCAAAATTAGCTTTTTAAAGAAGAGTAGAAAATTGTAATTATTATTCTCAAACATATATTTTCTCTATCACTGTGTCCGATATATTTCCCCATTTATCCACTCGACGTCCGTGGTCGGCTTAAGATCCCGATCGTCTTTTATTTATGTTTACTAGACCGTATATTATATAGGTAACTATACGTAAATCCCCAATATTACTATATATGTGGCATGAAAAGTGATATCAATCACTACTCCGGCCTTATTCGATATTCACTAACGTATTCCTATTATCACCTTCAGTCGACATTGCACTTTATTTCATGAGCATATGGTTCAATTTTGTTTGGCTAGTTTTTTTCAACAGTATGGGTTTTTCGCCCATTTCCTCGTGATTCCCACCGTTTGACGGGCGACAAATATACATTTATCGTGACGTTTATTACGTGACATTGATTTATGAAGTGTGTATACAGCTTATATTCTTTAGTGAAAGGGGAAATAAGACAGTTTACTTTCATATATAGGTGAAGTGGCTTCTTGGCATGCCCTATTCGATTGGTTAGTTAAATGATTGCCACACCTCAACTTTCGAAGTGGTATATTTTGGTATTGCGACTTTTCCACACAAAAAAATGTTTAGTGAAGCAAAACTACCAATTGGCTGAAACGTAGAATGCTATTAACATTATCAAAGTTTTTATTTAGCGCACATTTGCTTAGACTTGAATACGTGCACCTATTTTTCACATCTTCGGTCATAAAACAGTTTCATCCTCTTCCATAAACTTTTTCACTTAGTTGAATTAAATTTCAGTTGCCTTGAAAAGTTTAAGACTAAAAGGGACTTGATCTTAGGGAAATACATTTTATAACAGGAATTAACTGTCAAGAAACCTAAGCCTAATTCTACTATAAACTTAATAATAAAACAATGGAATCAAATCAAAAATAATGACAGATAACTTACTTTCCAGAAATAAAACTTCGAAATTTGCGAGCGTAAACAAAAAGCGCCCGCCAAGTTCGTTGTTTATTATCGCGACATTAGGCCTCGTACCTCACAGCAGCCCTCACATTAGGTGTAGTTGTTGGTAAATAAATAACACGGCTCGTTGGGCCCGGCATAAACTAAAACAAATACTTACAGCGGACCTGGGCACAAGTTGTGAACTTGAGGGTATAAGAGTTTATCCCGCGTTTAGTACGTAGCAATGTATCTATCTAGGTCAGAACCAGAAGTTTGGTAAAAATCAAAAATTTTAACTTTTACTCTATAACACTGTATCAGTTAGAATCATTTACAACTTATTCTCATCTTTTTGCTCGTAAGATTAAAAAGATATTATAAAAAGATTTCAAACAAAACAATTACCAGGCAATTATGCAAAATATAAATAAAAACAAAAAACTTAACACCCACATTTTCGGCAGTTACCAAACAAGTTTTTATTAATTTTCATCGCAGCAAAGATACCATCTCCCGTAACTTGCGCCCCCATCCGCTAAACTTGAAGCGTTTATCTTGCGCGCAAAACACGCGCCGAACAAAAACTGGCGGTGCGCGGCGTACAACTTGGCTTTGTTTACCGTACAGCCGGGACGGATTAAATTACACAAATTAAAATGTCACTTAGCCGCGCCGATAAGCGCGTAAACTGAATTAATTGTTAACGTAGTTGCTCATGTCGCTTAAGTTTAAATTGAGTTTTATATAGGAATTTAGTGCTGTAATGTTTCTTCGTAAATGAACGATCAGACACTATCTACTGTAAAGAATGTCTGGACTAACTGTAAAACATTCACGGTTTTTGTCCATTTTATTTGACTTTCTAGCAATTTTGTAATTTTGCGTGATTGATACAATCCATTCAAACGATCCATTGATTTTGTTTGACATCTAGAAAAACACTTTTAGTAACAGGAGACCGGGCAATTTATTAAAAAGTCTAACTATAAATAATGTAACGCGGATCTCAATTGCCAATTTAAACATGTTTTCACCAGCTCAACTAACTCGGGCGTTGAACTCCAGTACAATTTCAATCCAAACTACACTAGTGTGAACACTAACTCTGTCCAACTATAGCCTACCGAAGTTAAGCGCCTAACGAACTGTCTTCAACAACGGAACGAATAAGTATTCTTCGGCCGTCCACTCGCCGATAGAAACTTAGTTCCATCCTTAGTTGTAAAGTCCACATGTGTTACACAAATCAGGCCACACCGCGATATCTCCGGAACAGAATTTACTTAGCAAATAACTCAGATTTGAAGACATCTGCAAACTACTGTCACACAAGTTTAACATAATTCGGGAATTTAGACAGTCTCAAGGGTGCTTGCTGCTCCTTTGGTTATTATGTAAATAGCATGTAGGAAAATAGAGTTACTAACCTATTGTTAGAAGCTTTGAAGATCATCTAGTAACTTGTGTATGAGTTATGTTAGATCAGTCGGGGCTGTAAGCCAAAAGATACAATTTTCAGAAGGTTTTCTTTTTTTAAACGAATGATTGTATTCCAAACCGAATCCAAAAGGATCATCATTATGTAATTCAGATTAGAATATTCTTTTTATTTTATTATTATTCGTGTTCAATAAACATACTTTAAAATGAACAAAAGATTCTTCTATATAAACTAAAGCTAATAGCTAACACTTTAGATATTAGGCTTTAGAAATTTAATGGTTTTGCAATCGGTTAGGTCATTACTTTTACGAGTGCAATCTCAGCGCTAATACGTCTAGATCAATAAAAATACTGAAAGCACATCGATTTCACGATAGTCCCAAAGTTTTCATTAAAATGTTGCATGGATCAAAAGATAACATTAAGTGGGTATGAATAGTTTGGCCAAGTTAATACTTTAATGAACAATATCACCGATTTCGCTGCATCACACTATCATGCAAATTTCAATAAAAAACCACTAAAATCAGCACTATTCAACAATCCGGCGATAGTTAAGAGCCGTTTTAAATTTAACTCTGATACGAATCACCCGTTTAATGGAATGGTGTGTACTTTCGCAAAAGCTGTTATTTTTATGGCCACAGAACATACAGCGAGCCTGCATGTATTCTCTGTTATGACCGCTCGATTAAATATTTCTGTTTGCCGTACTGAGGCAATAACGATTGTCATCAACTTTTTGTAAAAGATTTTCATAGGCTTTGCTAATGCGTTGTATGCATGCATTAATTGAAGGAGGTTGTTATTCATGCGTGCAATGATCTCACATCGTTTTATTGTATGCATTATTAATTTGACGCAGATTCCTATGACATGGAAATTTTGAAGAACTTTGATGTTAGACACTGTAAACCATTATAATATTTGCAGTGCTTTTGTGTATAGACATTTTTTATTTTTGGCTAGAGAGGCTTGCATTAGGCAGGCACTTGGTGAAGAATAATTCTACACAAAAGAACTTATAATGATAACGCTCAAACGGTCGTGGTTTAACAGCTGTTCGATTGTGATTTTACACAAATTTGTTGATCCTGAGCTAAAGTGAAGAGACAAACAACTCGACGATGGAGTTTAATGCCTGTTTATACTCACTTTTTTTTAGTACGTTGCCCCACACTAGGATTTCTCCTGTATCGTGGGTGCGTTTACAGACACACATCTTCACACGCACAAACACCCAGACCCGGAACAACTATCTGTAGGCCAAACAAATATTTGTTCCGTGTGGGAATCGAACCCACGACCCGTAGCACAGAAGCCAATCGCTCAGCCACTCCACAAAACTCGTCGTCAAAACAATAACTACTGTTTGAATAAACAGAATTTTATTTACTGATGTAACATAACTGCCTCCTTGGTCTAGTGGTGGTTAGCGCGACGGTTGATCATGAGGTCTTGGGTTCGATCCTCGATCCCCAGGTCGGGCAAAGTGTTATTACATGGGACTTAAACATAACGGCGAAATAAGGGTATTACTTTACACCTCTACCCAACCCTGCGGGGAATACAGGCGTAATGTTATGTTATGTAATTTAGATCAATCGAAGGCAACTATTCACACATTTAATAAACCTGCTTCTTTTTTTTATGTTATACGTTGGCAAACAAGCTGACGGCCACCTGATGGTAAATTGTTGCCGTCGCCTTTACACACCTACAACCTCAAGAGGATCGCTGATCCGTTGCCAACCCTGAGACAGAGTTGACAAGTCTCATGTGCCTGTAATTTCCCGGCATCCATACCCTTCAAATCGGAACACAACAATGCTGCTTGGTGGTTGAAATGGATCGTAGTACTTCCCCAGACAACTTCATTCTCAAGAAGCTCTACTACTTCTACTGCTTACCTATGTGACATTCAAAATACATAAAATGCAAAACTGTAATCCCTGATCCGCAGAATGCGTGGCAGCTGCAACGGAATTCAGAAGACTGTAGCAGATAGGTTCTCTTCTCCGTTATGGAGATCCTTTATTATGAGAATAATTTCAATGAATTCTATTTATTTATTTTTATTATAATTTTTATTTACATTATAATTTTGATTTTAATTTAGATACCTACTTATTTTAATTTTTAATTATCTATTTAATTTTAATCTACCGTTTAATTTTAATTTGTGTAATATTGTTACTTATAATGTACCTACCTACGGATCCTTGATATCTGGATTAAAAGGTTTTTTTATTTTTTTTATTTTTGCGTTTTCCCCATATACGTCTACGACAAGCTCCAGAAGAGGTTCTAGTTATCTACTTACTGTACTCAATAACATTAGCTCCGTCAGTACCACATCATAAACATAACTCCGTTCTAAGATTAAGGGCTTACACACAACTCCCATGGGCGTAATAGATGTGACCAAACCATTATAACACACACATGCTTGGCTCAATAACTACTAGTAATAACATTTCGATCAGTAAGTACTCCCTGCTGTGTACAGTAATTGTAGCAAGGAACCCCTTGGTACAGGGAAGCTGTCCCATTTTCGATACTATATTGTTAAATCATCCCATGGCGTATTTCATAGAGGTCGGTAATTCTTTCCTTCTATTATTTTTATATCTATACAAGAGCGTATTCAAATGAGAAGGAGACTGGCGTGCTCTATCATAGATGACATCACCGCTTACATCATGTAGGATTGATCAAACGTATACATATTATAAAATGCTGGATAGTATAATATCATATCATTGTCATTATCAGCATAAGTATGCCTTGTTGGGCTAGTAGTCGCAAGCGCGACTGCTGAGCATGGGGTCCTGGGTTCGATCCCCAGGTCAGGCAAGTGTTATTGAGATTTTCCATTAGGAAATTCTCAGTAGCAGCCTGGAGTCTGGATTTGTGCCCGATTAATGGCAATAGGCTCGCCCGCTATTACATGGGACTTAAACATAACTGGCAAAACGAGAGTGTTTTAAAACACCTCTGCCGAACCCTTCGGGGAATACAGGCGTGATGCAATGTTTTTGTTTATGTAAATAATTGCAACATTGCAATGCAATCGTTACAATTATTTATGATAATTTTGTTAAGTTAATAAACAGGGAAAATGCTAACATAGATAAAGAATTTAAATCTTTGATTCTTTTTCTCTGCAAAGTATAAAATTGCAAGTTCTATGCATGAACATTATTTTCTTGCCAACACTTAAACTTATTACGCTTACTAAATTAAAACTGCGGAGACAAAGCCACATAAAAAGTTATATTGTGTTGTCCGTTCTTATGAAATAATGCGAGACAATTCCTTGTATAGCTCTGTCTCTTTCATAACAAATGCCGATTGTTTCTATTTCTTTCCCGCGAGGACTGAAAGCAGTGTTAAGAGGGTATATTAATCTTGCTTTTAAAACAAATGTTGTGGACTGGTGTACTGATCAACTCACAATCGTCGGTCATTACGCGAAATATCTTAAATGAGCGGCTTTTGACTAACAACGGGTGATGCGGACAACGACCAACAATGACCTTTTAGTTTCAAATCGGGTTTATAACTCACGAAATTAATTTTGGTCGTTATAAATATTTATCTATACTAATATTATAAAGAGGAAAGATTTGTATTTTTGTATGTAACGAATACACTTAAAAACTACTGGACCGATTTCAAAAATTCTTTTGCCGTTAGAAAGCTACATTATCACTGAGTAACATAGGTTAAATTTGTTACTGGAATAAAACGTCTTACGCGGACGGAGCCGTGAGGACACAGCTAGTATTTGATAAATGGTTAACATTATGTTGTATGTTTATTTAAGTAGCTTTTTTATTAGATAAAGGTTATTTGTATAAAGATTAAGGATTCAGTTCAGTACGTATACATACATAAACTCACGCCTTTTTCCCATGGGGGTAGGCAGAAACTATAGAACGCCACATGCTACGACTCTTACGTACCCCTTTCGCTTCATCCACATTCATACATCTTGTCATACACGCACGCCGGTTGTACGTATATTAATCCAATATTCGATTCTGACACTTATTTTGTGTAAATAGCTGATCATAGAACATTTGCCTTAATTTATAAATCCTGCTGTACGAGTTGATTCCGCAGGTGACACAAAGCCTTCAATTATTATTTAAGTGTTTTTTATAGGTACCATGTTAGGCTCTACACGGTCATGTTTAATAACTTTCCAATCAATATTTCTGGAAAATACAACATGTTGTGTTTTATGAAGAAATATCCGAGCTACATTTCCATTAATTGGCTCTCTGCGCTATAGTAGGCAATTTGTGAAAATTTCAGAGATTATAAAACGAGTGTCTATGATTTCATTGCATCGAATAAATGTTTTAATCCAGTTTATCAAAATGAATTATTTACATTGGTAAGTTACACACTTTGCCGCCTTGCCGTTGGTCTGTACATTTGCTTCATTATTACCATCGGCAGCCATTACATCCAGGAGTCAATATCTGATAGTTCGGACATACACTCCAGTTTTGAATCTCTTCAAGTCAGATTCTTTACATTTGTTTTTTCATAGCTTCCCAAATTGTCACATATTTTTTGCACGATATAGGTCATCATCATATATGCCCAACAATGTCCACTGCTGAACATCAGCCTCCCCTGTATATATATTTCCACAACGGCCGGTTGCACGTCGTCTGCATTCAACGAATCTCAGCGAGCTTGAACAGCTGATAGTCTGTCCATTTAACTGGAGGCCGCCTTACGCTACGCTCTCCGGTGCATGTTCTCCACTCGAGAACCTTTCTGCCCCAGCGGCCATCAATTCTACGAGTTATGGGCCCCGGCCACTGCCACTTCAGCTTAGGTACTAATCCTTTTAGCTATGTCGGCAACTATATAAGTAGCAATATGAATTTAAGTAATGCAAATAATATTTTTTAGTCTCTTGTCGTCATTTGATCATAATGTTCAATGTAGGTTTACCGCCTACAGTATAATTTATATTTTCATGACATCAAATCAATATCGCTATATCAGACAACGGCGGTAGTGTCGCAGTGAAATATCGCGGCCATCTTGAAATATAATCTGTGGCCGCAATAACTGTCGCCACGGCCATGCATCATGGCGGGTTATCGGGCTTGAGCGCACGTTTTTGTGGTCAATACATCAGTAATAAAGCCTTTTTTGAGGTCTTGTGTTTTATTTACGTTTTATCAAGATATATTGAGGGAGGAAATGTTATGGTTAATAGAACGAGGGTTTTTTACAGCTTGTAATGCATTGAATATCTTAGGTTGTCAGCAATAGGAAACAAGAAAGTATTTTGAATTTTGATGCTCTTGCCATAAAACGTCATATTACCCTGTAAAAAAAAGAAATAGCCACGTTATCTTAATAAGAACATCATATCCTGATAGTGTCTCGCTTCGTGGAATTTCTTGCCGGCTCGTCTCTATAGGACCAATTTTTGAGCATGCTGTGCCTATTTGAAATAAAAAAAAATTGAATCTTCTTAAAATACATTAGTCCCCTTTATCATGGGGTTTCTTTAATTTCCCTACCAGATTTGTTATGACGGTTTATCACTATGTAAAGCTCGCATTCAGCAATACATAATACTGGACAGTAAAATACAGGTTACGCTTTTTGTAACAATGAGAGGAAACAAAAACTAACATCACACCTACTAACAAAATTCACGGCACATTTAACATTAACATTTAAACGGATATGACTGTTCGCGTTTATAAACGTACATTATAATTTGTTACCAGCATTTAATAAAATGTTAAAGGCCGTAAAGTCAATCATTCCAACCATAAGTTCAAATCCTAATTTTCATTATCCTGTGATTGAAATGAAATTTTATGACTTAAAATAACTGCCTGCAATTTCTAGCGAAAAAATACGTGTCACTTGCGTAATGTGACCTATCAAAGAGTATTTTTAGTAGTAGTAGAGCTCCTTGTGAATGCATTCGTCCAGGAAAGTACTACCACCATTCCTATTCCACCGCCAAGCAGCATCACTGTGTCCCGGATGTGGGTGCCGGTGAAATTACAGGCATATGAGAGTTTTGAAGTTCGTCTCTAGGGCTGGCAACGCATCGGCAATCCTCTTGGGGTTCTTCTTATTTTCGTGTGGTTAGTGACTAACCTGGTGTCAGAGTTTATGCCGCCCATGGGTCTCTGACTTGGGTTCACATGCCGTCGAGAAATATCTCTCAGGCATGCCGGTTTCCTCGCGATGTTTTCCTTCACCGTTTTTAAGCAAGTGATAATTATACTACACGCACATGAATCCAAAAAGTCAGAGGTTCAGCCTTGGGTTCGAACTCGAGACCTATGACTCGGCAGTCCGACGGTCACACCACTAGGCTATCACTGCTAAACTCTTGGGGTTTAGGTGCATACATCTAGGTGGCGGTAATCACTCACCATCAGGTGAGCTTGTTTGCTAACCAACAACATAATATTTTTTTTAAGTCAGTTGGCACTCTTTGTATGAAAAGCGCCTCTACGTGTGACGATATTTAAGTGCGTTCGGCATACCCTGGGCAGTAAGCCTTGCGACCAACCTTGCTGACTGGGTAATACTTTCACCGCAGCATAAGCTACTCTCATACAGTTCGTGCCGACACGAGAGATAGAGAGAGGTGGAAGGCAGTAGATATCTTATATGGCAGACAGGATCTTTGATTAGCAATTCTCAGCGAGACGGTCACGAATGTTTTAGTTGAAAACATTTATATTTCCTTTGTATTTCAAGTAACTATGTTCATGTGAACACAACATTGAAGCAATAACTCAGTTTGTTATGTTTACTGGGTATAATATTAGCATGTTTCGCAACGTAGCCAGATAATTCGAAAAAATATTCTTCGCATACAGATTACAGGAAGTTAGAATGAAAATATTGATAAAAAAAATATTGGGCCGCCATTTTTGGTGCGTATAAGGAATATAGGATCACTTGGCACATATTTTCTATTCTAGCTGGGAAACAGAAGAGAAACACAAAATGTACCAACTTTTTTTTTGTGGTTTTTAGTGCCTAACTTGCCAAAAAAGTGTCTGTTATTATAAAGTGGTGACGTCTACGCCACTCAAAAAGAGTATAATATTTTACTCAAAAATTCTTGTAATGTTGTCATTATTTTGACAACCTTCTTTGAGCAAAGTCGACGTTTCCGCGCTACTTAAATAGGCGCCAGCAAAGTTGTATGGGATTTCATTGCTGGTGAGTTTTAGCCACCAGCAATTTCCTTTGAAAATCCATTATTGTCGAGTTTTGTTTCAATAATAGTCTGGTGCAAAAAGTATTTATTAATAATTTGGCTGTATATGTACAGCTATTTTTTGATTTTTTTTATGCTTACTAGGCACTAAGCTGGTTTTATTTAAATTACAAACATTTTTGAGTAAAGCACTATACAAGCCTTCGTCCGCAATGACTGCGCTGCTGGCCAAGCTATGATGGCCTCGAGCTTAGTTTAGCTACGCTCTCGGCCTTCAAGCTTGGTCATCATTGCAGCCCTTGCTGTCCGCGCTATAAAGCCTAAAGTATTTATTCCAGCTTGTCCATCAAGAGCTGCAATGCTGACCGCGCTGTGATGGCCTGGAGCTGCGCTACGCTGCCCTCTCGGCCATCATCAGTGCTGCCAGCAACGCAGTCATTACATACCGCGGCAGTAATGTATTATTTTGCACCGGATTGATTAGAACTGTGATCTATTTAGGGTCACCACCATTACGTGGGACTTAATATCGTAATCGATAAGCTGTCAGTATCAGTACACTGGTACGTACCGCCTAGTGTTCAATATTTTCTATAATTATAAAACATTACCGTGACTGACTGACTGACAACACACAGCCTAAAAGCCCTGATGACAGAAACATAAAATTTGGAAGATATTTTTCTTAGAGGGTATTGCAATAAGAAATATTTTTATGACCACTTTAAAGTCTAATATTTCGTTAACAGCTCTTTGTATCGAAAAAGTGTTTATTAAATAGTCTAATATTTCTGAAAGACCTATTTAATGACACCATAAATGGATAAGTGAATAAAAAAAAACACCCCATTTTATACGGGAAGATAACCAAAAAAAAATTTTTAAACAATTTTATTACATAACTTTGTAGGCGTTATAAATATGTATAGCCATGCCAAATTTCAGTTTTATAGTACTAACAGGCTGCAAGTTAAACGGTTGTGACATATATACGGACAGACAGACGGACATGGCTAAAATATAAAGCCGAGGATCCATTGCTACGCACGAAACCCACGCCTACTCGTACGCTGCCCGCGTTAGCTGCGTGGCCGGCTGCGTGTCTGGTGTATCCATTGCGGCGCACGGCCACGCTTAGCTTCGGATGCTGCCAACCAATGTTCGATCCGGTTAGTATTAATTTGAAATATTAAATAATATATTTATCAATAATAAATAGAAATGCAGTAGAATGTGATTACAATTACATTAAATGATGAATGTAGAAATATGATGTTTCGGGTTTGTTTGCTCTAGTCTAAATACACAAATTGTATTTTGTGGTAGATCATACCATAGGTGAGAAAAGACCTAACTTTACAAAAATACAATGAAAATTTCAATAAAGCAATGCATATAAATATTATTATAATTAATCTAAAAATATTATAATGGACACGTTTGATGATTCGGATAGTGATTAAAATTTGAATTACATATTAACTACAAATAAGTAAATTTTTCTATCGTATAAATACGATTAAAATGGTACGGTTGGCAATACTGCGGTGCATACCCTTCCCCTACACCCGCTCACCACAGCGAGACCACGCGTGTGTAGTATCCATTGCTACGCGTGTCCGTGGGCGACATGGGCGACCTAGCCATGCCTTTGTTGGTGACGTCATAAACCCACGAATTCGTGCGTAGCATGATCGTGCGCAGCTGTGGATCCTCACCTTTAAGAGTACCTAGTTTGACTACGGGACCCTAAAAATCAGTCTTAGTAATACCGTAATACATTCGTTCTCTATCAGGAGACAATCGCTTCCTCTATTGCAGAACAAAATGTAGCAGCATTGGCAATTACGGGCCGCTTGCACCGACAGTGATAAACGAGGGCTAAATAAAGAAATAGCCGGAGATGCCAATAAATTCCACTAATTAATCGCTCGCCGTACTTCCCAACGACGAATAATTACCGAAGAGATATTGTTTGTTTTGATCAATTCGGTTTATCTCGGGGTTTTATAGGTTGTTTAATAGAGGAAATAGTGGATGGATAAAGTGTTGTACGTGTGGCATACAAAAAAAAATGGTTTAAGATAAGGTCAGTTGTTGATAGACTTATTATAACTTGTTCATCATGTAAAGCTGTGTAGTGTCTCGTTAAGCATCAGCCAAAAAACATTTAAATATGACGCCCATATTTACTAATATTACCGTTCTAATAAATAAGATTGTTTTCGGTGTCGGACTCAAACGGAACCTTTAATCATGAGCAGAACATGCGGCGAAGTTGCGAGTGAAACTGGTCGGGCAATGCCGAAAAATCCTAAAATAAATATGAATGTGTTTCACGAAACTTATAATATGTATTATTTACAATAAGCAGTAATAGCCTAGTGGTGTGACCGGTATGCCAAGTCATGGGTCTCGAGTTCGAACCCAAGGCACGCACATCTGACTTTTCGGATTCATGTGAGTATTGTATAATTAATTATCACTTGCTTAAAAACGGTAAAGGAAAACATCGTGAGGAAACCGGCATGCCTGAGAGATATTTCTCGACGGCATGTGAAGCCAAGTCAGAGGCCCATGGGCGGCATTAACTGTGACACCAGGTAAATCACTAATTACACGAAAAAGATAAAGATCTACAATAAGACACATACAAGTATTTGAAGCACTCATAACCAGGTGTGCTAACCACCATAAAAATAACCTAATGATCAAGTACCAGATCTAATCACTACAACATCTCAGCTCAACAGTAACACAACACTGTTATCGGCACTATCAGCTCGCCGTGCAAATTGATCGCGCCTGTGTGATCAAATCATCAATCAGGCTGTTTGCGCGCCCGTATTTGCGGAGCGCGCCTCACCCTCCCGACACTCGTCCAACTGTTCAGTGCTATCTACTCGCTGTAATTATTTACTGACGCACTGTGGATGCATTACAGGTACTGTTTGTGTGATGTATAGTTTGGAGAGAAAGGGAAATAGTTGCGAGTGGAGGGTTACCTGTATTTTAGGGTTTGATTGTTTTTTAGTCAAAGCACGGTTTGGTTTAATTGTAATTAAAGATGCAACGAAGGTTTTAATAAGTACATTCATCTCGTTAAGCAGATGAAATATTTGTCACGGCGGCCAATTAGAGTTCCAAGTAATAATTTTTTGGTAATTTAAGAATACATGAAATCCGTCTAGAAATAGTAGTTTGCTTTTAGCCAAACTCAGGCGATAGTTTTAATAGAACTTCAATAGATTTGTTTTACTTGGCCTTTTCCCAACTATGTTGGGGTCGGCATCTAATCAAATCAGATGCGGCTGAATACATTTTTTACATGGGGGGAACTGCCATCAGATCACCGCAGCCCAGTTACTGGGCAATGCCGATATCCTAAGGTTAGACTGTTTGTCAGACTGTCGGGCTTCCGACTACACGTAACGACTGTCATTCCTATCACACCCGGGACCGATGGTTTAACATGCTCTCTGAGAAACTATGTACACCTATATCTTTTGGATAAATAGGATGAAAATAACTTAAGTAGATTAAAAGACAAAGTTTTACGTAAACATCACGAAAACGAATCCTGTCTTGGACAGAGGTCGAGTGAGGATGTGGATCGAGTCAGTAAAGCATTTGATTTTATTTATTTATGGTAAGAATCTACCTCGATTTGATAGAGGAGAAAATATTCATGCACTTCTTGTTTTGGAAAGATAGTATAAATGTTAGGAAACTAGATTGTGTAAAAACTAAACCCACAAGCTGTTCAGTTAATAACTTACACGAAGACAGTTATTACGTCCACATAAACAATTTTGACAAAAAAGTTGAATCAGTAACTTTATAAAATAAACCAAATGGCGGATGTAATACAGTAGTCGCTCTACATTAGGGATGTAGGTATTACACTAGCGTTCGTCCACCATACGTCTGCACTATGACGGACGTCTACTCGAACGCGTATGATAGTGCGATACGACTGATATTCAGCCATAACCGGTTGCTCGTAATCTAACCTGCACCTTGATTTAAAACCTTTCGATAAGTCAGTTGTCAACTGTTTCGGTTTATTATCTCGTTTTGTCTAGGATTCTCGTAACGAAAGAAAACGAGATAACAAACCGAATCAATCGACAACTACTTCTTCTTTTCGTGTGGTTAGTGACTAACCTGGTGTCAGAGTTTATGCCGCCCATGGGTTCTGACTTGGCTTCACATGCCGTCGAGAAATATCTCTCAGGTATGCTGGTTTCCTCACGATGTTTTCCTTCACCGTTTTTAAGCAAATGATAATCATACAATACGCACATGAATCCGAATACCTAGTCAGAGGTGCGTGCCTTGGATTCGAACTCGAGACCGTGACAGTTTTGGCAGTCCGACGGTCACACCACTAGGCTATCACTGCTAAACAACAAAAACTGACTTATCGAAACGTTCTGAATCAGGAGGCTGAACATACAATACCACGTATAGTCATGTAAAGTGTTCTATCCCAACATTTTCCAGGCGCACATTTCTTCAAATTCTACCACTCGTAGGTAGTAAGTCAAATAATTCGGCGTACATCTTTTATTACCGTAAGTACGCACATACCTGCGTCTGTCTTGCAAGTCAGGAATAAATTATGTTCCCTTCTTCAGTACCCACGGGAGACGCAGGGCTGTCAGTTAACTCTTTACTCGTTTTAAATTGTATATAAGATAGATTGCTAAATTAGCCACAATTTTTGTATGGTTTAACATCAAATCTGTTATTTGTAGCTGAAAATCAGCTTCGGGCATTAATTTTCTGGTATATACTGAGCTAGTCACTCTTTTGGCAAAAACTGGAAACGCATGCTTCACCTATTATATGTAATGTTTATGAGTTACGCATTTATATTATGTGTTTCTGTTTGTAGCAAATACATATATTTTATTTCATATTTCTGTTGTGTGCTGCTAGGATAAAATATTTTTATTTTTCAAAGCATCATAAGAGCCGGCTGTGGAATTATATGGCGTGATATCATACACAAGTTTGCATTACTTGGTGAGAGTTGCAAGAACATGTCCGAAAGTACACTCAACTTTACATAATAATGTAGGTATTCTTGATACATATTCGTAACAGCGTCATAATTACAGGTTGTATCTACGAAAACCTTGTTCAGGAAAATAATAGACACTTTAGGTTATGATCATCAACATTAGGGGCCGTTTTTAAAGTGTGATCTACTACTAACACTAGTAGATATTAAAAAAATATAAATGTTATTAGGTAGTTAAAATATATATGTAGACAGCTGCTCCCCTTTAAGTTTGCCAGCCCTGCCTCCGGGCCATTAGCCCGCCTCTTTTATATGTAAATGTTTAAATAGGTTTATTGAGGACACATTAGGGCACCACCTCAGCTAATATTATATTCACGCCATCCATAGGGATTTGGACGAGCTTGGACGACCTTCACTTGTATCGGTTTTAAGTTTATGATATAGGTAGGTGTTCTTAATATATTGTATGATGTATGATTATGTATGTATGATTTTACTTTTACAAATCTACCCGCATATATTTGATTATGCTTGCGGTTGTTAAGTGGCAACCTAAGTGTATAAAGCAGTAGATTGAACGTATTTAAATTATATTGTTTTTGTAATCATAGACACTTCACTACACTCTACTATTATAATTTCTCTGATGTTTGTAATATAACAGCGAGAAAAAAATTCAAAAATATCCAAATTATAAAATTAACGAATAGATGTTATGTAACATAACATAACATAACATCACGCCTGTATTCCCCGAAGGGTAAGGCAGAGGTGTATAGTAACACGCTCATTTCACTGTTATGTTTAAGACCCATGTAATAGGGGACGAGCCTATTGCCATCAACTGGGCACAAATCCAAACTTCGGGCAGCTGCTGAGGAACTCCATACGGAAAATCCAACCTGGGGATCGAACCCAGCACCTCACGATCTGCAGTCGCGTTTGCCACCACTAGACCGACGAGGCAGTAGATGTTATGTTAGTTATCGATTCAATATAAAGTTAATTACTGATTGATCCATTCCCACACAAGCAATCATAGTTGGTTAATTTAATAATTAATAACAACAAACATTGGTTATGAGTAGTTTTAATCCCGGAACTAGACAAATGCATACATGTAACATTGTTCCATTTCAAATAAAAAATCATAATTATATTCCAAAATTAATTTAAAAACTCATGTCATACACTTGGCGCCAAAGGTCTTTTATTTGTTGTGACAGGGAACCCAGTATGTGGTTTCAACATTTTATCTGCGGGAAGCAGCCACTTGTCCGGCTGTCCGGCCGGACGGTGGCCCGCGGCGATAAAACACACCGGTCATTGCTTACCGGACATTTTATTTCGTTGAAAAGTTAAATTACTAAGCGTACGGATGTAAATAGAATATAAAGAGCTTTATTATTTGTATGTGTGCGGAGCACACGTAAAGAGAAAACAATAATTATTTCACTGTCACTAGCCTGGTCCACCTTTATACTGAGATGACACATAGAGTATAAAAGAGAACTACGCAACATCCGGTTTTTTAAGGCGTCAACCTCGTCTAAACGCGGCGCATCCTACCATTTAGAATAAAAGCTCTGTCGGTCGATCGATGGCAAAATTACCATACGACTTGCCAGTCTGAATATCCCAGGCCAGTTTTAGGCAGAAACGTGACCAGTTAGACGTAACTGACTTTGCAAACAACAAGTCGCTCGATCAGCGTGGTCACTAAGAGGAGTTTAAGAAAATAGTCTATGGGTAGCCACTAATTTAATTTTTATAGGTCGAGTGGAAGGGGGTCACGGGGATAGTCAGCGTTTGTAGTAAAGTAATTATGACGAAGTACTCGCGGTGGATCGCATCGTGTTGTTGTATGTGCCTACGCCGAGAAATGGCTAGTGTGATGCGACACTAACAAAACGTGACGAATACATGGCTAGAGAATAACTTTGTTAGTTACTATGTTATAGAGCGAGCCAAATGTAAACAAATTACTGTTTGTGAACTATATTTGTGTTAGTTACAAGTGGCGCACATTCGTACATGGTGAACACTTTGCATAGAAGCCTATTTACAACTATTAAGGGAATGTCGTATGGAATCCAGAACTGGGACGAAGAAATACCGTAAGGACTCTGTGATACAAATGTTATAATTCACTATATTATTACATTAGTGAGATTTTGGCACACAAAATGCTACCCTATTCGAGAATGTCTTCATATACCTACTTACCTAAGTGAAAAAGTTATAGTTAAAGTGATTAAGCCATCATTCACTTACACAGATCAGATGACGCAATCACAAAGGATATACACCACACACGGGTACGTAATATGCGGCACATTCGGGAAAAGGAGGTGACAATACAAATACGTCTAAATAGAAAATCGTGCGGGGCTGTTGGGGTAGCGAGGCACCCTCCCCACCGCGCCGCCGCCCCGCACACCAGTGGCGCAAACAGGTATTAGCGAACTGACCATACTTATGGTAAAGAACGACACCGCACTTATGTCTGAGGTTAATAGTTAGGGAGTTATTTCTGTCTTGGTCCGTATGTTTCACGACAAAAACTAGATAATATACGAAACTACGATTAATAAGTACGCTTGCATCTTCACAAATTATTTTTCTGTTTAATTCTATATTCACAAGAGACAAAGCAAAAAAATAGTTTCTCCGTTATTAAATTGAACGATAGTGTGTTAAAGTGACCAGCTTAGAGCACTCCATCTCGGTGCGATGGCTCTGTCGTATATCACATAAAGTCGTGTTTATGAGTTGTTCTATTAAATTGGAGTGCAATAGCACTTAATACTGTGATACATTTGCTATGATATTATCACCCATATTCTAAGACGTTCCTCCAATACTTCCTCGACTCATACTCGACTCAGGACGGCCTCGAAAACACCTTCAAAATTGTATTCTTAGTCGCAATTTCGAGAGAACTTTGAGGTTCCTCGACGGAGTCATTACGTCATAATTTGAATTATCTGCATCGCCCAAATAACGCCGCGATAAATATTTGTAAGGATTATCGTAAGTAGGTACCTATATATTCGATAGAGTCTTCAAAATTCATTTTTGTTGCATATGAACTTTGACACTTCCTTCCTTAAGGTAGGTTCTGAGGTACCTTGAGTTTGACAGATGATTCTTTACCTCGACTGAGGAAAAATTTCGAGTCGAGGACGTTTATGTCAACTAAAGACTGAGTCAAGGTGGAGTCGAGTTGAGTAAGTTTTGGAGGAACGTCTTAGAATATGGGTGTAAAACATGTACCTATTATGTCGTTTTCGTGTTTTATATCTAGACACTTGAAATTAAAGTCGAATGTCATTTTTATTTCTACATAAACCCAATTTTTTAACCTGAAAAAGGTGATATTGTATATCATAATATTCTTCTCACAGAAGCTGTCTTTCTACTCATCTTTTTTTCTTTTCTATTGATTTCGTTGCCAAGACAGTTCAATCATTTCTCCGGAACACGCCGAGATTCATTGTTTCGGCGTTTGTCTGGTTGTTTGTCATTGTAGATCCTGGCTTAAAGGAGTTGTTATGGTCAGGAGAGTGAGGAGGACAAAGAAAAAAGCCCAAGTGTTGGTTACGTAGCGGTGGACACCTTGACGACAGATGGGATAGACAGGACGTTGGAAGTCAAAATACTGTAGCACAACTTGGTACAAGCCTGTATATAGCAGTAGGTACACCGTGATAGGCCGAATAAATTGCTTAAGCTAGTAATTCAGAAAACAGGGAAGCCTGAAGTTCCTTTTGAAGTCCAATACCATTTACCATACCTTTTAAATCTAATAACATAGCAGAAAATAAAACAATTAGCACGGTTTTATTACCTTCTTGTTCACCTGAAACCCAACTGTATCACGTGACATATCTGCGCACTATCGTGCGTGTGTTCGATCAGTTCGAGCGCGAATCTTTTTATGGTCAGTTACGCAATGTTCGCGCTCAAATACGCGCCATGTATCGCGTCCATCCGACTCCATTCTACCATACACATCATTGTAGAACGCGCTGCGGAAATTGTATTACAGGGAAATTACTTTACCGGCCCATTTTTTGTGTTATGTGACAAGGTTTTATACCAGTGTACATTACTTCTATTGACCTTGAAAGTCGGTTCATTTGGCTATGCTATTAATAATCCCGTGGTCCGACTGCCAAATTATTATAGCCTTGGATTTTATTCTATTCGCAAATTGAACAAAGTAAAACAAGGTAGGAATTGCCTTTAGGATTTATTTAGTTACAATCTGGTAGCAGAAATTGTGCGTGATATTGTTATAATATTATCTTTACTTTTATCATATTATACCTAATACTGTCATTGGTAAATTATAAGTAGGTAAGGATATTGATATTGCCCAGTAACTGGGTTACGGAGGTCTGATGGCAGTCACTCCGTGTAAAATACTGATATTCAGCCGCATCTGGTTAGACTGGAAGCTGACCCCAATATAGTTGGGAAAAGGCTAGGCAGAACAGAACTGTCATTGTTACTTGTATTGGTCCATCCAATTCTTCTTGGTAATCACGGCAAAATATCTCAAAACAAATCTCGTTTCTAATAACAACAATTTACCTCTACGCTATTGGCTGCAACAGCTCAGCTGTTTATCTAATGCGTTATTTGCCTTAAGAAAAAATGCTCCTCCAAATAAAGTTTGAAACATAAAATGACGCATCGATTTACCATCGCGAAGGTTGAGGAATCAGTCTCACCCCAGAGCGGCATCTAACTAATTTTCAGTCCCTACAAGAACGGTTTCCTTGTCATCATACTTATTTATATCCCTTATAAAAACACTCAGTGAAATATTATGGGAGTCCGTTTCTACGCAGTGAAGTAGTACCATGGGGTGGAGCTACTCTAAATCCACCTCACCTTTAAGCACAATATTGCCTGGGGGAAGCTACTATTGTGTGTCCGCTTCTCATGACGACGTCTCATACAGGTCTTCTCATAGCCTGTACCCAAGATGTGGCTGCGCGGCGCTGAGGGTTAAGGACTCGCGTCATGTATCTAGCCGTCAAGTACGCGCTTAGCTGCCGCTAATCTCTTCTTTAAATTATTCGTGGTCCGTGCTCAGCATGTTCCTAGAGCTTCTAAGACTTTTGTGTTAGTGAAATTCTTAATACTGGTTCGTTTTTCTACAAAGAATCTGTACTTGAAAAAGAATCTCATAAATTGGTAGTGAAGCTCATTAAACTTCCCTAGAGAAAGTAGATTGCTAAGTGGCCATATATTGATCTCCTAAGAACCAACAACTACGTTTTACTTTCTGTGTTCTAAGTGATAAATACATTCCACTAAAATTAAACTAAAGTAACGGACGCCCTTGAGAATTGTTTAGTATCCAAAATACTTTAGGATTTGAGGTTATAATTGACAGTGTTCACTCGTGTAGTCACATTAGGGAAATATGTTTAAAACCTGGCGCTTTAACGTAAAATAGAACAGTTTTTAACTTTAAGCGCTTCATTTCATTACATTAGTAAGAACTTGTCAAAAAAATGAGAGCAATGCGAGTATGAGAGCGTATAATATTTCACTATAACAATAAAAGGATTTTACATAAATTTTCATCTATATATTATTCGTATTGTGTTATGCTTATTATACACTTGTGCCCCTATTTCCATTTCGTCATCCCCTTCATATGAAACTTTCTGACCAAATTCGGTTACTTTCTCTACACCTTTACTCTGCATCAACGTTTGTCTTCACAAAATATTCTATTAGCTGATCTATAACTATAATAACAACTGCAAAGTCTGGTACTCTATCCTATCCCGGGCCTATCTTTTTGTTTCATATTTACAATGTGATACATAGGGTTTGTTTTGGAAAGAACCATCGTGGATATGAGAACGTCGCAGTGTTTAATTATTACCGTTTGTGTTGTTAGCAATACAAAAACATACAGGATTTTGTCATTATATGTTACAGTGGATATTCAAATCCTATCTATTTCTATTAGTTGCTTAGGACCCTAACCTACGAAAAAAATAATTACCACAGACAAGGCTGTGCAAACAAAGCCCTTTGCCTCATCCAAAAGTGACAAAAAATGGAAATGCACGGAGCCATCCTGATTTCCGTAATCAACAAACAACAATATTACTCTATAAAAACGTTAATAAAATTAAAAGGTGTCCGTTGGATTCTAATAACAGTACGGTGTATCATAAAATAATTTATTTACTGTAGCATAAGTCACATGCTTGTTGGATCATAGGTGGATCCTGGTATTGTCCTTTGTAAACAGAAAGTCCTGGGTATCCTATCCTGGGTACCATTCTCAAACTTAGGTTAAACATCATTTAGTTTCAGTCAGATTCATTAGCACCAAACTAGATGCCCTACTTGTATCGAAAGTAACTACTGAGGAATCGATATAACAAGTATACGTCCTATAATTCGCTATTTTCTTGATACATCGCCCATGACAAGGGAGCCAGTACTTTCGGTCACGGACCTCTATTAAACATTACTTTTCTAGCAACTCGCCGAAAAAATACGAAAGCATAAATTGAACGCCTCATAATACCGGCTACAAATAAAGCCATACTTCCTCAACATATTTCGTCTAAAACGTCGCTTCGTGTGTCATCCGTTCGTAAAACGTGTAATTGTAAGCCTCAAAGCCTGTCCGCTGCTCCGCTCACTCGCTCGGAGCGATAATAGCGAGGCTTTGTCTCTGCTTTTTTCGCTCGCCTGAATGTCAACAATGTTTTGCTCGTGTTGTTGTGTCGTGAGCGGTACCCGTTTTTTAATAGCTATTAGTGTTGTGCGCCAATGTCTGCTAATCCTAGTGCTGTTCAATGAATGAGCTTTTAAAATAAATGTTGGATTTTGCCGACTTTCAAAGAACGAGGTGGTTCAATTGTCGCGCATGGGTTTGTACGAATGTCCAGGAATTTCTCTGATTACATTTGCATTATATTATCTCTGTCGCGCTGTTTAGAACAGTATGTATTCAAAGCATCTTCTAGCCATTAGCATAATCAGCCCGTTACTGCCCCACCGCCAGGCACGGGTTTCTTCTCAGAACGAGAAGCGTTTAGGCCTCATTCCACTTCATTGGCCTGGTGCCGGTTTGTGAACTACACGCATCACCGAGAACTTTATTTTTTGGGCCTTCTCTGGTGTGCAGGTTTCCTCACGATATTTCCCTTTACCGCTATCGCGAGTAATGATAAAATTTGGATTTCCACATGGACTCGAAAAGACAAAGCTGCGGGCCATGATCGGACTCAGACTCAGACCCTCCTGCATGGAAGGCAAGCGTTCAACCGCTAGGCTATCACTGCTCGGTCTTTGCTGATGTATTCGACCAATGGAGCATAATCGGTATCACCTCTCATTCAACATTCGGTACGTAGGCTTAAACTTTGAAGGTGCACTATTACAAATTCAGCTGGCCAGTGATCCAATAGTGTAAAACATTGGCGCACCTCGCACCCTCGTCACGGAGAGGTTTCACGGCCGAGCGGCTTTTTTATTATTTCCCTAAGATCACGAGATCGGCTGACTGCGAGGTATGAATGATTTATGTGCGGTGAGGGTAGGCAGGTATGGATCTATTAATAGTAACGCATAATGTCATAATATGAGATATTTTACGTGAGACTTCCTAATGGGTCAATAAAACGACGATCCAAATAAAATAATAAAGAAAATCATAATCCAGGCATAAGTAGGTATTTCTACCAATTAAGTTCCACCTCTTCACTTTTTGCAACGAACAAAATAATACACATATTCATACAATGGAACACGTTCATCTAAGTATGAATATAAGAATAAGCGTAGAACACATCTGCGACTCATTATCTCGATACTCTCCGACGTGTATGTAGGTACTTAATTACGACGATATTCTGCTAATTAACGCACTTATTACAGTATTACAGTCTGGAACTGATCATTATGTCGCTACGGTACGCTTCGAGAACTTAATGCTGGTTGAATTATTATGTTCTTACCGAAAATAACAGTAATGATGTCTTTTACGTAAGACACAGGCTTCTTGCTTAGCTAACAAATACGTAATGTTCGTATGTTGAAAAGTTTGCTTTCTAGTCTCAAAAACGACCTTGTTCACAATCCGGAACATCATGATAATTAAGATCGAAATAGGCGCTCTGCTCTGTGTTTTTAAAATTCTTTTACACGGTCGCATTTGATCTTAGTCGCACCTTATCGTAAGCGCAGACGGGGTCTAAGATAAAGCACACGGTTCCAAGTAGCAAAGATGTGGAGGTACACCCACATTCCGGCTTTCACATACACACGATGGAGCACAATAAACTGCTTGGACTTGGATATGAGGGCGGTAGCTAGAGGCGGACGTTTATGTAGATCCTACTACCAAGCGTGCTGGGTTTTATTGAATCTTACAACACGCGTCTATTCGCAGCATGCGCTAACACAGGATAAAATATATTTTACCACCAAAGCATTTAGATTGCAAATATTTTACTAATAACGTCCTAAATCGTGTTCTTTTTTCATCCAATATAATATGTACCTAACACACAAGTCCCAAGCAATAGCTGACCTTAAGGCATCTATACCCAGGGTTGACATTAATAAACTGGGTATGAGATTGGAAATGTATCAAGTTAAACGCAACAGCTCCGCCCACTACTTTAATGGACTTTTCTACACATCGCTAAACGTGGGAGTCTCGTCACAGCCGTCCTCCGTCATGACGTAACTGATGTCTATTCGCACTATAAATATGTCCGCAAACAAAACACCCACACCTCGCCCCACTATTAATATGGGCCTCTCATGTCATCCTATACGCCCATTCGACGCACTTAGCTTTGCAACCCAGCACCGCTGGATATAGCAACAAAGTTGTTCCGTAACCGTTCAATATAGTTAACACGAGGAAGTGAGGTTGCGAACATTAAGTTGGTTGCGCTCGTTATACGCAGGGCGCTCATTACACTGTTAAGACAGGAAGTAAACATTAGTGTCGAAACACTTTCGGAATCACGTTAGGTGACGTTAAAGGAATCTATCCACTACACCGTACCATACTAAGACCGTAACCGTATCGTCACTTGCACAAAAATATTCTTAGACGACGTCCACTAGACCTGACACTGCCTATATATTTTTTATTCATTGGCACGCTGCACGTCTAATGTGTAGACGCAGACTTTTATTACATAATTTTGTGGGATCAACCCACTAATGTAATTATATTATAGCTCAGAAACTGTCACATGTGGTGCAAGGTAGTCAATCTATTTATGTACGACTATTGGCGCAGTAGTTAACCACCCGATTATCTGCGCTACGAGTCGCAAGCTATATATTTGCACACACCAGTGACCTGGGACTGGGTGTTTGTTAGGCACAAATCTCTGTCCTGTTGTTTGAGATGTGCGTCTCTCAAACACCCAGTGCTGGAACCACGATACAGTCTTAACCCTGGCGAGGTGTATAGATTTTTATATTTTTATAATTCTTAGTCACCATTATCATATAAGAAACCTTTCACATCACGAAAATAGAAGTCCGTTAGATATGAAAGATATCTTCAATCTACATCTCTATCTCTATAAAAATGTCTGCTATTCATACACTAGAAATTCCTTCAAACTCATATGTTACGACACTTTAATATACCTCTTTTCATGTCGTACAAGCTTAAAAGATTTAAAGGCAGCATATGAAAGATGGTGTCCTCTCTATTAAGGACCACACACGTTTGCGTGAAACGTTCAATACAGATAAGAATTAAATAATAGACACTACGATAGAGTTTTTAATGACATTATAACAATAGGTGCCAGTAGCCGGTCATCAAACAGTATGCGATTGACCAATTTAATAGCCATGGACACATACTGAAGAGCAAATGCTCATGAGCGTGGAGCTAGACTTTTCTTTAAGTTTGCTACTGCCCTTTACCAGTCTATCGTGTCCAGCATAATTACGTAATTGCATCTAACTATAGGTAATACGTAATAAGGCTCCATACGTAATTGTTTTTCATTACGTGGTATATTCGTATCTAAATTCTCTATTTTTTGCGTTTTGCAGCAAACTAAAATAAATTTGATGTTCTCAGCTAATTTCGAGTCATTCACTCCAGCGCATTGCAGATCGTTCCGTACAAATATTGCTCGCCCTTTCCTCTACATATCTATTATATTTGATGTTCTTTAATAAAAAGTACGCGTGCTGTATGACCAAGCCACCGAGCCATTCGTGTCGATCGACATATCAAATTGATGGCTCATTGCATTCCATCTTTCTATTTGAATGCTCTTTTATTCGTAGAAATACATATTTGTGTCAAATGAACATGGATAGTAATTGACCACCTGGAGAATGAAATTGTTTTATGGATTCAGTATAGTGCAGGATTAATTAGAATTATTACTTTTGAAGAATAAAATAGATAAACCACCTGTAATTATTTACGCAAGATTAACCACTTTGCACACCCAGGATTCACTGAAGGCCATTTGAAATTATTTCCTGCAATTGAATGATAAAATTAAACTTTCGTGTGTATTCAATTTAATCTCAAATTCACACATACTCATTATAATTTATCAAAACCACCACAAGATGCAGTTGCCTTAATGAGGAGCGCATTATCGCTACGTGTTCTACGGCGTAGCAGCATAGCGCTACACTATACTACGAAAGCCACGAACCGGGCCAAAGTCGAGCGTAGCCAATCTACTTTGTTCTCAAAACAGCGTAACTCCGAAATTGAAAATTTTTAGTTCTGTTTGGTATTTCTGGAAATTAGGACATTATTTAGAATTGATAAAATAAAAATGTATTTTTACTATGCTTCCAGTTTATACGAAAAGATCTAATAAGGTGAGCTGTAATATGAACTCCTAACTAAAATTCTATACGGATTAGACGACGATCGATAATTTTTGAAACCAAAAAAAATAATAGTAGGATGAAACCCATTGGAAAAGGAAGAGAATATAACAAAAATGATAGGAAAAATAATTTATGGGGGATCTGAGGTCGGGAAGTGGATCGGGGTGAGTTTTTAAGGGTAAAAAACGGTTTATCTCGATTTCCGGCAACACTACAAGTCCTATGGAAAAAAGTTGAATGGCAAAGTTGTAAGTACTAAAAAGATCTACAACTTTTGTATTAACACTTTTTTCACATAATCTCAAAATGTATGTTAAAAATTCAAATAACCAAGATTATGGTTTTTTTTTATCTTTTACAATAAAATGTTTTTTTTTCACAAAATTTAGTGAAAACTTACCTTTTTATGTCCCAAACACACTGTAATTTGTTCGGTTTAAAATATTTATTTTTTCACCTTATTCCTTATTTCTTTACATTTCCTGAGAACATTTACCATACTAATGTATATTTTTTTACAACATCTGAAAGTAGAGATTTCAACGAACAAAAAGCCCACTGACTTTTTTAAATAAGCTGATATTTTGACGCGACAATTTTCGATTGAAAATTGGGGTGCTTTTTCGATATTAAGGTGAAAAAAATAATATTTTAAATAAAAAAAATACAGTGTTAACACTTTTTTTTATTTAAAATATTTATTTTTCACCTTATTTCGATTTGAATTTTTCACTTTTTTGAGGTTATGTGAAAAAAGTGTAAATACAAAAGTTGTACATCTTTTTATTATCTACAACATTGCAATTATTATTTTTTCCATAGGACTTGTAGTTTTGCCGGAAATCGAGATAAACCGTTTTTAACCGACTTCCAAAAAGGAGGAGGTTCTCAATTCGCCTGTATGTTTTTTTTGTAGGTTTGTTCCGCGATATCTTTGCTAATTGTGAACCGATTTTAATGATAATTTTTTTGTCTGAAAGAGTATTCTTTCGAAGTGGTCCCATTTAAATTTGATGAAGATCTGATAAAGAAGTTGAAGAAGACAATTTGAAGTCGGTTTTTTTTTGTTAAAAAGTTAATTATTTACCCTTAAAAACTCACCCCCATCCACTTCCCGACCTAAGTTTTTTTTTTCCTAATCGATTGCCTGTAGATGGTCTTGCGGACCTTTTCTACGTAACCGGGCAGTTATTGGTGAGACCTGAAGGTTCTCCAACCAATTCCCGACCTCAGATCGCCCGTGAATTATTTATCCTTTCATTTTTGTTATATTCTCTTCCTTTCCCAGTGGGTTTCATCCTACTATTTTTTTTTCACTTTTTACCATTTTCAAAGGCTTCAGCCCTGGTCTAGATGTGGCAAAGTTTTGCACAAAAATATAACCCATAAAATTGCGACTTCCTTCGAGCTACATCAAAGTAACATACAGCCTTGGCTCAGGACGGCAGCAATTCGCCTTGTATGCCTCTATTATGTAAATTTGAGAAGCTGCCCTCTACTATCGTCATATACAATCTGTAACGTACATGCATATTGTAACATGTGGGTTATACCTGTTTATGTTATGTACATAGCTATTATTTGAGTGGCTTTCTAAATGGGATTCTGAGAACTACCTATAATATTTGAAATTCAATACTGTTATGAATTCAAATGTGTGAATTAAAATAGTGAGTTCTTATGATAGTGAGGTATTAAAATAGTGAGGTCTTAAAATAGTGAGGTCTTATAATTGTGAGGTCTTATGATAATGAGGTCTTAAAATAGTGAGATCTCAAAATAGTGAGGTCTTATAATAGTAAGGTCTTATGATAGTGATGTCTTAACATAGTGGGGTCTTATGATGGTGAGGTCTTAAAATAATGAGGACATATTATAGTGAGGTCTTATGATTATGAGGTTCTGAAATAGTGAGGTCTCAAAATAGTGAGGTCTTAAAATAGTGAGGTCTCAAAATAGTCAGGTCTTTAAAAACTGAGGTCTTAAAATAGCTACGTCTTAAAATAGTGAGGTCTTAAAATAGTGAGGTCTTATGATAGTGAGGTCTTAAAATAGTGAGGTATTATGATAGTGAGGTCTTAAAATAGTGAGATCTTATGATAGTGAGGTCTTAATATAGTGAGTTCTTGTGATAATAAGGATTTAATAAGAAAAGTAATTTTAAAAAAAATCCGTCTGCGTAAATAATGATTAAATATAAATTGAAAAGAAAAAACAACTCCAGTAAAAATAATAAATTCTAATGCGGAACATTGCGATTTTAACAGTTGGCACCCCATTATTGGGAAGATTTGAGCCGGTCTAAATTTTTAATGGATCCCGACTGTTAAAGTCGCTATGTTCAGCATTTAAATTAATTATGTGTTCAGTTTTTATTTAAAGTTCATTTTATAAGCAGTCGGGAGATTTTCTTTTTAATTTAACGTTTTTTATTTTATACTTTTTATTTAGGATGATAAGACGGTAATATTATTCTTGTTACTAAGACCTATTATGCGATTATGTAAATATTTATCACAGCTTTATTAAAAGTATTGAAAATGTATGTGACAATGGTTGCTTATCAATTTTAAATCGTTATAGATCCTAAATGGACATTCGTAATGAAAAATAATAAGAGAAACCTAAAGATGATTTTCAAACACCTATTCAATGCTATCCTACTTAACATAGTTAGTCGACTTTCATTTTTTGAAAACATAACTGTAGGTAATCAAGCTTTTTGATTTTTTATAATTTTAATATACCCAGTGACACTCGCATAATAAAGAAAAATCTAACGATATATCATTTATCAAAATCAGTTCAGCCGTTTATTAGTTACGAAGGAACATAGGGCCGGACATACCTAAATATACTCATACAGATCAAATACATAACCCTCAGTTTTTGGCTTCGCCGCAATTGGGTAAACATTAATGAGAAGTTGTTTTGTGTGTGAATTGCAGAGAATATCAGTATTAGTATGTGCATGGATGTCATAAAGCTCCGTTATGACGTTTCATCTGAATATCGTAAGAGGCATCTAAGGAATGACCTTATATTCTATCGTACAAGTTTCTATGCATCTTAAAATGCCTTTTCACCAGTCAAACTTTGTGAGAAGATTTGGTTATGGTACGAACTCACCAATCCAATGAATGCCAACGAACGTTCATGATTTGTTAATTTGACCAAATTTAATATAGATTGAATCCGGTTTCATTCGGTTGTAAACGGTAACGAACCTCGTTCATTGGCCTTTGTTGGCGTTCCTGGGCTTGGTGTGTACGTACCATTAGAAGAAAGCTTTATAAACAATGACAATTTTCATAGAAGCAATCTGTGTTATCGAATATTACTAGGAAATAAGATGAATGTTTGCAAATATACAAGTTTTTTCCCAGTAACTTTAAATAATACAATGCTGAACAAACACTTTGATGCATCATTTTATTATAACTGAGCCATGCGTCACCAAGTTAACACAAGTGTAACTGACACGGATCACATAAACTGACAACATATTGCCTCACACATCAGACTGTCAATTCTGAGGTCACTATATCATCCGAGGCTTCATGACGTATGAACATCATCGTGTACACAGTACAGTCACGTACTAAAGTAACATAACACCTTCTTATTGATAGTGTTGATTTAGCAATTAGTTTAGATAATATATATTGCACAAAATTTTGCAAAGACTTTTGAATTTTATTTGATAAGATTTTACGAACTGTTTGAACTCGTAATAAATCTGATATTTCATAAACCTCCGGCTACATTCTGTCCCCAACTCAGAACTTTTCGTTAAGTCAGTTATCTCGTTTTCTCTCGTAACTATAGGTAGAGTCGTAAACATAACGAGATAACAACCCGAATCTATCTACAACTGACTTATCCAAACGACCTGAAACAGGAGACTGGTTAGGAAATATGTTCTAGGTAGCATTTCTAAAATTCCTTTCATAAAAAACAGCGTTCTTAAAACATTCCTTGCCAAAACAATGTTCTTTCTAAGAATTGTATACATGCCAGAAGGTTTTGCTGTTTCGTTTGTTTCTTTATTGTTTAAATAAAGTCAAGTGCAGAAGTAGTAGATAAGCACCTTAACCCGCACCATTCAATAACAGACAATAGACACAATTAAACCACATGAAGGAAGCTTGTGTCACAACTCAGCTGCATCATGATGTACAGCCGCGCGTCCGCAAGCCTTCAGTGCAGATTTATATCCTCCACTAACAATGCAGTTGCGGCCAGCCGTGTAAATAAACCTGAATCATGTCCGCTCATTTTGTGGTCACACCTCGTGTAGGTACTTGTATCAGCAAATGTTGGAAACGCTGACATATTTGAATAAATATAAACTGACTGAGGCCTTGCTCACATGGACTTTTTTGTTTTACGCTGCAGATCGTGGCAGAATAAGCTAAAACCTGTTAAAAGCTGCGTGGATGACATCAAAAATAAGCTATAAGTAGCTAGGGGTAGACAGCAAATCGATAATGTCTAAAGAAGATGAGAGAGGACTATGCATAGAACGATTAATAAAACTCAAATAATATATTAAGCTCATAAACTGTTCAGAGCCTGCTCATCTCGTAGCTTTCCAATACCTGATATTTATGAATCTTTATTCACTCGAACTTAACTTTTGGGCGGAACATACAAACCCATTTCCGCATTTAGGTATAATGTTAGAACCACAATTAATTTTAAGTAGGTAAAGATAAAGGATGACGTCATTGATAGGGGAGTATGTAGGGATATAAAAATAAATGTCACACCGGGGCCGGCTATTTTTGTGTCTGGCCCATAATGACAAGGCACCGCGCTAAAAATATAGAGAACAAAAGGCCTTTGTACATATTGTCACACTCTTCTGAATGAAGGACTCTTTGATATCAATATTAGCATCCTTTACAGTGCGTTCAGCTTTCAGTCACTGTTGGACAACATTTTTGGACTAGCTAGTTAATCCTAAGGTAGTTACTTACGTTGTTGTTTCCGTTTTTGGACTAGCTAGTTAATCCTAAGGTAGTTACTTACGTTGTTGTTTCCGTTTTTGGACTAGCTAGTTAATCCTAAGGTAGTTACTTACGTTGTTGTTTCCGTTTTTGGACTAGCTAGTTAATCCTAAGGTAGTTACTTACGTTGTTGTTTCCGTTTTTGGACTAGCTAGTTAATCCTAAGGTAGTTACTTACGTTGTTGTTTCCGTTTTTGGACTAGCTAGTTAATCCTAAGGTAGTTACTTACGTTGTTGTTTCCGTTTTTGGACTAGCTAGTTAATCCTAAGGTAGTTACTTACGTTGTTGTTTCCGTTTTTGGACTAGCTAGTTAATCCTAAGGTAGTTACTTACGTTGTTGTTTCCGTTTTTCTACGTTAACGTCTATTTTTCATTATAATTCAATTTCAATGGTAGGCAAATTGTCAGTTATTGAAGGGGTCAAATATTGAAATATTATGTTAAACAAACAAGTCTTCTTCTCTCGTATCGGCGCGAGTTATTTGAGAATAGCTCATGCTGTAGTGAAAAGATTAGTCAGTCAGTAAGGTTGGTAGCGAGGCTGACTGCCTAGATAGCGCGGGATGTACGTAAGTACCATCACTCGCGGAAGTTCTTTTCGTGCACCCCATAGTAAGACCTAATGAACAAGTGCGAACCTACTTATAATTTGTAGTTCTTGATTTTCATCATTAATTACTTGTCCCAATAAAATGAAATACCTACATATTATAGCAGTGATAGCCTAGTGGTGTAATCCGTCGGACTGGCAAGTCATAGGTCTCGAGTTAGAACCCAAGGTACGCACCTCTGACTTTTCGGATTCATGTGCGTATTATATAATTATAACTTGCTTAAAAAAGGTGAAGGAAAACATCGTGAGGAAACCGACATGCCTGAGAGATATTTATCGACGGCATGTGAAGCCAAGTCAGAGGCCCATGGGCGGCATAAACTCTGACACCAGGTTGGTCACTAACCACACGAAAAGAGGAAGACCTACGATATTATTATTTTATTTATATCCTTATAAACTATGTGTCTGTATTTTGTCATACCCTTGGGGTGACCTTCCCTGACTCTTGATCCCTTCAGTGTCGTAAAACACATCTGCTGCTTTATTATTTGTTCATTTTTCAACAAATGTGTGTTTCAGATAACTTTTACCTGTTGTTCAACAGGTAAACATTCTTAAGTGAAAACCCTTTTCCCTTTGTTACATACCAAACCAAATGAAATTCGGACAATATTGGTACATTACGTTGTTAAGTAAGTACTTAGAGAAGGGTTTTCAATTCGCTCTGAAAATGTAGGATCTGCTACAAGAAAAACGGGATTAATTTGAATGTTTAAATGTAGGTATATGTGGGCGCGAATTGCGCGTGGGTACGCAAAAATTCAAAATATGACGTAGAGTAGGTACGTCATATTTTGAAATTTTGCGTGACACTATTGTCACGCGACCTTGAAACTACAAACTGAGTCTAGTAATTTCGCGAAACGTCGAACTGAGATTAGTGTTTTCGTAAAATTACTAAACTAGTTTAAACGAAATATGTTAAAATAAAGTTAGTGGCAGGGTGACAAGTACTAAGCTATAAGCACTAATGATAAGTACTAATCTTGCTAGCTGCTTATTATTCACTCGAAATTACATTTTCAGTAATACTAAGCACTAATTCAACATGTTTACACGGCAGGTATTAGTGTAAGTGAAAAGTACTAAGTTTTAGTCGCTAGGCTCGTGTAAACTATGCATTATGGGTCAAGATGAAGTTTAGTCATAATGTGGATATTTTCTCTTATCGGGTGGTTTATTAAATGTTTTAGTAGTACAATCTGCATTAGTATGACAGCTCAACTGTACTTATTGTCTCAAGTAGGTACTCTTGAACTTGCAATGTTTGCATCGTGTTATTAGCGAACGGCATTAGGGCGTGCCGTGTGTACTAATTAGTAGTTTTGCGGTGGCGTACTAACGTGCCTCGAAGTTGCCGGTCTTAAGTCATTCGTATGCTAATACCAGCGTTGTGTGTACTTGTGAATGTAATTAGCACTGTTCTGTTCCGCCGAGCCTTTTCCACACTACGTTGGGGTCAGCTTTAACCAGATACGGCTGATTACCAGTATTTTGTAATAATGTACTGATAATGTACATTGTAGTACATTATATGTGGCCAAAATATTTCTTGTGAAATTGATCACTTTCTACCGTGGGCTAATAATCTACTACTAGGTACTTAAATGTATTATCGTTCTTGTAAGAGGCCCGTGGTCAGCAGGACACACAGTAATGGGCTAATTATGTCATGTGTTCGAAAACAAACTTGCGCGTCAATCATCCAAAAATATCGGAAAGTAGAGCATAATTCCTGGAACTAAAATGATTTTACAGTTTATAGAATGGGAAACTTTAAAACAATAAGGAAACCAAATACTAAAGATTTTATTCCATTTCGATGCAGATTTGGTGATAAAATGCGACTGCCCTCAGCATACTGAACAAGTGCATTAAAATGAGTCGATTTCACACAAAAACCTATAAAAGTATTATAAAAAGAAGAGTTGGAACATTTTAATCAAGTGCTGAAGACGATGTGGCCAGGAGCGTCACTAATGTTACAAAATAAGAAGATACAGAAGGCGAACTAGTACGTGCGATAACGAATACAAACATCGACAGATTGGAATGATTATTTAAAAAACTGAATTGTGAAAGTAGTCCATAATTTTCAGGAAAAAAAAATGACGATTTGCGCGGGGGTTTTTGGACTAGATTCGATGTATTTAAGGCTCAAATAATTGCATGAGTGTTTCTGTTTCGTCAATGTCTATGCATAGAGTTCTTTTTTAAATTTGTGTTATCTGTATGTAACGGCACCACTATTCAGGAACTCCTTATGGAGTTTAAATGCTTCTATGTTATACCAAACCAAACGGTCTTTATGTAGTTTCGGCTCTGCGAAAACGGAACAGCCTCAAAACAATATAGGCGCTATAATATATTTCGTCTGTCGATGTGCGTGTCACTCATTATGGAGTGGACCTTCTGCATTATATTGGTGCTAATATCGGTCTGAAGGCAATGGCCGGAATAAGCCGATTGCTCGGCGACTGAGTTTAATTGTGCCGTCAACCTGGATGACTTCGTGACATTGCACACGATGTCGCGGAAGTTGAGGGGTAAACAAGTGGAGTAGGGTTAGTTTTAGAACTGATTTAAGACTGCAATGTAATACGAAATGGAGGATAAAAAACTTACGAATCCATAAAATAGTAGCTTGTTATGTAAACATTCGAATCAGATGCAGTGCACAGCAGTGTACAACAGAGTACTACAGTTAATTCGGATCGTATTGCCTCTAATTCGGATCAGATGCAGTGCACAACCGCCCTAACTAAACATTTCCTATAAGTTGATTGGAACAGTTTAGGCTCTGACTGCTTTGAAGGTACCTTTAAACTGTGTAGTTAGGTATCACCGTGCGTTCACACAGCGGATCCGTTTTAACGGATCCGTCGGAACTGGATGTGTTGTTCACATATTATGTACCGACGGATCGGTTAAACAAATGGCAGCTACCTTGTATCAGGCAGGCAGGATACGATAAAAATAACAGATCAAGACAGACAAGTAAATATAGACACATAAGTAAATTTATAAATATACTTTTATCTAATTAGAGCCCTCAAATATTGCAACACCCGGAAAAGGTTGCTAAGCTGTACCTACTCTATACATATATAATAAGACCTGTATTATTTTACCTTAGTGTGCAAATAAATATTTTGAGTTTGAGTTTTTTTCTGAGTTTGATCCTTTATTTTTTACTGGATTCGGAATATAGTCGTGTATGTGAACTCGCTCTTACAACTACCTATAGACGCCAAAACGGGTCCTGTAAACCGTTTCTGTGTGAACTAGCTGTTACTGCTCCAATTTTGCTAGTAGAAATGCATACTACTTGTATAATGTATTACATAAAAATATGTGTATTCAAACCATCACCGCTGCTACATAACTTTCAGTATTAATCCATTATTATCAGTACATCTGAAAATAATTAACATCATTAAATTAATAAAGGCTGATCGCAAAATTGTTACACAGCATAATTGTTAGTCAGCATAAATTAATTTACCGTATCGATGTTATATAAAATTATATTGTCAAGAGAATTATAATAAAAATTCAACATGCAATGTGATGTTTGTGTGTTTACATATAAAAACAAACTAAACGCTGAATACAAATTGCTTAATTTTTGTGAAGAGCCGTTTGTGAACGACTAAAACATTCACGTTAATGCTATACATGAATAACATTTAGGCATTCATAATGCTGTCATTTATTTGAAAGCAATTTGGTTAGGATTAGAATATTGTAATGAAAATAAGTTCTCAGTAAATGAAAATTGCTAAATATCGGTCTTTTAATCAATGCTATAATAAAAGACCGGACGAAAATATTGCATTATTATGCAAACGAATTGGCGAGGCTGCCACCTATCCTCTTCTTACTCCTTATTGTCTTTCTACGACACTCGTTGCACGAGTGGTGCGAGAGGTTCCTATTATTCTCCGGTCGCAAGGCACCCAACGAAATTCACAAAATTCGGGCATCAAAATTTGTTGGTTAAAACAATATTATGGTACCTATAATTTATCCCTGAGAATTTTCCGAACTACAAAAAATGCATTTAGTGCATTCAATTGAAGAGATAGGCTCAGATAGTTTGTATACGATCCTGTAAGTACAATAATAGTTGTAAGACTGCCTTGTTGGTCTAATGGTCGCGAGCGCGACTGCTGAGCATGATGTCTTGGGTTCGATCCCCAGGTCGGGCAAAGTGCTAATTATTGTTTTTTTTTAGGAATTTCTCAGTAACAGCCCGATGTCTGGATTTGTGCCCGGTTAATGGCAATAGGCTCGCCCCCTATTACATCGAACTTAAACATAACTACCAAAACGAGAGTGTACTAAAACACCTCTGCCGACACCTGCGGGGAATACAAGGCGTGATGTTATGTTATTAGTTTAAAAAAATCTGAAGTAAATATACTACTACTAGATACAACTGATTTTCCACTCTAGGAGTATAAGTATTTTTATTATACTCATACGTTATTACCAGACTCATACATCTTTCGCAGAAGGACGCGCAGATAGCACCCGCTCCTTAATCCCTGATATTAATCATTCCCCGCAAAAACAAGCACTAAGACATTTTGAAGATACGCTTCCAAAAGCGAGAAATATGAAAAAGATATTACGCTCATTACGCTTAAACTTACAAACGACGGAAGCATCTAAAGAAATTGCTTCACTCTTGGTCTCGAAACTTTAGTCACATTTTGCTATTAAAATAAACCCTTTACATACAAAACTAAAAATAACACCATTAAAAGTCACGAGAAAATCCCACTCGAATTCGCCGAGGGGATTGCATCGCACAATAATAGTAAAATATTTCGCGTTCACACAACGGAGCTATTCGTTCGACACGCGTAAGTGGGGCCGCTCTATTCAACTTAAATGGCGTTTTAGAGAATCTTTGCAGCTGCGGAAATAGAGGTCGCTGAGGTCGCAGATTGTGACTTCCAATATACGCGCCTTACAAAGTGGCTTGGAAATGTTTAGCTGCTGTTGAGTTCTCGAGAGAATCTTTTTGAAGCGGTTCAGAATTGGAAGGAATAAATAGCTGTTACGTTGCAGCGGTTGTGAAATTATATTTAGTTTGTGTTAAGTTTTAACATATTATGCGAGCTGTATAACATTGTTGAAACTCGTTTTTCTTTTATTTTCGAATATACATACTGGATATAACAGTGTTTAAAAATAAACTGCTTGGTTTGCGTTTTAATAAATATGACAGCTTTTCCCAAAATTTTGTATTTTATCTACCTGAAACTACATAGGCATCTATGTAGTTTCAGGTAGATAAAATACCACACAGGCACCTGTGTGGTTACAAATAGATTTAATGGGTCAAAGGTTGATCAAGCAGTATGTGGAAATAGCTTGCCCACGATAATTCATCCCGTGAAACCAATATCGAATTCATTTAATTAAAATTTCTTGCTTTTCTGTCTCATAGATCAGCATAAAAGAGAAATGGTATAAGTATAAATTTAATTAAAAGACATTTGTGCCAGAAGAACTATACAAAATACAAATTAGGGATCTCAGTGAGAGATAAATCGCCCACAAATGATTCACAGTGAGAGTACCTACAATGTAATAATGTAAATCTCTGTTTAGTTTTATATTACGTTTCGCTACCAAATTAATGTTTGTAAGGGTGGGTTTTACTAAGCCGACAAAATTATTGATGCTGACGATAGTCTTATTAATAAAATAGCATGCCACCGTTAGTAATGCCGTGTTAATCGTTTGCTTAAAGAAGGGACATCGGTTTTTGAGATGTTGTGAGACATAATAACATGTCTATTTACGTACTCAAATATACATTTACTTTTTCTTACCTTTTCATATACTGACTTTTTCACTTTCTCCAGCAACCCATCGCTGTCCACTGCTGGACATCAATCTCCACACAGCCGACGACCCACCTGATAGAATTTTATTTTATTCATTTTATATACACCTACAACACCAAGAGGATTGATGCGTTGCCAATCTTAGGCATAAAGTTAAAAAGTCTCATGTGCCTGTACTTTGACCTATACCCATCATCCTTCAATCCGAAACACAACAATGCTGCTTGGGTGCAAAAATAGGTATGGTGGACTTTCCCGGGCGAAGTCTTTCACAAGAAACTACTTCTACTAAACTAAACTAACGTCAGTAAGACATTGCTCAATGAAACATTGTCGGTATCTAAAATATGTCAGATCAATCTGTATCGGTAACAAAATACCTATAAATATTCTAAGTTTCCCCAGCTACAAGCCCGATATGGAAAAAGTAATATTTTCACAGAAATCACCAAGCATTTTTTTTGGCGGACCCGGCCGATTGTTATCGGTAACGGGGTGTCCTGCGTTAGCGACAAATGCGATTCGACACGATGCGAGGCGACACGACACGACGGGTTGTTAGACGCGACGAATGTCCTACGTCATTTGGTCATTACTTCTCGGTTCATGGGGAAGTAACGTGCATTTTTGCTTGAAAGTTCATACTTAAGGTACAGACTTATAAAAAATACGCCATATAAAAACGCACCCAATCGCACCCAAAAAACGAGTACCTACGCGTTATGTCGCATCTCGCCGCAAACTGTTACCACAGTATAAAGAAGTATTATTAGACTGTGCTGTTACATTACACCGTCAGTAGGGAATTCCGTTGTTTTAAGGCGACGCAGTGATAAACAAATAATTTCAAATCGGCCGCCGCGCCCCGCAATCCTCGCACACCCCGATAATCTTTACGTAGTGCGATGGACCGGCGCAATGCAGCCCGCGCAGTCTAAGGGCGGTCGCTCACGGCGACTTTTTGCAGCAATAAAGACGCGCGTTTTGTGAGCGCGCCTCTGGATCGCTACTTTTGGCCGTTGGTTGCATTCGCAACGCGCGATTGTATCGATTCAGCATCATAGACAGACGCATCGATGCAAACGCGCGACATTATCAATCAAACGCGCAACGGTGTCGATTAAGCATCACTTCTGTATTATGTTGTCCACGGTTACGCTGTGATTGCTTCCGTAAAAGCAGCATCAAAGACAACGCGACCAATGTCGTGTCGACTGAGTCCATCTAACAACTGTAGCGTTCACAGGCATTCTCAGGTCGTCACGACAGCGTGTCGAATCGCGACTGTAGCAATGCTGCATCGCGTCTGTATCGCTGCTGTATTGCGTTAGTCGCGATGCAGAATCATAATTACGTGAGCGATTGTATAAGTATCGCGTTTTTTTTGCGACTGTATCTGTATCTACATCGTTGCTAAATGTCGCCGTGGGCGACCGCCCTAACTCGCGCGTTTGTCAGCCACGCTCGGGAACATAGACGTCATAGAGTCTCCTTTCGTTTTTTTTTGTAGGAATATTATTTTAAATATTTTGTAAGAAGTGTATTCAGATTTCAGGATATTTATATGGGGAAAATGTCACAATATATACATAAGTACATTCATAATGTCACGGATTTTTCCCATGGGGGTAGGCAGAAACGAGGTTATGTAAGTAAGTTATTGGAGATATAATTAAATAGATATAACTGCCTATAATATTTATGGTCCGAAGGCTGCTGCTGTCGGCAACGGCTTCATGTACCTAACCCCTCTTGAGAGAAAGCACTTGCTCTACAGTGCTGTGGGACACTAATGGGTTGATGCTGATATACCTACGTATACTAGTATAAGTGTTCAAGGAGGCTTTATTAGACATTCAAAATTGCAATTATTGTGCAGGCCTAATATTTCCTGAGTTATGTTATTGGAGTATAGCGATTTGACATAGCGTGAATGACCCAAAAATCGAACATCTCCCAATAGGAAGATAGAAATTATATGTATGTTATGGAAATATTTCAATATTTTCATAATATATTGGTAAACGAAGCTTTCTTTTTGTCAATACTTCTATAGTTCTAGTTAAATTAAGCTTAGACTCTGTGGACAGAACTTGGCGGATACACTGCCTAGATAAGAATTTGATGATTGAATGAATGAAAAAAAGAACTGTTGTTTGTTAAAATTATCTACTGGGTGAAAGGGACATTATAATGTATGCGTGTATCATGGATCCAGTATTATGATTCTGAACCCACTAGCGTTGGAATTTTTCGTCGCAATTTTCTAATATTTTTCGATTTTACAAGCTTTTTATTAACATGCAATATATATATGTTCGGTTCAAATCTTGCAACTGAATTTTGAACTACTTCCTCTAATCCTACGAAGTTGAATTTTTACATGTTGGTTCAGTTCCAATGACAACGCATTTTTATGGTAAGCATGACCTAAATCGACATCCAGGATTAGCTCCAGATAAAAAATTCTTTAACGGTTAACAGCACATACATGAAATTTTGTGTACGCATTTTATTATGATAGTCGATTTGTTGCCTATCCCAATGCGATAAAAAAAACACATAAATATCACCTAAAACAGCAATGAAAATCAAACTTAAAAAGTGCTCCCGATCAGCTATTTTGCTAAAGTTCACGAGCCGAGGATACCGCATTACAGTAGGCACTAGTCACTGAGCTAGCGCTACTACTTTGTCTACTATCTCGCTCACTCAAAGTAGCCGACATACCGCTGCGCCGCTGGGAAATTTGGACAAAGCTATAGCGGCCAGTGCCTATGTATATAACAGATGCGTTATTAGGATGCGTTATTTAGACTAGATTCATACCATGTACACATAAATACTCTTCCAAAGAATCGACTGACATTGCTTTATTTTTACCTAAGTCAAAAGACGACTCCATGGATTGACTCTGTTCTGACGACTATTTTCTAAAATATTATTTACGTTGTATGTTTTTATTTTTATTTTGTAGCTATACGTGGGTATAGGGGAAAAAAACTATTAAAATTATGGCTACGTATGTGGATACGTAGCCATAATTTTAATAGTTTTTTTCCCCATTTTTAATAACTAAATATCACTCAGATCAAGATACAATTACTGTCGATAGCGCGCGGGAAATCCAATGACACAGACCCGTCGCTGACACTAGTCAGCAGCGGACTGAGGGGGAATTGATTGCATACAAAAACACACGCGAACTAGCTTATGCCGTAAGGTCGTAACCGCCAAAACAGTATTTTTCGTTTAAAATAAAGACTATCGCTAATTTTATAAAATCCAATTATTATTTTGAAGTGTATGCTTAGACTAAACTATATACAAAATATTGAGGTTGAAATCTGTCTCGTTTCAATCGTTCGTTCTCGTTTCAATTCGTTGTTCTCGTTTCGTTTCGTAAAAGTAATCCAATCATGTAAAGCAATTATAAAATTGATCTTAAAGACATGATAAATGAAGTGTATAAATATAAGTTCAGAATGTTTTGTAATTGCTGAGAAATATTAAAATCCCTGCAGCCAATATTTTCAATTCGTCGTCTTAATCACGTTCGTTGCGTTCGCAGCATCGCGTCGCGTTTGTCGCTTACGCAGGACACCCCGTAACTTAGTCAGGTGGTTTCAGAACACACCCTTAATCTCTTTTTAATAACTTTTTTTTATAAATAAACAGAATAAAATCCGCAACGAGTTTCGTTAAATATTCTGTGTACATTAATTGTTAGTCTTTGAACTTTAATGAATACGTTCTTATATTACCTTTTATTTTCATCGTTTTGTATGAAAATAATTGTTTTTATTTCGTAATCATATTATACACATATATGAAAGGAATTTAAGATAGTATATTCTTTGAAATAATGCTCAGATAAGTCAGATGTGGGCGAAAATTCTTTGTAGTGTAAATAAAGGCGCGTTGGGCTTTAATAACTTTACTTTGGAACAATATACGCTTGAAACAAATGAATTACTTACAATGCTGTTTACCTTAGTATACTGCATACAAGTAAGTTATGTAAACATAATAAATAATAGCTCAATAATTAAATTTTATACTACGAGCAACCACGACATTATTACAACATCCAATATTCAAGTGAATTTCCCGCGTTCTAAACGTAGCAGCCATACAATTCTACCACATGTATACACACACATACTAAAATACATATAATTATGTATGTCCATCATAAAACCCCTATTATCGTATATCCACAACCTCGTCGGGTACCTACTCACTAACTGATAACTGTATCAGAGGTATTGAATGTCCCATTTTCCCCGGCTTCCCCTCGGGGGCTATACTTCAACGGTATAGAGATATCAACTGACAAGTAACTGCATAGCCCACTCAACAAACTTACACCGAATCTGTAACAAGCAAACATGAACCTTAATTCAATGTAGCAAGGTTTGTAGAGGACGCATATTAGGGTGATCCTGATGCAACTATCCAGTGGGACCACAGTCGACACCCGATAAATTGATATAGGAATTGAATTTAAAAATATTGTGAAAGTGTAGAGTGTCTTAGAAGATATTTTATTGGGCTATTTCTTTATGATGAAGTGAGCTCTGAATAATACATTGGCCATACAATCTGATCGCTTTGACTTGCAAAGAATTTAGTTTATGCCTTTTATTTCATATTCTTTTATGAGACTCTTGTAAGGTGCTACGATATATTTGTTTGATTCAAGTAATAGAATCATTGTGTACTGTCGATAGTAGCTGATGGATCGCTACAATCAAATCTTCTTTTGTGGCAAATACCGAATTCGCCGCATTCTATTTGATTCATTCTTTAATTTTATGATATTAGCGGGAAGAGAGGAAGGAGGGATGATTTAATAATACTAATACTAATGTACCTTCCTGTACAAATTGATTTCAAAAATTCCGACACTAGCAACAAAAAACATGACAGCTCAAGGTGACGAACCAGCAAATTATTAATGCACTTTCCCACTAACCTACTGACCTTTCAAACTTGCCACTGCACTGTCATAACTTTTTGACCCACTCGCATTTTATATTATGTTATACGTGGTTAGGCCGAGAAACTTTTGTTCGGACTATTTCATACGATAAACGTCCAGAACATTGTTTTAAACTTTGTTTGCTTTCAGACTAAAACTAGGTTACCTCTAAATATAGTTATTGATGTATGAGGAGACTAACGTCGGATGTAAAGACGGAAGACGTGAATACATGGTATAATTAATTTTGGTGAGCATAATCAAAAGCAATGTCTACTACTGATCTGAATATCTGGTCCACATAAGGCAGGCATTTGTGTCAGGTACCAATCGTTCCGCATTACATTAGAAATATTAGCCATCAGGGATGAAAGGTTAAATTTTATACTTATTATTCAGCCATGATTATCCAACTAAAGGGCTAAGACCTCCTTACCCTTCATCTCTCGGCTTAAGGTTTTCTGCGGTCAATCCTTCTAGTAAGTGTCTAGTTGGTCTCGCCATCTCCTTCTGGGTAGGACGTGACGTCATCTAACGTTATGTGGGCTCCACTCAGTGTTGAATTTTGTCCACAGTTCATCTGACATGCGACAGATGTGACCAGCCCAGTTCCATCTTAAGCTTGCCGTTTTCTGACCAACGTAAATAATATAAATAATAATTATTATTATTATAGATATGTACCATCTTCTGTGGTAAGCTCGGTTGTCAAATGGACAAACAAAATATTGAATAAATATTTACAATTTGCAGTAAATGTGATCGATCTATCATCACCGACAGGACTATTATTGCTGCCAATAAGCCTAACATAGTGGTGATAGATCACACAATGATTGTTGATATCACTGTCCCTCATGACGAGAACCTTGTGACAGCCGAGAAGAATAAAGAAATTAAGTATCAAGACTTGGGACACGAAGTTGTCGACATGTGGGAGGTTGACTCAGCACTGTCGTTGTGCTGTGCCCATAGGTGTTACGGCCAATGGCTTAATAGCTAAGAGTCTCGACCAACATCTGATAAGGCTCTCGTTGGTTGGCTGGATCAAGGGCCTAATACTGAAAGCAGTATTTTTGGACACGGCGCGTATTGTTAGTAGGTTCCTCTCCCTGAGACAGTTGTCGATCCGAGGGGGTGGTCGTAGGGGTCATGACCCCTCCCCCCAATCGTAGGTACACGTCAAATTAACAAACCTAAAAATAGTGCAAAAGAATTTATCAATGAATTCTTTTGTGCTCAATTTATTTTACTGTTAATGTGACCTCCACCCAAAGTCTTTAGCTGCGACCGCGCCTTTTTTTTTATCGTGGGGAAATCCTCATGGACTATCCCCCGTCTGGGGAAGACGGGGGGGTGTGCCGGACTCTTACCGGCTAAAACCAACACGGTGTCCCTCCTTCTGACCTAAGGCCGGGGTCGTGGGATTCGCTATTGCATGCACCGCAACCCCGGCAGGTCTTGGTCCACCAATTGCTGGTGGACCTCTCCACTGTAGGGCCCCACCCCACGACCTCCTGAGAGGCGCGGGGGCACCCCACATCACCGGCGCACCAGAACACATGGTACGCCGTGACCACCCCGGGGACCAAACAAGTACATGGGCGCCAGACTACCCGTGTCTGGACCCCTGGTCCCCCTGCGACGGGTCAGGTTAGTGGCCCCGCTGCCTACCACTTTTCGGCCGCAGAGGATAGGGAGAGCGGCCAACTAAACACCGACACTCCTCTCCCCCTGCGGCCCCACCGCGTCCGCCATCTGACGGTGGCGGCCCCGTCAGGCCGCGGAAGGTAGGGAGAACGGCGCACCGTAATACCAGCACTCCTCTCCCGCCGCGGCCTCCACCCTTCAGCCGCAATGCCTCCCATAAGACATCGCGGCCCTCCTCAGTTGCGATGTCGCCCAGGCGACACCGCAACCTACTTGGCCGCTACGTCGAGGGCTTCCAGGCCCAAGCCCCGACGAGCAGCCCCTCCTCGGGTTCCTCTTCGCTTCACCGTGGGGCTCGAAGCCACGGCTACTAAGCCCCCCCGCAACGACAATGCGGGAACCCACCGGGGTGGGGGCTAAGCTGCGACCGCGCCTGCTCTGAGGCCCACCGGTAGCTTGAACCCTGTTCCCGATGCCAGTGGGCTACAATTTTTTATATTTTTAAATGTTTTTTTATATTTTTTATAGAAATATTTACAAATGTAAATAGTATGTAAGTTAATGAATAAACGGAAAAATAATAATAATAAAAAAAAATATAGATAATATAAAACAAATTCTTACTAGTGAACGCACAATCTGTGGTATTTAAGGAATTTAAAAAAAGCTATAGCATAAAACCGCCGCAGTCAATGTGTATCGAATACGTATTGGTATTTTTCTTTAATTTCCTAATGACCCTAAATAATCTGAAATATTTAAAGGTCTATAGAGCCAGGTGGACCTTATGAAACTTAATCATATTTTAGGATACCGTGTCCCTACATTTCAATTACCCTCAGAGTCCCTTAGCTCATTTCATTAGCATCACATAATAAGGTAATGAGCCAACCTATTTGTAAAAGTATTTCCCCTAAATTTATTCAAAGACCCGCTAGCGTGCCCGGTATTCATCTTATTTTCCTCGGTTCAACAGATCGACCCGTCATCTACGTCATTCAATCACAGAGATATAGTCTGATGTACAGGTAAATTATATGGAACGAAGCTAGGAGCAATTTCTAGAATTTATATTAATAAGTTTTATAATTCGGATATTTAGCTAAAGAGCACTTAAATCCAAATCTTAATATAATAATGGCCCTTTATTTTGGTACAGAGTCCAATTATTAAAATTCATTTTATATTAAAATCTGTACTGTATCCACTGAAATTGTTAAAGATAGTATTTTTAAAAGAATAACCATGGAGTTTCTTGCCGGCTCTTCTCCATATGAAACGACTAATTGGAACCGTGCATCTAAATTCAACTTTTCATAAGCATCTGTATTGTTTTATGTGAAATAAAAAAATTGGTTTTGATTTTTTAATTTTGTGATTTAGACTATTAATTTGGGTCTGGGTGTTTGTGCATGAGAGATTATTAACCGACTTCAAAAAAGGAGGAGGTTCTATATTTTATTGGTATTTTTTATGTCTGTACACCGATTACGCTGAGATTTAAGATCTGATTGACGTGATTCTTCTTTAGTTTACGTTTGCGGAATAATTACCATTTGGTCTCATAAAAATTTAACATAGTTTGGCCCAGTAGTTTTCATTTTATGAACATTTTTTTTTGTGAACATTTTTGTTTACGTGGACGATGTAATTATTCTACCTGATGTAATCTAGAAAAATCCTACTGTAGTTTACAGAAGAACCTATTACAGACACTAAAAAGTAAAAAATGAAAAAACTACGTTTAAAAAAACCGACTTCAAAAACTAAAACGTATAAAATAACTTAAATATTTAATTTAATACACCTCTTATGCAAACCTAATACCTTTACCATAATGTAAAATGAACAGTTTCAGAAGTCGGTGCTAATCCACGCTGAACCAAATTGAAGGCACCGACTTCTGAAACTGTTTTATTAAGTTTATTTGTAATTGTTAATGTTGAATTAAGTTATTTTATACTTTTTAGTTTTTGAAGTCGATTTGTTTAAACGTAGTTTTTTTGTGTCTGTAAACGCACCCACGATACAGGAGTAATCCTTGAGTGGTGACATAAAAAAAAGTTCCTTCAAAAACGTTGGGTCCTAGGTATCCTAACGTCTCAAGTTTCCACAGACCATTGTCAGTTTATTTTGAAACCACGCACTTCTGTTTAATTTGTGGAGGAACGAGGTATTGTGTTCCTGAACGAAAAGGGAGGATCCTCCAACCATGAGGGTTTTATGCCTGGCGGCACAACGGTTGGTATTGGAAGTTGTATATATACTATCTATGTGTCAATTCTTAATATCACGATGCAGGATTCTGTGACGTCATATTTGAGAGTTGTCATTATTGTCGCTGTTGACTGCTAGACATTCGTCGTACTGCGTAGTTCGTATGTGGCGTGATAGATACCGCCACAAATTTTGCAAGAGTGTAATTTTCAACTAAAACACATCGCAGATGACCGCTGTTATTGTGAACGGTACTCATAGGCATGTTTGCTGAGCTCGGCACAAAGTCACTCCGGTGATAAAAACGTAACGCAACGTTTCGCACTGTTTGCGTGTTTTTGTGGCATGCTTCGGTGGGGGGACTTTTTGACGCCTTTTCCTGTAATATCGTTCTTGTATACTATCCCTTTAACAAGAGATATAACATATATATGTTGTATATGTATGTATTAACACGTTGTTTATGTATTTCTCCATGTGAAGAGATACAGAAACAACGTGTTAATTAAATAACGCAAATCCTCGCACATCCAAACAGATTTTCGTGCCAGCTATAAATTATTTATTTTCATAAATTGTTGTAGAAGATTATTGTTTGTTGACCTGAATATTCTGTTTCGAATATTCTAAGCCTCTTATTTACCTACGTATTTAATTTCAGTAAATAGGTAAATGATGCGCGTGATTTTTTCACAATGTAATGTAAAAATCACATTGTGAAAAACATACCTGGAAAAAAAATATAACGTATTAAAAACTGGTTGAATAGATTCCACTCTCGATTCTAAACAAACTTCTTTCAAATGCTTTATTTCATAATTACTTTGTAAAGCTACAAAAGGCCAATACCTCAGTTCAGTAACATTGATCTTTTCATTGACTAAACATAACATCACGCCTGTATTCCCCTCATTTAGCCGTTATGTTTAAGTCCCATGTAATAGGGGGCGAGCCTATTGCCATCAACTAGGCACAAATCCAGACTCCAGGCTGCTACTGAGGAATTCCACACGGAAAAGCCCAATAACACTTTGCCCGACCTGGGAATTGAACCCAGGATCTCAAGGCAGTTTTTTTCATTGATTAAATGCTAACATAACTCGTCTAATTTAATTAACGAAGGAACTGCTTGTGTCCATCAGCACACAAACGATTAGATCACGTAACAACTATTACAAGGCAGAAAAACATTCAATTTTGATGCTGCAGGGATCACAGACACTTTGCAGCACATATCCCACATCACACGGCACTTTTACCTCCCGTATTGACAGAGGCACAACAAACACCGCGCAGCATCGTATTTGTTCATGACAGTTTGTTTGGCTTACCTATTTGCTCCATGTAATTATACGTGCAAATAAATAATTTATTTGTAGCTGTATCAATTAATGATTCGATGAACTCACTGAAATATGAACGTAATGTTATTATTTATTTATAATGTATTATCGCGCCTGGATTCCTGCAAGGCTTGGGCGTGTGCTGTTATACAAATATACACGCACATCTCATCATCCCGGCTGGTACTGAGAATAACTTTACGGAAGAACGCAATCACCACCATTTCTGCCGAGCCTCTTGATTCAAAATGTTTCGATAAGTTAGTTGTCAACCGATTCGGTTAGTTATCTCGTTTTGTCTACGAACCTCCATAAGGAGAGAAAACGAGATAACAATAATCCTTAGATAACAGTCTTATCGAAAAGTTCTGATTCAGTGGAATGGTAGTCGAAGGTAAGGGTCCGGTCGGTAAGGTCCCACGTTCGACAGCCGCGCTTGTGACCGTTAAATCATCACCATCAGCCTTAATAATATGGTAGGTAATTAATAGTGTAATTTTGTATTATACTTAAAAGTGTATTGACGTATTTACGACGATCTGGTAGTAAAATAGTCCATGGCTTATGTTCGCATAAACGGGTTGTTAAAGTCAGCGTAGTGAGTCATGGTTTTCTGGCAACGAGTAAGTAATCTGTTAGTACGTAATGATCGTGGGTTAATTGATCGTATAAATATTAGATGGTTGAATTCGGTATCTTAATGAAAGAAAGACATAAAATGTATAAGATAGGTGGTTTTCAGTTTATGTTAACCGGTCTGATAATGCAACAAACAAACCTAGTCAACAATGGCCAACGAACGCTCGTTATAATTACATTGAATTTGAGCAACCATTGTGTGTCATTCGGTTTGCAGCGGTATGGAGCCGTTCGTTGGCTAAGTGTGTACGCTGCATTAGAGTAATTTTTATACTTTTATCATGCGTTTTTCTGATAGGTTTTTAGAAACTAGAAACTGATGGTGTGCCATACTTTAATACTACAAAAAAAATCTGTTTTTCTTAAAAAACAGAAGTTTGGAGAGGTGCCCGTTAAACGCATGACTACTACGTAGAATAGTATTCTTTTAGAAAAAGCAAAAATGGGTCGAGAAAACAGACTGACTATTTAAAACATATAGCTATGGAACACCACCAAAAACATATAGCTATGGAACACCACCAAAAACATATAGCTATGGAACACCACCAAAAACATATAGCTATGGAACACCACCAAAAACATATAGCTATGGAACACCACCAAAAACACAACACGCCTCCATAAACCCAGGAGGAACATTAATAAAATAGCCAATAAATTACAAGTAGACATTCACGGAAGCAGTAATTTATGACGAAACCAATAAAACATCAGTACGTAGAGGAAAATAGTTAAGGAAGTAGCGGAGACGCATAGAGTAGGCTTGGAGTACCACCGACCCTTACAACGGAGAGATGTGGTCACAATGAACGAGGAAGAATATACTGTAGGTACTTACATCTGCTCCAGGAGATTCGCAAGGGTTCTATGGTATGCCGTCCTTATCAAAATGTCGGCTTCGGGACTTAACAAAACAGTATCGACGTATTTTAAAACTATCTGCTTGTACTGTATGGGATATAAAATAATATTAACTGATACGAGACCATAGCCTACAAAGATTATGATTTATTTAACTGCTATGGCAATCATAGAAGGCATATTTTTCTATTTGTTACTCTTATGTGAGTTTATTTGTTACATTAACCTGCATTATTCTCATTCTATTTCTCACACTACTGTAATGGAATTGTAATGAACTACTATTTTAAAAAGAGTATTCATGGAGTTTCTTGCCGGCTCTTCTCCATAGAACCTACCTTTTGGAACCGTGCACCTAGTCGTGACGTTTTAAAAGTGCCTGAAATCTGGTCTATTTGAAATAAAAAACTTTGACTTTGACTTTGACTTATGGCTGTAGAATTCTGCATTTAACTGATTTCTCAATAAATTGCACAGTACTAACGCCATTAATTTGCAACGATTGAGCACATCAGCAGTTTAGTATCCACAATGTTCCCGCTACTAACGTTCAAAGCGACCACATAATAGCCTAATAAGCATAAAGTATCGAATCCCTTTGTACCTACGTATCGGGAGCAATTCATGTCATCAAATCGTCGTAGAGACGGTTATATTTGAGCGCCATTTAAGTGTAAAATACCTTTAACCTTGTCGCGGCGAACGGCCTGTAGAACGTCAACCCAATATATAATTCTGAAACTTATGTTCTGAGAACTAAGGTTGGTTTTTGGGTGACTGTAAAGCCCTTCCGTGTTCGTCGGCAGATTTTATGACATTATAGCGACAATCGTTACGTGTATTGGGGAATAAAAGTTGTTGTTCGTTCATAAACGTCTGTTACGTGTCAAATTTAGTACAATTTATTGGGAAACAAACTAAGTTCGCTCTACTTGTTACGAATCAGTAACGATTGGTAGTGATACTGTGGGTATTTTTATGGATTCACTTTCATTTATCACGTTAAGAGGTAAAGCTTACGTGTATTGTTGGGAGTTATAGGTAGCTATTTCGATTCTTACTATCAGTTTGTTTCACAGCTATATCTGACTTAATGTGGTCGTAATAATTATGAATTTAAAATATTTTAGTCTGTAGCTACAGGTGCTTCAATTGGCTGCAGTTCATCATCTTCCACATCCCAATACTGAGTGTAGGCCTCCTTCATTGCCCATCATTATTCTTGCTTTTCAGTCTTCCTTATTTAATTTTATTTGTTGCAGTTCTTCGTTGTTGCATTTTAGTACTTCCTGTTTTTTTTTTCGTTTATGCACTAGTATACCTAAGTATAACAACGTCTTTAACGTTTGTCGACTTTCGAAACCTATGGCCACACATACCTCTATCATTTTCGTCGTGCTATAAACAAAGCAAGTGAACAAAACGCGGCGTGCTCAAAGATTTCTCTGGATTGTCTCCGCTTGTCCCCGGTTATCCCCGGCTGTGTCCGCTTGTCCTGCGTTTATCCCGGCGCTGTCGCCGCTCTTTGAGTGTTTTACTCCCTTTAAAGTCGAGATTTTACAGGAGTTTAGTATTTATACATCTATACTTAATATTATAAAGAGGAAAGATTTGTATTTTTGTATGTAACGAATAAACTTTAAAATTACTGGACCGATTTCAACAATTCTTTTGCCGTTAGAAAGCTACATTATCACTGAAAAACATAGGCTACGGGCGGAGCCGTGAGGACACAGCTAGTAATAAATATAATGCATAATGTTTCAATTCCACAACAGATTTAAAGCGTTATGATTAGTGCTAAAAAAATTGAAATACCATGTCTACCTAATGTTTTAACTTATGCGAAGTTTCTTCAATTATTTTGCCTTTTATAAAAAATGTGGATCATCACCTTAAAAAAGAAAACTTGAAGAAAGTGAGACATTTGGCTATTCTTAGCCCGTAAACACACGGTTCCTTCCCAGAAAAACACGATTATTATTTTATTTCTGACCAAACAATAACTTAACGATTTGTTAACCAATCTCTGAAGTACTAGGTACTGTTAGCTGTGACTGTGATTGTAACTACAACTAGACTATAAAAAGGGTAAGTGGGGATACTATGTGCAAGGCAACATTGTCTAAGTCCTAATAAAATAACTGCTGTCCAGGAATAAGTTGGGACCTGGCTGTTATTAAAATGGGAAAATTACAACAATATTTTGTACAGACAAGATCTATTATTCATATTTTGGTGTAATTCTCCTTCTTTAATGCCAGAAAGCGGCAGCATTTTTAATGGGCGGCATGTTTTACTTCCACTGTCTTGACATGGCGATGGCTATATGTTTTTATGCAACTTTTGGAGTAATAATATACAAGTTACAAAAAAAAGCTAACATTAATCTTGTAATTGCCAATGACTATCCCACGAGAACCCTAGAGTAGCTTATATTTCTGTCTGAGGCACGCCACACCTCGCGGCTGTTCTCTGTCTCAATTAACTCCATCAAGTATCAACATAAAATGTTTAAGTAATGTCTAGACAGTTACGCGGTACGAGGTAGGTAATGTATTTATAACAAATAGTAAAAAGATTACTGTAATAATCCTACTTCCATTTAAATTAGTTCACTTTTACAACTTGCGCAGAAAATTAAACGGCTCAAACACAAATATTTCTGTAACTCCCACGTCAACTTTAAACGTTATAGTTAACAAAATAAACTTTACAATTAATTTAAAGTAACGGCAACGCGGAGCGAAAGACCTATTTTTTATTTTGGTTAACAAGCCCTGTGAGTAGGTTAGGCAGCAAAAAAATGCGTTTACCTGACGAGTCAGCAAAGTATTTTTCCCGTGTCTGTAAATAAAACACGTATAATTTGATAAACTGCGACGCGTAAAAGGATAACGCGAAAGTTAGACACGGTTTAACCTGCCTTCAAAATGTGTGCCCTCAACAACAACGATAAAACCTATATTAAATGGTTCTTTATTGTCCGAGTCCGAAGTAAAATTCTAGAATGTTTAATATTCTACTCACACAAAAACGGTGTCTTGCTGTCACACTAGATTTACGTATGGGAAATTTAATAACCGGGCGTCGTGTCGACCCCATCCCGGCGTCACCGTCACGGTCACGTCCCGGTCGCGTGCCCGTAAACCCGTGTCGCTCGTGTAATAAGGCATTAACGCGCCATTTGTTCAGCACTTTCTGAGGGAGTGAGTGACTTGTTGGTGTTATTTTTATCATTTTAGTGTTAGTCACGTTGTGGCTATAAATGGTGGTATTTTTATTGTGCCCTTAAATGTGGATTTTATTTTGGGTTCGTTCGTGGTTGGTGAAATAATAACTATAAGAAGCAATAAGTTCTCGTATCAAAATTTGATGGAAACGACGCAAAACATGTATTATTTTCATGGAAAAGGTTTGCTCCCAGTGGAAAGAGAAATTTTTTTAGCCAAATAGCCGTAACAAGGACAAAATGGAATAACTGTATAGCCAAAGAGCGTGTAAGAACCAAGTAAAAGCTAACAGCATTGCACTTTCAAACACACACTGTGAAATTAGTAGTTTAGATTTAGGCCACCGTGCACCGTGTTTGGTCTCAAAAACACGTCTGCTTTTGGTACCTACTAATAGTACACCATTGACCTAGTTGTAGGAAACATGAACATAATTGATTACTGAATCCTTAAATAAAATAATTGTTATGCTTACCTTAAACAACATGAAAGATAAGAAAAAAAATATGGCGTACAAATCTAATGGTGTAGAAAGCAGATTACACACTGCGTTATCTAGGTACTTGCTACACCATTTAGGTAGTAGGATATAAACTATGACTAAATTACTTTTATCTTGCGAACAGCAATTGTTAACGAAACATGACAAAATCAGGATAAAGCAACCTGTAGTACGTTTTATTTATTGCAATTAAACAAACTTCAAAATCTAAACTTAATATAATTAAGTTACCTCATAAAAACGCATAATTGACAATATTATCCACACAATAAAATAATGTCTATTAGCGTAGTTTTTCCATACATCTATTCAACCTTCCACGACAGTACGCTGGTATAATAATTTAGACGAAAGCTCAATAACTCAGATCCGCGGGGCGCGGTCGTATCGTACGCGCCCTGTCGTATCGCAATTTTTCATTCGCAAAAATTGCAAACGTGGTTTTACTTTTTTTGCCTTTTTCCGGTTCACTGAGATTCGGATACAACAGTCAGTCAGGGAAATTTTATTATTCCTGTGTGCTATCGCGTTTGCAACTGATATGCCTGGCCTATTTTGTATTTGTGCACAACTGGTATACAAACAAGAAGTAACATGAACCTTGTATTTTCTTGTATTGTTTCAATTGATATCGAAGTTACCTAGGGCGAGCTCTTGGTTGTTATGAGCAAAGGTCCAGTTTCTAAACAACGCGGAACATAGCATTAATTTTGAAAAGTTTAGACGTATTGATGAACTTTGTATATGTAATAAAATAGTGTGTAACATAAGTTAGTCTCTTTCGTTATCTTTTGCTGTAACAATATTTAGAAGACATCGGACTATAGCTATGATAAATTACACATATGTTATAAAACAAGTCGACACAACTCGTTAAACTAAAAATTCTCCCTTACTCGTAGCAGATAGAACATCAAACACAACCTATCATTTCTAATAAAGTGCAATCTACAAACGTGTCACCACTCGCTATCACGGTTAAAAACGCGCAGTGTCGGTAAAAACGCGCAATAGCCGGTAAAACGACGCACAAAACACGACGTTTCGTTTTTGTAGACCACTTGGTTTTATTCTGTACCCCTTTTATTCCCGTTCTATATGCATAGGAATTCTGTATTCTCGCAGGTTTATAATACTGTAAAATTAAAGTGCGCAGGTAAAGTGTGGAAACTGGAGTTAGGTAGCAGTATTTGCACTTTGAAGCCATAATTATGTAGAAGTAGGTACAAGTTAGCACCAGTAACCTACTTTGTGAAGTTAGCAGTTACAAGGAACCTAATACTCTCCGTGTTTTATTTAAAACTCCTTACCATTTCTGCTGATCTAGTACAAAGGAACCAAACTCATAATTATATTAAGGGTCTTCTTAAAGAAAAGCAATGTAACCAAAGTTTGCTTGTGGTCGGTGACCGCAAAGATGTATGTTGAGTCTTTTTATACATCGACAAGTACTTATTTCTTCAGATAAAAGCTAGTAGATATGTTAAAACCAGGCGTGAGTGCTCACGCCGATAAGAGTGGTATCATTACCGTCCATCGGTATATAGGGTAACGAAGCGATAAAGCTTTCCGGGTACCACTAGTTAACAGGAAGCGTACCGGGTACGAGCGGTCCCACTCTATTCACTTTAACTACAGATACGCAGATGGTATAGGTCGAGGGAAGATTTTTGTTCAGGTTAATTCAAAATATCGGACGGTTCGAAGAGTTGTTCCGGATTTACAACGAGGTTTACTTGAAAGTGCTACTTAAGTGCTACGTATTATTTACATGTTGACCACAATTTTTTCAACGAATTCAGTACGATTTTTTTTATTGTAAATCTTTTAAGTACAATTTCCTAACAAATAAATCACCTTTCATAACAGATGGAGACAAAATATTTCATTTAGAGCGTAAAACCACAAGCGAGCTTTTGATCTGTTAATCAGGAAGAGTTTCTTAGTTGGTCAGCTAAGACCCATTCAACATTCTAGACCATTGAACAGAACACTAGAATAAAACAGAATAAGCCATCTATAATGCCCTAGAATCTAGGGCATTATGGACACCACAATGCCACAAAAATCACATAAAATATAAATGGTAAGCTTCCACCAGCGTTCTTGGTCTTCGCTCCGGTGACCGAGTTGTTGTATAAAACATAGCACGATCCTTTTGTTGACGCTCACGCCATGCTCAATTATTTAAACTGTTTACAGGGCTGCTTCCAACTTGTACATTAATTTAATGCTATAATTATTATACAGTGAATATTTAAAACGAAAAATTACTTAGTATTTTTAGAAGCGCTATAGTGCCTGTTTAATTATTTATTCCTGCTAACCTATCTAGCTCAGGTGTGTTTAAAGTTCACTTGTTTTTGTGATAGAACGAAACTCCTTTATGGAAGCAGAAACGTAACCCCTTTGTATGGGTACCCTCGCAAACGAACAATTGATGACTTTAAGAGGTGTCCTGCGGGACCCTAAAGTGACGGTTTCGCTTGCCCATTATTTGCAGTCCCTTGGGCACTACACTTTCCCGAGCCCGATTTTTACCGAACTCGTTGTCCTTTTCTTGTCAGAAACTTGCGTAGAAGCACACTTGCGTACTAGTTAATAAATAGTAACGAAATAAGGAGGTCCCTCTGGTATTTCAAATAAATACCAAACTAGTTTGTACTTGGTATCCTGGGAATGTACTGTCGGATGTTGAGATCTAGGTATCCCTCGGAAATAATTATTTTAGACAGGTATTATCGATATTGACCTACAATAGTTGGTAGTTTCGCCTTCAAGTCAAATTGCTACATTTCGGATTGAGGAATTCGAGGAACAGTGGATAATAAATACATAAACAAGTATCCTAAGAACTGCCAATATTCTCAAAACAATTTCAGAAATCAAACAAAATGTTTAACATGGAAAAATACACTTTGATTTCCTGTTTTACGAAACAGGAAATCAAAGTGTATTTACTCGTATTTTGACGTTTTAGATATTTCGGAGAAGTTATTAGCCCTCACTTCAGTTTGAATTGACATAACCCTTTGTTACTTTTCAGTTCAAACGAATCCTAAAATTGTTTCACAAATATAATATTAAGACACTTTCTCTTTCACTAAGCTGGTCCGTCGTCAACCCTACGTTCGCGTGATAAAAAATGTAAAGTTTCCATTCTTAACGATGATTTTTTCACGCTGCTCACGTCCTAGGGAGCGGTTGTCGTCAACTATTCAGCACGGGAAATTCCGTGCACTCTGCAAGAATAAGGAAGCTTATGTCTTTGTTGTTTTATAATTAAAGTCATGCGTGAAAATGTATATTATAAGACTTATTCCACACGTGGAGCTTGGAAACTGGCTGAGAAAATGCTATGAAAGAAATATCTAGTCACAGATAAGCTGTAAAGAAGATGAAGCTTCCCTTTGTTGATGCGATCCATCGGTCCTTAGATCACCCCACACTCATAGATGTTTTTATTTATTTCGGTTCTCACAACAAAACACAGATACCTACGTTTCCTACAGTTATTTACAACACAAAATAGAAAAGTATATTAGCAACTACATAACTGCAAACAATTTAAGTACTTAACACACGTACATAACATAACAGGAAACTCCCACATTCCGTCCCGTAACAATCAACGGTCCCATACTGACCCAGTTCGTTCCATCCCTAATATAAAAAATAAACTGAGGGTAGTGGCCAGTTTGTGTAGAAAAGCGTGATAATCGCGACTCTAGCGCACGATTGTTTTCGTCCGAATGCATGCGAGCGTTGACGAACAACAACGAAAGGAGTTGGTCGCTTGATTGGGCGTTTACTTTGGCATATTATCCACCTTTGGGATGGCTCAGCAAAATATCAACTTGCTGCGCTTGACTCAGTGGAACGCAGAGCTAAGAGGCTCATTGGCGACGAAAACCTGGTGGATGCCAAGCTTCACAGCTTGGCTCATCGCCGCAAGGTTGCCTGCTTGTCGGTCTTCTATAGACTGTAATTCGGAGAGTGTGCTCAAGAACTCCACCTCATCCCACCGGCCCCCTTCTACCATCGGACATCTAGACGCACTGCAAGTTACCATCCTTACTTAGTTGCCATTCCACCAATTCGCACTAAGCGCTTCCAAACATCCTTCATAATGCGCACTGCAAAAGAGTGGAACTCACTACCTGCGTCTGTGTTCCCGAACGCATTCAACCTGAATCTCTTCAAAGTTGGAGTTAACAGGCTTCTTCTGGGTAAGCTCACTCTATCGTAGACTTTGTTTCTGTCTCCTCTGACCTAGACTAGAGTCAAGAGAAAACCCATTAAAAAAAAAGATATTTTTGTAAAATTATTTGTAGAAAGATGGTTATGCCCTTTTGCTCACAAATTAAGTTTATTAGTCAGTTTCTAAAAAAGGACCAACATGTAGAACTATAATAGTATTTCTGAATGTTCATATTCCTTTTCATGAAAGCATGTTGTCGCCATTAAAGCCAACTATTAGGTAATTTGAAAGATCTAAAAGCCTCAATAGTACATTGTACAAGTAATAAAAGTGAAATATGAACTACATTTTTTTCTCCCTCCAATTGGCCCCAACTAGCAGTTTTGGGCCTATTATTTCTTTCATTTCTAGATCAGCACAAAACAAACTACGATAATGTCCACAACGCCTAGGACGTAAACACACCCGACAATATTGATTATCCAAACACCCAATTATTACCTCCATTGTCTGCGCAATTAGCGAATGGAAACAGTACAGTGGTCACCAACGAGCAATGGACGCGAAGCCGTTAGGACCATTGTTATTTTGTAAACAAGCTAGTAGATTGGATTAGTAGTTTTAGTACAAAACAACATTATTGGGATGCGAAATACAAATTGGTTTAGTTTATAGCTGTTTTCTGTGGTAGCAAATAATTTGGTCCTTCGATCCTAATGAGTGCGAGCGAAAGGTTTCGTATTCAATTTGTGAAGTAAACAATGTTGCTTTTATGTGATCGAGACTAAATCGATTTATTTACTTAATGTTCCGTACAGCCTATTAGTTAGAGCTGCTGTGTGGTTCTTGTGCTTGGATCTGTTTCGCTAAGTATTTTACGTGAGATATGTGGCTTTCTGAAAGTAATGTAATGGTTGATTATTTCATTTTGTTGTACTGGGTATTGTGTAGTACTGTTCAAGATGTATCGGTGACTAGGTGGAGTGTGACTAGTTGTAAAACATTTCTTAAGTTATTTGAACATGAGTGTGATTTAGAATTGGGCAAAGAATGAAAAGGTAATAAATGTTTGACATTTAAAAGTTAAATACTATGTGACATCAAAACTTAGCGATAGATACTAACTTTAAGTTGGATGTTGCTGGGCATTTACTTAATCTGAGAATAATAATTAATTCCTCTGGAGTGATAATATTGTGCGTTACCTACTCGTCTACTTAACACGCGTAAATTAAAATAAACCCCAATTCATCATCTTCCTGCCCTGGTCCCAAGTTACTTGGGGTCGGCGCAATATGTTTTTCTCTTCCACTCTTCCCTGTCAGCCGTCTCATTATCATTTACTCCCTTATCTTTCATATCCTCCCTCACACAATCCATCCATCTTTTCTTAGGTCTCCCTCTCCCCCTCCATCCATCAACATTCATATTCATCACTCTCTTAGTCACATGTGTTTCATCCCTCCTCAGCACATGCCCATACCAAGACAAACGCTTTCCTTTCAACTTTTCTGTCACTGGTGCCACTTTCAAACTTCCTCTAATATACTTATTTCTTACTTTATCCATTCGCGTCACTCCACACATCCATCTCAACATTCTCATCTCCGCTACGTGTAATCTTCTTTCATCCGTCTTCTTCACGGCCCAACACTCTGATCCGTACAGCACGACAGGTCTTAAAATGGATTTGTAGATTTTGCCCTTCAGCTTGAGGGGCATCCGTTGGTCACAAGTTGTCCCTGTGACCTGTCGCCATTTCATCCAACCTGAGTTGATCCGATGCGTAACGTCTCGGTCAATTTCACCATCCCCTTGGACGAGTGACCCAAGGTACCGGAAGTCGGAGCAGACTGGTAAGGATATACCAGCGAGAGTAATAGGCATAGGACTGGAGAGACCGCCGAAATCGCAAAACATATACTGCGTTTTGCTTCTGCTCATTTTCAAGCCAACACTCTCCAGTCTTTGCCACCATTCCTCCAATTTTCTCTGGACCTCTAGGCCACTCTCGGCAACCAGCACAATGTCATCGGCATACAGCATACACCAAGGAGCCTCTTCCTGGATTTCCGACGTAAGAGCGTCTATTATCACCAGAAAGAGGTAAGGGCTGAGAGTTGACCCTTGGTGCAAGCCTACAGCCACATTGAAACTGGCAGTCGTGCCCACTGCGGACCGGACTTGAGTACGGCATCTACCGTACATCGCTCGGATCAACTGCACATACTTTCCAGGCATACCTTTCTTCTTAAGGGCCCACCACAAAACCTCACGGGGTACCCGGTCGTATGCCTTCTCAAGATCAAAACAAAACCATGTGCAGATTTTTGTGAGCACCTCTGTATTTTTCACAAAGTTGGCGAATAGCAAAAATGGCATCCGTTGTTCCTCGACCAGGCATGAAACCGAACTGGTTTTGTGAAATTTCACTCTCCTCTCTCAGTCGTCGCTCAATAACTTTCTCCCAAACTTTCATACTATGTGACATTAGCTTTATTCCTCTATAGTTGTTGCACTCCAGCACATCACCTTTGTTTTTAAAGATGGGCACCAGCGAGCTGTTACACCATTCGTCAGGGATGGCTTCTTCCTGCAACAACTTATTGAAGAATAAAGCTAACCACTTCCAGCCATCCACACGCAGTAACTTCCACACTTCAACTGGTATTCCGTCTGGTCCTATTGCTTTCCCATTCTTCATCCCATTTACTGCTATTCTCACTTCATCCATACTAACCTTTCTCACAAGTCCTTCATTCACAGATTTATCCTCAAGCACACCACTCCAGTCATTCTCTTCATTCATTAGCATTTCAAAATAACCCTTCCATCTGTCCTTAATTTTCTCAGCATCGGAAAGAGTTGTTCCAGCTTCATCCCTTATACACTTTATCTGACATACATCCCTCGTCTTTCTTTCTCTAGCCTTAGCGAGCTGGTATAGGTTTCGTTGGCCTGTTGGGCTATCCAGTGTGTCATATAATTTTTCCTGCGCCTTTGCTCTTTCTGAAGCAACGGCTTTCTTGGCTTTTCTCTTCCATGCATCGTATTCAGTCTTCTTTGCTGCTTTTAAAACTGCATTCTCCTCTTCCACACACTGCCATTCTTTGAACTTAATCTTCTTTTCCTTCAACACCTTTTGTACTTCTGTCGACCACCACCATGTATCCCTATCTATCGTGCCTTTCCCTTTTGACTCTCCCAAAATATCTTTCGCTGTACTCCTGATATACCTTGCCATCTCACTCCAACATTCATTCACGCTTCGATCATCCATGTCTCCCATTTCTATCATTTTATCCACCAATCGCTCTCTAAATTTCTTCGCACAATCTTCCTTTTCTATCATATGCCATTTTATTTTTGGGGGCAGTTTATTTTTGTTTTTATCGACTTTTATTTTAATTTTAACGACTACTTCCATAATAATAATTCTGTGCTGTGAGACCAAGTCTTCTCCCGGTATCACTTTGCAGTCTTTGACGTGCTTGAGGTTGTTGCGTCTGACGAGAAAGTAGTCGATTTGCGTTGTATGATGACCACTTTTGTAGGTGATCAGGTGTTCATTTTTTTTCTGGAACCAAGTATTGACTACCGCAAGATCAAATGCGGTAGCGGATTGTAATAGGGTTTCTCCCTCGCTGTTGCTATTGCCAAATCCCCATCCCCCGTGTACTCTTCCATAAGCCCCATTCATTCTTCCTACATGCCCATTAAAATCACCACCTATATACACTACCTCATGCACCGGAATAGTCATCATCACTGAGTCGAAATCCTCCCAAAACTTCTCTTTCACCCTGTCATCAGATCCTACCTGCGGTGCATACACGCTTATAATATTCAACATCACATTCTCGAACATTACTTTCACAACTATCAATCTATCATTCATCCTTTTAACATCCATCACACCTTCTTTCAATTTATTATCTAACACTATTCCCACACCATTTCTTTTCCCGTCACTTCCACAGTAATAAAACTTGTATCCCTCACCAATCTCTCTTGCCTTTGTACCTTTCCACTTAGTTTCCTATAACCACTCAACCGCCCGGCCCCCGCCGCCGAATTTCAGCCAACCGCCACGGACCGCGCGGTCTTGTTTATGTAATTTGACCCCTTCTGACCTTAGCGATAAAAACACCTGACGTACGCAAACTACAAGTGCTATATCAAAATAAAAAATACAGATATAAAGCTGAATAATTAAGGAACATACTTATCTATAAACCAAGAGATATAATTATAATTTGAAACTCAAAAAAAAAAGATTAACTTGAAAAACAGTGATGGAAAATTGGAAAAATTTGAAAATTGGAAATTTTTGATGGATAACTCTTAACTTTATATCCATTTTAACAATATTAAAATAAACTAGATTATATTTCCTTTCTAACAATACCAGAATGTATAAACTTATTTTATTCCAATAAGAAGAAAATCTTATAAGAAGTTAGAAACTCCTTGCTGGTTTTGACGCGGCCTCGCGCGCCCGTATACTGTTTATACTATGTATATCGAGTCAAGATAGAATCTTTACGAAACTACCTGTATTTATTTAATTACTACTACCTGTATTTTACTAATAATGAACTATTTTTCCGTTTTCACACATTTTTGGTCAAAATAAACACATTTCTTTGTGTTTACCTTATCAACCGGCAGCCATTGTTCTCATCGCGAACAATAACATTTACAAAAGCGAAATATTGCAACTTGAGATTCTAAAACTACCTACGTGTAATAAAATATTGTAGCACTATTCTTTACGATCCTTTGTATGTATAATAGTGTTAAAAATAAACAATGATGTCAGATTAGCTATGACATATTTACGACCACCCGCCGGCGCCCCGCCGCGCCGCACCCACTTGAGCGATAACAGATGTTTACAAAGTTTGACAATTTTTTTGTTTGACTTTTTGTTTGAAGTAGTGCTGACAAGTGTGATTATTTCGTTGTATAATTTCATAGAGAACGACTCTACTAAAGGTTTTTTCGTATACAAAACACGGTAGTCGATTTTATAAGGATTTTTTAAACTGTTTCGTTTTGGGTACTGTAGTACCCATGGCGGTTTACTGCTTTTTGACTTCGGGTACTGTAGTACCCGGTGGCGGTTGAGTGGGTAAACACGCCACATTTATTCGTCTTCTTTTTAATACATCCGCTAACTCTCTGGCTCTTCCAGTCATCGTCCCAACATTCCAACTAGCATACCTCAATCTCACTTCCCGAACTAGCTTCTTACGTTGCCCCCGCCCGGGTTGGTGCAACAACCCTTGTCCATTTCCCACAGGTGCCGGGTGCTGCCCCTGCGCGTCGCCTGTGGGGTACGCCCTAGCCCTATCGCGCATCTGATCATCCTTACTGTTCATATTGCTAAGGTTTTGGCAAAAGATTCTACAGTCGGCCGCCTGCCTGACACCAACCCTCCTTGGGTATGCTAGTGTTGGTGGTTTACCCGCCACCTGCGGGTAACCCAAAGTGCTTTATGGTACGCACCGGGTTCCGAAATTCCCTTAGTCGCCTTTTACGACACCCATGGGATGAGATGGGGTAGCCCTATTCTTAATTAACCGGGAGCTACACCGAATTAAAATAAACCCCAATTCGTCTTTGGTTAATAATTTCCGGCCATTTAAAACAATAGCATATACAAATCTTCAAATCTTTGTCTTTAAATCCTGTTCTAATCTACCATCTGAACCTGCCTCGTACCTACGCATACACACAAGGGCTACATTATCACTGTTACTTAAAGCAGGTAATACCCCCGCGACTAAAGATAATCCCTTTATTAGTTCGTGACGTAATAGGTTTTAGTTGGTTATCACCTCTCTATACCTCCCTCGGCGGGTATCGGGCCTATTTACGAGCGAACATTACCTGCCCTTGTTTATACAGAGTGTTGTAATCCGAAGTGAAATTGAATGAAGTGACCGTGTAGGCGATTCTAAATCAAAATCAGTAAACACTTCAAACCTTGACGGACACGGACAATAAAATTTAGTTCGCGGTCCCGAGCCAGATTTACCAACGCCTTCATAAGTAGCTACGGTAGAACTGATGCGGAAGACGTTCGTGTATTTAGGCGCCAGGAGAGGCTTATGTTCAAACGTGGACTGCAAAGGGTATGTTGCTAAAAAAATGTACAGCGTGTTACACAAGGTTAAAGGGTCTTCAAGGGTTTCGGGGTCTGTGGTCCAGATAAGCCCTATAATTAAACAAAACAACCGCAACTCCCAAAAATAATAATTTCTAGTGATGGACCCTCGAGTCCTTAGGTTGTTCAAGATAAAAAACGTTCAATTCAAATAACCTTCTTTGTTTTAAATTCAAACTCATCTTAATACATTTTGCTTCAAATATGATTATACACCCTATATAAAGCCGAAGCGTTGATTAAACTGTCACTTAGCAAACTACAAATTGAACAGTTGAATGAATTCTATTTAAGTGATGTTGATTTGATTAGGTGTCGGGTTATGACAGCTTGCTGATTAAAAATATGATGATTATGCTCTTTGATCTAAAAATGACAAAAATATTATTTTGTTGCTTGATATTCCAAAAGTTTTAGTGGCAAACAACATGGCATATTTTTAGTTTTTTGGGTCAAAGTTATTAGTTCATTGAATCGAAGCAATTTGGTCAATGGTTAACAACATTTGCATTGCTACGCGCACAAATGATTTAGACCTACTCATATCCATTCAGTTTGAAACTGACTGGAGGTAATTGTGACATAAGCATTGTTAAAACGAACTTCGCCAGTGGTTGGACTTTTCTTTAAATTTTGCGTTGTTGTAGCTTTACGCAAACATTGTATTCGAGTAGGTACTTTATCAAATGAAAAATTATCAACAATCGCTTATACATAGAGTACTGCGGTTTCTTGATTCTCCACTAACAAAACACACGATTTCACGAACAATACAACAGTAGGTACAACTTTTAACAATACCAGGAAACATCTTACTTTCCCCTAAAACACACATGCTATACATAGTAATACAATAGCTCTCCAAAATACGGCTGATCGGTATCAGTTCGCAATATATCAAAGAGGTAGCTCACAATAACTCATACTCTAAAGATAATTTGAAAACGAACAAAAGGGTAAAATTTATAGAGTGCGTGCTCCGCTGAAGAGCTTTATTGGTGGAATTCCTTCGAAATAATGGCATTAGTCGCGTGTCGGCAAACACGCCAAGGCTGATGTACTAGTGACTGGGAATTTTAATAACTTAGTGCAATTTAGTTGCAAAAAAAATGGGGAACAGTAAACTGTGTCAATTGGATACTGTCTAATGGAACTAAGTCCTCACGTCTAGCAGTAACGAGTAAGAAAGTCGTTTAATTTAGCGGCATAACGAGCCGGTGCGGTGTCGCCATAAATTAGTCAGAGATGTAAGATTTAATACATTGTGACAGAGTAATAAAGATGAGGAGCCGTGCGGGCGGCGGGCGGCGGGCGGCGGGCGGCGGGCGGCGGGCACGTGCAGCTCCTGATGAGAAAATGTAAAGGCTATTAGTTTATATAGGTATATATTGGAAGTTTAACTAGATTTTTAGGTTGAAACTGAAATAAATATTTGAATAATAATGAGTGTATTATCATATCTAGCAACTTTTTAATATCGGTCAGGTTGGGAAGCTGTTGCTTAGAAACTTCACTAAAAGCAAAAGGAATTTAGCAATATTTAAATATAATAGGTCGGAAAGAAGCCTACGGGACCTGATGGAAAGTCTTTATCGCCGCCTATATAGAACACCAAGAGGATTGGTGAATGGTGATGCATTGCCAACCTTAGAGACAAAGTTGGATTTTATCTGTAATTTCACCGGCACCCTTAAACCGGAACACAGCAATGCTGCTTGGTGGCACAAATAAGTATGGTAGTAGTACTTATGTGGACGATCTCTTTTAGAAAGAGCTACTAATACATGTAATAGAATAGGTTTAATACTTTTTTTTTCAGGATATCTGCCTCGTTGGTCTAGGAGTGGTAAGCGCGACTGCTGATCCTGAGGTCCTGGGATCGGTCCCTAGGTCGGGCAAAGTGTTATTGGGTTTTTCCGTGTGGAATTCCTCAGTAGCAGCTCGGAGTTTAGATTTGTGCCCGGTTGTTGGCAATAGGCTCGCCCCCTATTACATGGGACTCAAACATAACGACGAAACGAGGGTGTTACTATACACCTCTGCGCAACCCTTCGGGGAATACAGGCGTGATGTTATGTTGTTTTTTCAGAATATTAATAAATACTTTTATTTTACTTCGCTATACAGATCCGGGAATGAAAGAAAACACTGAACGAGCGTATGCAAAATGTTAACTAAAACCCGAAAAATAATAAAACTCCTCTCGCCGAACTCTAACTGTACGCCAAACTAAAATAAGTAAAATGATCGACCGCGAGCCCGAATACACGAAGCTCTAAAAAGGTTAATTACTTCACAGAAACAGCTAACTACTCACGCTTCAAATGTTAATTAATCGCTGCTGTTATAAAACCGACTGCATTTATATGAACGGGGTATAGAATTCATTGAATAGAGTGTAAAATGCTTCGTTTCAGAGTTTATCTCGTTAAAAGTATCTAGGGTTGTTGCTAATTCTTGTATAAAAATATTAAATAAACCGTAAACGAAACAAAAAAAAAGCTCGTAGGCCCAATGATATTTTATACTATATAGATAGATATGTTACGTTCATAGAATATGCCGTTTAAATTCGATCCTGCACTATATTCACTTGTATCTCTTATTACTATAGGATGATTTCCACCAAACGGCTCGCATCGCATCGGATCGGAAGGGATTCGAATGGATGCGGCGACAGCCGATCGTATCCGGTAGGATATCGACGCATACGATCGGCTCCGTACAGTCGCTTGCGAACGTATCCGTTTCTGCGCCTAGTCAAATAGTTTCATTCCTACCGTGTTGACAGCCGAAAGGATCCGATCGGATACGACGACAGGCGAACGGAGTCGATCGCGTGTCGCAGCATACTTTCGGCTACGATCGCGTTTCGCGGAAGACGCCCGCGGTCAAGCTGCTGTGCGCGGATGGTAATATTTTTTTATATTTTTTTTTTATTTGTTACTAGGCCTGCGTTTGGCCGCCATCTCGCCTGATTTTAAGCGATGATGCGGTCTACGATGGAGCACGCTTGCCCAGAAGAAACCGATTCACTCGTGACTTGAAGACACCCAGATTGTAACTGTCGGGGAACACCCACTCGGGCAGCGCATTCCACTGTTTGGCGGTTTTCACAATGAAAGTGGAATCAAAACGCTTCGTTCGGATTTTTGGTATATCAGCCATGAACCGATGGCGCTTTTTCGTGCTTCTGGCCGTCCGATAGAAAAAAGGGCAGGGGGTATTAGATCATGCAGATTTGAAGCACACTCTCCGAAATGTGTCCGATAAAAAACCGATAGACTAGCAACTTTGCGCCGATGTTCAAGACTTTGGAGCTTGGTCTGAACAAAGGAGTCGTTGCTGATGAGCTTCTTGGCACGCTTCTCAATGGACTCCAACGCATCAAGCTGGTATTTGGCTGCCATCCCAAAGGTGCGAGCAGTACTCCATGCACGAACGAACCTGTGCGTTGTATAGTTGAAGCAACTGTTCCGATGTGAAGTACCGCCGCACCTTCGAGAGGACATCCAGCTATTTAGCAGCCAATTGAGCTTTGGACTCAATATAGGAGCCAAAATTGAGGGTTGACGTCAGAGTAACCCCCAAGAGCTCAAGATGGTCAGTTATCGGTATAGACACATCTCGAAAAGTAGGAGCCAGCTGAAATGGCCTCCTTTTGGCAGAGAACAGACACGCCTGGATCTTTGGTGCATTGAACTTGACCAGGTTGGCATCACCCTAATCGGAGACTGCCTTAAAGGACAAATTCAAGCGCTCGACCATGGCCTCTCTCAGAGATTGGATTTGTGGTCCACTGGTCCGTGCATTGGTTACGTAGCTCTCTACCACAGTGCTGTCGTCTGCGTATCCAAAGGTTCCGGGCTTAAGCAGGTCGTTGATATGCAGCAGGAAGAGCGTTGCAGAGAGCACTGACCCCTGGGGGACACCGGCATTAATAGCCATTCGATCTGATGATCAGCCATCAATGACCACTCAAATCGAACGATCCCTCAGGAAGTCCAATATCCACGCAACGAAACCGGTAGACAAGCCAAATGAAGAAAGCTTACGAATAAGGCCGTCATGCCAAACCCTGTCGAAAGCCTTTGAGATGTCCAGGGAAGCGGCGAGCGTTTCGCCATGTTTCTCGATGGTCTCACTCCATATGCAAGTGGCGTACGCTAGAAGGTCTCCAGTAGACCGGTTTCGGCGGAATCCGTGTTGCCGGTCACTGAGGAGGTCATTAGCTTCTAGGTACGTTAGGAGCGTACTATTAAGCATACGTTCCATAGTCTTGCAGAGTATATTATTATGTATGTATATGTATAATATGGACTTTAAATACTGTGTACACAATTTAATATCGTTTAAAGATTGTAAAATCCGTTCCGATCCGATGTTATGCGAGTATGCGAGCCGTTTGGTGGAAATCATCCTTAAGACGAAGATACGGCAAAGATTTGCCAATTGTCCCGTTTATTAATCGTCATTGGTCAACGATATTGTCTACTTCTTTTTGTATTATTATTCTGACATCATTGCTTAAACCTAACTTCGGGTAGATTATATCAGTTAAAAACAGGGTGAGAGATACTGTCTGGACCATTTTTTTGACACCTATAGATAAAACGTAAAGACCTACTACTGTATAAATAAAGCGTCAGTTACAACAACGATATAAGCGAGGCATGTTGGATAAACGAACATTTGCGTTTGCATACAGACTTATTTTTTTATGGAATGGCACAGCGCAGCACAATCTGGAACGGCGGTTTCGTGTTATTTGTTCAGCCTTTCATGTCTTTTGTAAAAATGAATTTATTCTCTTTGTTAAAACAAAAAACAGTTTTTTGATTTCGGCTAGTTAATGCTAAAACTTTTTTGTTGTTTGTGTCGGTTGGACAGATTCAAAGATCAAAAATCAAGATATTTTTTCTTCATATTGGCTCTGTTAGTGCATGGTCTTATGAAACGTCGAGAATTTAGTTGCACGGTTACAAAAAAATGGTCCTATAATGAAAAGCTGACAAGAAACACCATGGGTAGAGAAAAGGCTCTGATTAGTATGGAAATATACTCGGCCAAGCTAGCTTCCTGTTCCCCAGCTTGTTACTATGTACCTATCTACTGCTGAATGTGCGTCCTTCAGCCTGAAGCCCGAGACAGCTTTTTTAAAGTCCATACATAACATTCATAATCATAATCAGCCCATGACTGTCCTGGGCACGGGCCTCTTCTTAGAATGAGAACGGTTTAGGCCTTAGTCCAACACGCTAGCCTGGTGCGGGTTGGTGGACTACACACATCATCGAGAACCTTCTTGAAGCCCTCTCTGATTTTTAGGTTTCCTCACGTTGCTTTACTTCATCGTTATCGCAAGTGATAAAAAAATTCTGATACGCACATGAATTCGAAAACTTCGGCTGTAAACGCGGTAGCTTAGCTTAGTAACAGATTATTTGAATTAAATCTTTAGTACAAAGTAAATGCATCTAAATGGCATTCACGATGGTGATTGGATATTGCGAATATAAAGTATGAAGGCAAATATTATATGATTATAAGTTCACATAGAGCTGAATACCCAGAAGATCACAATCTCATCAAAGTGTTGACACAAATGATTAATACATTACAATTTCACATACACACTCAAAGTGAATTGCGTGAATAATGGATGTCTCAACCCTACAAGATACTAAGAAATACCTACTGTGTGAACATTATAGAATCACAAGCATACACGAAATTTTGAGTAACTTCAGATGCAATTTTCTCTGCCACATTAATACTTCTTAGTAAAAGACTTTCAACGAAATAATACATGGATCCTCAAATGCTCAACACCGGTCTTACTCGATACGTTCCTAAAGTTCGGCGACCATAAGCGTACGCTGCCGGCTCACAAGGGACATCATTGAACTCATTCAACGTTTACCTAGCTATAGACACAGTGCAAGTTTTTGTACGCGGCTAGATGTTTCTTTTTTCTTTTTCGTGGGGTTAGTGACTAACCTGGTGTCAGAGTTATATGCCGCCCATGGGCCTCTGACTTGGCTTCACATGCCGTCGAGAAATATCTCTCAAGCATGCCGGTTTCCTCACGATGCTTTCCCTCACCGATTTTAAGCAAGTGATAATTATACAATAAGCACATGAATCCGAAAAGTCAGAAGTGCGTGCCTTGGGTTCGAACTCGAGACCTATGACTTGGCAGTCCGACGGTCACACCACTAATCATCACTGCTTGCGGCTAGATCAGCACTGCTGATTCATAAGTGTGATTCTGTAGTAGAAACTCGTCATTACGGCAACGATTAAATTATTAATTAATCGATTAAAGATTTGCTTCCTCAGTTCAGATGCACATACATCTACGAACGCAGAGTTTGCATATTTCTAATAGAGAATCTCATAGCTGCAGGTACAGGTATCATAATGCACATCAAGTCTGTCGAATGATAGAAACTGTGTACCTAAACTGCGGGCTAAGCTATAAATACTGCGAAAAATACATATGCATTGCTATACATCGCTGGTTCGCTATCAGTTTTACTCGATACGCTTCAAGTTTGGCGATCAATGTAGGTTTACTGTGAGGGCTCGAGAGCGGCGTTATTGAACGTACTCGATGCTCGCCCGGCCATGCTAGCCGTCAAATAGAATTGCTTACATCACAAATGTTTGAATACAATTTGGTGAAGTTTACGTTTTGTTTGTGTACGTACCGTATCCAACATAGGTTACATTAGCAATTCTGCCGTCCTTAACATAAACAACGCAATCGACATTTTTGACAAAATCGAGTTATTAATATATTCAGAATCAGCGAAACGAGATCTACCGGGATCAATCGCCCAAGTTTTGATATCTTTATTAGTTTCCATTTTATAGTAATTATAAACAGCGTAATTGCTAAATTCCAATAATTTTAATAGTTATAGGCATCGTAATCATCGTTGCTGTAAAAATACATGACCCAATATTCAATACACACTAGTAATAAGCACCGTAAATGAACTATGCTTTATTTATGCTTAGTTCACCCCGAATTCAAACAAAAGAAAATACTAAGCATAAATAACGCATTTGGTACTTGTGACGTTTGTAATAAGTGATTGATTTATATTACGTTTATTTTTTTAGGCACAATGAACACATTTGCTGTAAATAGGTTGGAAATATGAACTTACATCTAAGTTCTCTCATATCTTTACTAGACGTAAATATTACAAATGCAATTCCTAGACATAAATCACGCACTTTCTACATATCGATACCTCCCACGAAAAAAGTCGTAACACGTTTTTTTGGTAAAATGAGATTTTAGTACTACAATTCATTATTATAGAAATACTACACATCCTTGAAAACAATATTTTCATATTTACATTAAATACCTAGATTCTTACCCGCTAATAGTCTTATCATATTTAAATTCCCGCGCATATGGTCGTGCCAATAGTTGCGACGATTTACGTTGAACTAATGGACCGCGCAACTGCTATCACGGCACAGTACCGACGTCGTAAGATGTAAACAGTACAAAATAGGTATTACTTTGGAGTTTGAAAATCTAAAAAAAACAAGAAACTGTGTGTGTTTTGTACTTTACTGTTTTGTTTTTATTAGATACTAGTACTATGAGTAATGTACGGTCATAAAAGATTTAAAATTATCTTTAAATAACCAAAATGATTCGAACGTGAAAATAACGGCTAATGAACGTTGACAAAATGATAACTTTATTTCTTACTTTAATTTACTATCATGATTTGCATGTTTATCCTAATCGTGTTAGTAAATTGTTTTTAAGTATATAATGATTTTCATCACTATTTTCGTAAGTTAATAATTTGAAATACGTCCGACGCAGAATGTCGAAACATGAAAGTTGCGATTTTATGCGCGGTCGATATTATCGTATTTAAAAAATCTGTACGCAGCATAAAGTCTTATTTCTGACATACGACCTTATTCGTGCTGTATTCGTTGTGCTTTTTAATAGTATAAGGTCGTAACAAATAGATACGACTTTGCGACAACAAGAATAAGGTCGTAAGTTTTTATTTTTGCCTATTTTTACGAAAATATGAGCTTTTAATTCAATCAAAAGGCCTCATTAACCCCTTTAACCTTCAATCTTTGCTATATTCTAAAATTAATCCCACACTATCGTTTGTGGCTGATCAAGACAAAGATGAAGTTAAGAATCTCTCTCCTGAAAAATCACAAATTTGGACATACGACCTAATGCGCGGGAGGTATCGATATGCGTTGTTTATGCATGGTAACTTAATCTTATTGCAATCCATGTTTACTAGTCTTTATAAGTTTTATGTCTTTTTAAATATTAAAATTAACTAAATATATAAATACTAGCTTTTGCCCGCTGCTTCGCTTGCGTGAAGTTTGAAATCCTCGTTAAGCCCATTTTAAAGTGACATTTTAAAATCCAAAACGTCCGTCTTTTATCACCCCCAGCGGTTTAGGCTGTGCGTTGCTAGATTAGTCAGCCAGTCGGTCAGTTTCTCCCCATGCTTCTTACTTCAAAAGTACCAGATTTCTCATACAAACTTTCAACACTTATTTCACCCCCTTACAGGTTGAATTTCCAAATATGTGTACATTTATTCCTAACCAGAAACCTTAATATTTAATTTCATCTTTCTTACTTCAAAAACGACAGACTTACATACAAACTTTAACCCCCCATTTCACCCTCTTAGGAGTGGAATCTCCAAAAACCCTCAAACACTTATACGTTTATTTCTTACCAAAAGCCTAAATATTTAATTCCATGTTTCTCACTTCAAAAATACCAGATTTCTCATACAAACTTTCAACACTTATTTCACCCCTTTAAGGGTTGAATTTCCAAAAATGTTCAAACAGGTGTACTTTTATTTCAAACCAAAAACCTTAATATTTAATTTCAAGCTTCTTACTTCAAAAATGACGGACTTACATACAAACTTAAAAACCCTATTTCACCCCCTTAGGGGTTGAATTTCGAGAAATCCCTTCTTAGTGGATGTTTACGTCATAAAATGAACCTACTGTCAAAATTTCAAGTTTCTAACCCCAGCCGTTTAGGCTGTGCGTTGATAGATCAGTCAGCTTCTCCTTTTATATATAGGTACCTATATAGATAGATAGTATCGCACACACAAAGTTCACATTTAAAGCTTCCATACAGAACATTTTTTTTGAAATATTCCTCTTAGTTTCTTCGGGATAACAAAAATAAAAAAATCTTTAGGCACGATTTTCTCGAAAGTTACCACCAAGCACTTACGTTCTTTTAATAAGGACGGCAGAATTGTCTACGTTTGTAAAAATGCTAGGTATTTCTTATAAACGTACACTTTAACAAAGGTCTCTAATCAGCCAATGACCACATATAAGAATAGATAACTGAAATTTAAAAGTTTAGGTATTTTTTTATTTGAATGTATTATATTCATGATACCTGGTAACCCTGGGAAGTTTATCCATTCGATTTGATTTTTACCCTATAAGTATATTATATCTTTTAATCAAAAACCAAACAGTTTGGACAAGTGACCACTTCATCCACCAAACCTATTTCAAGTTGAGCCCCTGGCACACATAGTTGCAAATAATGCATGTCTAAGTGTACACAATCATATTATCTACTATGTACGGATCCCAGAGGGATGGCTGGACAGGTGTGGCGCAGATTATATTACCGACTGGCTTTGTGGGACAGACTCAGAGGATTCTAAATGAAGAACATTATCATGCATCATAGACACAACGTGTAGCTAACTACTACAGCTACATACATTAGAAGGAGTTCTAATATGCAGTACTGATGGCTACAATCGTTGCTCTTCATGCACGCTTCTATAAGACTTCTAATAAATGTCATCAACCCTACTGATTAGAGGTCTCCTTGCGAGATTTCCATGTATTTGACATTGACCGTGCTAGTATCGTGATCGTGCTAGTAAGGTCTCGTAATTTTTTATCTATATTCCAATCTAATGTTGTCCTAAAACTCCTAATTCCTCAGTTCACTACATGAGGTTTACCATTAGTCTTTATATCCAGCGCAGAGGCGACACTCCGTCGTCTCAGTGCTGCCACCGACATGTATTTACTTCAGGCATTAAGCTGGAATTAGCTCACACGAGCCACTTTACGACCACACGTCAACCACACTCAAGCTGGAGTATTTAATAGCTTGAAGCTAAGGTCCCACACACGCAGTGGGTTTTGATAGGCTAATTGTCGTGTCTCTTTTAGATCCTAACGTTTTAATTTACTGAGCGCCTGTAATTAATTGATACTCTTCAAACTGTGAAGACTATATGAATATTAGTCTTCCGGACTATTATCTGAGAGGTTTTATTTTAGAATATCAATTTTGGTGAATTGTTATTGAACCTGTAATGGGGACTGTATTAATGTTAGTCAAAGAAGGTTCATAGACCTCACGTACGGTATCTGTTTTGTGGGTATCATATGCACGATTATCATTTAGGCTGTTATAATAAAAAAAAACGAGTGGATATCCGTATTCCCTCGGTCTGGGGAAAGCGGAGGTATATTGGTCTCTTACCGATTAAACCTACCCAATGGCCGTCCTCAGCACAAAGGAGTCACCTATTTACATGTATGGTAAGAAAAGTGCAGGCCGATTATTTTCCAAGTACGTACGTATCATAGAAAACTAGATTCTTTGTATTTAAAACCATAAAAAATTCCGGCAATATTTTAATACTCAAAATACTCGTACAAATTCTATTTACATGTCAAGGGTAGATGTTAGTGTCTCCTCTGAAACAGAAACAGTGTGACATTTGTTGCTTTTGTGCGCTCTCAAGACATCCGCGTCTTGACATTGATGAGACAACAAAGCGCTCTTTAATGTCAACTTCAATGAACAACGTATTTTATACGAACGCGGAAAAACGGCACAAATGGGGTCTAAAGAAAGGCGTTTGCTGTGTGGTTCCCGCCAACGAATAGACCACACCCTCTTCCCTGGGTATCGTTAAAAGTGCCTAAAATATATTATATTAAGAGGATGAGGTGGAAGTATTCTCGTCTGTGGGAAAGGGGCAGAAATACAAAGAATAAGTACAAGTGTACCAATTATAATGGTGATGATTTTAAACGTCACAAATTAAACTAAATTTTAGACTTGATTGAAACTAAGTTTCTTGAATTACGACTAAGTTAAAGTGCTAATGGGCTATAGTGATGTAAAGATGCTAATCGCTTTAACCTAAGGACTAATGAAGTTTCTCTTCCTGAGCGAAGTTTCTTGTGCTACTGTTCCATAAGATGCAGAAAAACAGCCAAATGTTTAGGCGTATTTAGAAGGAGGAGCTCGTGGCTAATTACCAACCGCGCGGATCATGCGATTTGCGGGGTTAAGCTGCGCTTACTGCGGTATGTCTGTGGATGGGTGACCGTTCGTTACACATCGAGACCCCTCCGTGCCTCGGAGAGCACGTTAAACAGTTGGTCCCGAGTGTCGATACGAATATTTATGAGTCGTTGCGGGTAGTCAGAAGCCCGGACATCGGATATCGGCATTACCCTGTAACTGGGTTATGGAAGTCTGATGGCAGTCACTCCGTGTAAAATGCTGGTATTCAGCCGCATCTGGTTATACTGGAAGCTGACCCTAACATAGTTGGGAAAAAGGCTAGGCAGAACGAGAAACAAAAGTCACAAATATTTTTAAATTCTATAAAGAGCTGATTGTTCTTCTTTTAAAGATGAGTCTAATACATGTGTGGTCTAGAATTTTATTTTAATATTTTTGAGACAGATTTAATTATCAGTCTTTATAAATCAGATTTTGCTTGTGTTTATTTATAGCAGGAACTTTTTCACGTACCTCGGTAATTACCTTAACTAAGTTACACAGCTCCAACTGTTTTTGATGAATGAATGAACTTTGTTAATAAGTTGCATCGGTGCAACAGCTGGGCTGATCCAGGGTTGTTTACCGCCGATTAATCAACGGCCGGTGACTAGGCCGGCTGGTTAATTGCGCCCTATCATAACCTTTGATTAACGAGTTAAACTCAGATTAGAACTTGCGACCTTGTTTCCTTGTCAATAGCAACTTGGATTAAGTAAAAGTAGCGATACCAGGTTCAGTAGCAATATGATGTTCTGTTCTACGGCTTGATAGATGTGTGACTTGTCATACGGTCTCGACGCAGTGTGTCCTTTTCTTCCATACATCTCTATCAGCTGTTATCTCAGTGTTCAGTTCCTTCCTAGCCATAATTATCATCTTTCACACAATCCATCGATCTCTTCTTTGATCTACCCCTTTTCTTATATCCATCTACTTTCATACTTAAAACTTTTCTTGTAACGTGCCCCTCATGCGGAGGTACCGCATCACGTCGATTGCTACTCAGCTTTTCTGTTGTCGACGCTACTTTCAAATTCCCTCTTACTTCTTCAGTTTTTGTTCTTCTCGGAGTATTTTCCAAGTACCTACATGAAATATACTACAATATTGCTCTATAAACTCTTCAACCATTATTTTAAACTGAAAACTTGCAACATTTTCCGTACTGACTTATACCACTTCAAGGCCAATATGGACGAGTTCATAGGCAATTATGAAGTCGTAACGCTGATAAATGAGCCAATGTTTCAGCTTGTAGAACGCAATGGCATTAATTACTGCAGGATAGGAAGGATACCACGATTCATCATACACTTTGTACCAGATCTTAACTGTTTAAGTGGCTAATAAATTGTCTTGGGATACACAATAGTTCCGCTTGGATTTATTATGCTGGTAAGTCAGCAAGTGAGGATTTAAGTACCCATAGCGTTAATGTCGGTAATAGTTAAACCACCAATAGTTTATAGGTTCAACGATGTATAGTTAACCACAGCAAGATTAGACTTGTCAATAAAAAATGAGTTGTTTTACATTTGGAATAAGATTATTTTAAACCTTTATCAAACGAATCATTTTATTGCTTACAAATCCTCAACATGACCTCTTAAGTTTTGCCACAACACTCCGTCATCTGATTTTAAGCTTTGCATAATCAGCCCAATATTGTCCCACAGCTGCCTCTCAGAATATGAAGAGATTATTAGTCCTTAATCCACCACACTAACTTGATGCGGGTTTGCAGACTATAACATCGAGAACTTTGTAGAGCCTCCTCACGTGTGCTATTTTTCTCATGGGCGGTGTTTTCGCTCACCGTTAACGCAAGAGATAATCAATTTGTGATGATTAATAATGGAATCAGGCGTTACTTTGCGGAAATCCATAACATACAAATATACAACAACAATACTTTGTGTTAATCCATAACATACAAATATACAACAACAATACTTTGTGTTAATCCATAACATACAAATATACAACAACAATACTTTGTGTTAATCCATAACATACAAATATACAACAACAATACTTAGTGTTAATTCCGCCAAACAGTTGATCAAGCTTGGATGCAGTATGCAGCACCGCCCTCCGCCCGCAAATATGTGCAAATGCAGAAGGTGCGATTAATAAAATGTAACACAAACAACTCAAACCGATACGACACGTGGTTCGCCCCTCCACGGCATCTTCAGGAGATGTTGACTCGTCGATCGCTTGGAAGCGAATGATACGGCTGCGTAATTCTGATGAATTGAAAATCCGCAGATGAATTCGTAAAGTCACGAGGTACGAGCCGAGATCATAATTAAACTTCCAGCAAGCGTTCACCTAGTAAGTGGACTATCATTCCAATTATTTCACTAATTTTAAGCTTGATTCATTTTAATTAACACACTTTATCCTTTATCCTCTTTATCCTTTTAGGTCCCAAAAATATTTTTGTACAAAATCTTATTCACTTATATCGTTCAAACGCGTATTAATTAATGTTACATCGGATTGATTCAAAGGATTAGCTGGAAACCAACCAATGCATCGCATGTAACATCACATTACTGTACACTTCGCCTTAAATGCAGTAGAAGCATGAAACCCCAATTAACTGCGTAAGGATAGACAGCTGGGAAGCTTACGGACAGGGGAATTATACTTTGTTAGGGCTATAATAAAATAACATAACATCACGCCTTATATTCCCTAAAGAGATCGGCAGAGGTGCTTTTAGTAGGTACATCCTCGTTTCGCCAGTTATGTTTAATTCCCATGTAATAGACAACCATCAACCGGGCACAATTCCAAATCCGGGTTGCTACTAAAGAATTCCACACGGAAAAACGCAATAACACTTTGCCCGACCTGGGGATCGAACCCAGGAACTCACGTTCAACAGTCGTGCTTGCTACCACTAGACCAAAGAGGCATTTAAATAATAAAATACTATGTACTTTTATATATTTATATTTTATTCTTGACTTGGTCGCGTTTGGCCCTGATCTCACCTGATGATATGTTCAGTGGCATGCTGGTAGCTTAAACACCATTTGAGTTTTTGCCATTGGCAAGCAAGCTACTTGCACGCCAATGTGCAAGCTATAGGCATGTGTACTTCCGGCTATAAAAACAGACAGGGTCTAAGATGGAGCACAGGAATCCAAGGAACAGAGATATAGAGGGATTCCCCTACACCCGTCTGGCTCTCACATACACACGACGTAACACAGTCAACTGCTTGACTTTAATGTGAAGGTGGTAGCTAGCCAGGCGGACCGTAGGTATAGATCCTACCACCAAGCAAAATATAGTACTGTGTACTATTTACTTTGTATAAGGCACATTAGTTTTAGTCTGAATCTAATAAATGCTGAATAAAACTATGTCTATTGGCAGTCGCTTGATATTACTTTCCTCAACGTTTATTAAAAAAGTGTTATTTTTTTAAGAGAATACGTTCTAACTGGTATATATACATTGACCTCATTTTTCCAAAATCTCCAATGACTATTACTAGGTAGAATAGATTGAATATTTGTTGCTGATATATTTACTCGCTCGACAAAATCATGTTTGCACAAAATTTACCAGTTCTCACGTCATATCGTAAAATAGAATCTTCATCGTCCTGCCCTTCTCCCACGCTAGGTGGGGTCGGCACAACATATATTTCGTAAATCCATGTTGTTAGAGGTTTTGGCTTATTGTTTTATGAACGGCCGCCTGCCTGACATCAACCCTCCTTGGAAATACTCGTTGAGCTTTCGCGCGGGTGACCCAATGAGCTTGCTGATATTATGCACTGGGTATGCCTAAGTAGACTATGTTTTTGTTGGTAGGTTATACTTGAAGTTCCTCGACCCACTCATTCAGCTTTGCTAGGGACTTTGGTTCTGACACATCGTAAACTAATATAGCACCGTGAGCGTCTCTGTAAAAACTTGAAACTTCTTGTACTCCGTATTCGAATTCGCTTATAATATAAATAAACGGCGATTTATACTAACAAAATCTAAAAAAAATTATATACGATGTTTTTTTTTACTTTCTTAAAATAGAATCCTGACATCAAAACAAAACTCACTTACTAGTACCAGTATTAATGAAAGAAAACCCGTCATTCTTAAATCCTGTCATGGAAAACTAGTCCATAACGTAGATTGATGACGAATACTTCCGAGCTGGTTTAAGATTATTAGCACATTAATTAGTCGCAGGCTCCCATTCGTCATACGATTCGTCCCAGATTTTAACTGCCGCGTTGACAAATGGACTGGTGTGACTGGTCAACTAGTGTGGGTACTATTTTGGTTTGTGTTACGTCATCTAGCGTGGGTGTCGTTTTGTTGAGTACTATGACGTGTTTGTGATCTTTTGATCAGGCCACGTGAGGGTTTTCTAGTTCTAAGCTTTTGAATTTAATATTTTATATGTATAGGTGTGTAGATGAGTCATGTAGATGGTACATAATGGTTACAATCATACGCAAATAAGATCACAATACAATCTTTCTTAGGTTTTTCTTTTAGTTTTGCCAGTCATGATCGTTATTTTGTTATGCACTTAGGATCATTGGGTGTAGTAATAATTTAGGTAGTCCTACATCCAGTAGTAGATGTGTGCTGATTTTAAGTACTACAACACAAAAAACAAACACTCGTAATTACTTGAAAATTGATCTTGATATAAGACCACTATGTAACGTACAAGAATTTTCAGCCGATCCAACGAGCAAACGATCGGTATCGTAAGTTCCGCAACTACGCGGTTATTACGCGTAATGACCGGCGTTCGTCGGGCCAGACCATACTAAATAAATAAACCCAGTAGCTCCACTCCAATAAAATCGTCAATGATAAGCTCTCGCAAGGATAATGCCATCATCATCCTTATATAGATGAATATGGTCGTCCACGTCAACTGTTGAACATGGTTTTCTTCAATGAACGCGATAGTCACCGAGCTTAGCAAATGGTTTTGTCACCACAATTCTTCTTCGCTCATGTCAAACTAAGCCAGTCAGCAAGGTTGGTAGTGGGGCTGACTGCCCAGTGTGCGCCGGATGTACTTAAGTATCGTCACTTGTGGAGGCTCTTGTCACATGTACTCCTAACCTCAAACAACATTTTATAATACGGTGTTTCTCTTTGTTTCCTTTCTTTATTATTTTTGGTTTTGTTCGACAGCTATTGCTGTGTGAACTTGTTTGAAGTAGACCTTTTGGATATCTTTACCGTTGTAGGGACCACATCACCGCTTATAGCCCAATTTAGAAAGCAATTACTTGTTCATTAGGAGCTCAGTGATTATATGTGACAGACTAACTATTAATATGTGAGTAACTTCGATACAGAAATTATATGCCTGACAATAAAATCTTTGACAAGATTGAACGATTTAAACGTGACAGGCAATTCATTTGCGGAGCGTGTTTATTACGCTAATATGGTTACCACCAATAAATTATACTTTTTACACATTCACATAGCTACTTACCTATTATTCCAGAAAGTTTAAACCCTTCAAGAGGGCGGCTCGTGGCTAATTAACGACCGAGCCGATCATACGATTTGCGAGGTTAAGCCGCCGCCAGTCCGTGAATGGGTGACCGTTTGTTACACATCAAGTCCCCTCCGTGCCTCGGAAAGCACGTTTAACTCTTGGTCCCGGATGTCATAAAAATGTCTATGACAGTCGTTACGGGTAGTCAGTATCCGAAAGTCTGATAACCAGTCTTACCTTAGGATATCGGTATTGCCCAGTTACTGGGTTGCGGAGGTCTGATAGCAGTCGCTCCGTGTAAAATACTGGTTTCAGCCGCATCTGGTTATACTGAAAGCTGACCCTAAGATATTGGGAAAAGGGCTAGTAGGAAGGGTTTAAACCTTTCAATCAAATACCTGCAATTAGTACATTTCAGATTCCAAATTAATTGCTTTACCAGAATAGCAACACCTTGCTCTCTCACTAAACAGCACGCTAACACATTAGTAGCCCGTGTCGTGACATTAGCACTATTGCCCACCTGTTCGCATTATCCTGGCATCGCTGCTGATCCTCCCCCCTCCCCTTAGCACGTCGCTCGAAGGCTGTATATTAACGACGTGTCGCGGCTCTAATGCCCCACATACACCCGTGACGTCATTGCCTTGTTGCATCCTTAATGCTCCGCAATTTAGGCATAAACACTCACACATACTAATTTACATTATGTAATCAGTGATGCCCAGTAACTGAATTGTGGAGGTTAGATGGCAGTCAATACATCTCATCAGCGCGTAAATGTCGACTGCTGAACATGGGCCTTCCAATGAACGGTGCAAGAGGAAATTATCGATCGACGATCGCAATCTGTTGTCCATGATCCACCGTGATCATCCGCCGCCGCGAAGCCGGTCGTCTTTTCGAATTCCGCAGTCACACCGATAATTCAGCCCTCATCAAGCTGTCCCTAAGCCAAGGTTCGAGTCCCATTAGGGGTCGCCCTTAGTTGTTGCTAGTAGTCATGATGTTAGTAGTAGTATTTAGCTTAGGTATTTTACTCTCATCCCCATTGATTGGAGACCCTTCAGGTCAATAACTAACAGGCAATAACTGCCCGGTTACGTAGGAACGGTTCGCAAGACCATCTACAAGCAAACCAATAGAAAAAAACTGTTAAAAAAAAACAATCTGTTGTCAGCAAGCAGCAGCAAAGCAGACATGAGTGAGGACTGCCACTGCCATCCTCTTGACGTAATCCGTTAGTCGCCTCTTACGACACCCTTGGGTGGCCTATTCTTTGAAGGGAACCACAAGGAACTGACAGACAGATGGCAGTCCTTTCGTGTATCATATTGATATTCAGTCGGATCTGATTACCGTGAAAGCGGATGCCGATCAGCGATAGTTAGGAAAAGGTTGGCCTTTTCCCACAAAATTTTATTTTTGTGTTTTAAAACCCAATTCAAGCCAATGGTTACCATTCGGAATTCCGTTTGGCTATAACGATATCGAAGCGGTAGTTTGCGATGATATCATAATTATAAATCAATGACAGATTTTCATGTTTTCTCAAATTGGACCATCAATTTGGAACCTTAATTCAATAAATGGTACAGTTACGTCTACTTTATTTTGTAGAGTGACAAAAGTATGTGTTGTTTTCACAGAGCTAACTATAAATTATCGTATAGCACCATTGGGTTTTGCAATTGCTTTACTTACACACTTCTCATTACACTTTATGATGTAACGTAAATATTAACGTAAATTTTAAGTGCGTCATTGGTATAGTGGTGGCAAGCGCGATTGCTGGTCGGTGAGGTCCTGGGTTCGATCCCCAGGTCGGGCAAAGTGTTGTTGGGTGTTTCCGTGTGGAATTCCTCAGTAGCAGCCCAAAGTTTAGATTTGTGCCCGGTTTATGGCAATCGGCTCGCCCTCTATTACATAGGACTTTAACATAACGGCGAAATGAGTGTGTTCCTATACACCTCTGCCCAACCCCTCGGGGAATACAAGCGTGATGTTATGTGTGTATAAACATTTATGTGTTTATTGTTGTTTACTTTATTATAGTGGCACCCTTTTCTAAGTTTGAGACTCTTTTTCTCCTGATAGAGTTAATTTCCGTGTAGGTTTTTATATTCTTGTGGATTTAGTGGTTCCAAGATCCAACGTCTTGGATTCGGTTCCCAATTCAAAAAGTGTTTTTTGGGTATCAGCCCGGTGTTTGGCATTGCGCCAAGTAAATGGTCAGAGTCTCGCACCTTTATACTTACATGAGTCCTAACACAGTAATTATATAAACAACACTTATGTGAAGCAATGAACCTTCAGTAGAATTTCGTCGAAACATGTTATGGCAAAAATCAACACAGTTCACACAATAGACATTTTAATTTCAAATCAATACCGTACGTACTGCCACGCCATTGCCGTGTCTCGTGCCACCATGTTCCAGACAATGTGAAGAATCGCCGGTTAGTACGGATACGTGCCAAAACGACACGTAAACTAGTGCGTATAATATGAGCCGGCAATTTGCGCGCTTTGTGTTGACGTCATTGTTGTGTATAATGGGGTAGGCAGCGTGGTAGACATGCCTGTCAATTTCTTATCGTTGTATGTTTAATATATTTTTTGTTATGAATTCAGGAGGCTAAAATTAGACGATAATGTTTAAGTTTTTTTGTTATTATATTTAATCAACTCATGTGAGCAACTACTAAAATAGCAGCCATTTTTGGATAACGTGATAATTATTGTATTTGAGATTGTTGCTGTTGTAAATAACATTTTAAGTCCACTGAAATTTTAATGGATCCCAACACAAAATCAGCTGTGAGATATTATTGATCTTTACGGTTTCAGTTTCAAATCTGTACATTTAAAAAATCTGTAAACTTAGCGTGTCTGTACTTTGGAAATATAAAAAAAATTGCGGGGGAATTTTTGTCTGTTGAACTTTTTGCATTTACATATTTGCTCAATAGATGGCGCTACGTGTACCTATGTTAAATCGCGTAATCATTTTTCCGTTTAGTTCTAAATGTGTACAGTTTCCGCTCAGTTTATGTTACGCTGTGACCATCAACAAAGCGCAGGGCCAGACACTACACGTTGCGGTACACCTTAGTGTCAGCTGCTTCTCAGGTGGTTAGCTCTATGGCTCTCTCGTGTACCTAAGCAATCTGAGCAATCTTTGTCCCTGGTGGTTTTACTGCTAATATTGTTTACAGGGAAACCTTATTACAATGGACCTAGCTACATATAGAATGTTTTTTATTAAAAATCCTACCTTTCAAATCTAACAACTAAAAATCTACTCAGCCTAAACTGTAGGCAAAAACATAGTGCACTCAGGTGCTTCACATAGCTTCAGAGCTATGTGAGGTTTCTTTATTAACAAATGATGATACGTATTTCACTGTTTTTAGTGTATTTTTTCACAGTTATTAGAATAAAGATTTTTTTTAAAATACCCACCTAATCAGTTAAGTAAGTAATGTTGTTATCCAACTTCTACGCAGATGGAGTTGCGGGCATAGCTAGTAAAAGATTAAAATCATAAGTATATAAATGGGCTCGCTAATAACGCAGGCTAGACATAACAAATTTTATAAAGAGTGTGATTGTGAGCCCGCGCCCGGTCAAGTGCAAACATTGACCGAATGATCCACGCAACCACCGCATAGCGCTCTCTGGCGCCGAGAGTAAGTAGGTACACAACGATGGACCGCTTGAACATTTCGAGGGTTCAGGAGAGATATGGTAGGAAAACGGAGTTAAAGCAATTATAATTGTCCAAAACTCAAATTTAGAGATTTTTCGCTTAGCTTATTACTGTTTTTAGTCATTTCTAGGACTAAACAATCATATAGTTATGTATGTCTTTAAATCTGATACATCAAAATATTCAAGGCATCGGTCCTGATTGAAACAAGTTTTTTTTTTAAAATGTCTGTACCAGTATTCCGAAATCCCTCACACAATATTTTTATACATATTATGACACTACTTTCCACATAGAAAGCATAATGTTTTCTAAACATAGAATAGTTTAGTGATACAAACGGCAGTGAAATACGGTGCGGCCTTACACATAAAAACGATGTTGCACACCCGACTGCGTCCAGTCAACATAAAGATGTCGAAACACGAGTGATACTTTAACAGGCACAAGGTACGTAAGGGTTACAAACGTGCACATAACCGTAACATACGGGCGAACGTGTTAAAATACTGGCCTGGATTGGACCTAACGGGAGGCCTAAATCTACCTCCCTGAAGGATTCGGCTTCATGAAATTAGTGAGCCGTCCTAATTCTCTATGTAAGCCCGTAAATGTCCAATAGTGAACTTGGTTTCTACAATAGTGACCGTAAAAATGCTGTTATTGGTTCATAACTTGGTGCTGCAGATCATCTTTCAACATAAACATAAGATATATGATTGAATCAGACGTTACTTTGCGGAAATCCATGATCTATAAATATTTTATTGTATATTTATAAACATAAGACATAACATCACGACTGTATTCCCCGAAGGGTTAGGCAGAGGTGTATAGTAACACTCTCATTTCGCCGTTATGTTTAGGTCCCATGTAATAGGGGCGAGCCTATTGCCATCAACCGGGCACAAATCCAAACTCCGGGCTACTACTGAGGAATTCCACACGGAAATACCCAATAACACTTTGCCCGACCTGGGTCTCGAACCCAGGACCTCAAGATCAGCAGTCGCGCTTGCCACCACTAGACCAACGAGGCAGTTCACCATCTTTCAAACAGGAAGGTTACAGTCTTTTAGTTCAAATTAATCGTGATGTTTCTCGTATTTTTCTCTATGAAAATGCGAACTAGGGAATCGGAGCGAAGACCGGTGTGTAAAAGAAGTGACCTTTACATAAGTTGTGGGTCACGATAAGACAGATTTAGTAAGCTTTGAATCCACTAGTCAGTTATATTGCACAAGTTTACTTCTGCAACCAACTTGCACTGTGGACACACCCGCAGCAAGTCGAGTTCTAAAAGTTTTGCCGACTTGCCTAACTTGTCACAAGCTGCCCGTGTAAGCATTTAACAAAACTTGCTTTCATTGTTAACAGGTCTGGTGAACTAGCACTGGCTTCATTAACTTGCGCAATTTAACTTGCTAGTAGATTTAGCGCTATATGTTCAGTTCAAGCCCCAATGTGACTATGATACATGTCAGCTCCGCTTGCCAAGGGTGGTGTATACTGGATGTAAAAATAGCCTTAAAGAAACTACGCATACTGTACATAAAACTAAGTAACATACAGCAAAAATAATTGCTGGAAAACGGCTTTTATTTTTTTGTATTATAAAACAGCTTTTAATTGTAGCGCGTAATGGATGTGCGCGCGCAGCAGACTGTGCCTACATTTCAAAAATATTGATAATGTTTATATAGAAGAATGTTTAGTAATAACATTCAAACGTAGTTTTCGTGAAAGACGTGCAAAAATATGGTGACTTTAACCTTCAATATCTCCATAACCAATCGGTTTCCAGGTATAGTCCAATACCAAAAACAATTCAGTATTTTTACAGTATTTTAACACCCGATATGTCAATATATAACGATCATTCATTTTACCGAATTATTAGGCCGCATTTGTCCAGCTGCGGACACCTGATCTATAAGGCGGCCTCTCCAGCACCGTAAGCTTACTATAATAGCTAATATTAATTGATACAACTCCCACAAATAAAAAAGCTACACTATCTTTCATTCACAAAACGCGTTACACAAGTAACAAGAGTAGTCGTTCTCCTCCGAGCCCTGCACCTCCCCTCCCCCGCATCCGGTATGTTAACAGTAGTGCGCCTAGCCGGTTATGGCGCGAATTAATATTAATGCGTGTTTGAAAGGCAGGCTACAAGCAGTGGGTCAGTGAGGTCACCGATTGACCCGCGCGACTAATTCACGAGTAGGATGCCCATGGAGAGGAAGTGGCTAAATTAAGTGAAATTACTTGTACGGTTTTGTTTTATATTGATGACTGTTGTAATGAGTTGGATGCTGAGCAGCGTAGAGAGCTAAGGGACTGGTTAATGACATACATACATCTCTATCATTATAGTCAGTCCAGATACTGGGACGTGGGACACAATGTCTTGACCACTACACTTGACAATTTGATTAGTGATTGCACTGTGTTGTTATCAGTGCGGAGTAACTACCGTCTATCGTCTCGGTATCGTCCCACAGGAAGAGAGGTGGACTATTATATACAGAAAATACAGCGTGTTAAAGTTCCCCTTCACTAATACGGTGTTAACGGCTCATTACCGCCCCAAATCTATAACAAGGACTATTAATCCAATTACTGGAGTTGCGAACTAGATGGAAGCAAGTTGAGTCGTTACAACAAGTCGCCAACACTGTTCTAATAATAAAAATCATGATGCAGAAGGCACAATGCGCGATAGAGATGCAAAAGGGAGGGTGCAAATTCAGCTTCCATACCTACGTAAATTTGAATGCGGTGCACCCTGCCGATAAGTGAAGGTACTTGTACGATTTATTATCATGTCACTTGCTAGCTGAAACATTCTACGCTTACAACCGCGTCCCCTGTGGGACAGAAACTATGTCTAAATATGTACTAGAGATTATTGTCGTCACTTAACTATTATGTTGATAAATGTCTCCAGCCGAGGGCTGCTATGGTCCCAGTAGATCATGTTGCGACTGTAATAGTTCGAGACTATCATTTTACCTTTAATTTCTTGACCTTCTGTTTTTTTTTACATAGTGGCTGTACGGACTTGGTTGATTGATATCGGGTCTCGGTGGGTCTGTGACGTCACAGTTGGACGGAGTCTCGTGATCACCTGCGATGGACGGCTTTATTAGTTCTGCTATTGGAAACTGGAGAGTTATGTCTGCTGAGAGCTGTTAGATAGTTACTAATTGAAATTCTTTACTTAAATTTTGATTTTTTTCTTGAATTCAATATGCTGTGCACATTATTTGGTGCCGGTGTCTACCGGCAGAGTAAAGAGTAAAAAAAGGAAACATCTACTTCCTTATTTTACTTTTTAAAGGAATGGTTTAAAAGTATACGCTTTTTAAGGAGAAGGTAGATTCTGGATGGTTTTTATATCCGGCTAATGAGGACAGGTAAAAAGAAAAAAGGTAAAAACATCTAATTATTCATTAAAACGAATGATGAATGAATTTTAAGGACATGTTTTTCTTCATAATTTAGCAAACGATTCATTTAAAATTTTCTGTATAAAAAACGAAAAGACATACGGCCAAAATAGCCGTTAGTTAAAAAGTGCTAAAACATCAAAGATCTCTTTCTACATAAGTAGATTCATGCTGTGTAGGATACGTTTTCTAAGCCACCTTTTTGGTTGAACTCCACGCGGATTATAAGAAATCATCATTTACCTAATTACAGAAGTAGGTCTGTAATGAGAATATTCTATAGCAATACTGAGAAACACATTAATTAAAACATTTAATTAAATTACGCCTAGGTTCTTTAGTTTTAATAAATGCAGAAAAAATATACTGAAATACTAAATATACCTACAGATACTGTTTACAATGCTTGTAATCTGTTACTTACCATGTTTATATTTATGTAGTACGCACTTTATACATACTATAACTGTAGCAACTGGGCATTACAAAATGAAGTGGTTCAGAAGGTCCATTTAAGCTGTCGCACACGGAGACGCAGAATGAAACAGAGTATCGCTAAAGCTCATCTAGGAACTTACCCGTGCTCTGAAGGTAAGGTGAATATAGATGTACTCCAGATATGGCGAAGTCGAGGCATAACTTGGCGTTCATTATTGACGTTTATGCAAGAAGATAAAATTATGGGCAAGTTACAATCACATACTACAGTAAGCGCATACAATGTGTAATATGGGCAAGTTACAATCACATACTACAGTAAGCGCATACAATGTGTAATATGGGCAAGTTACAATCACATACTACAGTAAGCGCATACAATGTGTAATATGGGCAAGTTACAATCACATACTACAGTAAGCGCATACAATGTGTAATATGGGCAAGTTACAATCACATACTACAGTAAGCGCATACAATGTGTAATATGGGCAAGTTACAATCACATACTACAGTAAGCGCATACAATGTGTAATATGGGCAAGTTACAATCACATACTACAGTAAGCGCATACAATGTGTAATATGGGCAAGTTACAATCACATACTACAGTAAGCGCATACAATGTGTAATATGGGCAAGTTACAATCACATACTACAGTAAGCGCATACAATGTGTAATATGGGCAAGTTACAATCACATACTACAGTAAGCGCATACAATGTGTAATATGGGCAAGTTACAATCACATACTACAGTAAGCGCATACAATGTGTAATATGGGCAAGTTACAATCACATACTACAGTAAGCGCATACAATGTGTAATATCAATGACCTTCCAAACAAAATAAAGGATACAATGTCTAACATAGTCCTATTTGCTGATGACATTTCACTTATATTTAAAGTAGATAGGAAGGACAGGGTCTTGTAGAACCTAATAATACACTGTCATCTCAAATTGGTTTTCTGCTAATAATTTACTCCTAAATGCAGGAAAAATTAAATGTATTAAATTCTCCACTTCAAATGTAAAGCGTTTGATTCGGTTCCCTCAACTGTCTTCCTTGGCATCACAGTAGACTCTAAATTGCAATGGGGACCTCATATAGAGGCACTTCCAGGCAAACTGAGTTCAGCTGCATTTGCCGTTAGGAAAATTAGGCAGATGACTGATGTAGCTACGGCTAGGTTGGTGTACTTTGCATACTTTCACAGTATTATGTGTTATGGCATACTACTGTGGGGTTCGGCTGCTGATGTAGGTACTATTTTCATATTACAAAAAAGATCAGTCCGAACTACCTATACCTATTTATAATCTAGGCTGCCGTGAGTCGCTTCGTGAACTATTTAAGGAAATAAATATACTTACCCTACCATCCTTGTATATATTTAATAACATTATGTTCAGTCGAAAGAATATTGCCCAGTATAACAAGAAAAGTGAAAACATAAATACTCGCAATAAACACAAGCTAACGGTACCTGGTTTTAGACTAAGAAAAACCAGCAAGTCGTTTATATGGAACAGTGTTAGGTTCTACAATAAAATACCATCCTTACTGATTTAGCAGATATAAAATTTAAACCACTTATCAAGCGCATTTTAATGTCTAAAGCTTATTACAGTATAAATCAGTATATTGGAGATAAAGATGCCTGGCGTACAACAGAAACTCCGTCCGCACATTGCGACCCTCGGGCCCTGTCTAACCTGGCTTGTATTATATTTTTTTAATTATCTTTTGTACGTATCCGGTTGTATGACCTGACATTATTTTCAATGTTTACTTCAGGAGTTCTTCTTTTTTATTGACTTAAAATAACCTGTACATTATTTTATCAATTTTAATATTTTTTACTACTTATTCAAATTATTCAATTTGCATTTTAATTATTATTTATTGTATAATACTCTGGCAAAATAGGTTTTTGTATTATAATTATTATTTTAATAATATCGCTTTACAATACTTCATTCCAAACTGTAAAGTATGAGCAACATGCAGTTATAATGATACACCTCATATTACATATCACATCATATTACTGCCTATTGTCTGGTAGTATGAGTCTGTCATGCTCACTTAAATGTCTTGCTGATGGTGGCGTTGTTTATCCGGTCGTTTGGGTTCCCTACAATATGGTTGAGCTGACCGATGCGGATGTGCACGTCATGCTCATGAACGGGTGCCGTCTGTCGGGACTGGTCAGTCCTGATTAATCCTAGAAGGCATATTTTTCTATTTGTTACTCTTATGTGAGTTTATTTGTTACATTAACCTGCATTATACTCATTCTATTTCTCACACTACTGTAATGGAATTGTCATGAATTACTATTTTAAAAAGAGTATTCATGGAGTTTCTTGCCGGCTCTTCTCCATAGAACCTACCTTTTGGAACCGTGCACCTAGTTTTGACGTTTTAAAAGTGCTTGAAATCTATTTGAATTTAAATCTATTTGAAATAAAAAACTTTGACTTTGAATGCTGTGGTGCCATTTCGTCTAAGATTACCGCCCTGGTAACGGCGATCAGGGTCCGTGAGCCGTCACGCATTATGAGAATTAGACCTTCGTCTTGCATTTTTATTCGAATTTTATCAACATGCCTATTAATACTACCTTTGCTTACCCCCTCTAGCCCCACCGCGCTCCGCCTATGAATAATATGTTCCTTAAATAAGGTTTAATCCGTTGAAAGCGGTGCTCTTAATTTATGGGAGCGACGCTCTTGTGCAGATTATCGCGACGTCTCAATCAACGTCTGATTCTACAGTTAAGCTTGGTATACACTGACACGGCAATAAGTAGCAGACACCTTGAATGAAGTTATTTTCGCTATTAGATGGGCCCTAATCTACTTTGTTTATCAAGTATTTTAAAAATCACATACTCGTACGTATTAACTCCAGTAGCTTAAATACAAAGATGATATAGTGAAACGTGCGTCCTAGTTAAGGCAGGTGTTCACAGTTTCGCATCAGACGTATAGTGCGAACACTTTGACTCTACGGCATACCGTAGCGACTCTTATAAGCAATCGAATTTTTGACATTGTCATTTTGCAATCCGAATGATGTTATGTGTAAGCGAGGGATAAGGAAGACAGCAGGATACAATGAATGGTAGAAAATGGGCGAGCGAAAGAAAATGTGCGTGTAAAAAATGACTGTGAAAAAATATGACAGTACAAAATGTGACAACAATGCCGCGGGGTAGCGCGACCGTCGCCCTAAGCAACATCCTGGTCGCCCATCGTCACACGGTAAGCAATATAATTTTATGCATCACCAACGTCATGCTCATACGTGGCATTGAAGATGATCCGATGCGCGCGGTCCGTCCGTTTCCGATTAATGAATACACTTGTATGACTAATGATATAAAGAAAACTGAAATCAGTTTGATGCGATCCGTCTGATGCGTACAATGCGGATCTGTGGACGCTTACCTTTATTTGTCGGAAGTGCATCATAAGGGTATTTTATTCGATTCCATTAATGTTTCCTATTCAATGGTATAGCACCTACTTATTCATTTATTTAATACTTCAATGCACAATGGTGGTACATAAGGTGGACTTAATGCCACAAGGCATTCTCTACCAGTCAACCTTTGGGTCAAAGAGAACAGCATCGAAAAGAGAGGTACAAAAAAATAAAAATAAATGCTATATAATATTTACATTTTGCAATTCATCATGGGCTCAACTCAACCTTCATAAAGCGAGAACGAATATTTTCTGCTGTATAGCATATCTTTTTATCGTAGACGATAGTTTTATAAAGTTAACTCAACCGCTTCATGTCAAAATGAGCAATACAACAGCAAAATACAAATTTACGTATCGTATCATTATCTTTTACTTTATTATACAGTATCACATCACTCATGCACACTGTAGCTAACATAATCTCAGTATTGCCGCGCACACTCGTACAATCACACACACACACTCAGTCAGGTAGCACAGTGAAAAATGCAGTGTGAATTTTACAGATCTTATTACGAAGCGACGGCGGAACAAAAAGACGAGTCATGTTTTCCTGTTGAAAAATATTTGCTTTTCGATGAACGTATGTTGGGACATAAAATGCTTGTTAATTTTTAAGCGTAATACGGAAATAAGAAATTATGAATATTGAAATACATTCAGGTTGTGCTGATTTTCTTTCAATATACGAGTTCATTAGTAATCAAGTCATACCTACTAACAAAATCTTCTATAATTTAGTTTTCGTTGTCCATTAGAACCTGCATTCATTCCACAATCTTAGTTTTCTAAGTGACGTAATATACTCGGCAGCAGGTGAATGAACATTATAGCTCTACAGTCTGTTTTCTGAAAATATCTATCCTAATTTCTCAGGCTAACTAAATGACCAATTTACTTCTTACTACCTTTACCTATATTGAAACCTAACCTGCCCCACATTACCTGAACATTCCGCTACGCTACGATCGCTCTCAACCCTTAAACGCGGCTGGCGATCCGCCAGCGTTCGGTGCTCCCGTGAATTATTCATAGCGCGGGCCCGTTACATCTTCAATTAACCCGGCAGCCGCCCAGATCGGCCTCGTTCACCACGCTGCCGCGCTGCCACGCTACCACGCCGCTGATTCAAAAGCGACGCGTGACGGTACCAATTCTAGAAGCTTGTTTTGCAAACCTAAATTGGATTTTCTGCGCGTAGATAAGGGATTTTCTGTTATTGTGTAAACGTGTCACTCATATTTCACTTGTGTAGGTCACGCACGAAGCTTGGAAAAGTAGAAATAAAAATATAGTATCAGTTTGAACCTCGTTGGGCTATGTACGAGATGTAAAATTGTCTACAAACGAACCGATGCTTACAGGCTTAACTTGTAAGGTTTTTGTGAAACGAAGTATCAGAAAATCAGACTGCATTGATTCTTCGGATTCGGGAGCTCCGTAAATAATAATAAGTTGATGGCGCAACTTCACGTACCTGTAATTATTTATTCAAACCCTTTCATTTCCCATTCAGCTTGGATTCGTTCCAGAGTAAATAAAACACGGCAAAACTAATATTTCTTAAAATTTGTATGCATTCGAAAGTTGACTCCAGTATCCTGTGTACATTTGACTCGTAAAGACGCTTAGCTGCACTGTTCGACGCAGCTTTGTGCTTTGCCTCTCAGCTTTGACGCTCTCTACGTAACGAGCACCTACGAGAGGCAATATTGACGGCGAATGCTAGAAAGAGAGCAAATTGGATCAGCACAATGTCTCTGAGAGTTAGGTAATACGCAGGAGTATTAAATACGTATAAATGTTTATTTAGTATTTTTTTCGTTTTTGTGAACTAGACGAACTGAGAACCCCTTCGATCGAATTTTCATGTTCCAAATTCCTTCTGACCTCTAGAACCTAATAAGTGGGTATACTAAAATCCTCGTAAGAATTTAGCTACGAGCTGATCCTTAATGGGTTATGCTGCAATGATTTATGCACTACACATCTTAACAAAAAATAAGAAAAAAAGGCATAAAAAACTACATCAAAACTAGATTTTATTTATAGAGGAAATAAATTGGATCAGGTCAAACTTTTGGTATTGGGTTATTTTGATTATAATTCAGTTCGAGGTCGCAGTAAGGTTTGAACCCCCTCGTTATGTATTTATACTGTTGTGGAATAAAACGAAAATAGTAATTACGGGCATGTTCAACTTTGATCAAAAAGTTATAAATAGAAAGTACCTAATTGTGTTCATGATATAATAGAATGTTAGTCGGAACGGAGGTACATACTAACCCGACAGAGTATTAAATAAATAAATAAAATAAGGGATAGTAAAGTATCTACCCATATTAATGAATTACTTTTGTTCTAAAACTTCTCCCAGTGAGAGAGAAATAACTGATTAAAGAGTTCATTAAAAATACGCTTCTTCTTCTCTCGTGTGAACATGAACTATACGAGAATAGCTCATGTCGTGGTAACAAGATCAGCCAGTCAACAGGGTTGGTAGTGGGGGGCTGACTGCCCACGGCGCACCGGACGTATTTAAGTATCGTTACTCGTCAAAGCTCTTTTAATGCACCCCATTGCAATAACGCTAAATTATTATCATCAGCTGTGTTTACACTTTAGGTCATAGGTCACGGATTAATAGCTCCATTTTCTGAATTCGTAACTAAATCAGGGTAATCGATTTAAAAAAGAAACAAATACAGGCTGTTAAAAAATTTAATCTAAGAATTATGTGGGGTTACTCGGCATCGGAAACTGAACAACTTTCGTAAGACAACTTATCGTAATTTGCGTATTATTTTTTTGTATTGTTTTCCATACAAATCAAATATAATTACTTTTTTATTTGTATGGATAATAGTAAAAAAAACGCGAATTTCGAAAAGTTGTTTTACGAAAGTTGTTCAGTTTTCGATGCCGAGTAACCCCACAAAATACGTTCGTTCTGCCTAGGCTTTTCCCAACTATGTTAGGGTCAGTTTCCAGTTTAACCAGATGCGGCTGAAAACCAGTATTTTACATCGAGCGACTGCCATCAGACCTCCGCAACCCAGTTACTGGGCAATGCCAGTACCCTAAGGTTAGACCCAACAACATTTTAAACACCTTATATAATTTATATGGAAATAAAAATAAAAGTCCTTTAGATTAAAATATTACAATAGAGCTTTACTACTAATGTAATGTTAAAATCTTCCGTCCAAACCATTGTACGAGCCCAACATTACACAAAAACCGCTAAACCCAGCTAATTTTCATGAACCCTTCGACAGTGGCTTTGATAAATGGAAGAGAATGCAGCCTCTTTAAAAGCAACACTTAGGTTGTAGACAACAGTGAATGGGGCCGCCTATTGAGGGCGTCGTAAATAGCGCTCGGGCGTCGCGGCCGGCTGTTCATTAGCACCGACCTTTGTTCGTGGCCGGCCCTGCAAAAACAAATAGTGAAGTTAACTACCCTGTACCAGCCCCTCAAATAAAAATCGACCTTATCACCTCAAACTTAAGGGTGTCGCTAGGTGCGTCAGACAAGTTGGTAATTGGTCATAGTTCGGTCAGCTTTGAATGTATAACTGAGAATTGGTAATCGTAATAATTGTCGGCTCAGAATAACAAGTCTCCCACAAACGTATCGTTGTGATACCCTCATAACTGTGAGTGCTATCTCACAAAAGTTTTGTAAATACACCGTAACCACCAACTATGGTACACCGTAGCCACCGTCTGTGATATGCCCAAGTATATTTCAATTAAACTTTAGGCCATGACTATTTCATATCGAAAAAAAGCTTTGCAAAACCAAGTAAAAAACAGAATTGCTTTTGATTAAAATGTGAAAATCCCAGACACAACGAATATAAGGCACGTAAAATACTATTTCATAAATATTGAATTCAGTTTTGTAAAACTATTAGTGTAATTCAAAAAAGCTTATACAATTTTCGATTCGCTGAACCACTACTTCAATCGAAATCTCTAAGCATACTAAAATTGGATACTTTTTATAAATTCTCTCCAATTTGTTAAAATACTTGTTGAAAATTTGTTGAAATTTTCACCAAATGTAATTGAATGCATTAGTGTGCCCCACTCCTGCTATATTCGTAAGACTATTTTTTGCCTTCATCTCAGTAATCGTGTCGTAATCTTGATGTCCATTAGACGCTGTTTTTTCAGCAAAAGATTACTATATTTTATGTAGGTCTGAAGATTTTAGATTACCTTTAGAGTCCCTGAAAAGAACTCATAATAATATTTATTCCGAAACGGGTAAAAATTAATACTGTTTAGATAAGCTTACTGGTACGATTTGCTGTAACAGTGGAATATAAAATAAAAATGCTCAATGTAAGAACCCCAGAAATACTTTAGTGTCCTTGCGACAACTTCAACTTTAAAACTTTTTTTTTTAAATAGACTTTAATTAGTTCATTTGAACGTTAATGTTACAAAAGACAGCCGCCATAGACGCGCTCTTCACCGCTTCCTAGTGTTAATGCTGTGAAGAAGAAATAGCGCAACAAACTCCACAGCAAAAATTTAAAACGAATGTCTTCAAACTATAATATCCTCACAAGAACTTATTTGTCACACTTAAATAACTCAGAAATAATAAAACCACCACTCATGCCATTTTCACGAAAATTACACTTTAAACCCACATACACAGAAAACCTTACAAATCTCATTGCACATATTTATTTCCTAAAAGACAATATCTTAACAGCTTCCTCCCGACGTCTTTTGGAAACAAAATGCATTTAAGAGATGTAGCCGACACTTTGCGTAGTTCCGTCGTAGGACGCTTCTCGCCTAAACTTGCAATCTTTATTTAAATAAACTCGGCGCGACACACTGCCTCGCATTTTTCACATGTCCTTTGTAGAGATAAGGATTATACTAACAAGAAAGTTTTCTTTTGGACATAAGAATATTCCTTTTAGGTAATATTTGAAGATGGTTTAGAATAGAAAGGAATTAGAGTGGTATTGCGTTTAAATATGTAGTCTCTGAGTAACAAATGTTTGTGTTTATCGCCAATTTTCATAATTTTGGGCTGCATTAGCCATAGCCTTTAAATCCATCTAGTCTGTAGCTATTTTAGTCCACTGTTGGATGTAGGCCTCTCCACAATATTGCAACAACACTCGGTTAAACGCCTTTTTCAAACTTATCAAAATCGAATACCCGTAAAATAAGACTATTTGAGAACCACTAATTGGTTAATTGACTGACTACAACTTCAGTATTATTAGAATATACAGTAACATTGAAATCTTAAATATATCTTTACCACTTGTGGCCACGATGGTTTAAGAAGCACGTTCCTTAATTAAATTCCAATTACCCCCGTGGTTCTCAGATAGACCCATTCTACGGTAAATGAAAAACTCCGAATTCGAGTTAATAAAGCTCTTCAAGGAAATGCCAAAACGAAATTTTGTTACGAGTAGGTATACTAAAACCCATTTTCGAAAGTCATGCAGTCTTCAGTCTGTCCGCTAATACACTCCCAAATACAAAATTCTCTCTTACTCCCACATTCCATACGAACTGTGTCTGTAGCGATCTAAGTAACAGCAGAGTAACATCTCAGTGGACAACTTCACACGGCACACACATTAATCCTTTCTGTTTTCTTTGTTTTTAGTATGTCGTATATCGTGATTCGCTTGGGATGTAATAAAGAACGTACTTGTTTGCCATTCTGATTGCTCTTGAGGCTACGGATTGATAATAAGCGCACAAAATTAGGATCAGCAGATCCACTCTTAGTGTGGCAGTGACAAACGAAATAGCCACTGCTCTATAAGTATGTATAAAAGTAGCTTCATAGTAGTAGATTAGATGCACATGCCATCCCGTTAAATGGTTATCATCAGATAAAATTGAATTATAACTAGAGCATTTCCATCCTCCTAAATCGGAAGAGGAATATTTTAGTTTTGCTATTTATAAGTTTTTAATCTCATCATCGCTGTATTGATTGAACCTTCTTTACCTATATTTTGTACGTACTGTCTGGTTGTCAATCGTCTGATTTTATTATGATCAGAGCAGGTCGGATGTTCTTATTGATATTGTCGTTGTGACGTCAATTTAACTTTTGTGATTGAAGCATCTCTCCAGTTTATTGGAATCCTCGAAATGATTTTCGTATACACTCATGTTTGAATCCACATCGTTACGAGAGATATGTGATGTATGTGAGATATATTTCTAATCTTCTAACCTAACCTACTGACGCTGATTAAAAATATCCTATACATATAATCCCTATTGTATCTACTTTAAGTTTTTATTTTTATAGTGAATAAATAAATACCTACTTTTTTGATAACAATTCAAGTAGAATTCTTAGGATTTCCAATGAAACACGTAGGTATTATAGTTCAGTCGCCCACAGAGATAATGAGCTCACCTTTATAGTATTGGATGACTCATCATTTTCGATCAAACCCACGAACATTAGCAATATGACTACCTGAAAAAGCGAACTAGGGAAAAAACAATACAAGTACCTATTGAAAGGTTGCTTTACGCTAAGCCTACGAAGTATCTCAAACAAGAACCCAAAAATTTGACCTACCATCGAAAAACAAACGAAAAGCTAAAACAAAAACGGACTATCCACATTTGAACTAGCGCAGTGTAATTCTGCAAATTCAGGTTTTAGCAAATAATATTACCAACTGTCTCAGTTTGCCATTCACAACGTTATGTGGATGTAAATCCGCCTCGTATCCAGTCTCATTGCACATACGGAGCGTGGTCAACGACAATGATCACGTACCACTCGTGGCGTCGTCTAAAAGAGCCTAATTTTACATGCACGTATTATACCGGCTGCTGTATGAGATATTAATGTATTAACATTCGGTCTGTATACGTGGTTAACTTATTTTCGGAAATACTAAATTGGGTGATGGTTTTTTTCATGTATGAAGTCTAAACTAAATATATCGACGGTTGAAAGGCTAATTGGTCTAAGCGACATTTTTTGCGATATTGAGTTATATACATATTTGAAATCAGCGAATTTTTCTGCGTCGTTTGAGCTAGGTTTCAAATTGTTTAAAGCATTTTTTTGGCGCTTGAACCCCACACTTACTGTGCTCTCATTTTGGAGGCCATTGTATCAACCGACACAAAATTTGACAATTTTTTCTCATTTGTCTTTTGAATCGTTTTTACTGCTACTATTTTGAAGATCTAATGTGCGTTAAGGAGTTTAGCTTTTTCTATAAATACTTGATTGTGTCACTTGCAACATTTTGCATTCCATCAGAATAATAGGTAATGTCGCTTGAATCATTTTGCATCCCATCACAATAATAGATTTAATCGTTTTAATATTTGTGTTTTTATTTCAAAATTAACCTTAATGAGCAAATCTTTTATTGGGTATTGATGTTGTACCAGAACAATGGTTTAGGAACTTATCTCTGACTCTACAATAGTAAAAAAAACATTTTATTTGATTCGGTTTGAACACTGATCGTCGTCTGTATCAAGTTACTCTAGTCTAGTTGCTTCATACTCAATACATTGAGTCTTTGAGAATAACTCTTCTTGCTTTGTTCTGCTTTATATTCTGTGTCAACACATGAACTAATTTACTTTCAGTTATAATATACGTATATTACAGGCAATTGAACCACTTTGCCTTACTCCTGAAAACAATATATTCGATGCATTTTGTGTTAAGCGACATTTATTTCAGAAAATACAGCAAGTATATTCACGTAATTAACTCAAAAAACTGTAGTACGTACTTACGGAAATAATTTATTAATATTACGAAAATCTACTCCGTAGTTTTTTTATAATGTTTTTTTTCGAAAAACGATAATTTAAATCTCTTTGTTGCAACTTTAAAAAAATGTCGCTTAGCACAAATAGCCTTTCAACCGTCTATACAGTATATAATCAGCCCATTACTGTCCTACAGCTGGGCACGGGCCTCTTCTCTGATTAGGCCTTACGACTACACACACCAACGAGAACTTTTTGGAACCCTCTCGGGTGTATAGGTTTCCTCGCGGTGTTTCCCTTCGTGTTAAAGCAAGTGATAATAAACTAAACGGTGACAATTTTTGTTCTCTCAAGTAAAACCTCTCATAAAATTTACAACAGCCTTGCTCTCTTTTTAACCCCCGACGAAAAAAGAGGGGTGTTATAAGTTTGAAGCCTATATCTGTCTGTCTGTGGCATCGTAGTGCCCAACCAATTTCAATACGGATTTTTTTTATCCGATTGACTTGAAATTTCTAACATATATGCAATGATAGTGATAATACATTATTAGGGTAAGTACCATTGAGCTGATCTAATTGAGTGTTTGGATTGGATGTTTGTTAACACAAAAATAAAAATGTAATAAAATAGCTAAAAATCAGACAGACCCATTGATTTTGCCTCGTCACTTGTTTTGACAATTTAAAACAAGTGACGACTTGGCAAGGACTTGGTTGGTAGCTCAGGGTGGAGATCGACACTAGCCATTGACTAGTTGCAGTTTCTAATTGTAGTTATGTTTGAGCTCATATGACTCGTTATAAAAAGCACTTTCTCACCGCATTAATAATAATCACTAACAATGAACGACACCCACGGTAAAATGTCGGGGGTGTTTTTAATTTTAGAGTTATATTTTGAAGAACCTGCGGTATTATTAATTAATTTACATTCTCGTGCTCTTCATACGCAGCCATTTATCAAAATGTTAATGACACGAACGTTGTCCTCACTCGTGCAAAACTAGCTGCTACTACAGAATGGATCAGCGAAGAAGGTCCACTCAATACAGTGTGCGACAATAAACTGAAATACGCAGATGCCAAGGAAAACGAAAATATCGCTCAATCTTACGCAAACTACTGCAATGGTTCGAGACGATATCGTAGCTACCGTAGCTATTCCACGTGAATTGTTGGAAGGTGAGCCTTCTGCAGATTCTCATTCGTGCGCCTAACACTTCGTTTCCTCAGGTCAAGGTCAGCAGAAGGCTGGCAGCACCATTCGCGACTCGTGCCATTTAGACTATTTTTATAGCACTTCTAACTCGGCTGCGAATAAAAATCTCGGGTGAAAACACAGGCATACATAGATTTTCTTTTAATCTCCTGAGTGGATTGAAAACTGGAGCGCTATATCAGAAAATATACTTTTCACAAGTTATATAAACACTCCGGGGATGAGAGATCAACATTACTTGACATCCCACTCTAGTAAAAAATGCTAAATTTTGTAAAATGGTACTTATCAGCATTATCCTTCCTAATGTAATTATAGTACCCAACTAGTTATATTGCTTTTAAAAGCCAGTTTGCGGCTTCGTTGACCTTAAAAAATTATATTTAAGTAATTCAAGTTTTAGTAGATACTTCGATTTCAAGCTTCGCCCGAATCTCTCGTTGGATTCGACTGGGAATGCTTAATTAAATCACGTGATAGAATCAGCTGATTGGATCACGCCAAAGTTAATTGAATGTCTATAATTAGGTACGGTAAACCCGCAACTGGCGCTCATGGTTAGAGTTAGTACCATTACGTTCAATTAATCGAGGATATGCAATACAAACACAGAAATTAGTATCCGTTGCAGACAGCTATTGTTACAACGAGACCACAACTAATGCAAAACTTGTGTACAGTATTCGCGAATGTTGTTAAAGTAGTCACGGTAGATTGATGACCGCGGTTTGCTGCTGTTGGTACCTAATTTTGCTTTCGAATAGATATTTTCATGGATACCTTGCTTACGACTCTTACGGACTGGCCCTCCTCAGAACAAAGGACGGGGCTCCGGGAAATGCGGTTGAACGCTTACCTATATATAGGTGGAATCTACTGCGCATACTACGAGTAATAGAAACCCTCAACCAAACTGAAAGAGGTAGGTGGTGGTGGGTGGTGTATTCTTGACAGAGGTTTACTTTACACAACTTGTTTATTTTTCCGCACATTTATCACACCAATCTAAGCCTTTTTTCACACTTCCAACTTTATTTCAGGCGGATTTCTTTCTATATAACATCGTCCAATTCCGCTAAAATGAAATTATTTGCGTCCAAGACGGCAGGTTTCTGAAGGTTTTATCGGGAACCTTTGCTCCGTTAAACTTTACTGGGTCAAATAAAACGCATTTTAATATCAACCACTAAAAAATTGAATGGTCTTTTGAATCAGAAATTACGACTGAGATGTGATGACACGACAAGGGTTTTGCAGAATGTTTTAGGCTACAAGATCACTTGGGACAGGTCATAAAACCCTTCTCGATGTGTCAATCGTTCACGCCAACGGTCCACACAGTCTGAATAGAACCGACTATAAAGAGATCTTTTCGAGTCCTCCACACCAAACACGTCTTTGGTTTAAAGATTGAGATAGTGCCCTAAATAGTAACAAGTTTTTGAACGCTATACGAATCCGAATTTCAGGCTACAAAATATAGGAACAGAAGGTCCATTACTAGAAACACGTGATACGGTATTATTATATTGATATATAAATTGTTACTATGACCTAATGTCATATTGTACATGGTGCACACGTTTTGGCAACCTTCTTTTTTTGTCAGTGTCAAAATGGAAGTAAGCTTGCTATATCGCACTAGGGGCTTTTTGAACTGTCTCACTACCTAGTGGGTTTTCTGTTCTTGTCTTCTTTATGTAGAGGGTCTCCCTCTTCAGAATTGAACGGCAAGATAAGCAGCTGTTACAAGTTTTCCTTTCGTTTCTAAATCCGTTGGAATTTTGGAACATCCCACAGATATGGAGCAGTTGGAAACAATAGACCAACTGTGGCGACCTACGTGCCAATGTTTTGCAAATACTAAGTATAATAGAAAAATAATACACGAACCAGAAGGGTCGAATCGTGGTCTGGGACAGTCTGGGACTTTTTGAAAACGTAATAGGACCGAATATGGCATGTACAACCAAGAAATAATTTATTACTGAACAGGAAAAGCCTAAGCGTGTCGCTTATGTTATACGTGTCTTATAACCAACGTCTAGGTTCTTGAGTTAGGATAGCTTGTTAACCAATGAACTCAAATTATAATAAATCTTCTACAAGGTTAGTCGGAAAGGGGGTACTAAGCCGCGGGCCACTTAAAGTACCACTGATGATTGTTTTAAAGAAAGTGTTAAAATTTCAAAATTCGATACTTCTTTTCATTCAAAATAATTTTTTTTTGTTTTTTTTTTTTAATTCTTCATCCCTGCTTTAGTTACGAATTCATAAAATGGAGCTTCTAATCCATGACCCCAAATATGACCTAAAATGTAAACACAGCTGATCATAACTGGGGATAGATAGATTGTAGCGTATTTTATATGAAATCTTTGAACAGCTATTTCTCTTAAACTAATCACTTTTGGAGAAAGTTGTAGAAAAAAAGTTATCCATTATTATGGGTACTCTAACACCCTTTCGGCTTAGTACCCGCTTTCCGACTAACCTTGTATATTGAAATGCTTTGTAATTCTACGGAGTTTAACTAAAGAGCTTACTTGATTTTTAGGAGAAACTTTAATAAATTCTTTCCGAGATACATTTTTAGGGATCAAAACTGCGCGTCGCTGTTATTGGATGATACAAATTAATGATTCTAACAGGCGTGATAAACATATTATTGCTTCTGCCATGTATTTGGTCGCTACAATGACCACCACGGACGCATTAGGAACACTAGCAGTACTGTTCCCTAAGGCTTCCCTCCTCTACCTCGGTTTACCGGCAGCGCTTCAATTAATTAGCGGCGATCAATCATGGCACCTGTATTAGCAATCATGACGTAAGTCAATCAGATTCGTTGCGTACACGGTACTAATGTTCTAATCCAATAGCTTATGGAAGGATTTTGGTTTTAGGTGATTAACTTGCCTATATACTAGAGCCTTCCACAAGTGTATAGGCAGTGGCTTTATATATATTTTTGTACAAGAATCCGAATGCCTAACCGACAGTCTAGAAGCCCAATGTACACCCAGCGCCCTGCCCGTAAACCAGATCCACTTGTCCAAGGTCGATCGCGATGCCAAACGTAGAGCCACTCTTCCTCCCGTAGAAGACCCAGACGACCCCTTGCCCCACATTACCGTGGACCAGGTCCGCTCTATAGTAGGGAAACTAAAACCCAGGAACGCGTTTGGCTCGGACGGCATCACCTACAAAGTAATCAAACACTTCTCCACCCCTCTCATAGTCCTAATGACCGCTAACTTCAATGGCGCTCTGAGCAATAACCTATTCCCGCAAGCTTGGACACAAGCCACCGTTATCGGTATTCCCAAACCCGGCAAACCCAAGAGTGAGCCCACCAGCTATTGCCCCATAAGTTTTCTCAACGTACTTATTTGGGAGAATGAATGAACGCCTCATTTATATCCGTTTAAAGGATTTCGCCGATTCCCTTAAACTCATTCCCGACGAACAGTGGGGTTTTCGAACCAAGCACTGTTGCATTAGGCAACTTTAACGTATAGTCGATTAAGACGGGGTATGCTGTTCTTCGACGTACCGAAAGCCTTCGACTAGATCTGGCTCAACGGTTTATTATATAAGCTGTATTAGTTCAACGGGCTGGACCGTCTCGTGCTCATCATTGGAGACTTTCTATCGGATCGCACCTTCCGCTATTGTCTAGACGGCACGCTTTCGTCTTCGCATCCCATTCGCGCCAGAGTCCCCCAGGGCTCCGTACTATCCTGTTCACACTGTACACCAGCGACATCCCCATATATGGCTAGGCCAAAATAGGTCTCTTCGCCAGTGACATGGCTATCTTCTACTCCAGCAGAAGTCTCGACCCTATCGCTCGATCTCTCCAGAGCGCAGTCAACACCCTAGGCAATTGCTTCCGGAAATGGAGAATCGAGGTGTATCCCGAAAAGAGCGCAGTCGTTCTTTTCGAGAAACACGGCGATAATCACACTCGTATCCCTCTCGTCGTCATGTTCGACAAACAGAACCCTTAGGAACCGAACGCCAAATACCTGGGAGTGATCCTCAATCACCATCAGAATTTCCGAAACCACATCAAAACGGTGCGCGCTCGCACCGCTTTCGTTGTCGGTCGTCTCTATCCCATACCTAGGGTGCGCAGTAAATTATCACGTAGGAATAAGCTGAACCTTTACCTGTCGTGATCCGCCCCATTCTGACTTACGCTAGCGTCGTGATTGCACACATTAAGCCCTTCCGGTTCAAATCTTTTCAAACCCTCCAGAATCGTGTTTTGCGCAAAGCTGCAGTAACCCCGTGGTACATGCGCAATGATTAGCTCCATCTTGATCTGAAAATGCCGACCATCAGCCAATAATTCAAACGCATATCCAAAGGTTACTTCAATACCGCCTCGCATCACCCGAAACCTCTGGCGGCCGCAGCAGCCGATTATAGATCCTCACTCATTAGTTCAGTACACCGTCCCAGGCACACACTATTAGAACCTGAGGAAAATATTACCCTCCTACAGGAGGTGAGTAAATTGACCAGCACATTACACAGCATCCGCCGCCGCCCGGCATACCGTCCTCGCCGCTGAGGCCCGTCGCGTCGTCTCACCGCTGCCGCCGCCGCCGCCGTTCATGATCCACTGTGCTCACCAGCCGCCGCGCCGCCGAGTAATTGGCTTGGGACCCTTCAGGTCTCTTAAGGTAAATAACTACTCGTGAGATCGCTGAAAGATGGCAAAAGGTATTGGACCAGAATGGACAAATATAATTCAATAAAATATTTATTCACTATAAGTGAATCATCTTTCAGTTTTATAAAAAAAACGATATTCATTACTTTCCGAACAACTTAAGACATCTAATGCACACATGTTAGACATAGAAGACACATGTAAGAATACGACATTATGTAGGTGATAAACAAACTAAACTTTTGATTTAAAAACTCGATGTGTGACGTCAGTTTGTCCTAACTACATGAATGAATGATGACCGTCTGTGGCCTGGTGGAGCTCTACGAAAATATTATCTACTCACTATAATGATCAAATTAAGTTATTACTATGAATTATTATTACTATAAACTAGACCAGACAACTTTGATCCCGCCATTAAAACTTAATGATCTTTCGCAAATTCTAACACGAAAACTATCATAATCAGAAAGTATTTTTTCTATTAAATTTGCGTTAAACAATAAATTGGCTTTTGATGTCGCCGCCATACCGAGTGCTGGAGACGTACTTAATAACTTTACAATAGGATTATAAAAACTCGTTAATGCTATGAAAACAATTTGAATAATTAACGATTTTAGAATGTTGAAACCACTATTACGTAGAAGTTCGACTAAGGACGAATTATTGCAGTTCAGTGAACCTTCATTTAATGAAATGGGATGCTGTCTGCGATAAGTAAATTAAATTGTTAATTTGACGGTAGGTATCGTCTGTGTACATGCTGTACCAAAATAATTTCCGTGCCAATTAAATTATAGCTGAAAATTAAAGGATAACATTATGTATGTATCTTACAGAGCCGATTGTCCCTGGTGCTTGCCGAATCGGTCACGTTGGTATCTATAAAGGCGAAGAAATGATCTTATCAGATAAATGGGTGGCTGTATCACTTGATAACGTTATACTACGACAGCGGCGAAAGTTTGTTCTCCCTCCGGGAAACGAAGTTAAGACGGCAATTATGTCTAAGGATCAGAAATTCGACAAACCAAATAGATAAAATAATAATTTTAATTATGGCAGACGCACAAGCTACTCCTTGTAGTAGCAACAAGAGAACAGAAAACGTTTTACCTTACGAAGATCAATACACGTGTATATCTTAATATCATCTGTTGTTATCTTTTAATCCAAAGACATTACGAAGATACTTGAAACCTTGAACTGCCAACTTCATACCATGCTTACGAAATATTAATATACTCAGTGGAGCACAAAATTGTTACTGATATTATTAAAACAAACAAGCACGAATAACATAGTCAAAAGATACTCACGCTACAGTTTTTGATATCCTCCGAGCAGAGTATTATGAAAGCAAAGTGAAATTACCAGCTCGTTGAAGAAACAAGATTATACAAGACTATTATACGAAGAAGATTGTTCATTAAACTGTTCTAAGCCCACTATTGGATGTGCGTGATATCACTGTTAAATAGCTACCGTGGTTTAAAAACATATCACAAACAATATTCAACTTTGTGACGGAGAACTAAAGTTTGAAATTAAATTCTTGCTCATTTTATAATAAGTTTACAAGCCTCTGTGTATTTATTAGGCACTGTGCTTTCAAAACTATTTTTAATCATCGTGTCACAATATAAACGGCATTGTTGTACTTTCTACTTTATTTTAGCATGCATTCTATCCAAATAAATTGATTCTGTAAAAGTTATGTCAGTCAACTCAGCCTTCGAGAAAAGCAAATAAGATTAGTAATTTACATTTTTCTGTGTCTAGAAGAAAATGATATGTCTGAGAATAAGTAAACTTAAAATTGTTAAGAGCTGGGTAGTAGTAGTAGGTTCCGAGAAGTTTTTCTGTGGCTGTCATGAATACTGTGTTCTGCCTAGCCTTTTCCCAAATTCATACTGCGATCAATAAATACGTTTTGTCTTTTTGTAGTAACATTTATAAAAGACTGTGTCTGCAAACAGACTCCATGCAAAATAATAGTACTTTAACTTATTGTTAGTTCTCTGACGCGGTGAGACTGTGTCTGTACACGGTTGATACAAATTAATCTTGTTTGGAACACGTAAATCTATACAGTGAGTTCTTTCACCCGATGCTAGTACATTACTACTTTTAAATAAATGTATTTGAATACAATTAATTTACATCAAAATTGAAATAAATAGAGAATTGAACGCTAAACAAAGTTCTGTTTGAATAAAGCGTTTAAATACAGCTAGCAAACATAAACTAGTAATATACCTACTAGTGTATGCACGACCGTTTATTTCTAGCTAGAGTTATATTTACAACAATAGTATTCGCGTAAAGACCGGTTGCATGGGTGAATATAGTTTAAAAAACACGCAAAAGTAAAAAAATATGGTTGCCTATAAAATAATAACATTTGATCTGATATAAACGAATTCTGCACGCATCCATTTAAAAAATTAAACGTCCCTTCATTGGCATTGGTTATAAACTAACCATAGACAAATGATGTAGAAGGGCCGAGCGGCTGGCTCGTCCGGAAATGCTTAAGTTTATTATATATTTATTTTTCTGGTTTGGCTTTAATTTATTTAATAACTATGTAGTATATTATAATTTTATTGACTATTCCACACACACACACGTAACACATAAGTTTATATTAATCTATTTATTGCTTTTGTTTGGTAGTATTCAAAATTAATATTGTATGTACGTAACATGTTTATTTATTTATTTGTGTCGTTATTGCCCGTGGCATCACTATGGTCCTATCTGAAAACCAGCGTTGCGACATTTTGTTTTTTTTTTTCTAAATGTCGCAACATTATGCTGAGATAGGAGCCCTTTTTGGCCTCGTGCAGGTAGTCTAAATTCTTATTCTTTCTTTTTTTTAATATTGTTTTTGTTTCTGTAACTGCCTGTGTGAGTCCAAAATAAATAATTTTCTTTCTTTCTTTCTTTCTTTTAAAAGCGTGGGGCGCTGTCTGCGGTAGGTAGGTACTTGGTAAAACATTTTTACGAGGTGGAAGTTAAGAAAAAGTTAAAACATTTAGCTATTATTTACATTTTTAAATCAAAAACCGCCTCTCTCTTTTACGTTTAATTTTTTAAATGGATGTGAGCAGATTTTTTTTTAAATATCAGATTGAATGTTTTATTTTACAGGCAACCATTATTTTTTTACTTTTGCATGTTTTAGTTTTTTAAACTATAATACTTATTTTTCACTTTTTAGTCTGGTATCAAAATACGTCGTTTGAGATGAGGGGAAATGATTCTTTCATTAAGGTTAATTTGCATTCAATAGAAAGATCTCATCAAAACAAATCAAATGAGCCCAAACTGAGTAACCGTCAGGGGTTCCTGTACCCACCTTTTGGCTTCATTATGAGACCCTCACCACCATACGTTTTGAACAGATCTCATCAAAACAGATCAAATAAGCACAATCTCGATATGACTACTGGTAGCCCCTGTGGGTACCTGCCGGCTCTATTATGAGACCTTCACCACTATACGTTTTGAATAGATCTGGTCAAAACAGATCAAACGAGCCCAAACTCGATATATAGGTATTTACTAGTAACCGTCAAGAGTCCAGTACCCACCTTCCGGCTCCATCATGACATCAGCTCGATGGTATCAGATTATTATATGGTCCACAGAATTACATATATTTGCAAAGTTTCACATCGATGCGATTGTTAGAAGTAGGTGAAAATGGATTTCCACGGTTTTTTACAAGTGAAACGAATATAAGCGTTTTCAAAATAATTATTTTTATATGGTAAAGCAAACAATTCAGGAAATCAGGAAGAGATAAAAGTTCTGTAGCAATTTTCATTGTGCCATAAGAAAGGTATAAATACCATATAATTGATGGCAAGGTCCTCGCCCTTCATGATGCACCGTGCTCACTCGCCGCCGCGGAGCCGGTCGTCTCTTCAGAATCCGCAGTGACACCGTTTATTTAGCCCTCATCAAGCTGTCCTACCTTCCAGTCCTTCCGCCACAAACGCCCTAAGCCGAGGTCCGAGTCCCATTAGGGATCGCCTCAGTACTGTTGCTGCTAGTAGTCATGATGTTCGAGTAACTAGTGGTTGGTGGCTGGAGACCCTTCAAGTCTCACCAATAACTGCCCGGTTACGTAAAAACGGTCCGCAAAGACTATCTATAAGTAGTCCATTAAAAAAAAAGGCAACGTCCTCACTTAGTAAGATCATTTGTTCCCGAGAGGACTCATAAGTTATAATAATAAGTTAGGCCTTGCTAAGGTTAATGTGTTTTAGTTATACATATATGTATCTACGTGTACCGTGAGCCTCTCGTGATCGTAGTGGTTTAATCTAGTTATTACCCAAATGTTGTTAAGGGATTAATACAGATTATAGTTTATGCGATAAAACAATTTATTACAGGCTGATCTTCTCATCAATAACTACGAATTTACAAGGGTTGGATAAGGGAAAAGCGACATTATACACGTTGAAAATAATAATAGCTAAAGCAAGGAATTGAAATTTTAATCTCGTATCTAAACACAAAACAATTCTGTGTTTAGTAAAGTGGATATAAAACTTAATAGAATGGAGTCTAATTAAATGACAAAGCTATCTTTACAATATCGTTTTCTGCAAGTGGCCCTGTTTTCAAAAGAGTAACAAAATAATGTCTACTAAAACTAGTTAACAAATAGCTCCTCGTTCCGTCAGTCCGGTTATCCGGTAATTATCCGTGAGATCCCTTCTATTGTGATGTAAATCGCGTGCAGTTACCCGTCAGTCGTGACACCCTCGCGCCGGGTGCACCCGGGCCGGCGCGGCGGCGATGCGACGTTGCGAGCCACCGAGATATCCGGGAACGGAGAAGGCGTGCGCGTGGAATAGGACACTTACAAAGAAGTGAAGTTAGAGTACTTATTGAGTGTGGTTTTAAATACGTAGTCACCCGAAATATTCTTAATCCAGGATCTGGTTTATGCTTAATGCCATTTCTTCTTATTTCTTCTTTCATCCATAATATTTCAAGATAGTGACTGCAGCTAAACCACGAGAATTCTTAAAAAGACTGTATTTTCATTACAGTATTGAATAATAATCTATCTATTGTAAACGGTGTCAAATACGGAGTACCAAACGTTTCAAGTTTTACAGAGACGCTCACGGTGCTATATTAGTTTACGATGTGTCACAACCAAAGTCCCTAGGAAAACTGAATGAGTGGGTCGAGGAACTTCAAGTAACCCCACTAACAAGAACACATTGGGTCACCTGCGCGAACGTTCAACGAGTATTCCCAAGGAGGGTTGATTTCAGGCAGACGGCCGGTCATATAACAATGAGCCAAAACCTCTAACAACATGGATTTATGAAATACATGTTGTGCCGACCCCACCTAGCGTGGGATAAGGGCAGGGAGAAGAAGACTTTCATTACAGTATTGAAATTTGTGATGCTGCCTATTTAACTACTTCGAAACCTTATATTTCCTTATACCCTAAAGACAATATCAATTCAATCAAAATCAATTAATCTCTACCTATAGCATAAGAAAATATAAGGTTGTCCTTAATCTAAAGAATAAAATAAACTACAGTACTAATCCACAACGACATAATCCATAAAACACATTTCAATAATAGTTGCAAGCTTTGGTTGCAAGTTAAATCTACTGGCTAACTGCTCGCAGCTCCGTCGCTTCACTAATTGTCCATTAAACAGTTCCTATTATGATGTAAATCGCGCTCAGTTGGCTGTGACGTGTGTGTGATGTCGCGTCGCGCTCTCTATAGATGTCGGACCTCGGGCTGCTGTGATAGTGTGCACGTACAATGGGGCACTTATTATGGAACATTCGATTGAGAACTGAATGTTAGGGTCATACTACAAAGTTTAGACTTTTGTTAAAACCGTGTTTATAAACTCTGACGTCACACTCCATACATATAAAAGGTCTTTAATTAAGCCCTGTTTAGTCTAAATACGGTTTTGTGGTAAGACTGTCTGTTAGTGACCTGGATTACTTTGGGAGTTTCTTAAAGGTTTTCGTGTAGTGAAATACTGTCCACCGTTTAATGTGACGTGTAAAAATTGATGTTAGAACCTAATAACTGGATAATCAATTCTATTCTAAATTAAGCAAGGATTGTTCACTACCATAATCGGTATTTACTATTTCTGTATTAGGTTTAGGATTCGTTCATTTACTGTCTGTTGGTGTCGTAAATTCTAAACGACACACATTGTTTCCGCCAATTCTCGTGGACAAATTAAAAATACTCTGTGATGTATACAACGAATAACATTCCGCTTCAATTCTCCACCATCAATTATAAAATGAAGTTAACTAAGTGGCAAGCGAGTAGAATGAACACAGAGGCGGTAGATACCCGGACACGGTGATATGTCACGAGTGAGACGCGGCTCTTTCTGAATCAATAGTTAGCGTTGCAAAGTTAGACCGCAAGAGAAATTCGAACATAGTATTTGAAAGTATTCATTAATCGGCTTGTAACTTGAGGTGATACTAACGTAATTATTACGAACCAACAAATATTAGAAAAGTTGGTTAAGTTGAGTAAAACTTTTATTTGCAGAAAAAACGTGTCAAATCTATAAAAGTCCAAGGTATTTAAAGCATTTTTTTGTTTTTCGAAACATGCCGAAAAACGGGACACCCGTCGAAAAAAAACACAATAAAAGATAGTCTACAGCTGTAGTTAACTATAACAAAACTTCCAGAGAGTAACATTACAAACATTTTATAAGTCACACAGACCACGAATAATGTACATCTGTGTGATCCACCAGCGAGTCCACAAGTTATTTATTTTATTGCATAGGACCATAGGTACATAAAAATTATACATGCAACGTACATGCAACATTCCTATACATAGGTCGCCCAGATTTTAAAACGGGCAATTTCACTGAATATAAGATAAACTGTGTATTCTGATAACACGATGCCCCGATAAATACTGTATTAAAGACTATTGTGTATGTGTGCGTGCAGCGAGTTCGTCGGTTATAGTAAAAGATTTGCCTGTAATATCTGCGACCAGACTTTTCAGCATTCGTGTGTCCTCACAGCGGAAATACCACATAAAAACATTACAGACTAACATCTAAATCATTCAGATCGGAATGCATTCCAAGAATTATTACCCGAACGTTCGTTATTGCTCCGACGGCTATATGTTTAGAGACAGATAGCCCACTTTGGACTCGAGAAATTTCAGTTGGTTCAGCTGTGCATGTGTGTGTAAGGCGATAAAAACTTTTGAATTTGGAAGAAAAGAGTCTAACAGAACTCTAAATATAATACTATACTGATTGTATAATCATAGATAAAGAACATAAAAAAGTTACTATTATGGTTATTTAGACTATATCTCATGGCGTTACTTACTCTACCAATATTATATGGTCGTTGTTACAACCAAAATAGACGAAATAATTCATTACTTTTCGAAGAAATGACGACGTGGAAAAAAGCAGCTTTTATAGTTTCCATAAAACGCCGCCATTGTTCTATGAAAAGTTTGTTTTTTTATAGCTAATAAATGAAAAATGATTTTTATTTCTGTAAATAAATCTGTTACAGACACTTTTACAAGTCAATGTAATGTTTTTTTTTAAGACTAGATGGCGCCGGCATTTCCTATCTGACTAGCTCTGAGAAGAAAAGCCGAAACAAACTCAGAGGTCAAAGTCTCTTTTAAAGTCCAGACATTGTAGTATACAAACTATGCGAGTGAAACGATGTAGGGCAACGTCTGGAATGGTCTTTAGAGGAAAGTGCCATAGCAGGTTCAAGTTGACCTGTCCTAACTGATGGCACATCTGCATCAGTCATCGCGGAGCTCAAACCTTATTTTAGGGAGCTCAACAACCCGACCGCTGCACGACGCTATCATTCAGCTGGACATTTGTGTGGGTCACAAAAAAAAACTCAAGAACCGCCAAACGTTTACAAAATTCGTGTATAAAGCTACCCTACATGGTACTCACATTCACAATTTATTAAAAATAATTAAAAATTAAAAATAATAGAGTAGGTACTAGCGAAAAGTAAAACAATTTTTCCTTAACGTTGAGAATTGACCAGAAAATACAATTACGTTAACGGACAGCCGCTCGTAATGAGCTCTCTAAACCATCGGCATCCTTCAGCCTGGACACGTTCACTGCTGACCATGGGCCTCAGTGCCGGCTACAGTGAACGGTCCGAGAGGCAATCGCTATAATCACCAGAGTTTCCGGGCGAATTGGTTATTAGTATTGCAGTGACATTTTAAATAAGGGATATATTATATATAATTTAAATAGCTCTAGCTTTAAAATTAATAGTTTGCACTATAATTTCAATGCCTCTAACTTCAAGTCCCCCGCAATAAGAATAAATAAAATGACAAATAGATAGCTGAAAGGTAGGTATGTTAGAAATGGCCAGAAACGATTTGCTGATTAGTTACCACCATTCCTTTAATGGCTGAATTTAGAAACAAGTGGTTCTCGATTGATTATTTTGCGAATAATTATTTTTAAAGTTAGAAGTATAAAATTAAAGTGCAATTTTTTTTTGTGGAAAGCCTTATTTTTGAAGTGTGCCTTAATCATTTTTGTTGTCATTTTCATTAATTTTAAAGTGGTTTTAAATACATCACTTTAAATAATCAATTATTTTATCCCGCGTGGGGACGGGCTATAATATAAAATTTCCTCACCGCACTCTGAGAATAGACGCGTGTTGAAAGATTCAACAAAACCCAGCACGCTTGGTAATACGGTGTATACGGGCCGCCTAGCTAATTACCACCCTCACAAAGTCCGGTTCCAAGCAGTTTATTGTGTTCCGTCATGTGTATGTGAGAGCCAGTGGAGGCAGAGGGAATCCCTCCATATCTCTGGTACTTGGGTTCGAGTGCTTCATCAAAGACTCTGTTTGCGCTTGCCATCAGGTGTGCTAGGGAGAAACTCGACCAAACCAAATAATAAAAAAAAGCTTATTAACGATTGTTATATCCATAATTATTATGAACGAACCTATCACTTGACAATGCAATGTTTCGAATAATTTTAATGACTCACTAAAACGGATGTTGTTACCTATTTAATACCTCGATACCCCACTTTCGAATGAAAACACGTCAGTAGGTACATTACCAGTAAATAGACTTCGTATTGCTACGGAAGTGTGTTAAAAACTACTCCGCGGCAGGAAGCGAATGCGCGAGCTGTAACACGTTTACGAAGGGGTGCGATACCACGATACAATAACGTGCAGTATACCCACTTAGTATGCTCATGTTAAACAGGGTCGAGCCCGGCTGAATATTTATTTATTTATTTCATTAGCGAAAACAAATAGTTGTAGATATAATAAGCATATACATTGGGTTCTTATCACAACTTAACAAATATAGTAACCACTACATTTTCCATAGTACTTTATAAAATATCAAACTATTAGCAGATTTTAACTGTTGTCAGGGTTATATTAATGTAAACAACGAAATATCAAAACGCTTTTTTTTAATCAATAAAGTACTTCACATGTTCATTTTTTTTTAGCATGGGGAAATGCTCTTGGACTATCCCCCGTCTGGGGAAGACGGGGGGGTGTGCCGGACTTTTACCGGCTAAAACCCCACGGTGTCCCTCCTTCTGACCTAAGGCCGGGGTCACGGGATTCGCTGTTGCATGCACCGCGACCCCGGCAGGTCTCGGTCCACCAGCTTCTTCTGGTGGACCTCTCCTGTGGTGGGGCAGTTGCTCCCCTGCCCCACATCCTTCCGAGAGGCGCGCGCGGAACACGGCGCGCCATCCTCCCTGGATTGTACAGGTACCTGACTATCAGTGGCGAAGGCTCCATACAACTCGATTCCTATCGGCTTCCCTTTCTATGAAAAAAATATGGCAAATACTAGTATCTATTATTTTCAATTATCATTTAAACAAATAATTAGGTATTTACGAAGTTACATTGCAGGTATAACATTTGCTTATGAAAGTAACAATCAAAGAAATAAATAAACGCCTACATTTTTTTCGGAGCAAAATGTTATAATGACGCAAAAGAAAAGCCGGTCAGGCGCGGCAGGAATCCAGTACATTTAATTCATAGTTTCACTTGTAGCGATCGTGACCTTGAGGCAACATAACACCGCTAGATATACGGACGATGGCAAGCCGCGATCCATCGAGTTATTACGATAAGGACAGAGATAGGAAATGCGTACGCCAGAACGAGATGGAAATAATGCTACTGAAGTTCGTAATTTGTTCAGATAGTAATATTTGGATGACAGATTCACAACAGATTTTTTTCGCGCTTGTTTATATTATTGTATTCACTTGTTCATTTGCATTTGATTTGATATATTCGTATCATAATTTAGAATCTTATAGCATTATTCATGTATTATTGTTGAAATTGATTTATTTGTGTAAACTAGTGATAGTTTTGCGAAGTGATAGTGCAGTAAAAACAAGGTTAGTGGCGTTGTATTATTTGGTGATCGTCTATTTAAATAGGTATTTAGGTAAGTAAGGATTACTAAGATAGTTTTTTAGTTTGTAATTTTATTAGAAAGTAGTTATTTAAGTAGTGATTTTGTTATTATTGAGTAAATTCGATATCATGGCGGCATTAGTGAACATAGAATGCTGTCTGACAGATTATTTGTTGACTGAGGAAACATCCTTTTCAAAGTTGAGTTTTGAACATGTAATTCAGTTAGGCCGTGCTCGCCTTGACATGATTATAAATTACAAACGACGCGATGGTTTTTAACCGACTTCCAAAAAGGAGGAGGTTACTATGTTCGTCTGTATGTATGTTTTTTTTTTTTTTTTTTTTTTGTGTATGTTCATCGATATTTTCGCCAATTGTGAACCGATTTTAATGATTTTTTTAATGGATAGGGTATACTTCGAAGTTGGTCCCATTTAAATTTGGTGAAGATCTGATGAAGTACTTCGGAGATAGACAATGGAACTCCTCAATGACGAACAGTACGCATATTGTGATGATGTGATGATAACATAATTGTTACGAGCAGCGTCTTTAGTAGGTCCAACCAAGTTTTAATTAAGGCCACTAAAATAAAAAAATAAAAACTTTTTTACAAAAAATTTAAACCGACTTCAAAAAGAATAAAATAATTACCATATAAAATTAACAGTTTCAGAAGTCGGTGCGTTCAATTTGGTTCAGCGTGGATCAGCACCGACTTCTGAAACTGTTAATTTTATACGGTAATTATTTTATTCTTTTTAAAGTCGGTTTAAATTTTTTGTAAAAAGTTTTTATTTCAAACATTTTAACAGTTCTTTGTAAGTACCTACGACAAATACCCTTGGCTTACGGGAAGTTGTAAATTAAATAAAATGTTTTGTTTTCCTTGCATATTATTCTCAGATTCTAGTAGCTTATGGAGCCACACGGGATTTAAAGATATTAATAATCTTTCAATTTCATCCAAAAAACATGTTCAGACCGAAAAACATATCCGAAGTTGTATAACTTTGCATGATTTCGGAAATCGTAGGATAGAAACATTTATTGCTAATACGTATGAAGTTCATAATAGAAGAAAAGTAGATCGGAATAAAAGTTTAATGAAACGGTTCATCGACACAGTCATTTTGCTAGGTAAAAAATAATTAGCTTTTCGCGGCCACCACGAAAATCCGGCATCCGATAACCGCGGTAACTATATCGAAACGTTGTTATATTTAAGCAAGTATGATACCGTAATCGATTTGCATTTGGAACAATGTTCCTCAACACAGAATCCCACATTCTCTGGCCTTTCGAGTGATATACAAAATGATTTAATACAAAGTATCGCATTCGTTTTAAATTAAAGTTGGAAATAAATAAGGCTCAGTTTGTATCGGACATGATTGACGAAACGCCCGATGTTAGTCATAGGGAGCAACTAACGGTAATATTTAGGTATTTATCTGAAACTGGAATCGAAGAACGTTTTCTTGATTTCTATGACGTTAGCGTCAGTCGGACTGCTGATGTTCTTCTCATATCCATCCCCAAACGGCTTTTCTCAAAGCCACTTTTATTACCTATACTTGCAAGACACTGTTTCTATGTATCAGTGCTTACATGTATAGTGAAAGTGAGCTAAAGCCAATTCATCTGTACAAGATTTCGAAGTCAGCCACAGGGCCACAGCTATACGAGTAGTTACTGGAATTCACGCATCACACTTGAGCAAGGTAAGCATTTTTTGGTTCGGCTTCCCTTTTAAGAAAATTCACCCTTCGCCACTGCTGACTATAATTAACAATTGTGTGAAAGAGGCATATTGCCGATCCTTTAGTGTTAATATTCTTCGTAAGATTCAGTATGGTTGTACTATGCTACGCCCGGGCGAGTCCGAGGTGAATATTTTTAGTAAGATTCAGACGCAGCGTGGTACCTAACATGAACCAGTTCATTTAAAACTTTTGTTGTATTTCACTCCCTTGCTTTTTTCAGTCGTCGTTAAGATCGGACGTAACAATGACAGGCTACGGTCTAGTTTGAATCACCCTTTAATATTCTGCACTGAACGTAAAATATAGGGGCTCGTGGCTAATTACCAACTGCGCGGATCATAGCTGCGCTTGCAGCGGTCCGTCCGCGAATAGGTGACCGTTCATTACACATCGAGACTCCTCCGTGCCTCGGAGACCACGTTAAACAGTCAGTCCCGGGTGTAATACGAATATCTATGACAGTCGTTACGGTAAGTCAGAAGCCCGAAAATCTGACAACTGGTCTAACCTTAGGATATCGACATTGCCCAGTTACTAGGTTACGTAGGTCTGACGGCAGTCGTTCCGTGTAAAATACTAGTATTCAGCCGCATCCCGTAAGACTGGAAGCTGACACCAACATAGTTGGGAAAAGGCTAGGCAGAACTGTACGTAAAAAATACCACTCAAGTGGCACAATGCCTGTGCGTCATATTTGGCTAATTAAATCTGTGTTCACGAACTTGTTATCGCGTATTGTGTTAAATTGTTCTTCTACAGTCTTCTTTTGTGGGTGGAATGCGATAACGCTCGAACTCGTACGGCCGCATACGATCGAGGTAGCTCGCCGCGGGCCGCGTCCGCTTCCCTACGTAATCGCTGCTAATCGCCGCTCGCATCGCGCCGCATCGAATCGCTCCACTAATGTGCTGTCAGTTCGTTCTATAATATACAGTCTTAAATGCACAGCCATTGTTCTTATTTTTACGAACGATTCTAAATGGTATTATGCATCTGTAGCTATGAAACGAAATTGCATTAAAAGATTGTTAGTCTGATTTCAGCAGTTTTTAATTTCAATAGGTATTAAAATATTTCCCAGAGTTGCACGAGACCATGAAGATAATGATAACATATTACAGTATTATTAAGTTTCAGATAAAACGTTATGATGTTAATACAAAAATATTAATCAATTGTGACTGGTGAAGCGTCAATGCCTTTTTCAGTATAAAAAAAATTAAATAATAATATTTTAGGATTCTTCCATACAATATAATGGGTTAGTATTTCAAATTAAATATTTTAACTTCTCAATTGATGAATCCTCGCACCAATAATTGTTGACGCAGCGCCCATGTATCGAAACTTCCTTGAAACGCTCGCAGTTGACCAATAGATGGCGTTCTCCGCAAAGAAAAAAAAAGTTAGTTTCCGCCGTCATTCAAAACACTGTGTTTTTCGCACCGCTCCGCTTTGAAAATTCCAATTTTGGTGAAACCTTGAAGATATTCATAAAATAAATGGACCTGCATCTGTGCTTCATTGAGAACTTATAGTGCAGTGTTGATTTTTTGGAGTTTTAACCATCCCACCGGTGGATTTAAGAAGATTTTGCTAGCCGGCCGGCAGCCCATACCTACAAGACATCACGCGCTCATGAACGAGGTATCTTCCCATCTCCCTGGGTCTGAAGTGGGATTTCTGGATTGTTAAGGTATGTGGGCACGTTTGCTGCTATTAATTTCTTTCGGTATTGGTTTCTCGAGGATTCATCAATAGGGAAATTGGTTTTATGTTGAGGTCCGCCATTACACTTGATAGGTTCTTATTTCAAAACTTTTGGTAGTTCTTAAAAACACCAACAATAAGGTGCAGGCTATTTACACGCCTCATCAGTGACATTAATATCTTGTTTCAGAAAAGGAAACTCTATTAATTCGTAACGCGTCGTTAATATCGCGGTGTCGTAAAGAAGATTCGTGTTATTTATATACTGTGAGACTGTGGTTAACGAAGTAAATAATCGCTCAATAATGCGTAATTATCGTACAAGAACTAAAGAATAAACATATGGTGGCACAAAATGAATAGGCACAGAAAGTTGACTTCATAATCGTGCAGTTCTCGCAACCAGACATGAATAACCGAAAGTAAAAAGACAAGGACGTGCTCCACAGAAAAAAATCTTAATATTGGCCGAAATCTTATACAAACCGGTTTAAAGAATGTCTGTCAATGGGTACTCGTTCAAACACATAGTTCATCAAAATGTGTCCTTAAAAGGACTGCATCATACGTAGCCGCCGCGCCGCGATGCACACGCAAAAAAAATGTCTCTAAACCTAACTTTGAAAAGAGTATCCGAGTGGACATTTTTTACCATTTCTTTGTTACGAACGGAACGAAAACTATGACCTACGTAATAATGTAATTACGAGCAATTGATTGAAGTATTTTTGATTAAATGTGACTTTAAATAATTCGTCGAGGATGTTCGAAAACGTTCGTGTTAATCGAGCCACGATTAATTTTCGTTGACGGGTATGTCGAGTAGCGTTACAAAGGATCCCTGTATTGGGGGATTCAATTTAATATATACAAACCAGAATGCAACCGTAAAATTGGTACGGTAAAATGAATAGGCACGCGGGATACTACACAATTCATGAATTAGTAAATATCATATTTTATACATTTTATACTACTATACTTTTCTCAAGATTTCGACTAGAGTCGACTTTCAGTGTAACTAGTTGAGGCTGAATAGTGGTATTTTGTACAAAGCGACTGATCCCAGAATGTCTGTAACAAAATTATAGCCCTATATTGGACGTTTTCATCACTTCACTTGAACTTCTGATCACCCGTGGTGGTAGCAGTTTAACCAGCTCTATGAGGAACGAAGGAGTTTCTGGAGAGTGAAAAATTCGATCGATTATAACTCGATCGATCTGCGCAGACGCCATAAGCATGTAATCTCGTCGAACTTAATTTTATCATTATTTCATCTAGGTACAAGCTAACGTTAACAAACACGTTTAACAACATCACGGTCTTTTCTTGGTCCCTTTTTCATAATACGCTGAAAATCTGAGAAAACAAGGCTGATAATTTCCGTTTTTCCTAATAATGCCTCGTGGAGCGTTTTCCTGGTAAATTACGTTTGAATCATATACCTAGTCTGGCCATAAATACTGTTACAATTAAAAATAAGAAAGATATTTCATTTGAATTTGGAATCTGTCATTTTTATACGATTGTTCATTGCGTTTTCTAATTTTGGCGCCAATACATTGTACAATATTTTGCGATATTAAAATGGGGTGGGGTGATAAAGAGAACCGAATCGCTGTGATTGCATTACACAAAGTTGATAGGGAGCCGAATGCAATTTTAAAACTCTCCATACGCTTGGTATTAGTTAAATGTTTGTGTACCGGGCTATTAATAGGTACAATGAGACCTCCTCTCTTTGTGACAGAAAAAGATCTGGCCGTCCACGTAGTGTTCGTACGTAAAAGGTGGTCAAAGCATTAAGGGAAAGAATTCGAAGAAATCCTGTCCGAAAGCAAAAGATTTTATCTCGGGATATGAAGATAGCACCCAGAACCATGTCGCGTATTTTAAAAGATGACTTAAGACTTGCAGCCTATAAGAGACGCACTGGTCATTTTTTAACTGATAATTTAAAAAAGAATAGGGTGGTAAAATCGAAACAACGCTGAAGCGGTACGCAAAGGGAGGTCACAGAAAAAAATTGTTTACGGATGAGAAAATCTTTACAACTGAGCAACATTTTAACAAACAAAATGACCGTATTTATGCTCAAAGCTCTAAGGAAGCTTCCCAATTAGTCGACAGAGTGCAACGTGGGCATTATCCGACTTCAGTGATGGTTTGGTGGGGTGTTAGCTATGAAGGAGTGACTGAGCCATATTTTTGTGAAAAAGGTATCAAAACATCGGCACAAGTGTATCAAGATACCATTCTTGAGAAGGTAGTTAAGCCCCTTAACAACACCATGTTCAATAACCAAGTATGGTCCTTCCAACAAGACTAGGCGCCGGGTCATAAAGCTCGGCCCACGCAGTCTTGGTTGGAAGTGAACGTTTCGGACTTCATCAGAGCTGAAGACTGGCCGTCGTCTAGTCTCGATCTTAATCCGCTGGATTATGATTTATGGTCAGTTTTAGAGAGTACGGCTTGCTCTAAACGCCACGATAATTTGGAGTCCCTAAAACAATCCATACGATTGGCAGTGAAGAATTTCCCCATGGAAAGAGTGCGTGCTTCTATTGATAACTGGTCTCAACGTTTAAAGGACTGTATTACAGCCAATGGAGACCACTTCGAATAAGATTTTTATATTTTAGATTGTTTTATATTTATGTATTAAACTAACACACTGTAAAAGTAATAAATATTATTTGCAATAAAAAAAAAATCTTGTGACAATATTTATGGCAAGACTAGGTATAGAAGGCCATTAACGATATGCCTCAACTTTTGTCTTTAGGTACCACAAACAGAAGCGGGTCCCTCTTATCCTGAAACTCGAGGTTATCAAAACTTTGCTAATTTTATATAAAGATGCTGTCTTGCGATGTAAGGAATGTTATCTTACAATTATTGGATTGTGATAGGGAATTGTATAATATTTATAAAACTTTTTTTTATAACTGAGTACAGTCAACAGCAAATCAGTGATATAGTGTTTTAAAATTACCGTTGTTAAAATTTTTAAATAATGCTTGTCTTTATACAAAGTATAATCGCCATTATTTCTATAATAAATAATAAATATTTGCAAGGTTTAATTTATTTTTCAAACTAGTCATGTATATTTAAAATGGACTGGAATAGTTATCGTAGCAACCGATTTCATTCGCTCTATTTTTATAATGGTTCCTTTTTTAAATTGGAACACGTCTTTGTTAAATCCGCTCAACTTAATTAATTTATAAACTTTTTTAACATCCACCTGGTGCAACCGAAATGCTTCAACTATGTGTTACCCCGTTCACCTATAAACTTTGGCCTAATTCTACTGATAACAAAGTAGAGGCTACACTGGCGTGAATCGTTCGATACACTCACTCGTTCGGTACTTGTTCGATACCAATCTAACATTTCGTTAACTCTGCCCGGACCTTTATTATGGAATCGATTTGCTCTTACTATGTAGGAAACTATTGTGTTTATCAATACGATCTATTTATTTCGAATTCAGTAAACGATAAAAAGGAAACAAAATCGAAGAAAATAACAAAAGGAATTCGTTTATTCGCGTTTCAAAAGAACAATAATGTTGTAACATATTCGTTCTGCCTAGCATTTTCCCAACGATGTTGGGGTCAGCTTTTAATATGTTACGTAAACCTTATTGGAGTATACTTTAATCACTACGCTTGAAAAACTGATTGGTGTTCATAATAAAGGAAGATGCTACTGCATTCTTGTGATAATCCTTCAGTCATCTTTAACAACACCAACGGAAAGAGACGTTTATTTAGATATAAGTGAAGTGACATAAACACCGGGTATCGAAAGATTCGAAAGTCTGGCTTTACATTTCGGATTTCAAAAGAAATCCTTACTTTGTTTAAGTACATTGACAATTTGGATGTACGACTTGTAAAACAATCATAACAATCATCTATTTTACAATACAATCACAAAGTAAGCAGACATTTTTCCAATTTCCATTGAGTGCGGTCCGCAGCGGGCGCACGCGAGCCGTCGAGTGGCGCCGCAAACTCGCGCTTGTGGACTCGCCCTAACAATGTACAACATTGTTCAGGAGTACTGGCACAAATAAAAACGTACCGGAAGACCACTTTTCACAATGAACAAAATGCCCCACGTTAGTAGTCACTGCGGTACCTACAGTGGAAAGTAAATTAGAACATGGACCTTTTAATTTTAATCAACCATTACTATCAAGGAACACAGAAGCATCGTTCTGCTCATCATTTTAAAGTATAGTTTGCATAGATTTTAGCGTTATCGTTTCTATCATTCGTATCGTATTGCATTTGTAACATTCGAAGTTTTATTTGCGTTATGCGTGACATTGATAGTGAACATCGAATGGAGTGAACCTTCTGTACTAGTTTATCTAGTTGCAGTACAGCGGAGTGGTCTAGCGTGACAGACTAAAAAATATAATTTAATCAATGAACGAAATAATTCAAGTTTATTTTAGTCTCAAATATTATACTGCTAACATTATACTTATTCAATCAGACCAGTGTGAGACTAAATACAGTTGAACGAGATTTCGATGTATACCTTTAAGGCACGACAATGTAGTGTGTCCTAATATGCAACAAATTATTACCCCAAGCACCCGAGACATTAGTCAGTAAATTAAGAAAAAATGCTATTTTTATTTGTTGTCTATGTACAGTAATACATACATAATATAATACGTACATCGTTATTTAAATATGAGTATCGAAGACAGAGTAAAATTAAAATTTCGGCTGACCTCTTAATTGTGGCCAAATCACCAACACGGTTAACTATATCTATTTTTCGGAGAGCATATTTATGTTGAGCAGCCAAGTACTCAAGCATGAACTTGTCATGTGATCCAAGGCTACACCCCTCCCTTCTAATCGTTTCAACACACGTAACAAGGCCAACTTTTAACATCCTTCTACAATTATTATTTATCGTTTTACTATTTAACATTTATCCTGTTGATGTTCACAAAGCTACTAAGCATGACGCGACCAATTCGCAACCTTGTACATCACAATACACTGTAGATGTCTATTAACTCACAAGTGTTCCGCAGTTTGTTTCGAGTGCTGTATTGTACAGCGGGCACACAACCGCTCGGACGCTGCAGCGCAACAAAGATGCACGTTATTAACAAAAAGCGGCTTCGATTATTTTGTTGACGCTCTTCGTTGGACTAGAATTGCGACAGTTTTTCGTTATATATGTTTGAACATCCTTTTCGGTACAAAGCGCGACAATAACAATAATGCGCTCTGTAGATACTTATACCGTCAGCAAACTCATAACTTAGCTTACCCCAGTAGGTAAGTACATTGCTGGTCTGAAGTCTAGCAGTAGATTGCGATAGTTCCTCTGACTCTTCCAAAAAGAAACAATGTTCTCAACCAGCGAGCTAGCTGGTATGCAGCTTCTGAGCACCGTTGACGATGCTGCCTGTCACTATTCTGAAGTTAATGGTTGAACCGTAAGTTTTCTATCAAAAAGAGTTTTGTCGGTCATGTCCGGATGATACTGACGTTTGAAAAAGCTAAATATTTTGCGTTTTTTCTTAACACTCCTAGTCAGTTTTAATATTAATAACAAAACATTCTGTAGTTTCCGAGGGAAGAATGAGAAGTCCTCCAGAAATAAAATAAACAATCTGATTGTATGCGATTCTTCCACAATAGAATCACAGTTGCACTGTGTACAACACTGGCGCACTCGGTTCATCGACAAGAGGTCCGCACGCACTCGAGGCGCACAGCGTAGCGTACAGCGACTACAATGATGACATTGTTACTGCGAGAGCTCGTTCAATTATTTTGTAGAGAACACATTGTAGATGTAACTCCACAAGTAATTGTACTGAACCAACCTGCAATTGTTGAAGCTTTATAATTTTGTTGGTTTGGAGAGACAGTACACGTTTATGTTAATGGTGCAACTTTCCTTGGATTATTATTAATATAAGTGCAACTTTATGTTTACTTATAGAACAGACAGTTGAATATAATGAGAAACGACTGGAAAAACAATTACCTAGTCTGTATGTTAAAGGTTAAATAACTTCAAATGGAAGCACTTCATTAGCCCAAGCGTAGCGATTGTGCCTGCCGAGCAAGCAGTTGTGAGTTAAAGCCCACGGACGGGCAGGGTTTACAAGAGTTTGCTTAATTACGTGGTGCTTTATTACTAATTGTCAACATTGACTAGTAGTTAATTAAGCATTTTCAAACTTTGAAAATAACTTTTTTGATGTATCTATGTTGGTAGGCACATCTGATGGTAAGTGGTCACCGTCGCCTATTATACGCCTAAAACACCAAAAGGATTGCTGATGCGTTGCCAACCTTAAAGACAAAGTGGGAAAGTAGGTATCACGTGCCTATAATTTTTAAATTGAACACCCTTCAAACCGGAACACAGCAATGCGGCCTAGAGGAAGAAATAGAAAAAATAAAACTTTCCACTTCGTTATTTAATCTGATCCTTCTCCTCCGTGCGTGGTACAGTTGACAGCTCAGCTAATGTATTCCAGTGTGGACGTGTGCTTACACTGTCACGTAACGAGGTAGTGCAGGCACCAAGTAATTACATCACACCGAGGAGTCACCGCTGCATTAACATTCTATTGGGCGTGTGTGTCGCAACACAAACCAACGACAATGTTTAAACTAATTCACTTCTATAATGTGCATCTCTGAAACTGTACGTATTTCTATAAATTCGTGATTGTGGCGGTGTGTTTTTTACTTCTACAATAAGATGTTAAAGTAATGTCGTAAAACAATAATGGATCAAAATAATTTGTCGTGACCTTGCTAAACATTGAACGGCTAGTCCCCGTTTTATAATGCGGATCTTAGCAATAGAATCTCCCGAAAACGCAGATGAAGAAGAACAAGTGGTGGTTTCTTAGTTCCTGTGTATACAAAAACAAACTCAACTTCCCTCTTGAAAACATTAGTATAATGCAATCTCGTCTTTAGTATAATGAAATACCCAAAACGATTATTACAGGATAGATAAAAAGTCAAATGTTATATAAAATCCCGACCTTTGTTACAGCAAGCAGTTTTTATTTACATAAACAGCGCAATAGCAACGAAATCGTGGGCGAGTCGCGGCTCGATTTAAGCAGAGTCACCTGGCACAGAAACTACCTCCACCACCCACTACTTGCAACCCGCGACGTTAGCTAAGTACGAGCTGCATCTCCGGCGACACATTGACGGATCACTCGGAAAACTTAATAGGATGAGTTGTGTCGTTAACGTATCAGTGTCGATGGATACTGGAGAAATATCGATTGTGATAGTGAGAAACTTTACCTGGCGTATGATCGTCTTTGTGTGAATACAAATGATGGTTTAAAATTACGTGAGGTTCTATTATTTGAATCAACCAGACTTGTTACGCGCTACTAAAAATAAAAGAGCGTTGAAGCTACATAATTAACCTAGTATTAACGTAAACCCTTTTCTAGGAAAGCATTTTGAAAGCATATACTATAACGTTATAGTATATGAACACCCTTTTTCCCGGAAACATTTTAGCTGTGTACTGCGCGGTTACTGGAAATACCTATACATACCTACTTACAGCTAGTTCACACAGTAACGGTTCACAGGACCCGTTTTAGCAGATCCGTTTTTATTTTGGTGATGGCGCCTGTATTTGTATCAGCGAGTTCGCATACACAACAGTATTCTGAATCCAGTAAAAAATACAGGATTCATTATTTTTTACGTATCCTGTCTGCCAGATGCGACGCAGCTGCCGTTTGTTTAACTGATCCGTCGGTACAGATGTGAACAACACATCCAGTACCGTAGGATCTGCTACAACGGATCCGCTGTGTGAACGGGCACTTACTTCTTTACATCTTTCTGACGGTCTCGTGAGAGGTAACCGGTGAACACGTGTACTCGCAAACTAATTAAACAAATAAATCGGATACAGTTGCGGGTTTCAAACAGTCAGACAATTGCGATCAAAGTATGTCATGATAAGTGTGACAGATCTGTCCATAAACTTTATAACAATCGCTTGATAACTGTTTAACGCAAAGCCGAGGCGAGAAAATACTGCGATGATAATAAGACTTCGTAAAAGGACTATTTAACGTGAGAATACGAAAAGATGAAACAACGTTAAAACCCGAACTCCTAAAATAGACCAAGTTATATATAGCTGAAGCATCTACTTCCACGCCCACGAAGTGATTATGTAGTTTATTCGTAGTTCAATCTAAACTCACACATTCTTCAATGCCAGATCAAAGAGTTCTGCTAAAACTGCGACCGATTCTGAATGAAATTTTCATCATGAAAAAATAAACACTGCCTATCCGACCGACTCACATCGACGAACAGTCATGACGAAGTTGCAAACAATTTCACGAAGGTCGCCGTACGTGCTTTAGTATACATTGACTTCATACATATGTCGATAGGCGCACGCACACTTGCGTAACCCTCATTTACAAAAATCCTAAGCACATCGCAAGTGAGTCCCCTCACATTCCTGTGGAATTATATATAATATGAAGGAGAGGTGCATATGTGTGCGTGCTTTACTCGATAAATTTAAGGAGTTCATGTTTATTTATAATCCTGTCCTCAGCCGTCGATCAAGTCCGGCGGCGCGCGGCGTGATATCTGCGTAACAAATGCGTGCGATACGTTAGGCGCACGCTTCCATCCTCGTCCCTCAACTGAACTGCTATTATGTCATATATCATCCACGGTTACCGTCTGGGCGAATACTTCCTGTATCTTATGGGTTTGTAAATAAAGTTATAAATAGGTTACGAAATTCGTTCGAAGTTAATTGAGGTTTAGACGACACTGACCGGCTGTTTATCAATATTCTACCTTGATGATGTCTGAATTAAGATGTTTCACATCTTAAAATTACAAATTACCAAAACTGTTACGATGTCTTAGGGACTAGAAAAAAGGTAGGTTTGGTAGGTGTGTAATGATAATAAATGTCAAAAATAGCTTTATTTTCAACACTGTTATTCGTTTTCAAGTACTTCACCAGTTGCCTTATGTTTTTTACTTAGTTCTACTAAGCTAGCCATCCGCCTGGCCTGTATGTCGTTGCTGACCTTGCTAGTTAATATTATGATTGCAACATAGTTTAGACAATGCGTTTCGTAAGCTCAGCGCTACAACTAACAACCTCACTGTTGCTCAGAATGCGGTACAGGTGCTTAATAATGTATTCGTGTGCTAAGTGTTTAGTTTAGATTTATACGTCGTAGTCAGGGTTAGGAAGCCAAGTGATGTTTACATAAAACTAGCTTTTAGTTAAGTTACTTTCAATTAGGTAAAGAATTCGGGATTGTCATAAATGCGACTTGAAGCAGAGATTTTAGAAGTTAGAAGATAATAAAAAATTGTCACGTATTGACTACGTATAATACAATTGATTTGATAACAAAAATCACGCTTCAAGCAACAGAAATCTTTTGTATTCTGTTACTTGCATATCTTATTACAAGCAACCGCACAGCGTAGCTGGATCCAGATAACCTTCCAGTTGATGAGAGCTACTTCAGAACTGGAGCAAATCTATAAAAAGTTGCGGCGGAAGCGGGAACATTCACGACGACTAGTAATTAGTACGACTAGGAGTTGTATTGAGATTCATTAGTAGGTTCCTACAGAGAGTTCTTGGAGCATGCACGACAAGTCGGAGGTCGAACTGAATACGACAGTTAGAGCGTACCCTAATATGTCGGTGCGGTATATTAGGTATTATACCATACCGTACGGTATATTGCGGTATGCCTAATATGCTCAATATCTGATTTAATATTTTAATGAACGCTATCAAAGTTCTAACATGCACGGGATGCAGACTCATTCTCATCACTCATCACAAGCGTTTGGTAAGTTTACGTTACCGATACCGCACTAAACGATACCGATAACTACGGTCTGATTATTCCAAGTCATTCACAACTTTGTACGCTATAACCCCTTTTTTTTCGTCGATGGTTAAAACTAAGTATTCGTGCGAGCAAAATTTCAAATACATTTAGTGAGCTAGGCTTTGAACAGAAATATATCAGGCTCCTCGTAACGATGACAAAGTATTTTGCGACAGCAGGCGGTTTCTATGCCAGCGCGTGCCAACAAACTCAGCAAACTATTATATACATAGAACTATGTGGTGTAGATACAGTCAACATTTTATTACATGGAATCACAAAATAAGCATATTAGATGCAGAAGACCCGCTAGTATAAGAGGTAAAGCGGAACTGTATCCAACTTAAATGTAATCTCAGATTTAGTTACATTTGTATCCGTTCGGCATCTATAGGTACCGTGAACCCTCTTTACCTATTTATTTTATAGCGCTTCATTAATTGAGGGGCTCGTGGCTAACTATCAACCGCGCGGATCATACGATTTGTGACGTTAAGCTGCTCTTGCCGCGGTCAATCCGTGGATGTGTGACGGTTCGTTACACATCGAGATCCCTCCGTGCCTCGGAGAGCACGTTAAAAAGTCGGTCCCGGGTGTCATACGAATACCTATGACAGTGGTTATGGGAAGTCAGAAGCCCGAAATTCTGACAACCGATCTAACCTTAGGATATCGGCATTGCCCTTTAACTGGGTTGCGGAGCTCTGATGGTAAGTAGTCGCTCCGTGTAAAATACTGGTATTCAGCCAGACTGGAAGCTGACCCCAACATAGTTGGTAAAAGGCTAGGCAGAACTTTTGTTTTGTTAGTTAAATTCAGAGTACGTCATTAACATCAGAAAACAAGTGACTGTCCAAACGAACTCGTTACTTAACAGAACGTTGCGCCTCTTATCGGCACCGTTGTATACAATAACAGGCGGTATTAACGTGACTAATTATTACAGTACTCGTGTAATTACCCAGCTTCCTAGTTGGAAAGCTAGACTACCTACCTACAGCAGTGTTTAAAATCCTACGTTACTTAGCCAACAAACAATGCTACTTTGAAGCAGTTATCTACTGACCTACGTGAGAGGCAAATGCGACGACACGCGATGCGATGCAAAATACTATACTTGGGTCCATGGGAAGACGCGGTGATTGCAGGTGGTACCGAGCCGTAATGGAGTGGTGATATATGATGCGATGGGTCGATTGCATTAGGCCAGGCATAGGTCATGTATGGACGCAATTACGACAAGACCGGGTAGTCGCACAAGCGATGAGGGACTATAAGAACTTATCTCAGCAGTGGGTGGTCTGAGGCTGTGTATTACGATGGCGAATAGCTGATTCCACTATCTAGTGAATATTAGTCAGCGACAAGATGCAATGTAGTGCAAATCAGATTGTATATGCCACTTGACTTAGGATTGTTTCACACAGAGTACTTACAGTTAGCTCATTTCGTCCCGCATCGCATCATATAGCATCCGTCATTCACATAGGACGATGGTTACGAAGGACTCAGCGACTACGATAAGCCACTTTGCCACCAAATTGCGGCTTCAAGTAATTAGCCAACTTCCAACTCGCGCATAGTTGGGTATTGTCGCGTCGAGACTGTCGCACTGACTTTGTTTACCTAACTATTTTAACTATCAGTTAGCGCTGATGTCGAATAGTGGTGGTTTACGTCAGAATAAATAATTAAGTCGGCTGATGTCAGTCTCACGTAGCCATATGAAGACCAACAACGACCAACTTTAATAATGTCTCTATAGAAGTCTGGCATCGTTAATAAGCAGCAAAGGCCTGCGTTTGTTGACCCAAAGCCAATAAACGCATGGTACATCACGCTTACTGTCCTTAATATTTCAGGCAGAGTTGCAAATAGTGCCAACACTATGAAACTACGTTTAGCGTACATGAGAATGGATAAGCGTTGATGGTTCAGTATATTAAGTATTTGCTATGAATAAGATGCCAAGTATTTGTCAGATCTAATGGAACCGTAGTCATTACTGAATATTAGGGCATGGTAGACATTCTTGGTTATTCTTTTTTGAAATAATGGACAGCTTTCATCGAAATGCAAAATTAACTCTTTTTTTTAGTATTAGAGGTACATAACACTCTCTAAACAATTATTTTTCATACCCATCACTATCAACAATTCAGGAATGATAAGATGAACTGTAAATAAAACTCTTCAAAAAAAATAATGATCGTGTGATATTTTCCAATGAAAAACATAATGAGTCCAACTATTTCCTAACAACACAACTTTTGTTATGCATCCAGTGTTATTAGATGAGAGGATAAGAGTCAAGTGCGGTCGGTGCGACAATAGTGCGGGACGGGAGCGGAACGGAAGCGGCGCGGAGAGGTGCAGCAGCGGCGCGGCAAAACAACGCGCTTCCGACGCGACGGAGACAAGCGTCCGTAGCTAGGGTTTGCACTTTCAAAATATTTTCACAATATTCAAGGATGTACACTTTTGTTTAATACCTTAAAGTATTTTTTTTAGGGTACAAATTGTTATTATTCTATATTCGTTACATATTTTGTGAGGATCTTCTTATAAGGCTGACTTTCTAGAAATATAAATCTTATTTTGTTTTAACATGCTCTGAACGCTTAATTCTGAGAATAATTATTTAAAATAAATAATCGGAGATGAGCAGTTGTATTAAAACAGTTTGTTAGCAAACAAGTCTTAACGTTTTATCAAAAGAAATCTATTTTACCGACCTAGTTTTATTATCTAATATAATTTATTCATTTAATTACTATAAAACCAAATACTTATTCCTAATTAGAGTACAGGTGACCTCAAAAACTATACATTTAAAACGGCATTTAATGAAATTAAGGAGCCCTAAAATTAATTATCCACATAAGTATACTATTTACGTGCTAGACGGCCTTCTAAAGAATTAATTTAAATACTAAGCATGTTAGTGTTTTAATAAATGTGTACAGTTGCGAATTCATACTTGTGAGTAATGAAAGGAAAACTGGAACATATTGCTTGGTTAACCTCTGACGCGCTATGTAAGAGCTAAGTGTTTTAATTGAAACATTAATTTGTTTTTATTTTTAGCCGTGTTTTTTCTTCTATATATTTTGACTGACTAAGCAAACACTGAATTACATTTATTTTAACAATGTCATGACTTTATCATTACTCCGAAAGACCGAATAGAAACGATGCAAGTCTTGCTAACATCATCATTTTTATTCCTTATCTGTTAAATACAAGTATATTTTTACAGCAAAATTTAAAGCTCTCAAAAAATTAATCCTTCTTCCTCATTATGAAATTGTATGATAACATTATAAAAATGTATAAAAAAATGTAAAAATGTATTTTAGATCTCTAGACTTATACATTTTTATAATGTTTAAAACATTATAAAATGAATTTTATAATGTTTCAACATGTTTGAGATAGCCCTAGAGAGCACTTACAGTTGTGTGTGTACGCCATAAAAATACACGCACACTACGACACGAACACCGTGGCTTCCTATTCGTTATATTGTGAACTACTAAAACTACTCTGTGATTATTAGAATAATGTTTGAAAAAGATTGAAAAAGAGTTACATTTTTTAAGGTTTATGAGGTTGCGCTTGCGATTAGCTTTGGATATAAGTAGAGGGAAAGGTCTCAACTCAACAGTGAGCAAATTCAGAATAGAATAAAATAGATATTTATTTGCCACAAAACACGGTCGCAAGGTGATACGTTTTATGTTACTACCTCATGTTATGCCAACAAAGCAGCATGTAAAATTAATATAATATCCTCATATCGGTTCGTAAATGTTCACTACTTAACACGGTCACCCCAATACGCTCTGTAGATAAGCAACGAAGCTGCCCATCGTATTCACATAGTTCCTTATTGGCCTCTTACTTCACCCCCTCGGTGGCCTTTTCCTTGCCGGGAACCACACATTGAGCTGGGACTGCGTATAATGAACAATTTGTGCTTCGTAAACAAAAATGAAAACACTTTTATATATTTTATAGATAGTGTTACAACAAATTCTGTAAACCAAGCAAGGTGTATGACACCCCTAACTATGCCTGACTATTTTTTCACCTTACACCTGAGCAAATATATTTAAAACGGAAGAAATTACGGCTCTTGTTGCAAACTGTTATTACGGCTTCTTAGCAACATAAAAGCTTAGTGGAGGGGCAAGAACAACCTGCATTATTTAACTCGGTAATCCCTAAATATAAAGTAAATAGTAATGTGGGTGGGCCTTATAAAAGATAATGGTTGCTGACCTCTTCAGTAGTAGAAAAACATTTGTGTCTTTTTGCATCGTAACAAGCTGTGATTTACTTTACTTTACTATTTATTACAAGTTGGCGCCTTGTCAATATTTTTCAAGTTATTTTGCCATTTTTGTCGATCACCAGAACTTCGACGTTAAGCTGATACATATTTCTATAGACATCTAGAAAGTTGAACAAAGTAAGTTCTCATTATAGATTGATAACTCCACTTCTCTTTCTCCTTGATATAAAGCTGTGTAATCATAAATATCTATAATCTCCATACATGTTGTTGCTAAATATTATGACATTTATTCATAGTAAGTTAGTTGCAGACATTTCCGCAGGAATTTAGAAATTATTAATACGAAACTGAAATAATCTTGTTTTACAAACATACAAAAGTTTTCATAACTTAACGTTGTTATTAGATATATAGGTACGTGCTTATAACTATTGTAAACAAGCAACTTGAACAGCTTAAGTATTAGAACACAGAAAAACTATATTTATCAAGCTATGTGTGTTCAAAGCTGTTTTCTTTGTATAACGATCTCTCCACCATTGTCGTGAATCCCTGAAAATTATACAAGATTTTCTTACTTATTGTGACGTTATATTTGTGTACAACGGATATGGAGCGCGGTGTTTCTTCACTTCTGGAATGTCTTACATTTTTCTACAATTATTAGGTACGCAACATTGTAACCGATGACATCGTTTAAGATAGAATCAGCTTGCGTTTTTATACAGCCTCGAATAATAGAGTTACTTATTGTTTGACAAACAAATATACTGATTACATTGTTTCGTTCTTAGTCCGCAAATTAAATGATAATCCTCAATATACTTATTTACTAAACTATCCTTAGACTTTAACTTTTAGCTTGTTTTTTGCTTTTTCGGTGTGTCTGTTTTTTTATCTGTTGCCGGAAAAACAAGGCCTGAAATAATCGTCCCTGCGGCGGCACATAGCGGTTACACTTAGTGGAACCGAGCACTTCTATGCTCCTTTTTTCTCCGGATACAGTGAATAAAAGGAGGTCATTTCAGCAAATCCGAGGTTAGATTGTTGCTACAGTTGGAGCTCGCGCATCAATTGAGACCTTGAAAGGAAACCAAAATGACACTCTTCCCGTCAAACTCAATGTACTTAAGTTCAATCGGGTAGCTATAACGTGGCATATGATAACAACGCTCAAGGAAGCCCTGGACTTCATGACTCAGCGGTCAGGTTAATAATTAAGTCAGTGGGTAGCGAGTTACGCACTAGGTCACCTCGCGGCTCGCTGCACAGCCATTCAATTACAGTTTACACAGATAGTGCGTCCATGCCACAGCAATACATGCTCTATTAGCTGCAACGATACATGACATAATTGTGGGCACTTGTTACCACAATAGCTGAGATATTAGAAATCATAGTATACGTATGTGTAAGTAAACAATAACTATGAAAACTAAAGATATACCTATCTTTTAAAAGACTAAAGCAGTTTCTTGTTGAGTGCCATCACCACGCTACGCTGGACAAAAGAATTGGTGACAGCGTAAGTCAGTAAGTCATCCAAACGTCGTAGGTTCGTAACAGGATGCCACACATATGCAGGTAAGGTTCACAAAATATGTATTAGTCCTAAAATACTTAGTACATTTCTAAAACCTGGTATTCATTCTGTAGACGGGTCGCTAATTCGGCTCATTTATCAGAGGAGCTCGCGTCGCACCGCACTGACTAATTACCACGGGCCGCTTAGGAACACCACACGGGATGGACGCGGTCACCATCGAAATTGGTTAATTGCATGTGATGAATACACCTTTTTAATATTATTGAAAACTTACTTGAGGAGAAGGCAGTTAGGGAAGACTAGCATATGGTGCAGGATGAAAAACGGTGTTACAGAGCATCTTGGGCTAGGTGTAGGATGTCCAAGATTGTGATAGGTCGAGTTGATTAATTGATAGTTAGTTGTTAGTAGTACGGTACAAAACGAATCTAACGGAACGGTAAAACAACTACTCGAAATCGGTTCGCCTCCTTAAAAGATCAGATTTCTTCAATGCCGTCTCACCTTACAAGAACCTGAGCCATAGTCTCTACCACCTCAGAATATTATTGTTATTGTAGAAGGTAATAAAGTGCTCACCGAGGCAGAGCTACATCACGAAGATTAATATATTTTTTAACTGATGTACAATAAAGAGCTCTATTTATCGATCCCTAAAGAGAACGTATAAGGAGGTATTGGCATTCAAAACAGTGAAGTGGATAGACCTACTAACACGAGCGGAGGTCTTAAATTATAGAAAAAGTAAAATATGTAACATTGTATTCAAAGTTAAGATTCAAGAAAACATTCCGACTCTCCGTGTAACCTGGTTTCACTGGCTCTATGGACGGCTAGACAGCTTCAAGGTTTTTCTCAAAGTAAGAATGTTATAAGTATGAAAGCCTCCTTCATTCTTGCATTTGTACTTATTCCTAGAATACTTATTTTGCTGTCCCTACTAGCTTTGTCAGCCACGTCGTATCGTGTAAACTTACAGCGTCGAATGTAAGGAAATATAGTAAATACAATATTCTATACCGCGGTACCTCGCACTCAATATATGGAGTCCCTACAGCTGACGCAAAAACAGCAATTACATTACATATCTCACCTGTGGCTCTCACTGTCAAGAGCTGAGCAGCAGCGGTGTGTGTGTGTGTGTGTAGGGCAAATAAGAGCGTTCACAACTACTAACGAGGTTTTGTTATTAAACATACTTGTACTCGACGCGGAAATGTTATGCGCACGACAAATTTGTTTTTTTTGTTCTTATTTATCCTTAACATATTTCCAATTTCTGAAACATATAATATTGTAAAAACTTAAGTTAGTTTTATAACAATCATAGTGATGTTTAGTGTAGGTATTTATAAAAGAGACTACGATGATATATAGTTAGATTACAATTCAGTACATTTATGTGTGCATTAATGAATCTAAAAAAAAGATTTGCTCATAAAATGAATGTAGGTATGCAGTTCATCCTGTAAACAAGTCTGAAAAGGTTATATACACGATGGTAAATCACATCTCATACATCTAGAGTAGAACCAAAATTGCCTACATAGGTTATTTCATACACGGAATAGTTTTTTGAACACTTGTAATACCTAATTGTAGTAATGTATCCTAGAGTATTCGAGGCACGAAAACAATCTCTGAAACATTGCTCGCAGACGAACAAATACAAACGTATGTAGACCTAGTCGGAATGCTTCACGAATATATTTGGACGATACACGTTCAATAGAAGAGCTTGCGTGAATTTTAATGAAGGAAATCATAATTATTTATTTTAATCTTTAGGTACTTGATTATTGTAACACCAAAAACACTAAACCAAAGAACGATAATCAGGGTTATTTTTCAATAATCTGAAATTCGTGTGGCGAATGGATCAGTTACTTCATTTACTCCACTAAAGTATTCAAAATAACTTAAAGCAAAACAAAATTTAGACTGAGTATAGAGGGCGCTGCATACATATTGTCAAGCACACGCCATACGGAGTAATTTTTTTTCTGTTATTATTTCACATTTTATAGATAGGTTAAGTAGCATTTAATTTCACAATAATCATTTTGTCACGTCCTTCAGTGTTCAATCAGTCTTGTTGCATAAATCACATAACGTTGTGACCTATCAGGTCTCGATATACAGGAACAATAATAATTGTGTTCGCAAACAATAGCCTGTTCTAGTTGATCTCAAGTGTTCTCCTGAAACTGATTATGATTTACTATAGGCCGGAGGAGTATCCAAATTTATCGAACACGACTATTGTATTTCCCAGCTAGACCCGCTTCACGCAACAAATCGATGGTACATGTCTCTTAGCTATGAAGTTTGTGAACAATACGGCCTGTCCTAGCCATCTACGTCTATGTACACGACAATGTATTTCACTTACTGATCCATTACTAGAATACACTCGAGGTAACACTCGTACAGAAGGTCCGCTTCACACAGTACCTGCACTATAACAAGCTAACACGCATACAGAGTGCGATCTGTGAGTACATTGGTTTGAATCTGTTTCACCTTACCTGGAATGGAAACCAGGAGAGAGGTATGGGAGATTTTTACTCACTAAAATTTCCTCGGGGGCCGACTTCCCCACATGCAGAGACGCTCCGGGATCATCAGTGGAATCTCCAGCACCGTAGTAAGTAACTCTTAATTGAGTTCTTTAGTACGAGTTGAACCTTTTATTAATTTTTATTTTGTGCCATTACGATGGTTTTCAGACGGCATTATTTCACGAGCCCGCTCTGCCCAAGGGACTAAGTTCCGACGTTCGAGAGAAGTCTGGGATTCCTGAATTGTCTCGGAATTTTCGGACACCGGCCACTAACAGAAATGTTCGAGCAATTCGCTACTTTATATACTGTGCTATTACCTATACTCGAAGCACGCACCGTCTTCATTATCATCGACGTATACTAGTGGACAAGGTGTCTTTTGTTTCAAAATTATTTGTTTCCAATGTGACGTGTTCACTCGTGTGTATGTCGTTACTGTGTTATGCGGTCGTTAAAACACTGTAGGTACTTGTTATTTTTGGTAGACAAGCTAATTAGGAGTTCCCTGTTATTCTGTAGGTACATGCCTCCTTACTACACTACCTCTCTGCTAAGAGGATTAGAGTAACGTATGTTAAGTAACTTATGTAAGGTATTTGTTCGTGAAAGTTGCATGCGCACTTAGACTAGCTTATTCGTGTAACTTTACAGGAAACCCCCGGGGTCGCTCGTAACTTTTGCTGGTCATTCTGCCTCCATAAGTCCATACCTTATACTATATATATACTTGCTCTACCTACTCAGTTATAGATTGCATAATTTCCGTGAAATATTACTGAAGACTAAATTATTTGAAAGCAGATAAAACTTAAAAGCAGATAAGTAGCAACAGCAGAAGTTTGCTCCATTATTTGCATCGACAATATTGAGGGAAAAAGGATACAATCCATTAAAAAGTTTGGAAGTTTCTGCAGTAAATATCGATACCGATCGAGATATCGCACGCTACTGTCACATAATACGTAAATGCAGAACGTCCATTCCAAACAATGCGTATAAAGGCACAAAAGTTAATAAAAAATATAGTCTTAACTTTCTGCTTGTTTGTATCGTATGTGGGTCTTTATTTGTGTGTATATGAATATGTTTCTTCTTATTCTCTTCTCTTGTTACGTTTCCGTGTGATTCTCAGGAGAGAAAAGGCCACCCCATCTTTCTGTTTCTTTAAGCGCTAACAACACACTACAATGTGTGTGGTAGTGGTAGGTAATATTCTTTCAAGAATCATTTCATTTCAGTACCGTAATGGATCATTTATTTTATAAGTATGCTGCGACTCAGCAATAGTTTGTGTTTGTTCTGGTTTGGTATATTGTTTGACTACGTATTCATAATTGAGTTCTTTGTTCGTAGTACTTCTGTATCTTCTTATAGGGTGCTGCAGCGCGGAGTAACTTTGCTTTTAGCGCATTCCCCAGGGTGGCTGGGTGGTGAGACCTAGATATTATGCCGGCATTATCTTGTCCACGCTAATATTGTTAATGAGAGTATCGATTATAATTACGTTTCGCTTTTGTTCATTAAAGATCTGCTGCTATATCGGGAACTAAAGGAGATCTTGAAAGGGTTTATGGGAGTTCTTGAATTAGTGAGCTTAACGAGTACACAGCTTAGCCACAGATTAGAACCTTTTTTTAGCCGTTATCTGTAGGATGCTTTATTAACTAAAATAATTTTCCAGAAAATAATAAAATAAACAAGAATTGTATTTACCTTACGAGATTAATTCAAACATTTTTTCCTCAACTAAAATAAATACAGATTATCGTATACTACGCATGGAATACTGATCCAAGCAACAAAGCCTATAAATACAAAAGCTTTAGTCAAATTATTTGCTCACAGTTTCGTAAGTTAGCCGGGATATAACATATTCTTCTATCATATTTATTTTTATTTCCCAACAAAGCCACCATTCCCATTCCATGAATAAAAAACTTTGGCCACACTGTCGCGTGGGGTTGCATCCCCTTATGCGTGTACAGAAACTCGTTTCAGAAACTAAACTCAACGGTTATGAGTCGTTAGTTATATCCAACCTACTTTTTTGCCAACTGTGTGGATCACGAAAAACCCTCGTGGTGATACCATAGCTTTCAATTGTAACTTTTTACATTCGGTGTGATACACGGTACGCTTGTTGTTGCGTTTATAATGAACAAACACGGGTCTCGATTCGTGCTTGTTTGTGAACGAGTAGGTAACATAGCGGCAACTTTGCTACGAATGGAAAACTCGATCATTGAATGCAAATAAATGAATAAGGTGTGTCGTGTCTTTTTTAACTATACAACTATTTTAAGGCCCAGTATTACGCCGTTGACCTTGCTCAAGTGGGCGTTACCGCTGAGAATGCCCCGCGCACCCCCTTATCATAACTACGCGCGAAGCGGTCGCGTCACGAAGTTTCCATTTTGTAGGGCTGGCTGCCATAGTGCCATGACGCGCGACGCACAGTGTTTTATGAAGCCCATTTTTCGGACATCACATTTTTATTAAAGAAGCTGATAGAAATAATAATTTATATACAAGATTTCGTATCCCCGTGTAGCTAACATATGTAGTTTTTGAGTAATATTTTTTTGATATAAAAAAAACATATAATAAAAAAAAATCGCTTAAACTAAGCATGATACGAAATAATGATTTTAGGTACATTGATGGCGTATCTTATGCCGAGTATTTTAGTCCACAAATGAACCTCGCAACTTTGTTAGATCCAGATTTATACGAGATTTTTTGGTTTTTAGGTTTTCTCTTTTTTCTCGAAAATTCCGCCATTTCGGGAAAAGTTATTTATACAGAAATAATTATATTTACTTCCCCAACACACCACATAACAACACACCCAATTCCATGGAACTTAGAAGTTGTACCAATTTAACTATTTTTGTTAGGGTTGTCAATTTTTTTCCGTATTTTGTTGGTCAAAGGACATGTTATGAAATGGGCTTAAAATATTTTTATTTCTGAACCACTTACACGTGCAGTTTTTCTGATAGGGAAAACTGTCTAGGATGTGCTTACAAAAACATTTTTTTTTATTAGCACCATTATTTAATTAAAATATATTTAAAATCCTGTTTTTTTTTTGTTAAAAACCTGATAAAAAACTTAGAAAAAAAACTGATATATATCATTTTTGAAAGCATAATATTTATCCTAATATTAAAATAATATTAAACGTCTTAAATTAAAATAAAATCAATGAATTAACTCAATACGACACTTTTGGTGCAGTGGCTAAGCGATTGGCTTCTGCGCTGCGGGTCGTGGGTTCGATTCCCGCACGGAACAAATATTTGTATGGCCTACAGATAGTTGTTCCGGGTCTGGGTGTTTGTGCATGTGAAGATTTGTGTCTGTAAACGCACCCACGATACAGGAGAAATCCTAGTGTGGGGCAACGTTTTTTTTAAAAAAAAAAAATAAAAAAAATTGGATGTATGGCATTGATTTCTTTGTCTCAATAGAATAAATGAAAAGAGTTACCGTCTGACAGCAAGGTTGTCATTGTCAGTAATTTCACCAATGTCTGGTCAAATCAAAGTTGTCAAACAAAATCGCTATCTATTGTGATTGTTTACTGAATTTGTAATTTTTCTTTTACTTGCTATTCGCGAAATTGTGGTAATTTACGCAGAAACGCCATAATACAACAGTTGAATAAGTTGAATTGAATTTGACATTTTTGGCAACAACAATAAATGTCATCCAATGGAAGTGTTGCCAGAATTAATAATTACTTTGGGTTGCAACTTTATTTTTTTTTAATTCTAATTATTAAAATAAATAAAAAACAATAGAAGGGAGCTTTAAAAAAGAATAAAACAAATATACGAAAGCTCCATATTTTATGTACTTTCATAAAAATATAATATAATCTCTGTTCACAGCCAAAACCCAGCTTCCATACAAAAATATGACATGTCCTTTCCGTAAAAATAAAAGCTCCGTAGTCACAGTGAAGAAAATAGAGCGTACACCAGTTTACTGGCAGCCTACCGAGGACTTTCAAAAAACAGAAAAATTGGTACAAAGGTGATGCTTATTACTATAGAAATCTCTTCCAGCATACCTGCGAAAGGAGAGTTGAGTGAAGAGAGATGTGGACATTGTGTGTAAAAGTTAAAAGAAGCGGAAATTAAAAGTTATAGTTACCCAGTCTTGCCATAAATATTGTCACGAAGAAAAAAATAGTTTTTTTATTGCAAATAATATTTATTACTTTTATAGTGTGTTAGTTTAATACATAAATATAAAACAATTTAAAATATAAAAGCTTATTCGAAGTGGTCTCCATTGGCTGCAATACAGTCCTTGAAACGTTGAGGCCAGTTATCAATAGAAGCACGCACTCTTTCCATGGAAAAATTCTTCACTGCCATTCGTATGGATTGTTTTAGGGACTCCAAATTATCATGGCGTTTAGAGCAAGCCGTACTCTCTAAAACTGACCATAAATCATAATCCAGCGGATTAAGATCGGGACTAGACGACGGCCAGTCGTCAGCTCTGATGAAGTCCGAAACGTTCACTTCCAACCAAGACTGCGTGGACCGAGCTTTGTGATCCGGCGCCGAGTCTTGTTGGAAGGACCATACTTGGTTATTGAACATGGTGTTGTTAAGGGGCTTAACTACCTTCTCAAGAATGGTATCTTGATACACTTGTGCTGATGTTTTGATACCTTTTTCACAAAAAATATGGCTCAGTCACTCCTTCATAGCTAATACCCCACCAAACCATAACTGAAGTCGGATAATGCCCACGTTGCACTCTGTCGACTAATTGGGAAGCTTCCTTAGAGCTTTGAGCATAAATACGGTCATTTTGTTTGTTAAAATGTTGCTCAGTTGTAAAGATTTTCTCATCCGTAAACAAAAAATTTCTGTGACCTCCCTTTGCGTACCGCTTCAGTAGTTGTTTCGATTTTACCACCCTATTCTTTTTTAAATTATCAGTTAAAAAATGACCAGTGCGTCTCTTATAGGCTGCAAGTCCTAAGTCATCGTTTAAAATACTCGACATGGTTCTGGGTTCTATCTTCATCTCCCGAGATAAAATCTTTTGTTTTCGGACAGGATTTCTTCGAATTCTTTCCCTTACTGCTTTGACCACCTTTTTCGTACGAACACTACGTGGACGGCCAGATCTTTTTCTGTCACAAACAGAGGAGGTCTCATTGTACCTATTAATAGCCCGGTACACAAACATTTGACTAATACCAAGCGTATGGAGAGTTTTAAAAATTGCATTTGGCTCCATACCAACTTTGTGTAATGCAATCACAGCGATTCGGGTGTCTTTATCACCCCACTCCATTTTAATATCGCAAAATATTTTACAATGTATTGGCGCCAAAATTAGAAAACCCAATGAACAATCGTATAAAAATGACAGATTCCAAATTCAAATGTAATATCTTTCTTATTTTTAATTGTAACAGTATTTATGGCCAGACTAGGTATATAAAGTTATATTAAATCCGGATATAAATCATTATCTGAGATCTTGACAACCCTAACGACGCAAAATCCGGATCAAACTTAAAATCGTTGTGGTTTTTAAGTTCCATGGAATTGAGATGTGAAATTTATGTGGTGTATTGGGGAAGTAAATAGAATTATTTCTGTATAAATAACTTTTCCCGAAATCGCGGAATTTTCGAAAAAAAAGAGAAAACCAAAAAACTCGTATAAATCTAGATCTAACAAAGAAACCAAACAAAAAAACAAATCTCGCAAGGATCATTTGTGGTATATGATACGCCTTCAATGTACCTACATCAATATTTCGTATCATGCTTAGTTTGGTGCAGTGGCTAAGCAATTGGCATCTGCGCTGCGGGTCGTGGGTTCGATTCCCGCACGGAACAAATATTTGTATGGCCTACAGATAGTTGTTCCGGGTTGTTGTTGAGGATTTGTGTCTGTAAACGCACCCACGATACAGGAGAAATCCTAGTGTGGGGCAAAGTATAAAAAAAGAAATCTATATATCGAGATAGAATATGGTCGATTTTCAAAAAAATATAACTCAAAAACTAGACTTTGTAGCTAAATGGTAATACAAAATCTTGCATTTAAATGGTTATTTCTGTCAGCTTTTTCAATAAAAATGGGATGTCCGAAAAACGGGCTTCATAAAACACTGTGCGACGCTCGCATAAAAGTAGGTAGCCAGTAGCATATTTCAGAGCAGTGGTTCAGAATGTTTTTAGGTAAAACATTGTATGTTGTAGACAAACAAATACAATAATAATAAATTGTTTGTAAATTATATATAATTGACCCACTATTAAGTATGTCTTTATAAAATGTATTTTATTACAAACAAAGAACTCGTTGTAATATTAATAAACCAGAAAATATTATCAATGTAACAGCTTTCCATCTCTTCCCATTATTATTTTTATTTCCCATTTTAATTTTCGCGGTACTAAATTATAATTCCACTGCGGAGCAAAGCGACACAGGTCCGTCCTCAATAACGTTCCGGAGAACACTGGTGCGGTGCGGGCGACAGGGAAATCAGCAAGCGTATGTTGTAAAAATACAAATAAAATCGTATAAAATTAGAAATTAACTATTTAATAAAAAATAATCCATCACTCGATGCAGTTTATCATTTGAAATTTTATGGTATATTTTTAATTATAATAATAATTGTTAATGAAGGGATAAACTGCTTTTAAAGATAATTAAGAGGTATGTTTGAAGATTTTTTTGATGCATTAAAGTATGTTAAATTATGTTTTGAGTTCCATCACTCTATGCAAAAAGGGCTTGAAAATATATTTTTTTACTTGTCAAAATTATTTACGGTTTAAGAGATACACTGCTTTAAAAAGCCACCTTTTTGACCGTTTTCAAGACATCTCCGCCTTAAGACTGTCAATTTTATTGTAATGATTTTGATGAAGCTTTGCATACGCTTTCCCCACACTACGATTACCGCAGTGTCATGGCTACTAGATAGAGAACTACATTTATGTAATTTTCATCGATATGTCTTGGCTGCGAGATTGCCGGGTGACATAGTAAAATGTAACTACTAAAAGTGTACCTGTACAATGTTACCTACAAAACATTCATAGCAAAACAACTTTTTGGTACAACATTTTTACAAGACAACAATTTGAATACTAAAACATCAATGGTACCTCAAAAGTGCTCCACAAGTCCTAGTAGCGGACTCAGCGTGACACAGTCTAATTGCCGCCGCCACCCCGCAACCATTATAATAATAACCATATAACTCTGCTCATAAATTATAATAAGCATTGTGTAATAAAAGTTCGCCATCGCGATACTACGGATAAAAATGTGGGACTAATTAAACAATACTCATGACAAAGCAGAGTTTAAACGATAGTAATAACCTAAATAAGGTACATTTTTGCAGAACAGGATGCTGCAGGGAACCAATCTGGGTCCCTTATATTGATAAATTAGGCTTTTTTTACCACCCACGATTATCATTCGGTCTTTATGTCGTCTCATGAATGTGGTCATCTGCCAATCTAAAATCAAACGAGGTACTCATAATAGTTGAGACTGTAGCACCATGATTTAATGTTTTTTAATGTATCCATTGGTAAGTGAAATTGGTTACTAAAAAAATGATCAAAATATATTTAGTAAATTTTCAAAAATGATATTTTTCCCTCAGTTCGACTTCTTGCAATCGTTAATTCATTGTGCTAAGTGAATAATTTTCACCTTGTTTAGACGTGATACCAAGCATGCTGGTCTTATGCTGGTGGAGACACTCCCATTTGATCTACATTTAGTATGTACGATAAATGTAGCAAACGTATCTTATAATAGAGCACACGTCAAACACAAAATTATGTTTGAAATGTCCTCTGAAGCATATAGAGTCGCAATCATCTCAGTATATTACAATATTCACGTATTGTGTTGGCACATAACGTTTATAGCCACAAATACGAGTAACACGTACTAACTAACCCGACTCGATCGAACAACCAATATGTATAACACTGATGTACATGCAGGTCGATACCTCTTTAACAGTGAGATGCATCACGTTTACTATGTAGCCAGTTCACAGAAAAAGGAAAATTTTATTAAACTGTTGATCCAGCAAAAAATTCTATACATTTCCTCGACACAATAAACAATTTATCTGAAACATCATAAAAAGCTTTGGTAACGAAAGAAAAACTTCGGAACCGCCGAAGCAATGATTGGAATTTCAAAATATTTTCCTATCTCTTTTCGAGATATGTCGACGGGAAAATATGACGTTATAAGAAAGAGATTTTGTGAAGAATTTGATAAAAACAGCGCAAGTATGAACGGGAAGGCGATAAAACAGCGCAAGTATGAACGGGAAGGCGATAAAACGTGAACAGGGGCAACAGGTCGCCCTTTGACAGTTGCAATTTATGGAACAAAATTAGTCGCTATTGCCCCAGAATTACATAACGATTACGATTCTTTCCGTGTTGATGATGATTGAAAAACACACTTCCGATCATAAAAATAAAATGGTTGTAGAAGATTTTTCAATTTGACGATAACAATCGATTTTGTATCGAATTAGCATGACGTCATTGAATAAATTAAATTTAGGAAAGTACTCGTACACAAAAAGTTATACCATGAGTATATAAATAAATCAACTCTTAACTGCCCAATACTGAACATTGACCTCTACCATAGACCGCCATAACGAACCTTTAGGGAATATTACCGTAATAACACCGTGCTTGGAAGGCTTGGTATATTATCTCTTAGTAGCCTTTTACGACACCTATGGGACATTAAATGGGTGGTCAAATCACGGCCGAAACCACGAGGTCACCACCTAAAACTAGGTATTAAACTCAAAAGTGTTGTTTATAGTATATTACTGCCGCGGTCTGTAATGACTGCGTTGCTGGCAGCACTGATGATGGCCGAAAGCGCAGTGTAGCGCAGCTCCAGGCCATCACAGCGCGGACAGCAATGGCTGCAATGATGACCAAGTTTGAAGGCCGAGAGCGTAGCTAAATTAAGCTCGAGGCCATCATAGCGTGGCCAGCAGCGCAGTCATTGCGGACCAAGGCTTGTATAATGCTTTACTCAAACAATGCGAATAATTTAAATAAAACCAGCTTAGTATAGTAAGAATTTATTTCAAGTAACGATTTGTTTCTTCCCCGGGTTTTAGTTATTTTTTTTAAATTAGTCTTTAATGATTGTACTGCCTGTACCTATACAGCCCAATTCTGATTTTTTTTTGCACCAGACTATTTTTGAAACAAAACTTGACAGTAATGGATTTTCAAATAAAATTGCTGGTGGCTAAAACTCACCGGCAATGAAATTCCATACAACTTTGCTGGCGCCTATTCAAGTAGCGCGGAAAGGTTGACTTTACTCAAAGAAGGTTGTTAAAATAATGACCACATTACAAGAATTTTTAACCGACTTCAAAAAGGAGGAGGTTCTATATTCGATAAGTTTTTTTTTTATGTACCTATGTACACCGATAACGATCCGATTTACGTGATTCTTCTTTAGTTTGATGCGGAATAGTTGCCATTTGGTCCCATAAAAATTTAAAATAGTTTGGCCCAGTAGTTTTCATTTTATGAACATTTTTATTTTTTATGAACATTTTAGTTTACTTGGATGATGTAATTATTCTACCTGACGTAATCTAGAAAAATCCTACTGTAGTTTACAGAACAACCTATTACAGACACTAAAAAGGCAAAAATAAAAAAAAACTACGTTTAAAAAAACCGACTTCAAAAACTAAAAAGTATAAAATAACAATATAAAATTAACAGTTTCAGAAGTCGGTGCCTTCAATTTGGTTCAGCGTGGATTAGCACCGACTTCTGAAACTGTTAATTTTATATTGTTATTTTATACTTTTTAGTTTTTGAAGTCGGTTTTTTTAAACGTAGTTTTTTTTTTTTTTTTAAACTTTGCCCCACCCTAGGATTTCTCCTGTATCGTGGGTGCGTTTACAAACACAAATCTTCACACGCACAAACATCCAGACCCGGAACAACTATCTGTAGGCCATACAAATATTTGTTCCGTGCGGGAATCGAACCCACGACTCGTAGCGCAGAAGCCGATCGCTCAGCCACTGCACCAAACGTGTCGTCAAATAGTATTGAGTAAAATAGATTTAATACGATCACATTTCAGTATCACTGTTCACATAATTTTATTATCTTTGATCAATTACAGCTACTAGCAAAAAATAACCACCAACTTTTCACAATATCTCAGTTTCATAAAACAACAAGAAGGGTCCATAAAATGATAGCACTTGACGATGAAGACATTTGGACGCGTCGCTTCTCCATACCGCAACTCCATTACGAACGCCCGAGCGAAGCACTTCAACTCTGCATAAATCAGATTTTTTAACAGCTAAAAATTCTACGAATATACTTTTATGTGGATGAACCGTAAAAAGTATTGATGCGACTAACCCTGGAATTCTTTTTAGCTGAAATATTATAATTAAAAATTCTTTAACGTTGAAACTTTCAAATGTCTCTATGATATCGCTGAAATGTGTTCGAGTTAACGTGAAACGGTTCTGTTAATGGTAAAATATTCTGGCTCTTCGTGTCTATGGATATTTTCAGGATCGTTTTCGTTTTCTTGGTGAGCAGAATGACCATCATAAATAATATTTAAGTGTGTTCGGGCTCCTCGGAAATGTATAAACTTTCCAGTTCAGATTCCAATAGTTATTGAAATTGTCAAAGTAATTAATTGAAAAGCTCTTTGACTCGCATTATTATTGAAATATAATGTTACAATTAATTAATAATCTTGGAGAAATTAAATTAATAAATTTAAATACGACAAAAATTTTAGCTATGAACTTGAATTGTAAGGCTACTGAAACTTATCTAACAGGACTATCAAAATTCTTAACCAAACAAGTTTAGAAACACTAAGTACTAGCCCTTAAATCCCTAGTTTTATTTGCATCAAGAAAATTAGTATCGCTTTAATCAATACACGAACAAATAACACAAAATTGCAAAATTTCATGATTGAAATATCTCTCATCAGTATAAAGTTCAGCTCCAACACAAGCAGCTGACGCCATCTGTTTTTCTTCAACCCACAGCTCGGCAAGCTAACAGACACAAACAGTGAACTCCAAAATATCCAGTAACTAAGTTTATCATCATTTTCACCAAATTTATTGTTCATTCTAACTCGGTCGGCATCATCTTACGGCGTCGAGTGGCCATTGAATTCATAATTTCGTTTCGTATTCAACAACTGAATAATTCCATTTGATTATAGGAAAATTTAATATAAAAGTGAAATTCATTACATTATTACGTGAAAATTTGCTAAAGTTTAGCCTGTCTTATTGCATCAGCTCTGGTTGCAAATTGGAGTAACGTTATTGTTGGCCATTCTGTTACTGTTTATACAGCATGTCTGATATTTGAGTTATAATCGGCTGATATTGTTATAGCATATTTAAACCTTTACCATAATATAAAATTAACAGTTTCAGAAGTCGGTGCCTTCAATTTGGTTCAGCGTGGATTAGCACCGACTTCTGAAACTGTTAATTTTATACTATGGTAAAGTTTGCATAAGAGGTGTATTAAATTAAATCTTTAGTGAGTTATTTTATACTTTTTAGTTTTTGAAGTCGGTTTTTTTAAACGTAGTTATCCTGTAAACTCAAATATTTTCGATTTTTTTTTCTTTATTGTTGACTTAGTCGCGTTTGTCCCTAGTCTCACCTGATGGTAAGCGCAGACAGGGCTTAAGATGGAGCACAGGAATTCAAGGAACAGAGATATAGAGGACTGCCCGTATACCCCTTTGACTCTCAGATACACACGACAGAACATAGTAATTTGTTTGGCTTCATTGCCAGGCTTCAATGTGAGGGTGGTAGCTAACCAGGCGGACCGTATAGCCCCGACCACCAAGCGTACTAGGTTTTTTGAATCTTACAAAACGCGCCAGCGTACGGTGTGGAAGTTTTATATTCTAGCCCACAGCCGAAAAGTGTTTATAAAAATATCAAAACTAAATCGCAAGTTTTCAAAGAATCACAAATGAACCCATTAATTTCTTTTGTTTGGAGTTGTCTACTACTCCTCACCTCCAAAGGTTATACCTATTTTAGAGAAGTAGCTGGCAAATATTTAACAAAATCTCCAACGGATACGATTTCCCGAATATCATAATGTATATGTATCGTTTAAAGGCATTCCGGAATCTCCACTTTGCTCCGGCCATAGACCTGGGAGAACCCTTGGGCTCTTCTGCTCACGACTGCCAATCAGCATACATTTTTAGGAAGCTAGTTTCTGAAAGGACACTGCCCATACTTGGGCCCAACGTGTTACAGAAAAAAAAACAATATGGAAAAAATACTTTATTTTATGATAAACCAAAATCACAAAACATAATTTTAATTTACAGTTGCAAAATATAGAAAAACATTTTTTTTTAAATGTTTGTGTTTTTTGTTGAAATCATGCATTCCGTCGTGAAATGGATAAAAATACAATGAGTCCAGTCCTTAAACAAATGTCATAGTCAAAATAAAAATGATATTAAACGAAAAACTAATTCGCTCTGGGGATGGGCAAGTGAACAAAATATATCGATATTTATCATATCGATATTTTTATATAGTATCGATAATTATCGAGTGAAAAATATCGATATATCGTCATTTTTCGCATGATTATTCATACATATTCCCAAAACATTCAAAAATCGTAAAGAATAATACACATGATTAACCTCGGTCCGTCGCGTGGGGTCTTTGAAAGCCCGGGTGTTATAAATATGTAAAATTAACACATTTAAAACCATCCGCGAGCTTTAGTACTTTAGGTACCCTCCGAAATTGGATTATAGTTACCGCGTATCGTCGCTAACTTCGGTTGGCGCGCCTGCGCCGTTAGATGTAGACGTGTTTTGTGCGCTCGGGCCTTCAAAGACCCCACGCGACGAACCGCGTAAGTATTTTTTTTTGAAAATGTAAGGCAAAACAACAAAATCGGATGCGAATTTTATTGAGAATACTGGCATTTGAATTGTGTCGTCCTCAATTGCAATTACGGGCCACCATTTCAACTTTGCCTCGAGAATTGAAGCAGACCATAAGGCGATTCATACCTCCACTTCAGGATATTCAACCTGATGGAAACGAGATTGTTCCTATGAGGGAGCGTTGCATTTATTGTCCATGACGAACAGATAGAAAATTCAAATCTATCTGCTACTTTTGCAAGGATAACATATCGCACACCTAGATCTAAACTGAGACAACTCAAAAAAATAGAATCAAATGAAATTGTGTAATTTCACTAACAAAATATGCAGATATACGTTTTTTTCGTCCCCTGAAAAATGACTTTTATTTGAGTTGTCTTAGTTTAGATCTAGGTGTGCGATATGCCCTACACATACTAAACTGGCTTATGTACAGACTGTTTCCAAACGAAAAAGTAGTCTGATTTCGTTTGATAAAAGTATATAATTATTTTTGTTGTTGAGGTCCAAATTTTATGTTACAGTGTTAATTGTTCTAATTTGATCTCATATAGATATAATATAAATTAAAGTTCATTGATGTAGATACAATTTCTTTTTTTGTGATGTGATTTCAAAGAGATAAATTTATGTTCCTAATTTTAAATTGTAAGTTTAAACAGTAAATAAATGAATATATTTGATTTAATCGTTGTAATTTTACTGTAGTTAAATAAATAAATAAGAAACAGCTAAAATAGTTAAAAAGATACAAGTTATAAGGGATTTTATAAGTTATTGAGTCTTAGGCACATGCACAGTACCGAGTCATTAAGAGATGTTTTTAGAACGAAGGGCTTTCTCACACTTACTGGAATCTATATACTGGAATATATTATATTATATATGGAATATATCTGGTATATATTTGGTTTATTTGTTAAGAATAATATGCAATATTTTAATTTTAAATCGGATGCGAAGAGGATCATTCGCACCCAATATAAATATGATATAGTTTTACCCAGAGTAAAGAATATGATGTATTATAAGAGTACTTACATAACTGCTATTCGTGTATACAATAATTTACCACCAGCTATAAGACAATTAAATGGAAACAAGTTTAAAACCAAACTAAAAAGGATGTTACTTAATAATGTTTATTATAATTTGCATGAGTTCTTTGGCAAAAAATGATGTAGGTATGTAATTAACACTTGGAAATAATAATAATCAATTTGCTTTTCTTTGTTAAGTATTGCATATTCGACATGGGTAGACTGTTGATCCTAAAATCTGATATATTATAAGATCTAATTGTACACAGTTACGCAATATATAATTCTTATTCTTAGGGTCTTCAGAGACCCCACGCGACGAACCGCGTTATTAAAAAGTGCGCGACGGACCGAGGGTTAAAATAGTATGCATTTCATGAAGATTGTGGCGAGATTTTTCAAAATAAACGATATGCGAAGAACATGCCAGGAGTATTTAGTAACATTAACTACGAAACCAGAGTTGCGTTAAAAATATATCGAGATTGACACGAATTCGATATTTTACAATAAATATCAAATATCGATATAACGCGATTAAAAATATCAACGATATACAAGGTTAGTCGGAAAGGGGGTACTAAGCCGCGGGCCACCTAAAGTATCACTAATGACTATTTTAAAGCAAGTGTTAAAATTTCAAAATTCGATAATTTTTATTTGCATGCAGAAAGATTTTTATTTTAGTTTTTTCAAAACCAGTCATACCTGCTTTAGTTATGAATTCAGAAAATTAAGTTTCTAATCCATGACCCCAAATATGACCTAAATTGTAAACACAGCTGATCATAGCCATGGACAGAAGATTTTAGCATAATTCTTACGAAATCTTTGAAAAGCTATTTCTCTTTCACTATCGAGTTTTAGGGGAAAGTTGTAGAACAAAAGTTATCCCTTATTATGTGGGTACTTTAACACCCTTTCGGCTTAGTACCCCCTTTCCGACTAATCTTGTATATCGATAACTTTATGAGAAAAATTCGATATTTTGATATATCGATATTTTTTACCCATCCCTACTCTGTTTTTACGCGCAAGTGAATATGTTGTGTTGCGATATTCGTGTTTACGGTGATTTATCCAACGACTTTGGCTGCTTTACGGAATCTGACGAGTCTTGCTTTCACGAACTACCTCAGCACTAAAACGGACTTTGTATCTGCTACTTTGATTGACTACAGCTTGTTATTTCGGACTTCGATACCACCTATTGTGATGGACAACTGCATTAATTGCGGTAATGCAACTTCTCGATGCAATATAATGGGAAGACGAGCTTGTTTGTTGAAGAAGACGAATGACTAATGTGAATGAATTAATAAAGGAGAATGACTACCTACAAAATGTGTCTTTTCTTTAAGTAAATATTTAAAACTAATCTATTTCCACATTATAGTTTACCTGGGAATCATAAACCTATCTACCTACTAAAAACTAGGTATCTGACATGGCATGTAAGATTATTAGGATTAATAAATAGATAGAAGTACTTACCTTAATCTTACAATATTATTACAAAATCCATAACTTTGTTTCATTTTCTACCGGGTTGGGTCTTATTAAGCTGACATCTAATTAGTGTTTTCAATGCAAATAAAACACATTTGTAAAAAATACATGTTAGGTATATTTGTTTTATAAGTAGGTGTGCATTAGCCGCTGTATATCATTCAATCTATTAAGTCGGTTTATTTTATACAATGGAAACCTATCTCAAGAGTGTACTATTAGTCATCTGAACATTACCAGATTAATGATTGCAAAATATATTGTTAAATAACACAATCTCTAATATAACCTAACCATACCATATATCTTGATTATGCAACTGTCAATGAAACTGAAATTAAGGCAGCTTAAAGCTTATATTTTAATCTATCAAATGACACTAATTTGAAACTTGTAACGGTTCATCAAATTGTGGGCCCAACGATGTATGGGAGACGGGCGGTGTCCTTTATGGCTACACAAAGAATATTGAAAGTGGTGAAGGTCACTTATTCCGGTTACAGTTGGTAGTTATTCAACGAAATAAGATTCTAAATCAAATATAAATTAAGGTAATAATAAATAAATATTTGAAGAGTTGGGTAGTCATAGAAATGTACTTCTTAATTTAGTTATAAGCAAGAGTTGTTTGCAAGTTGTAAATGTGATTACAGTTGTTGAAATCATTTGGAAGTTACCTGCTACTTCTGGCAATCTATTACAATAAATAAACTTTATGCATTTTTGCCATATTTGGTTGCATAGTAGCGACACATACATATTTTCTTTGTACAAGTGAAATTTTTCGTGAATAATTTTTTTGTATCACACTTCGAGACAATGCCTTTGCTACTTTTACCATTACTATTCAACCACTATTCTATTGTCACCTATGTTATAGCATTCAATATGTGACGCCCTATTGTGAGGTAAAATCTTTTCCTCCTTTTTCACAATGTTCTATTGCGCGCCACCGGGCGCTAACCTTATTCCACATTTAAGTGTGTTACGACAACAATTTCTGAATCAAATTCTGTTAACGCCATTCATCATTAAATCATTCTACTCGCCCGAAAATCGTAACAAATGTGTAAACATTTTAGCCATTTTGAATATCTACAAACATAGATTTGATCTATTTGGAACGCCAACCGGTATAAACCTAAATTGTATCAAATACATTTCGTTGTATCCCCCGAAGCGCGACGTGTCGAAATCCTTTCGTACGATGACCCTGAACTGAACTAAATCCGATAATATTATGAGCACAAACTTGTACGGTAGCATAACAATAAAGTATTGCTCTCGCATCGCTCGCAATGTATTGCACTTTGTCCAAATATTGAAATTGTACATAATGGGAATATGTGGCGGTGGAAATAGTTTGATTCCGATGAGAGATCTATAACTTTTATGTTTAAACTTTTGTTGGAATTGGTAGATACCACTCGTCCAGAGAATCGGTACGGTTCTCCACTGACGCATGACGATACGTTACGATGAATTAATATTGATGAATTTATTTATTTTCATAAATTAGGTAGGTACGCTGTTTTTACATTTTTTTCGGACGCTACTACACTCTTTTTGTCTAAAAATAAAAACGATTTTAATTTTTCCAAACCTAATTTAGCAACAGGTTTATATAAAGGTAAATCTACAAACGTGACTATTTTGATACAGACCTTAATTAATATGTTTTTCCAAAGAAAGCCGGTCTTTATTCCAAGATTCCGTTTTTAGCGTCCCTTCCGATTTCGCAGTAAGTCCGTGGACAAACACTCGGTCCCGGAGGGTGGAGTACCCCTCACTTTACCTCACCCCTTGCGCGCTCCCCTTTATTGGCAAAGTTTGGGAATATTACCATACTTGCCACGACATTGACACACATGCCAACGATATTGAGCGCTGCTAAAAACTGTATTAACTGAACCCATCGAGCGAGAAAATCTTTAGCCAATATTGACGAGATTGATGAGCAAACTTTGTCGGTTCGGAACTTATCTATTTATCGCTAGAGAATGTCTTGGTATGAGGAGTAAATCGCAAAAGACATCGGCATCCCATAGTCGATAAAGTAAAGGACAAAAAATAAATTTTTGTTTATCATTTTGTGCCGAACCAGGAATCCCTGGCATGTGTAGAATATAAATACTCCTACACATGTACATGTTACGTACGGTTAAACATAAACATTGTGTTGCATTCCACAATATCTATTTACAATTAAACAACAAACTATTAAGTACACAGATTGGCTCAGTCAATACCACAGAATCACAAATATTTGTCTCAACATCGATTATAACAGTTTAATTGTCATCCAGTTTCAATTAACTGTACTGAATAATGTTGGTAACGTAAACATCGTAATTGGGCCACCCTAGGCCCCCGGGCTCCGGGCCCCCGGGCTGCTGGTGACTACGCTACGCCTACGGGGCTCAATGTTTACCATTGACTACACAATTTAGTAGTCTACTCGCATACCTATGCGGCAGAGTAACACAAAGTTAATACAAACAACAAGTTTATAATGAGACAAGTATTTAATGTTGCACTTTTGCTGTTTTTAGAAATACATCATAACTGAAGTGCTCTAAAATTAAACATTTAAAAACTCCCCCGACATTTTAATGTAGCTGTCGATCTTTGTTAGTGATTATAATTAATGCGGTGACAATGTGCTTTCCATAACAAGTCATACCAGCTCAAACACGATAGGTCTGCACTAGTCATTACCTACCGAGTGCCGACGCCACCCTGAGCTACCTTCGAAGTCCTCATCTAAGTCACCTTGTTGCCAAAATTAATGGGTCTACCTCATTATTATCTAATTTGGAGTAGTGTTAACAAATTTCCGATCCCAACCCTCAATCAGATCAGCTCAATGGTACCCTAACATTGTATTAGGTTTTCATAACAATCGGACGAGCGGAATTGAAATAAATAGACATTGTATAGCAGAGATCTCTACACTGACTGTGAAAAGGGCTGATTATCTTAAATAGGCTGATCTGATTTCCATCAAACATAACCTAAAACTATCTCTATTAAATCAGCTTTCAAACAAAAAAAACTTTATTGTAATTGTTTCATCCATTTGGCTTCAAACTTATAACACCCCTCTTTTTTCGTCGGGGGTTAAAATCGCTAGGTGACGGTTTTTTGCAAATGATCTTTCACGCAAGTGTCTTGTCGCGCAAATGGTCTTTTACGCACGTGTATTTCGCACCATTTCCTGATACCAATAACTGTCAGTGAGATAAATTTCCTTCATAGCAAATGCATTGTTATTAGTGGACAGTAGGGTGTTTTTGCTTAACTTTGTGGCATAATTATTAAATCGCCTTCATCGATACGACGAAGAAAGTGGGGGATGAATTATCCTTAATCGAAAAGGAAGAGTTTTTTCAGAACAATACAATACACCATTAAGTTCGAAGCAAGTTAATATAAAAGTACGCACACAACTACATGTTTGGATTCACTTGTTCAACAGGATTATTAATGAAGAAAACCCGAGTAAGCCAAGGCCTTATGCGTCTTATTTTAACCAAAATTATTATATTAACCAGATTTTAATATCATAAAATGAAAACGAACGATACCAAGGTTTGAGACTAACAGAGATTGTAGACTTACCGTAAAACTGCAGAGAATATTTTTACTTTAGAGATAATCGGATTAGGAAATCCGTTTCATCTACTTATTGATCACCAACCAACTAAAGTAATATAATCAGAACTAGGCGCACAATACTCGCAGCAATACCAGTACCTTCCATGCCTTGAGTATCATACCTACAGCACATCTACAGACACTCGAATGTAGGCAACTTTTTTATGTTTGGCGCAGCAAGTAGAAGAATAATGTGTGTCAGGCAAATTATCCAATAATTTGTTTGTGTTTATCCAAGCTTAGATGGTTTGTCATCATGTCAGATAGCGTGCCCCCCTGAGACCTCGTGCAGCCCCCTGTCAGGTCCCGAGCTTATTCAGCCTCATCTGACGTTTTCTAACGACCGACATTACTTAGTGACGTTACAAGTAGGTATAGAAGTGTGCGTGTAATCGGTCAACGAACTGACGGCAGCGAGGTTAACACGGTTTTAGGAACAGATTCGTTTTATAACATCGTTATTTTAATTTTAACGGGTTAAGTTGTTTTGGGGCTAAGGCACTAATTGCTAACCTTGCCATGTTTTGCTACATTTGAAAAACTTGTGTTAGCTAGGCTAAAGATAATAACGCTATACTGTAGCAGGTTGGCAGCCTGCGCATTACTGCCATTACGAAACTCGCCGCTTATAACAACTTTGCATCTTGCGCATTTTTATAATATTGTTGTTATTAACACATGCGACTATACCGAGCGATTTTACAGGCAATGTGCAATGCTCCTAACTGTGTGGAAGTACCTCGACGATAGCTGCAAATAGGCACAGTACACCGACCGGCCGCCGCGCCGCGCCGCCGCACGCGTGCTACGTAAATATACACTGTAAACATACACACTAAATCAACCGCTATTTATTTTAAATTATACTGAATTTAGCTTAGATTGTTATTGTAAGGTTTTATATACACTACATCACACTACCTAGAGAGGACAATGCTACAATCCGCCTACGATCCAACAAGCAATTTTTTTTATGATACACCGATTTGTTATTAGAATCCAACGGACACCTTTAATTTTATTAACGTTTTTATAGAGTAATATTGTTGTTTGTTGATTACGGAAATCAGGACGGCTCTACGGCATTTCTATTTTTTGTTACTTTTGGATAAGCAAAAGAACCTTGTTTACACAGCCTTGTCTGCTGTAATTATTTTTTTCACAGGTTTGGGGTCTAAATGTCTAATAAAAATAGACAGGATTTGAATATCCTGTGAAACATATGTATATATATATATAATGTTTTTGTGTTGCTAACAACACATAGACGGTAATAATTAAACACTGCGACGTCCTCAAATCCACGACGGTTCTCTTTCCGAACAGAATAGGTATCATGTATCACATTGTAAATATGAAACAAAAGGATGGGCCGATAAATAAAAAACAAAAAAAAGAAATAAGAACGTCAACCTTAAAATTACTATTTTGTATTTTTGTAATATTTTTTAATTTTCTTGTATTTTGTGTCAAGATTTTATAAGTACGTACCTATATATTTATATTTTGCACAATGGCAAGCCAAATTACGTTAAATAAACTACCAGACTTTGCAATGATTATTATACTTATAGACCAGCTAAAAGAATATTTTATGAAGACAATAAATAGTTATTGTAGAGCAAAGGTGTAAAGAAATCAACCGAATTTGGTCCGGCGAAGTGTCATATGCAGAGGATGACGAAATGGAAATAGTGGCAGAAGTGTATCATAATAAGTTTGGGTTTAGAAAAGGGTTGTCAACTGAGAGTGCTGTTTTCTGTCTCAAGCAGACTGTCCAGTACTACACAGACAGAAACACCTGTATACGCATGTTACTTAGATCTTTCGAGAGCTTTTGATCTAGTCTGTTATGATAACCATGGCAGAAGCTGCAGTGCGAGACAGATGTGCCTCATGAGATTGTGTCCTTATTCAGGTATTGGTACGGTCAGCAACAGAATAGTGTAAGGTGGGCTGATGAACTCTTACTAATATAATGAAAATTTCATTATATTAGTAAGAGTTAGTCAAAAACTATCCCAGTTATTATTACACATATTTTCCTAAGGTGACCGCACGGATGAACACTGTCAATTATAACCTCAAAATCCTAAAGTATTTTGGATATCAAACAATTCTCAAGGGTGTCCGTTACTTTAATTTAGTTTCAGTCGAATGTAGTTATCACTTAGAACACAGAAAGTAAATTTACAGAGTTGTTGGTTCTTAGGAGGTCAATGTATGGCCACTTAGCAATTTCCTTTCTTGACGAACTTAGGCCGTACGCAATTTTGGGAGTGCAGCTTAGGAAATTAGATTAGACAAAGACTTTTATATTTTCAGTTTCTTATAGAAAAGACAAGACAAGAGTAGGTTTCCTCACCGTACCTCTTACTTTAATGCTCTGTGCTGCCGCGTACTGCGCCCATCCGCGATACAGTAGCTTAATTCAGGTATTTTATTGAACTGGGAAATATCCTGGAAGCTTTCCTGTTTCTTCAATAGTGCTTTTTTTTTACAAAAGCTGGCACAATGTTTTTTGTATACTACGTTTTAGTGTAACACTATTTAAGAAACCTGAAGGCATCTTACACATTCCCGGCTTAAAAAACTGTCTGAATTAGCCTATAACTGCTATCATTATTTTATTATAAGTAAATACTTTTCTAACACATAAATAAACCTAATGATAGCCTAGGTCGATATCGAAGTAGTGATTGCAAACTCTATTAAAAAAACTTTGGTAATAGAAATTCTGAAAGAAAAATCCCTTAACACGTTACGGTACGAGCTACGCAAATAAAGAACACATTATAATGAATGCTAAAATATTCTCTTTGCACAAGGTTCCAGTACCTCCACATTGTCGAGAATTCTTTCGACTTTGTACTTTTCTTTTACTTCACACACATACTTTAAGAACAGCTTCTTTCCTCGTTTGTTTATTTTACCTGTATTGTGTAACCTGTAGATAACTTCCTGCTAACAATAGATTATAAGTACTTTATAACTTTTCATTTCTTAATCGGCTTTGTCCAGTCTTATAAAAAAATCTCAAAAAGTTATCATAAGTTTTCAGGAATTAGCAGCAAGGTACAATAATTATGATGACTTTAGCAATAACAAAATTGGTAATGTATAGTTAAATCTTCACAATTTTTATATTGAACATAATAAACTATATACTATCTATTATAGACTAGTTTGTTACAGACTGACTGTTAGTGTTACAATGACGATAATGTAACATCAATGATCTCTTTATCGTCGTTACACCGCAGTGTGCTCCAGCTCCTACATCAATACCCCTAGAAAACGATCCGCGTCATGTTTGTATGCGAGTACGTTATTATGTGTGCGAGTGCGTGTGTTTGCGTGGCTGTAAGACTGGGCACACTGTTTTTACACTCAATAGTTTTGTCAAACAAACAATTGAACGTGTTTGCACAATATAACGCGATCACATTCAACTCGTGCAAACATTGGGTCTTGCTGACAAATATCCCGCGTGTGTAACCGTATGAACTATAAATATTACTAGATGTACATGTCAAAGATTACACAAAAAAACATTAATCCTATTTTTTACCGAATGTGTTTCTAGTTTGTAGAAGTAAAATGGAGGGCTCATAACCAGGACGTCATCTGTGGATGTTGCCACGTTTCTTGGAATGTAAGCAATTAATCGAGCTGTGAATATCGCCGGATATTATGTCTGCTACTAGAACTATTTATGCGTCAGGATGTGGCTGTACTTTAGTGGTATAAGTTTGGATTAGTACCTAAAGGTACGGTATAACTAATGGAAAGATTATTATTTGTCTTCTTCCTCTTAGCCTTTTCCCAATTATCTTGGGGTCAGCTTCCAGTCTAACCAGATGCGGCTGAATACCAGTATTTTACACGGAGCGACTGCCATCAGACCTCCGCAACCCAGTAACTGGGCAATGCCGATATCCTAAGGTTAAACCGTTTGTCAGACTTTCGGGCTTCTGACTACCCGTAACGACTGTCATAGGTATTCGTATGACACCCGGGACCGACGGCTTAACGTGCTCTCCGAGGCACGGAGGGGTCTCGATGTGTAACAAATGGTCACCCATCTACGGACTGACCGCGGCAAGCGCAGCTTAATCTCGCAAATCGTACGATCGGCGCGGTTGTTATTTAGCCACGAGCCCCTCAAAGATTATTATTTGTCTCTATTTTTGATATTGTTCAGAGTTTATATCTAGGAACTTTCACGATAGAAATTGTATTTTTATTTAACCTGTAATGGTGCGTCCAAACCTGAAGAACGCGCCGCGTATGCGCCGCTCACGAACTGCGCGCGTGCATTTCATGTTCGTACAAAGCTCCCGTGTCGTCCGCGCGCCGCTCGCGCGCAAGCTACGCGCCGTACTCGAGCAGCGCAGGTGGAGCACGCGTGCCGCTCGTGGAACCTGCCACCAACGTCTTCTGTTTTTCCTTTTAGTTTTTGTCATTAATAAAATAGCCGATGCTGCAGCAATTATGCTAACGGCAGTCATATGGTCCGACATCTTCGGAAGCAAATTCACAACTGAGGCTCATAGTTCAATCGCGAAAGAAGCTATGTGCGCACCAGCGGCGCGAGAGCCGCGCGCGCGCTGCACGCGCGCCCCTCTCGGTCCTTGCCGGGGTTGCACTAGAGCGGCGCACCAAACGTACGCTGTAACTGCACACGAGCAGCACGCGTGCAGTTCGCAAGCGGCTCGCGAGCGGCGCATTCGTCAGGTCTGGACGCACCATAACGTAAATCACAGTCCTATTTAAATATAATATATGTTGACTGCTGGTTTCGGCAGAATACTTCGTGTAAAAAGTGAACAAAATAAAACTAACTTTACCTTTCATTTCGAGCAATTATACTTTTGTTTCGTTTTATTTTCGCTGACCGCCCACCGGGCAGGCCTGTGTGAGTTCCAACTAAGTTTTATATGAGCGGACATTTTCGTTCACAGACTCGCGACGTGTCTTCAAAACGTGACAGTGGGTAAGCATGCTTATTGTCGCTCGGACCTTTCACTTCAGAGCAACTTATAATGAGACCAGACTTGCACAGCTTCGAGAGAATTTAGGGAAACAACTAAGCTGAAGGTATTTTACAAATAGGTTTGAAAATTAATAGATTTTTCATAATATTTTCTGTTTACGCGAATCGTATTGATTGAAGCAAACAACTTTACGGATTATACGATAATGCACATACATAATTATATAAAATGAAGAAAGAGAACGCAATGTAATCCGTAAAGTTGTTTGAATGCAGTTTCTTTCTCAGCTTAAGTTTGTTATGTTTTGTAATAATTATGCAGTTCTTTATTTTAAACCGAGTATTTAGCCGGATGCTGCAATCTCGTAATCCAATCGTTGCACAGTTTAATCACCTTAATTGACACCTTTCTGTCTCAGGGTCAAGTAAGCTTGAGGTCACCAGGTCAGATGCGCATGTCATACGTAACCTGTCTACTGTTGCGATACTATCAGTCATCAATCAGTCCTCGCCTTTATAAGCTTCTATTTTACAGTGAGCAGTTTTAAAAGATGCTATCAAAAAGCAGTGTTTCAAGCCAGACACAAATCTGGAGCGTCCCTAACTAGATCAGCGCTCGCTTAGATAGTCGAGACATGTACCTACTCTTAAGCCGTTCCCGCTCCGTGTCACAAATAACACACAACAGACCGGATTACCAACACAAAACTTTTAAGTGTTCCACAAAACAGATTAAAAGTTATATTCTGTTGTTATAAAATTTAAATAAGGTTTGTTTTTACCGAGCTCGGAATTAGTCTAGAAACTTAGCCAGTCTCTCTCCATAAATTTTACGTACACAGTACACAGCGCGCTCCATATTTAGGTAATATTAATAAAGTTTTGCGAACGCTCGATTTAAGGCGCCATTTCATTGCACGCGACTCGGATAAAACACACGCGACTTAACAACAGCGGTTACGTTTGAACAGTCTTTCATACGACTTGTTACCAATTATACGCACTTGCTCAATATGTTACGTACGCTATGTGCGTGTTTCTTATGTTTTATATGTAAAGTTTTTCGTTATTACAGATAGGAAGAGTGTCGATTTGATGTCGGTACGTAAATTACAGATGCAACGAGAACAGATTGCATGCGGCGCTCGGTCGCGACTGACGTGCGCACGCGAACCGCTCCTTAAAACTAATATTCTTTTAATGTCCTTTAAGTTTAGAGTTGGTCTGCTGCGTGGCGTGGTGTTGTTGGCTACTGTTTATAAATGTTATCAGTGTTGCGCTAACAGTGGCTTCGATGTGACTTTTCACCACAAATAAGAAGGTGCACAAGCTTCAGTGCATTCAACGTGCGACAATAACCTCACGCATAGATGCTGAACAAAGCAAGGCTATCGTTAATAAGTGTTTCTCCTATAACTGCATTTTCATTCCGCCTTTACTGTCAGCCTTCTGTACCTATGTCAGTGTCTCTGTCAGTGTTCTGTACTTCTGTATCTCTGGCTGTGACAGCACTCGTCTGCTAATGTCGCTGCTTTGATTGCTTGTCGTTAACTTGTCACGCGGCCTTTGTGTAATAACTCTACACTATTGTTTAATAAAGGAAAATGTAACACAATAAATTCATTTCTTACTTATTTGTTCGGGTTTCCTCTAGAGAGTCTCATTTATTCAGAGCTTAGTCTGAGTTGTGTAGAAGTTAAACAGACGGCGGTTTCGGTTTACAATTCTCGTGTGCTTTCGTTTCGTTGACGTACGAGTGTGTAGCTTATTCTTAAGTCAAACATTATAAATGATGTGGCGCTCGAAACACGCAATATTTTATTGTTTCCTATAATTATCGTGACCGATTTAGTTCGTTCTTGGAAGGCGGAGCTTGAAACCAAGTTACAGGAAATAAGTGTAAATGACCAACATTAAGGTACCTACGTTATTTTACGTGTTAACAATGTATAGCTGTCTAGAGCGTGTGATTTGCGACAGAATAAATCCAGTTTCTGCCCGTGTATAACGAAGGATGATTACATAACTACTTTTATCAAGATAAACACCTGCAGCATCCTTTTTTTGCTCATGTGACAGCAAACTGCGATGATCATACCATATGCCTTACGTCGTACGTGATAAAGGCACTACTCCCTCACGGAAAAAGTGGACACGGACAATGAACTTGTAGCAGTCTATACTAAGAACCCTGTTCAGAACTGTACGTTTAAGGCTGGATTTATAGATATAAAAGAGCTGGTTTCCTTTTTACAACAATATAAAGCTGACTTAGAAACACCTTCATATGGATCCACGCGTAATAATTTCACCGATTCATTTAAGCCCATACAACACGCGCCCGAGTTGCACCGCGTGCGCACGCACTGATCTGTCTAGATCAAAGCATACAATGACGTCATAAAACGGGTTGTTTACGAGCGGTGTCATTCATAACTGTTGCAGTTCAGAGCGCCGAATTAGACCGACGGACAGACAGACCACAGAGTACATTTTAATAAGACAGACTGACGGGTCGTCGCCCCGCAGAGCCGCGGCCGACGCTCCTTGAACATACACGTGTGTTTCGGACCGATGCAGCGATGTACACGCGTTTGGATGCGTACACATCGGCAAACGCATGTTCTCTCACGAGTCGCTCTCATAGTACATTAAAAGGGTGTAAGCGGGAACTGCACTAATACTTTTCCAATATATCAACAGTGAAGCAAGTAAAAACGATGGTACCTATAACCAACGTGGTAACCAAAAAGAAGTCTTCCTTTTTTGTCCAATGTTTGTACATTGAGCTGCTGGACTGCATCGGACTGGCTGTATTTGGTATGCACCTCTGGTTAATGAATGAAAAGCCTGCGAGCTGCCTGTTTTCGCTAATGTGTATTGTGTTTATTTTTAATCCACCCACAAAACATTACTACGTCGTGATTCGATACTCCTGTACTAAGAGTACTTTTCAAACGTAACGCAGCTTTCGCAGCTAACGATGTGTTTTCTCAGAGAACAAACAGTTGTTCTTAATGAGTGCGAATTTTAGAAATATGTATACCTACAGAATAAAACACTTGCCACATCATTAATTCTTCTGAAATTTTTTTAAGAAATCAAAGAACACAACACAGTGAATTAGAATATTATTTACTAATGACTATGTGTTGCAAAGATTATGATAAGGTGAGTACTATGAAGTTTTTCTATATACAATTTAGAAAGTCGTAACCATACTCCCAATCACCAGCACCACCTAGTCACTCCATACAATCGTCCAACGAGCTACATTCAAAACTGTCAAACACTGTCCCGAACTGCTGTTATTCATGTATTGTGTGCCTACGTCGACTGAAGAATGTAAGAAGTCGACAATGTTTTTAATATTATTATATTCTGTACTACCAGTGTTGCAAGCGGATGGGACAGTCATAGAGAAACGTAACGTATGCAGCAACGCTGCGCCGTTGCAGTATTCAAAATGCACCTGATCAATAAGTATCTTTACCCCAAAGAATCCCATGTAAACTGGTACTGTTGATGTGCACTGGCGATTATTATTTATTATTTATCTATGCTAACACGGCTTCAATAAGTCAATTACATTAACATACGACTAGAACAGGAAATCAACACACTAAATAACAAAATAATTAAAATATAACAAATATAATATATATATATATAATAAAACAATTAAAATACAGTATGATGATTCGATGATTTAATACAGTATGTATTGTTTGGTATCAGTGTAACTAGCGGATGGCACAGTTATGTAGGAACGTAACGTTTACAGTAACGCCTTTGCGGTATTCTTCACAGGCCGACAGCGCACTTGGCTCGTACGAGACACTATTCACTGATACACATTGTTGGTTCATGTTACAAACGAAAGCGGTAAATGCAAATGCATACTGATAAGCAGTATAAACTGAAACTTTCGTCTTATAACTGCCACAGAATGGGCAGTAGCTTTCTACTTTGGAATTAACAACTCTACCTAATGAGTATCGTAGACCAACACAAGTTGTATTTAATTTCTTGAAAACTGTACAAAATGTCCATCCTCATCCTTTTGGCTACGTGAGTTGCTTGCCGTGCTCCTAATACAATCCGATAGCACATTATACCTTTGAATGAATACAGTTATACAACATTCAACCGTCCGTGTACGGATTTCCTATAATATAAGATTATTCTGTTCAATATTATTTTCGTTGATCTATAGCTTTATTTTGTTAATCTATGTTCTTTCGGCAACCTTGTTGATAGGTAGTTCCTTATTCAGTGACAATAATTTTATTATGAAATCCTAGCGAAGTTCAAATACAGAGTGTTCGATAACATGTTTGAACAGACTAATCTATCGGTTGAATGTACTCACTAATGACGTATCAATGACCTAAAATACTTCTTGATTCTATTTAATTTGAAGCACTTGTAGTGTAAACATAGCCAATATTTGTAAAGTGATAAACGACAAGTTGAAATGTGTACGATAAAGTGGTACAAACTTATGTGTTACCTGCACACAACCACACGTTAAATAGGTACAGTAGGGGAATGAACAGGTTATTCACTACGATGTGCCAACATTAAGAAACAACAAGTATTTTTTGACAGGATATTAAAAATTATAATGGTGACACGATGACAGACACTAGTAATGTCAATTTATTTAATCATCGAATTGATCGATGTCGTCGTTTATACAACAAAACTCCTTAAATCAAATCAAAGACATTATATTATGGCACTACTACGTCACATGGAGGCAAAAGGCAATTTTGATCTTTGCTACCAAATAATTAAACATAATTTTCCATGCATTGGTCTGTTCCGTTCAACAGATTGAAAAGGTAACATGTGCCCGCGATGTGGCAAAGGAATGAATTTGAAAACTGACGATCGTTTTCACTCCCCTACTGTACAAAAGGTTTACTAACGCACACAGGATCGTTGAAGTATTAATATAGATAAATGTAATGCTTGTTTTACTTCATGTGCAGTAGTGTGAGACTTTTCCGTACCTCGTAGCAAACTACACACGTCATGCGAGTTCCTTTTCGCGCCGTTGGAACCAGGCTTTCTGTACCTTCTAATTTCATGGTACAAACTTAGCCCTGTAATCTTAGTACCGGAGAGGTGTAAGTTTGCACTGTCGCTGTCGTCCCCACCTTGCGCGCACGTCAAATGTGCAGCGTTGCCAAACGGCGCGATTTGCTTATGTTTCGCATACATTTACCGATATTACGGCAACTCCGCGCGCTCGCTGCCAGCTCGTCAGCTCCACCAAGTTTGTACTCGAACACCTTCGGGCACCAGGTTAAGGCTACGTTTATCTGCATTTACGGAGTTTGCAGTTTATCTAGATGGATCTCTAAGTTAGGAATAACGGATTTTGGAATGATGCCGTTTGTTTCTGCACCTCTTTATAAAGAACACTTTTGTATCGAATTTCAAGACACAGTGGTAGTTCTATTCTCCTTCTTTGGGTATATTGCGTAAAATACTAATGACTTTGGGATGGCCATGGATTCTCTAGTTTTATTATATTTCATAGTATAGAAATATAAATCCAAAAGCTTTTATTTTATACTTTAGAACAAATAAAGGTGAACTCTGTAAGTCTTTCAGTGGCCTACAGCAGTACATTCACGGTTTGGTCGAGGGAGCAGACATCCACGGTCATTGTGCTCGTATACTACGCATGTTACACTAAATAAATAAATGTTCTACTATTACGCATGTTCTTCTGATCACTATATAATTTATGGGGTGAATCTGTAACAAACAATTCTCATTTTGGATAGTATTCACATAACAGAACAAATAATTTACACGTTAAAGAGTTAGTGAGAGCTGTAGGTACTACATTTCACGATGACGTGTCGTGTGTTTCATGAAAGAGTCAAATTGAAATGAGTTCGACACCACTGTGAAATGCACTAACATTATTATACGGCCAATCTGAAAAATTACCTTCAAAGAACTTATACACAATCGTGTGTCTGACCGATGGCAGCTCATCCAATGAGTCTGTCTTGTTTCAATCGGGTATCAATATTAATAAAGTACCTACATTGTATAAAGTCGTACAACTCTTCATATTTTATGTCTTTCAGTACCAGCGGATATCGTGAATCATTCAATACAGTCACTTCTGTTCTTACTTTAAATTCATCGCCACGTTACAATTCACAGTTCATATGAAACTGAAAATAGGTATTAGACAGTTCGTGATTCATTGAGAATATTGTTGGTATGCAATAAATAGAATTCTTTTTGAGTGGCGCTACAAGTATCTACTTTTAATATTAAATCAAGCTGCTTTTCATGATGCTTGATTGAGCTTGCAATAAATTTGAGAGTTCTGAAATATAATTTATTTAAGACAAAAATTCGAATAGCAAGGAATTCTCAAGTAGGAACATTACCGATAAAATTAAATGACCATAGGGCGCATCAAATATTATAAGGATCAAAGGTATAAATTATATCGCCGCGCCGGCAGTAGGTACAAAAGAAAGGTATAAATAATACAATAAAGGCGAACGTCTCCTAATCGCGGATCTTACCATACATACACATGTTATATGTATAATACTACACCATAAAAACATAAGTATAGATCATTCGATTAAACGAGCACAATACAGACTTATCTCAGATATTAAAACATTTGTTGACCTACACTCTCGGAATGTTAAATACTATACTATACTGTTCTCATACTGTGCTACATTCCGGCTCCTGAAATAAAAGATACGATAACGTCTTAGTCAACACAAAGTTGTAAGATAACGCTAGTCTAAGTTTACAGGACTGAGCTAGAGATAAGTGATGGTGTATGTGTATCCCAGCGTTATACATAAGTCATCATTTTGTTCGTCATCGCTTTGTTTGTTCATAATTCAGATCAGCAGAAGTCTACAAGTTTTATGTTGATGTGATAGAGCTGGATCTGTTTAGAAAATGTAATAGAATATGAAATCGGTTCTTTCTCTAGTGGCACATAGCGCGGAGTACGAATTGTGTCGTGTTGTGTTCGTTCATTTAAAACGCTTTTCTAAGCTTCACGTAGGCTGACCGCACATGGACCACTAATTTGCTCGAGACTCAATTTGTTGCCATTAGTTTGCAGCGACAACTACCGTTTGTATATGGCTTGCAGCGAAAAGTAAATGGTGATCAACCGTTTCTCGAGCAACTAAGTGGCCCATGTGTGGTCAGCCCTAATCGTAAAGGTGTTACTATGAAGTAATTTCAATAAATTGCTCTGAGTTATGAATTGGTAAACTATCATCTAATAAATAATTGGCATTCTTTGTTCTCGAAGCATGTTGGAAACACTATAATGCTAGACTGCTACATTTTGTAAACCAACAGTCTGTTGTTATTGGGAACGTCAATTGACGATGAACGCGAGTAGCATTGCCTCGTGAATACGGAACACATCGAGTGAGTTACAATGATCCGACACTCAATACCTAGCACCCGGATCACCTCACGGGTAGTTTACGTTTAATTTACTTGCTATACGGCGTGTTTGGGCTACTAGTAGCACATACTGTAAGCGTAGCGTGTGTTGATTTCATAATATTGTGGAGTGCGGTTACATCGCTTTAGGCAAACTTTCGTCACGTCATCAATTTAAATGTTCCGTTGTATTAATGAAGTGAGTTTGTCGAAACAGAAAATCTGTGTGTGTGTGGTGTGTGTTCCATAATCTATATTAGAAAAAAAGAACATCATGCGTATCATGTAAGAAAACTTGTATTGATTCGATGTCGTTCCACAGTTATTTCGATAATGTTTTGACGCACGATAGACGGAGTGTCGTAACAAGTGCGCCAACTTCCTCGTACCAGATTAAAATAAAACCCTACATTAATCGTTCTTAGTTACACAGTTTAGTTCCTTTATAGCAGTGATAGCCTAGTGGTGTGACCATCGGACTGCTAAGTCATAGGTCTCGAGATCGAACCCAATGCATGCACCTCTGACTTTTCAGATTCATGTGCGTATTTTATAATTATCACGTGCTTAAAAACGCTGAAGGAAAACATCGTCAGGCAACCGGCATTCCTGACAGATATTTCTCGACGGCATGTGAAGCCAAGTCAGAGGCCCATGGGCGGCATAAACCCTGACACCACGTTAGTCACAAACCACACGAAAAGAAAAAGCTACACGAAAAGTTCTATCGACGTGGTTTACTTACGCATGGTGAACAATTAACAAAACGTTTATCAAGTCAAAGTGTCTCGTACGCTAGAGCTGTGATACTGGCGTGATGCGATCGCAGCGAGCTCGGGGTGTACCCAGATAGGTGTTGGAGTGACGGCTGATTGATTCGCACGCGAGCCGCCTACTATGGCCGCTGGCGAAGTGCACACAGCTTGCGTGCGACCGACGTTAATTGCCAATGAATGCTTGGAGTGCAGAACAAAAGCTGTGATATGGAACCTTTTATAGACCACCTTTTATAGTTTGATTGTAGATTCATAAAGTAGTCTTATACCATAACGTGATGTGACTACATCAGCATTGTTTTGGAAAAGAAAATCGAAAATTATCTACTTACATGTGTACCATGTCTATTAACAAACCGAAAAGAAGGTAAACAAGAAGGATACTTACATTGCAGTGATAAACAAGATATCCCATTACACACACTTCATATAGATCATCTTGGAACAATGACGGAGACATGGAAGCAATATAATTACGTTCTTACTGTAGTCGACGCTTTTACCAAGTTTGCATGGATTTTCCCTACCAAGAGTACAACTATTAAGGAGACGATTGACAAGCTGCGACTGCATCAGCATTGTTTTGGAAACCCGATCAGAATAATCTCTGATAGAGGGGCAGCGTTCACCAACAAGGAGTTTAATGAGTATGTCCAGGAAGAAGGGATCCAGCATGTACATATCACTACAGGTATTCCCAGGTCCAATGGCCAAGTCGAGCGGATGCATCGGACCATATCTGTGTTGACTAAGTTATGTGTGGAGAATAGGGTTTCTCATTTCCCGACTTTTTTTTGTTCCCGGATACCGAGACTTCTCGAGAACCATTTCCCGGGAATTCTCGAGAAGTCGGGAATTTGATTAACCTCAATAAAAATGTATGAAAAAGGTTTTAAAATAAAATACACATTTACGTTATCAACAATATGTTCATTTTAATCAGTCTTCGTCAATTAACTAAAAATATGCCATCTTAATTTCCTTCATAATCACAGAGTTTTAAAACTAGAATAATATATAAGTAAAATCTTTAAAATTAACAAAATATCAATCACAGACTTTTACACACAACCAAAAAGCGCTCCACGCTTTTTGTATTAACCATTGAATATAAAAGAATTATTTTATAATTTTTAGTGCGTGATTAAAGCGTGTTTATAGTTTTTTAAACTACATATTTTTTATAATTAGTTGTTATTGACAAATCTGACCACTTTGATATATACCTAATGTAAAAGTCAAAATGTTTCATTAAAATAATAATGATGTTTATGAAATATACCTATACAAGTTTAGTCGGAAAGGGGGTACTAAGCCGAAAGGGTGTTAAAGTGCCCATAATATGGTATAACTTTTGTTCTACAACTTTCCCCAAAGATCTAGTTTATGAGAAATAGGTTTTCAAAGATATCGAAAAATATATGCTAAAATCTATCTGTCCATAGCTATGATCAGCTGTTTTTACAATTTAGGTCATATTTGGGGTCACGGATTAGAAAATTAATTTTCTGAATTCATAACTAAAGCAGGTAAGTTTTTTTTTGAAAAAACTAAAATAAAAATCTTTTTAAGCAAATAAAAATTATCGAATTATGAAATTTTGACACTTGCTTTAGAATAGTCATCAGTGATACTTTAGGTGGCCCGCGGCTTAGTACCCCCTTTCCGGCTAACCTTGTATAAAACTTTTGTAATAATCACTAACGACATTTAAATAGTAAAAGGATGTAAAAGGGATAGATAGAGGATGTCATTTTTGTTACAAGTAACACAGGAATTAACGTCAAATTGCTATTTTTTTGTTTTTTTTTTAATTTCTCGACTTCCCGGGTAGGTACTCTACCCTTTTTTTCCGTCTCGACTAAGACCAAATTTCCCGGGAATTCCCGCGTCGAGACTTCTCGAAGAGAAAGCCTAGTGGAGAACCCAACACTTTGGTATAGACATGTTAGTCGTGTTCAGCGATCACTAAACAGTACATATCAACGAAGCATAAACATGTCTCCATACGAACTATTGGTTGGGGTGAAGATGAGAAACAAAGAGGATTTAGAAGTTTATGACTTGCTGAAGCAAGAAAATATTGATAATTACATAGAAGCAAAAGCAGACCTTAGAGTGCAGCAGTGGCGAAAGGTGAATTTTCTTAAAAGGGAAGCCGAACCAAAAAATGCTTACCTTGCTCAAGTGTGATGCGTGAATTCCAGTAGCTACTCGTATAGCTGTGGCCCTGTGGCTGACTTCGAAATCTTGTACAAATGAATTGGCTTTAGCTCACTTTCACTATACTTGTAAGCACTGATACATAGAAACAGTGTCTTGCAAGTATAATAAAAGTGGCTTTGAGAAAAGCCGTTTGGGGATGGATATGAGAAGAACATCAGCAGTCCGACTGACGCTAACGTTATAGAAACCAAGAAAACGTTCTTCGATTCCAGTTTCAGATAAATACCTAAATATTACCGTTAGTTGCTCCCTATGACTAACATCGGGCGTTTCGTCAATCATGACCGATACAAACTGAGCCTTATTTATTTCCAACTTTAATTTAAAACGAATGCGATAATTTGTATTAAATCATTTTGTATACTTATCACGCGAAAGGCCAGAGAATGTGGGATTCTGTGTTGAGGAACATTGTTCCAAATGCGAATCGATTACGGTATCATACTTGCTTAAATATAACAACGTTTCGATATATACTGGCCTGCAAAAATAAGTATCACACTTTTAAAATTGCAATAACTTTTTAGGTACACAAGATATATTTTCGAAACAAAAAGGACTCAAAAAAGAGTTTAACTTTATTACTATAGTTTCAAAGAAAGCTGATAAAAATTGCTATAAAACGTTTTTTATTTTAAATCTCTAACTTCTATAGTTTAGAAAAAATTGAAATTTTAAAAGTGTGATACTTATTTTTGCAGGCCAGTGTAGTTACCGCGGTTATCGGATGCCGGATTTTCGTGGTGGCCGCGAAAAGCTAATTATTTTTTACCTAGCAAAATGACTGTGTCGATGAACCGTTTCATTAAACTTTTATTCCGATCTACTTTTCTTCTATTATGAACTTCATACGTATTAGCAATAAATGTTTCTATCCTACGATTTCCGAAATCATGCAAAGATAAACAACTTCGGATATGTTTTTCGGTCTGAACATGTTTTTTGGACGAATTTGAAAGATTATTAATATCTTTAAATCCCGTGTGGCTCCATAAGCTACTAGAATCTGAGAATAATATGCAAGGAAAACAAAACATTTAATTTAATTTACAACTTCCCGTAAGCCAAGGGTATTTGTCGTAGGTACTTACAAAGAACTGTTAAAATGTTTGAAAAAACCATCGCGTCGTTTGTAATTTATAATCATGTCAGGGCGAGCACGGCCTAACTGAATTACATGTTCAAAACTCAACTTTGAAAAGGATGTTTCCTCAGTCAACAAATAATCTGTCAGACAGCATTCTACGTTCACTAATGCCGCCATGGTATCGAATTTACTCAATAATAACAAAATCACTACTTAAATAACTACTTTCTAATAAAACTACAAACTAAAAAAACTATAAGTTCTATAGTTTCTGCCTACCCCCATGGGAAAAAGGCGTGAGTTTATGTATGTATGTATGTATGTATGTAAAAAAACTATCTTAGTAATCCTTACTTACCTAAATACCTATTTAAATAGACGATCACCAAACAATACAACGCCACTAACCTTGTTTTTACTGCACTATCACTTCGCAAAACTATCACTAGTTTACACAAATAAATCAATTTCAACAATAATACATGAATAATGCTATACGATTCTAAATTATGATACGAATATATCAAATCAAATGCAAATGAACAAGTGAAAACAATAACATAAACAAGCGCGAAAAAAATCTGTTGTGAATCTGTCATCCAAATATTACTATCTGAACAAAATACGAACTTCAGTAGCATTATTTCCATTTCGTTCTGGCGTACGCATTTCCTATCTCTGTCCTTATCATAACTCGATGGATCGCGGCTTGCCATCGTCCGTATATCTAGCGGTGTTATGTTGCCTCAAGGTCACGATCGCTACAAGTGAAACTATGAATTAAATGTACTGGATTCCTGCCGCGCCTGACCGGCTTTTCTTTTGCGTCATTATAACATTTTGCTCCGAAAAAAATGTAGGCGTTTATTTATTTCTTTGATTGTTACTTTCATAAGCAAATGTTATACCTGCAATGTAACTTCGTAAATACCTAATTATTTGTTTAAATGATAATTGAAAATAATAGATACTAGTATTTGCCATATTTTTTTCATAGAAAGGGAAGCCGATAGGAATCGAGTTGTATGGAGCCTTCGCCACTGGAGTGCAGGCTTAACAGCATATATATTGAAAATTCAGGATGAAAATCTGAAACTTATAACAAGAAACGGAAGAAGAGTCGAGAATACTCAATCGGAGATGTTGTTGCTATCCTATGAACTCAGTTTGGTGTGGGCATGAAGCTCAAACCTAAGTTTTTAGGTTCCTACAAGATCACTAAAGTGAAAGGTAAAGATAGGTACGAGATGGAGAAGTTAGATAAATCGCAGGAGGATCCCAGAAGGACTAGCTCAGCAGCAGTCTTCATGAAGCCATGGCCAGCTGATGGTCCTGAACCGTAAGTGCATTCCTACTGTCCATGTTGTAATATGTGTATTTAGGTGTACATTGCGGGGTGTGTCTTGTAGTGAAGTCTAATCATTTTTATGATTTCAGCCATTCCATCACATTTAAAATCTGTTGTTGCCAACCTATTGTTGTGGTACTGTGTACCTATTTGGTTATTCCGCTTTGAGTATAATCTTTATTTTTATTTTATTTAAAATGAGGTGTGTTACTGTGACCACTATCGGTCAAAATTTTGTACCTAACTGTTGATAGTTTATTAAGTAAGAGTGTAGGAATTAGTATTTAACTGTAAGATTCATTAAACATTTTATTGGTTTCACTTTGCTGAAGATGTGTTAGCAAGTTTGTTTTCCCAACGTTGTAATGACTTACTTATTATAGTTGTTTTGTTATTTTTGTTTTAAATTAAAGTTTCAAATTAACTTTGCCGTAACTTAACTTGTGTACAATTTAGATTTTGTTGGATTTGTAATTCTGTGTAATGGATGTGTGAGTGTAGTGTTCAGTCTGAGGGCAGTCTGAATGCAGGATGGCCGAGTGTGGGAATGACTAGTTAGTTGTCATTTCCAATAGTCTATCGTTGAATTTAGGAAAAGAATGTAAGGTCGATGGATGAGTGGTCTATGGTGTGACTGACAGGAGGACAATTCAGTTTTGTTTTAAGAAGAAAATAAAATTCAAGTCTTTTCCAGTAATCGTTTTTTTTAGCCCTATTGAGCATCTTAAGAACCACAATTGATGATTAAAATACTCATATATTATAGTGCGATAGTGAAGGTAACTCATAAACCGTAGACCAAACCAATAGTCCATACATAACAACACAATCCGCCGAAAACTAAACATAGTTTGTAAACAACACCACAGATTACCTAGTAAACATAACATCACGCCGGTATTCCCCGAAAGATTGGGCAGAGGTGTATAGTAACACCCTCATTTTGCCGTTATGTTTGAGTCCCATGTAATAGGAGGCGAGCCGTCACAACCGTGCACAAATCCAAACTCCGGGCTACTACTGAAGAATTCCACACGGAAAAAACCAATAACACTTTGCCCGAGCTGGGAATCGAACCCAGAACCTCTCGATCAGCTGTCGCGCTTGCCACCAATATACTGACGAGGTAGTTACCTAATAGTTCTTCAATACGCGGGTACCCGGGACCGGAACCACAGATCACCTAATAAGCCATCAAAATACTTGGTATAACCAGGTGTGTAAATTATACAATCCCGTTGATATTCTCAGAAAGATAAGAAACGTATGTTTACATAATTATACAATCCCGTTGATATTCTCAGAAAGATAAGAAACGTATGTTTACATAATTTCGCCGATGTCTATGTTAAGTTCTAGTTATGGATGGCCGATCCATTATTATTTAGAAACCGGGCACAAATCCAAACTATATCTGAAAATTTCCTGATGGAAAATCCTCATTACACTTATCTTTGCCCGACTTAGAAATGCAATCGAAGACCCCGTACAGAGCAGCAACGTTCAAGGTCAATAAGGCGAAATGTGGACACAAATATGTACACCTTGACGCCACGTAACATCCGTATACAGCGATAAATGAATACTGTGACAAAAAAGTATTAAATATTCTGTTTAATAACAAATGGCTACATCCTATTGCATGATATTATTTGGTAGATATTCTTAATTATAGATATCAAATAATAAAATAAAAAAATATTATATTTGTCAAAAGCAGCCAGTGCCGTATAATCAGATTTTTTGCATAAAGACGATGCCACGATGGTGCCTATCACTATAAAAATCAATTGCCGTGCGTTAGTCTTGCAATAACTCGAAAATGGTTCGACCGTTATTTTTGTTCTCCCCAATACTGGGTTGGTTTAGGAAAAAAGAAAATTAGGAAAAGTTAGTAAAAAAAATTGCTGTTACGGAGTTCACCGGGCAGCTAGTAGAAATCAAAATAATACTTATAAGAAAGGCGACGAAAGTGATGATTTTTAAGATATTAGCGGACACAATAAAATGTGTGCCGCATTTTGAAAGCTATAGGTACCTACTTATAGATAAATCACTCATTGAGTATGCAGAACTTACTCGTAATGAAGCTAGTTAAACTTCAACATTATTTATAGCTTCGGAATGAACGTAGTAAAGTCAGAAGTGGAGAAACGAAAAATTATATGTTCAGAAACGTACTTCATAGTTCATTAAGTTTGATTTAAAGAGGTTGTTAAAAAAAATGATCCCCAAACGTCCTAAGACGTCAACTTTTTTTCAACCTTTCTTTGTTTTAATAAGCTAGACTGAAATTGCAAAAAAACTCTTTGAGGGCAAAAAGTCTGACATAAAACGAACATTTATATATAAGATATAACTAAGTATAAAATGTATACTGTTTATATTATTTTTATATACATTAGATAGAAATCTTAGAGGAATAGGTATAGTTTTAATCTCATACATCTAAAGGGCGGTATTAAATTCCAATGTCATGGGGGGTAGAACAATCAATGTCGGGGGTACGTCAACCACCATAAATATATTATATTTACGGCGATATGTACATTATTAGGAGTAATTTTAACATACAGCCGCAGCTGTTTTCTAGAAATATAATATTTTCTATTTGCCTGGCCTACAGTTCAAACCGGAGACAAATACCATAGATATTACAAGGCAATGAGCTCAAAAATATGTAGATTCCATCGTTATAGAACGAGAAACACAAAGTGGCGTCGTTGTGCCTGATGGGTTCACTCCAAGTTTACGAGCACCCCGGTTGAAGGATCGCACATCACGACAAGTAATCACACACGACCTTATTACCATATATGTAAGGGCCAGTGTTGCATGTCGCAGAGGCCATTATGATGTTGTTTGAAAGCTATTTAGCACATTACTGCCTTGTCAGTAATTCTAAATGAATGAACGTATGGCGTATTATTGCTCTTGGTTTAACGTTTGATACAGTTTTGATGTGTTCTTGGACAGAACGACGGACAATAGCGACATGATGGTTGAGTAGTAGACACATCGCAACTAGTGTGAACATGTTACCATCAGAAGGGATACTCGTGTTACAAACGACTCTATGACAACACATATTGCAAAGTACTTCCCCTTTCAATGTAACATATTCATCCCAGTTGTTGTTCTAACAAGACTCTACATAAACCCTTTGGCACATACAGATAAGATCTCAAAAGAAGTATGACTCTGCTTAATGTATTTGTCATCAGCAGCCTATCCTTTCCAGGCTATGTAACAGATCGACTTCCAGTCGTAATCTGTTAGATCGATCGATATGACCCAGATTAACATGAATATAATATAAATGTAATCACTAAGGGACAATCCCCTCTAAGACTTACCCTAGATTTACTTTCATTGTACTTAAGACATCGCGAATCGAACTGAAAGCTCCATTGTAACGACATCTCCAACAAAAGCTCTCACAAACAGTTTTCTTAGACTTCATCATTTCATTCAACTTCAGTATTACGGCTTCAATGCACTCGCTCGACTTTAATCCTGATTACATGAAAAGATCCTCGGTATTGAACATACACATTGAAAAGAGCACTGAATGGAGAGATATAGGTAATTAAGAGAATTCAATCCCGTGGAGTCTGTACAATTTCCAGGAAATAAGCAGCTGAAGTTAATAACGTATTTCTTTGATCTTCTATGTGGTGATTGAGTCAGAATAAGCTATTTTCTCGCTTCGGGAATTAAGTCAACAATCAAAATCAAAATCAAAATCAAAAATTTTTATTTCACATAAACCAATACAGGTGCTTATGAAACGTCGAATTTAGGTGCACGGTTCCAATTAGTTGTTTCCTATGGAGAAGAGCCGGCAAGAAACTCCATGGTTACTCTTTTAAAAATAATACCTTTAACAATTTCAGTGGATACAGTACAATGATTTAGGATAGTGAGAGAACAATGAGGTCCTGACCACAGACCAATGAGTAATATAGTACTAAAAGACTTGAGTACAAAAACTAACAAACAAAAATAAAAATCAATTCGCTTAGCTTGGGACACAATTCCTTTAAGGTACGCTTGACTTCTGTGTTCAGCGGGGGACCTATGCCTTCTGTTTAATACGATCAGTATTGAACAGTATCGTGTCATTCAATATTGATGGCACAGTATTTTAAAATATCGATAGCCAGTCTCGTCATTAATAAACGTGTAGTGTGCCTTCTCTTCATACACTTGACCCCACTCGACGAAGCGCCCACTTTGATAACCGAGCGGTATTCAAATCACCTAAAAGAAAATATATTGAGGGCAATAGTACTCCACACTAGTTTCGATTTGTGTTTCATAAAGTTGAGCTAGACCAGTACATGTAGGAGTTTATCGGACGAACGTTTTTGAAAACTAGAGATGTGAAATCGTGGTTGTAAAACAATGTGTCACTGCCTCAATGTTATCCTTCAAGATAAAGAGCGCGTCTAGAAAAACCTATTACACGATCAGCTTCAAGCTTAAAAACATTTTACTTATCATTATCAGCTCATGGCAGTCCAGTGCTAGACATAAGCCTGTCCAATACCACGTCACTGAACTCCTTAACTTTTCAAATTGTATCCTAAAAGGCCAAAATAAATCGTACGCTGACAATGCTATTTACATTGAACTTGAAATTACATATTAAATCATTTGCCTACTTAGTAATTTCCCTAAGGAGTAGATCAGAAGGCAGAAACTCTGCATAATGTGGAACTAAAGATTAGCCGTATCCTGCCTCTGGTAAACCGACCCAAAATACATAATAATATCCAACACAAGGACAGTCCGTTAGACCAGAACGTTCCATAATAATTTACACATGTAGTACTAATGTGTATATCAGTTCATATAGTCAAGTTCCAATTTAATAGCTTCCACGTACAACGCGTTGTTTCTTAGCATAATCGCGTTAGCAGCGAGGTGAGGCGAGCTTTGAAATGTAGATCGCGCCGCGCCGCATCGCAGCGAACCGCACGAACCTGCATGAAGCCGCACGGAACCGCACGAGCGCCGCTAATACTCACATTATTACATTATGCATTCTCCGCGCGTGACCGGCTCTCGCCATAGTTCGCTCAATAATGCACGTAATAGCCGAGATAGCTCAAGGTGCCAATATGACATAGCATCTCGTGTAGAACCGATCTGTGCTTGTAATTATGAACGATGAGCTCGTATAGGCTGCATATGAAACATTTATAGTAACGTTTTGCTAAGCTTGCTGCTTATCGTGACGGTCTCAGTTCGATCTTCAAATCTTGCAGATAATACTGTTCCTATTGGGATGTTTGTAACTTTAGACCACGGCTGAAATTGTATGGTGATGTACGAACTATGCGATAGTAATCACCTTTGTCTTAGCCTTCAGAATTACAAAATCGCCCGAATTATGAGTTTATTATGCATCTTAACTTGAGACTCACTCTTCCACTTCTTACATAGCTCTTCAGGAGTTTGATGTCACGTTTACTGAATGTGTTATGAAAGCAATTTATTCGGCCTTCACGTGGAGAACAGCAATTATTAATATTCGTTTAACTAGCAGCCAAGGGTGGTTGTTACTATCTAGAAACATACATAGTATTACTTTAATGTTGAGACTTGCAATGTCCTTATTTGAACGACTATTTAAGTAAAGGCTGCCGGTGTGACAAAAGTTATCGCATGAATAATCATTTTGTACTAGCATGCATGCACAATTCTACTTGTAAAACAAGCATGCTTCATTAACATCAATTTCACGCATATCAGACAACTACCACATAGACACCTCGCATTCATTTAATCTCCTTTTAAAAGAATGAAATAAGCTCACTAGCGCGCCAACCTTTGATACTTTTAAGTCGATTTTAAAAGCTTATTTCCATAATAAATCATATTTTAAAAAGACTCCACTATGGCAAAAAGAACACCCACTTTATGTTACCGTTGTCGACATTAGCCACAACATCAAATATATTCCAACCGCCATCAGCAGCCTCATTCAGCCCCTTTTAATTTACCTCGCGAACATACTCAAGGTAACCGCATACAGCCCACACGAAGCTGATTCGTTTGATATTCTCCGTCATACCGCTCACCGCTCACTGCTCAGTACGACTACGAACGTATTTTAATTAAACTTTGATGAAGTTTTAAAGTACAGTCGTGTGGGTAACAACTAAGCTTTCCTATTGTGTGACACAACATGAGCGGAGGCAACCCTGACGTCAAGTACAACACTACTTAAATGTTGTGCGTTGTTAGTGGCGCAGCTGTCACTTGTAAGCGAAACAATATTAAATTAAATCGCATGCTCACTAATATAACTCCGATGTCACTCTTTTAAGGCGACTTCCAAAAGTTAATTTTATGAGTATGTACCTATGTATTATTACGTTTGGCTTTTTCAGTAATATATAATAGCTTGGTTGTTCTCCTTTGAAGCTAGCTCATTCACTTTTAAGGTCGTAGGTCAACACTGTGCAAATAGATATAAAACATTTATCAGTACGCGAAAGTAGCTCATGATGAATTAGTTTTACTTAGTATACACCTAAATAATTAAAATATTAGACACGTAGCACCTGTGAAGAGATTATTAGATTACAGTATTCCGGAGCTGTGTGCTTGTATTAAAACAAGAATATTGGAGTGTAACAGATAGATTCCTCATCAGACTATTTCCATATCAAAGACACGAATCAAAAAAGTTAGATAGATAGATATACTTTATTGCACACTAAAAGAAATAAAACAAGGAATACACATAATTAGTAACAACAGTACAAATGGCGGTCTTATCTTCCAGACAACCATTGGATGGAAAGAATTGTTAAGAAAAATATAAAGGGCAGTTTGCAGCGTACAAATATGCAACCTACTAAAAATCGGGAATCAACTAAATAATAGGTATAAATACATACTATAACACAAATAATTATATAATAACATTATAATTACAATACATATTTATAAAGTTATCCAGTTTAGAACAAAATGTACAAGTAATTTTACAGCAAGTAATTTTTCAAAAGGACTTTCGCAGATGACTCGTGACGATAATGGTAATCTTTCTGGTTGTAAATCACTTTGACAGATTTCGCTAAAGATAGCTGCAGACTTGGGACCGTGCGATATTTGATTACCATGAACAGCTTAATTTAATGATTTAAAAAGTGTAACAATCCACTTTTTTCTCAAGACTTCAGGATTCATAATGGAGAGGTCACGGCTTTGATCCTTGGTGAGGCAATCATTTATAAAAAAGGTTTTCCAGGTGAATAGTTCTTTTGTTACAGGTCACGTGTGTATTGACAAGAACTGTTTGGTAGAGGCAACAATTTTGGTAGTTTAGTGGACTGCAATAGTTTCACTAATCTACCGACAAAGTACCTTACACCGTCGTCGACGAATTGGACTAAGACATGTGATTGTTTGGATACGTTTAGATTTACATAGGAAACTAACTCTAATGTGAACACTGCCTTTGGGTGAATCTGCACTCAAACGTAGATCTATACTTGCAGTATAGGTGAAGCACAAGTTCAGCCAAACATCGGTAAAGTATCGGCGGGGATCGACAGCCAGCGTGCAATGCGCACTTATTAATAAAATTCGTTGAACAGCGATGTAGCAATTTTCTACCTTGAGTTAACCTCAAATGGGGTTGAAAATGCCTTAGCAACCTTCACTTAGGCTTTATATTCTTGACTAGTAATAACAGTTCTAATTACTAATACAGTGATTACACAAAATGTGTTTGTAGATAAATGTAGGTATATATTTAACATTCCAGTATAATGGTCGATCTAACTCGTTAGCTGACAGACACGTAAATATGAACCTGTTCTGTTTGCTTTTACTTCCTCCTGTCAAGTCCGCCATTTTGTGTTAATTATGTGTCCGTCCAGATCGATGGCTTCCGATAGCCTGCTAAGAAATTAAAGTACCTATGTGGCAGAGATGAATAAATCTTTTGCAGATTTTATATTCTAAGCTCACCTACGAGGTGCACACGTATCTACCTGCGCAATACTCCATTTTTCGAGTGCGACTCACATAATCTAAATAAAAAAGCGATGAATTGTTGCTAACGTCAGCGCAAGTCCCGGAAAGTCTCCTAGTGTTGAATGACAAACAAGACGCGCGGCGGCTCTGTTAGACAAGATTAAGAAGCGATACAATAATAACCTCGTCTAGAACTTGGTAAAAACAATGTTTACCTACCTAAGTGGAAAAATTGTATGCTTATAAGTAACCTATCCCTAAGGAATTGAACAATTATAAAATTATATAAGTTAGGTACACTTTGTAGCTAAGTAAACTAATATTCCAACAGTCTTTGTCCTTTTTTAAACTTTTACAACGAAAACGTGTACCAATTACTTACTCGAAATGTTAGAAGGATACATAGCTACAACGTTTTCCTAATACTCTAAATCATTTAAATAGAAACGTAAGACACACCTAATAATCGGACACAACACTATGTTGAAGTTATCTATAATGTTGTTCAACATATAACACAATGCTAATGTGCCATCCCACGTCCTACCGAGAGCTAGAGATACACGCGGCTATTCTTACACGGCATTATACTTTCATAGTTCACTTAGTGCCGGCGACGGAGAACAGGTGTTCAACGTCTGCTGAGTACTGCACTACTATAAAGATATATCGCGCAGAAACATCGCACCGTGTAGATAGGTACGACACTTTTGTTAAATACAATGTGTAAAAATGCTCATGTTACGAGATAATAAAAACGGTTGCCAGGAAAAGTGATAATTTACTTACAGGCACATAGACGTGGCTCTACAGCACAAGCATAATAACAGGGCTTAACTGCACTCATAGCAATAGCAATTTGCATTATCATTTACATTAATTTATGGTGGCACTTTCCATCGGTCTGTTTATATCAATAAAATAGTCTAAGCAGTATCTATATGTGATAAAAAAAATATCGACACCTAATAACGACGTAACAAGTCAAGACCTAGTCTTAGGTACAGTAACCCTAGGTTATACACTACTGATACCTATCCCTAGTTAATTGAAGCGTCTTGCACATAAATACTGTAGGAGAAGCTAAGTGACGAACATAAAGCCGGGGATAGACGTTGCGACACATAGGTACCTGCTTCCTACGGACTATCTACTGCTACCTTCTGCTTTCTACCAGCGAGCTCAGACGCGAAGCTAACCCGGTACACCACTCGGGCACAGGTTTAGCTGTGCGCACACTGCTAAATTGCGTAATCTTTATTCGATTGTTGCTATTGCAATTTCAAATCGGATACAGTATATTACTACGATCTGAAAAAGTCTTGATTTCTGTCTGATCAATAAAATGGTTGAATATAAGCTAAATTTCGCCACATTCACGTCCATTTATAGGTATAATGTGTACAGCGTCTAAACACACGCCACGTTTTATCGTAGCTACTACATTTTAATGGTCCACGCATATATTAAGAAGCCAAGGTGACACAATTTTGCTCCAGAGCAACAAAGCGTCGCGCGATTATAATGATGATGTTGATGTTACAAGCTACTTCACTCACTAGCTTCTAGTCTAGTACACTAGCCCATTACCTAGTCTCACAATATCTGCGACGGAAAACACTCTCGATTATTATGATGTGTCGGGAGTATAATTTGTCATCATTTGAATGTTAAACCAACAATGAAGAGAGCACAAACATGTACAAAGCAGATGAGTATTCTGACTAATGGGTGTCGTTGAAGCACACACGTTTACTAAAAGCTTTAAGTTGGAACTGCGGCTGGAAGATGCGACTGAATGTTTGTGTCGCACAATTTATTTTGAGAAGTTACAAGGAAATGTGGCCTTGAACCTGTGACCTTGACGTTAATTGATCGGTGCCGAAGTTCAGATATAATGTGATTACAAGCCACGACGATGAACGAAGTGCGAAGAACTAGCGACGCGCCTTCGGACGAAGTCTACTGTTCTAGGTATGATTTGCTTCAACTTGTGCTCGCGTGTCTACACGCTTGATATTTGACATAATTGTGATGACATGTCAATAGTACTATTATAATTAGCTGACATGAGTAATGGTACACAATATGTAAGTGTGTCATTACCAAAAAAGTCGATAAATCAATTCTCTGTATACGCCCCTACAGGATGAACTAGTTGTGGCACGAGGCGTCAACACAAATTATATAGCACATTAAATGTGACCTTACTACAGATCCCCCCTAAATAGATCGTTCACTGGTGAACTATATTCAATAGCGAACATAAACGGCTGACTCACACGAGCTCTATGTACTCAGCCCCAGCTGACACAGTTATACACTACTGGGTACTGGGTACTCAGCCTGTCACAGCTGCTCACTGCAGCTGGAGGTTGGCGTCACTTACAATGTGCCACACATACCACACAGATCTTTTCTTACTGTCGCCTTGCTCTTGTCCTTTACTCTGCTCACCGACAGCATTAAAGTCACTACAGTCTAAACTTTAATCTACATGATTGCACACAAGCCTTCCATTAAAGCACAGTATATACACAGGAGCCACTATAAACGATTCTCAGTTACGATCATAATGTAAACGGAGCGAGCTCGGCTCGGTCTTAATCGACGTGCTCTCAGTTAACCTGCCAGTGTGCCAGTCTATATACAAGACAAAGTTTGCTCCTCCACCGTACACGTCTAAATCGACTATTAATCGATTAAGAGCAAACCGTTCCTAGTCTTATACTAAAGCAAAGCCATCAGTACTACGTACTACAATGTTCGGAACAGAACGCAATTATTTGCAATGTGGGTGGATATTATTATAAAATGAATCTACCCGCATTGGTTTTAATATTTCTTTATACATAATATATGTATCTGTGTTTCGCAGGTCGTAGTAGTAGTAGTAACATGGTACGTTTAGGTAGTCGTTAGTCTTCGTTCTTTGAATTTGACGGTATACGAGTGTCTTTTGGTAATCCATTAGATAGTTGCGCCCGCGCTTGTTTTACAGTTTAAAACTTTACGCGGTGTTTTTGGTTGCGCATAACCCACGAATTTAGTGATGATCATTTTCCGGAGGTCGGTAGAAAAACAAAAGGTTCGCAAATTATTCGGTACACGTGGTGTTCAAAACTCAGGCGGTCGCCGCGCGGTGTGTGCACGGCTCTGGGTCAACCTCACAAACACATAATATTATATGTAAGTGCCCCTTGATTAGGTACATCTAATCTATTGAGGCAGGGCTTATTTATGGTCTCTCCTGGGAGTCCTAAACTCCATATCTGTCTAGATATTATGTCATGTCTAGCATTCACTTTTTTAAATTCAGAATGATGGGCTGAATTTACTGTTTCAGTGTTCGGTATACCCACCCGGTATACATATAAGCAGCAGTCGCTTATTAGTACAAAAAATAAAACGTAACTTTATTAGCGTAGCTACTTAGCCATCGTAATTGTACATAATTATTATACTAATGCTCAGCTGCAGCACCTACTCACTTAACGCTAGGGTTGTTCGGCAGTTTTTGCGACGATACCATTTGAACAAAAACGGTAATTTGTCAGGCTGATGGTAATTAATTGCGAGCCGCCATTTAACGTGTAATCCTTTGAAATACAAACATTTGAACAATGTAATGACACCAGACAAAATGTAATTACGGCCTTAATCTGGAACAAGTTAGTGCTGTTTTTGTTTAAATAAATCTAGATTCTTAATTATGGTTACGACTAAATGGATACTAGTCGTGACCCAACACTGCTGATGGCCTGATCTTCCTAACTATTGCCACTCAAACCTGCGCTGGAACTAACTAATTATTCTAAATGCAATGGCAGCTTTGGTTCCTACATTCCTCTTTTTGCACATCATCTTGAAAGAAAATTCTGAGTTCGTTCTGTAATAAGAAATACTTATTTATTTGGTCAGGAACATAATTGAAAGTTAATAAGAACATTATATGCAGTAAGAGTTTCCTAATGATTTACTGATGAGGCGTTTTGAGCATGCTTAATTATATATGGCTAACAGTAAGCGACCGAGAATCGGTGTCGCATGTCATTAGTTCCTGAAAACTGCTTAGGCCATCTAAATTTTCAGTATTAATAATGAAATAGGTACACTTACAAAGTTAAACCGCTGCAGGTATGCCTTCAAGGTGATTCAACTTCAGGAATTAAGTTACCAAGTTAAGTCTGACTAATTTTCTAAATCCTTGTACCAAGTGCATTGTTGTGTTGTTTAAATTCATCGCGTTTCTGCAGGCAATGTACTAATGGCTCCCGGGGCTATTAGGTACCTTAATTGCAAGAAAAAGGCAAAGAAAGAAAAAAGAACTAATTTCATTTTGTCGAATGCTCGTTTCTATTTGAATGCCCAATAAGGGCGTTGACGCGAGATGTTATTATTCGTATAGGGTCGGTTGCTTGGGCATCACGGCATCATTAAAATATTCAGTCCGGTCGGGGTTAAGTATCGGGCGGGGCGGGGCGGGGCGGGGGGGCATTGCGCTTAAATATAAATAGTACACGTGTCCCACTTGACCTTGCGGGCGGTGAGTCCGCTCGACACTGTTGCCTTGTTACCATGCCGGACTAGGGAAGTTAGGATCATCTTGTGTTATAAAGTTACAGAGAAATGTTCGTTAATTCAAATTGTCTTCTTTGTCTTTGTACAAAATGCTTACAGTATTTCTTGTGTTACTATTTCCGTCTAACGGTAGCCATTTTGGTCCTTTCCCAAATAAACCAACAATTTAAAAGTTCATAGCACGAATCAGCTCTGTTTCCGGACTCGAAAAACATATTTGCGGGTTGAAACGTTTAATTTTGGGAGGACGTATCACCACAAGTCGGAACGGTCAAACGCGCCGGTCGTACCGGGTCCGTGCACAGCCCATGTAGACGGAACTGACGTCACCGCTGAGAAGGCCCAAAGGACGGCACAGATTTCATATTATTGACACAACATTGTGAATAAATGGTTACTTCCCCGTTGAATTCCTACGAGTGTATGTGGTAGGGCCTAGCACATACACTAGCAGCTAGGCGACGGATGTAGGGAATCGACTATTAGCTGTATACACTGTTATCCTTAAGGACAATCTACGCCTGTATGGGCTGGTCATGAACTACCTACTATAGACACATTCCTCGATTTCTGATCAGTAGTCAGAACTGCATTATACACGTCACTCACGCCTACACGTTCATATAAAGGCGTTCTATCAAAAACCGCCACACTTCTGCTACAACCCAATCTCATTTCCAAATTCCGGCTCACATTTTCAAAGACCGCTACTTTAAACCCCTCAATATAAGGAAAATCTAAGCTCCGAAACCATTTTCGGCTACAATTTAAGTCATAAAAATAAAGGTTTCTACGCAGAGTCTTTAAAAATAATAAGCATTTCGGATTCAGCTAACTATTCCGATACAGTCTGCGATTTCAATAAGTCTGTGGCGACGACAAAGTTCCGCTCGGCGAAGCTTTTATTTTCATTATGCATGTTTGTGGTCACCAGCTTCATGAGTATAAGAACAGTTTTCGGGTCGATACTGTCGCGCGACTGGAGCGAATTTAAATCGCTACTCAACGACATTAGAAATGCGTCAAGTAAGTACCAAGTGAGGAAAAAGGAATTTGTACCCCTTGAACCTTATAGAGTAACGTGGCTACCCATGCCGGCTGTCGGGGGCCGCTTTGTCCTAAGCCATGAACATTTAGTATGTACATTTCTTATTTTAAACCCCGCCGAAAAAAAGAGGCGTTATTAACCGCCAACGAAAAAAGAGGGGTGTTATAAGTACGAAGCCTATGTTTGTCTGTCTATGGCGTCGTAGCGCCCAAACGGATGAACCGATTACAATGTCGTTTTTTTTTTCATTAGAAAGCTGGTTTAATCGACGTGGTTATGGCTACCTTTGATGGAAATTGGATCAGTCGTTTCAAGATAATCAGCTCTTTTCACAGTCGGTGTAAGGATTTCTGCCAAACAATATGTATTTGTTTCAATTCCGCTCGTCCGATTGACTTGAAATTTCTAACATATATATATGCAAACTCTCTCAGGCTCGAGGCTAATTACAACCGCGCGGGTCATATGATTCGCGAAATTAAGCTGCGCTTGCCGGGGTCAGTCTGTGGATGGGTGCCCGTTCGTTACTTATCGATATACCCCTCCGTGCCTCGGAGAGCACGTTAAACAGTCCGCCCCGGGTGTCATACGAATACCTACGATAATCATTACGGGAAGTCAGAAGCTTGAAAGTCTGACAACCGGTCTAAACTTATCATATTGGCATTGCCCTGTAACTGGGCAAAATACTGGTTTTCAGCCGCATATAGTTAGATTGGAAGCTGACCCCAACATAGTTCGGAATAGGCTAGTCAGAACGGACAAACGATGCAAACCTAGTGATACTACAATATTAGGGTATCATTGAGCTAATCTGATTGAGGGTTTCGATCGGAAGTTTGGTAACACTACTCCAATATAGTTAATAATCAGGCAAACCCATTGATTTTGCCTCTTCTCTTGTTTTGACTTATTAAAACAAGTGACTTGGACAAGACTTGAAGGTGGGTCAGGGTGGCGATCGGCACTCGGCAATGACTTGTTGCAGCCCCGTTGTTTGAACTCGTATGACTTGTTGTGGAAGAACTTTCTCACCGCATTAATAATAATCACTAACAACAAGTGACTTCCAAAGTTGGGGATTTTTTAATTATTTAATTTAAGAGTTATTTATTAACCTTCTTTAGGTCTGGGTTTGACTTTCTTGTTTATTCTTGTCTACTTAATTTTATCTCGAATATCTGCGTCATATAAATTATTTTTACTGATAATTGCGGCAAATTGGTAATCTGTGAACAGACTCTGCTTAATTTGTATTATTGAGAAACTTCTCGGTGATAGTCTCACTTTCTAAAAGCGGCGCCGCGGGCAAGTTCTAGTGTGGCATAATTATTGGAGTTTGGGTCGTCATAACTTGAGGACGGGTGTCGACTCGGAGCCAATAAATCGTCGCTCCCATAAATCCAGCGCGGGTGTTCCGGCCCGAGTGCTCGACCCGCTCCCGAGCCGAGCCATTTAGTTGGACCCCTAAACTGGAATCAAAACTTAACGAAAAACTTTGATAACGACCTTCAGCGAGATCGAGCCTTCATTCTTTATGGCTAAGTTTAACTCGAATTATCATTTAACGCTATCTGGTTTTATTGCTCGACTTCAACAGTTTAGTTATATTATAATCTTGTAACGTTTAGTAATAGAATCTTTAAGGCATGTGCTCGTATCATGTTACATCCTCGAGTAACGTCAGACGGCTGAAATGTGTGCATTGACGGACATACTTCAAGCGCTTTATCCAGGAAAACCACAGGACCGATCTCGATATAAAATTCTGGAAATACAAATAATAATGTTTCATTTTGTAACTTCATATGAATGTAAAATATTAATCTCGTTTTAGACATGTCATAAAGTAGTTGCTTGGTTTCAGAAATAGAATCGAAAATCTTATAATAAAAAAATATGTTTGAATACATAGTTTAGCGTTCACAACAGCTAATCTCTGAAAGATATGCTGGCTTGCTTAGCATATACAATGTGACGGTATCGTACAGTAACATGGTTCACTTCAAGAACTTAGATCCACAGCCCTTGTTAAAGAGACTAGGGCCGGATGCTCGAGTGCTGAGAAATTATGATATCTAATCCGCTGCGTTTACGGAAAAAGCCTGTTGTGAACTACCTTCAACCACTCGGTGCATATCGATCATTGGAGATAGCACTTACGTCTAACGTAACATTCGGAGAATACGAAAACATTTGCAATCGACATCCGCTCATTTAAAAGACATATTGCACGGAAATTAGCAGTCTCGCGCGTGTAAACTTTATCTAAATGGATGATGAAAATTTGACCATGCCGAAACATTACTCGAAAAAATCGGTAATGTTATTGCTACAGGTATAGTACCGAGTAATAGATTCACCGGTGGCTATCAAAACAAGTGCGCTCACTAGCTCTCTGTAATAAAACGTCAGCGCGGCCAACCAAAAAACCATTTGCTGTCTGTGCACCGTCCAATATACCGTAAATGTATGGCATATTTTTTACTCTAAAAGCTTTATCATGGTTTCTTCTCTTGGTAACTGGAAAATCTATGGCGAAAGATGAAAGTTCTTTAATACTAGCGTTACCGGTACTAGCGTTAGTAAACTGAACCGAATACAAAATTAAATTCATGGGGGTTATGGGCAGGAGGATAATGTGACGGAAATTATTTATTTATGGACAAGTGCTTAGGAATATAAAGTACAACGGCACTTCTTATTTCTTATAAAAATCTATTTCAGCAGACCTTGGAGAGGCCTCCCTGTCCGTTTTATATCAAGGGGGTAGACAACAGCATCTACTTTGCACTAATAATGACACACTTCGATCATCAATCCATTCACGAAGTGCGGTAATTATAAAATGATATGCCCTCTTCACACCCGTTATTGTAGTTGGTGATCAGAGAGTTCTACTATGTTACAATGTAAAATGTGGTTAAATGTACAAATAGGTTATAAATTATAATCAATGTTATTATGCAGTAGGTCCCTGTATTTTAATATCATTGTGAACAACTTTAAAATACTATTTGCATTTTACACATGAGACAGTATACTCTTGTTATTGTTCTATTCAAGCTTGTACTTTATAGTTCCGTTTACTTGCTAGCCAGATTAAAAGCTAAACATACCTAATACCAGCGAGCAGATCAGTTCAGTCAATATGGGCGACAGTTAGTTAGAAAGTCACACGTGGAACAAATTTAGCGTTTTCTCGATGATAGCAAAACATGAAATTATTGAAATGTGAAAATCGCCACGACTTATAACAACCCTCTGTCTCCATACTTCATTAGTTTCGTCGAACTGTGCCAGGGGATTTTGTTCTTTCGGCAAGTTCGATTATGATCTATGTGCTTTATCATGCTACTGGAGAATTTAAATGTTATTTTGTCGCAGAACTTAACTTTTCAATGATTTATTTATCGTTAATAAAACTGGGTTCTTACATTATGGCGTTCTTATCGAATAGGAAAATACCGCTGCTACTCCATCTGATATTAATATTTATCTAGCTCATTTTGCGATATCTATAATAATATGGAGTGGCTATCACTATCTATTCCTAATGAACCACAACTATGGGTCCAACTGTTAATCGCAGCAATAATGATGTCAAAGAGCAACAGGAATGTCGATACGCTGCAAAGTGATGACGTTTGCGTAAATAAATAACAGTTAACGATACAATTCTGCTCAATAGCCGTGACAACAGTATTCACGGCGCAATGGATGTCGCGCGCTTCGACAATAACAATCACTTACACGTCGTAATTGGATGTCGAGGGAATAGACTGCCCCTGTCACCGCGGGTGTCTCAAATCACACAGCATTACGTGATCATTCTATTTCTCTTACGGTTACGTTGCTACAGAATTCTTATAGTTGCTGGTGTTCGTAGCAGATCGTAGACGTCCACGTGGACGTCTTCCGTAGACAGCTATATTTTGTAGCTTTTGTAGCGGTCATATACGAGTATCTATGAAACTCAATTTTGAGCCCACTGTGCGTCGTAGCGCCCAAACTGATAAACCTATTTCAATATGTTTTTTTTTGTTTGAAAGCTAGTTTAATGGAAATGGTTATAGGCTATGTTTAATGGTATTTAGACGAGACGTTTCAAGATAATCGGCTATTTTCACAATCGATGTAGAGATTTCAACCATTCAATACCTATCTATTTATTTCAATTCCGCCCGTAAGATTGACTTGAAACCTAGTGACGATACCTACATTATAAGGGTACCATTGAGCTGATCTAATTGAGGATTTGGATCGAAAGTTTAGTAACACTACTCCAAAAAATAGCTGATACTCAGGTAGACCCATTGATTTTGTCTCGTCACTGGTTTTGGCTTGTCATAATCACTAACAAGGATCGATAGCCACGTTTTAATGTCGGGGTCTATTTAAATTTTAAATTTAAGAGTTAAAGCATGTTTCCACATAACAATATGTCTCATTCAGAGGCGGGCGGCGCCGCGGCCTACTCCTACAGTTATACAGATAAATCATTAATTATCTCACAGTTCATTATTTGTCGTAATGGGCGCATTGTTCTTGTTTACTTGCTGTAACACATTTGTATACAATATATATAATTATATACAATACGTATGTGCCCGGCCCAGTGCTACTTCTGAATGAGCTATTGACGGATGGCGACAATACGCACAGTATCCGTAATTATATCTATGCCGTAACATATTATGTTCGGTAAATATTCTTATTTACCAAGTAAAATACGTTACAGCATACGGCATTATGAGTGGTGCTTTATGATAAAAATCAAACGCGAGATATAGGTAAGTTGTTGGTCCGTCACTATTTAATGAAGGGTGGTGAATAGCATGGTAGGTACAGGCGGAACCTGTTCGTTTTTGCTTAGGAGATGAGGGTTATAAAACAGGCTACCGCTGCTTTTGTTACACAAATCTGTAGTGTGCTGGACTCCTGGTACACTGAAGTACAAATACAACCATCGATTCGTAGTGATAAGTGGAGACGCCGCCGTCGGCTGCATCCATCAATAACTGGGGCATCGTAACTGGAGGACATAGGGTTGTCTGCACTTTAGGCATTACTATCATAATGTACAGTACCATAGAATAATTCACTTTTAGAAGACTTTTTTTAAATCATAACATACACACTTATTTACATCTGTTTAGCATGCCAAACGAGAAAGCACTGAGAGGCGAGAACTGTATAAAACTTACATCAAGATCCGGACAGTTGTCAGCCCTAGGTGTGTCGTAGTGTATCGTTTCTAGTCTATTAATAGCGTGACACCCTGAGGGTCGCGTCGAGACAAGAGACAATGTGATTTCATTGATATACTCCGAACTGATTACATCGAATATAGAGCTAGCTTTGAGATGAAACTACTGCCAATTTATACCTACACTAGCTGTGTCCTCACGGCTCCACCCGTAGCCTATGTTACTCAGTGATAATGTAGCTTTCTAAAGGCAAAAGAATTTTTGAAATCGGTCCAGTAGTTTTTAAGTTTATTCGTTACATACACAAATCTAAAAATACAAAAATACAAATCTTTCCTCTTTATAATATTAGTATAGATAGACAACTTATTAAGTTGGCATATCAAAATGACTATCTCATAAGTAAAATTCAATGTGTTGAGTATTTAGTAATTATGTTCAAGTGATATTACTCTAGGGTAGTAATATTTCGGTAATCGTTGAAAGGCCTTCGTTCGTTGCTTTCAAAAATAAAGAAACACAAATATAGGTATACACATATTATCATAGTATTATTGCCTTATATTTGAAGGTTGTAATAGCAACCCCCGAGTTTGAAGCACATAATATATTAACTTATTGCTGTACCTACTGGGACTTATTAATATAAAACTAACTTAACCTATCAATTAAAAACTTTTCTAAAAGGGGCTTGGGACAGTGACTCATGTGTGTATTTAAATTAAAGCATGCAGCTAAACCACACACTATGTGAGGTACATACCAAAGAGGCTGAGTGGTGTCTCTGCGTCGTATCCGCGCTGACTCAGCGCAACTTAGCATTCTTAACCGCTGCCTCACTGGCGCACAGCCTCACTGGCGCACAGACTCGAAGCCACTTTGTGAATTCCTTACAAACTATGTGTTTCCTGTACCAGGCATACTTTCTATTCGTTTTTCTTTAGAAATACATCTATAATGTAGCCAAATTTAACATCTTTTATATTTTCCTTAATATGAAAGAAAGAAAGATAAATACATTTATTTAGCACAGACTAAAATGCACACAAAACGTAAAGCAGAAAAAAAAAGAGATTAGTAGGAAAGTGTGCCTCACGGCTGCGCCAAAAAGGCCCAGTTCAGCAAAAATGCCAGACAACTAGTGCCTGACGCTGGTTTTCAACTGGACCTGAAGTTTGAGGTGATGGATGTCAAACGGTTTTATACCACAGTGTGTGTATGCATACTTAAATAAAATAAATTTGCGTAGATAAAAATAATAACGATATATTATATAGGTACGAACATAGTGTGATATTGGATAAAACTGCAATAAAAACAAAACAAAAAAAGACTAATAAATGAGTCGGAAGGATTAATATGTAAATAAATAAATCTTTCGAAACACACAAGGATCATATAATGGAGACATTCAGTGTGACCATGTCTAGCTCCCGTTGCGCTTTTACGGGGTACTGCCGTAAGCGTCGTCTAAAAGTATCTATTTTGTTAGTTACTCTAATCGGCGGTGGCAGGTTATTCCATACTTTGAAAGCCGCATAACGAAAGCTGCCTCTAAAAGGTACCATGAGACTGAGTCGAGAGTTGCTGTGAGCATTGCCTTCTACCGCATTCTCGTCTACTCGTAACCCAGCCTAGCTTGTTGTACAGGTAGTCCGGTTTCTGGTATTTAACTACACCAAACAGAAGGCAAGCTAAGTGTAGTTTGCGCCTGGACTTCATTTTCAGTGTACAATGCTTGTTTAGAAAAGGTGTTACATGGCTTCTGCGAGGAATAATGTATTGAATAACTTGCTATATTCTATTACCTTGTATTTCATGGTCTTCACTGGATTATGTATTTGGTTTTGTACTTCAAATAAATTTGCTTGTGGTCTGACATTGGTGTATCTATAATAGTAAAGTGAAATCTGTTATCTTGCAAATTGGAACACACGTGATCTAAGAGTGTTTTCGTAACAGGAGTTTCACGCGTGCAATATTCTTCTTTTATTTTGTTTAATATTCTAAAGCCATTCTCACGGGTTACTTGCTTATACTCTTTAATGGAAGGTTCTGAACGTAGCAAATTCAGGTTAAAATCGCCAAACACGATAGATTTCTTCTTCTGTTGTAGTTGTGATGAATAGACTTCCATGAAATCCTTGGCATTTGTACGGGGTGGTTTGTATATAGCGCCAACATCCAGGCAAAATTTGCTGATATGTATCCAGAGAAAATGATTCTCATTTAAATAATGATCTTCTATTAGACAATGTTTTAAGCTATTGTGTACAAATATTGACACTCCACCTCCTCTTGCATTTGGTCTAATATTATAGTAATGCGTGTATCCAGAGAATTGAAACTGTTCAGCTTCAGAATTCGATTTTAGCCATGTTTCTGTCACTATTACAATATGAAGAATGCTTTGAAAAGTCTTCACCACACACGCCAACTCATCAAATTTTCCCGGTTTCACTATAGATCGGACATTAGCACACAGGCACTGTAATGACTTTTTTGTTGTAACTATATCTTTATAATTGTGTGTTATCTGGTAGCTTATCTTGTCGGTTTTTATGAAAGGGTGGTGTTTTTGGTGCTTTTCGAATTCGAGTTTTTTGGAGTTGATTTTATAACAATTTTTGGAGTGCCTTTTATGTATTTTATAGTAAGATTAGTTTCTCCTTCCTGAATCCTATGCTGTAGTTCTTCCATCAGCGTTCTCAGGTACCTTTGTTGTTGTGGCGTTTGGTCGGAGTAAATTTTGATAGTATCAGACACCTCAACTTCCCTATTTTGCAGTACATATTTGGCTGTCTCTGCGTGAGCAAAGCAAACCTTGATAGGACGACAGCTATTGGAGCTATATCTTCCTAGACGAAAGGTCTTGGCTGGTTTTGAGCAATCTTTGGAAATAGATTGTGTAATTTTTATTACTTCATTCATGTCGTAGTTACGTCGTTCTGGAGTGCCTTCCAAGTTTGGTTCGGGAATACCAGCTATAATAATATTTTTATTTCTTAGGTTCCGCTCCTACTTATGAACTCTTATTGAAATCTTCAGCCCAGTTCAAAACTTTTGCTTCCTTCTTAAGTACAAAATCGTGCTTGATACAAAGTAGTCATTTAAAACAGTGATGGGAGTACATTAGCATTAAGAATGAGTTCGGAACAACAGCAGGAGACTCGGGAAGTGTCGGCAAGACTCGTCAAAGCTCGGCGAGTGGAGTCTCACTTGGCGGATGCAAATCAGTCGCGAACGCGCCAACTCGCGCCGGTAATAGCCACTATACTACTTAGGAAGCGACGATGTACCACCATTACATATCAAGGTACAGACAATATTATGTTCCGTATGTTATCAGTCACTATCAACTTTTTGATAAGAGAGGCCTGGGCCTGCCTTGGATTATAAAATTAAGCCCACTGACGTTTTGGCCCAAAATTCTATTCTATGAATCATTACCATTCCGTAGCTGTTTAGCTTCCTTTAAGCGAAAGAGGCGACGGTCTAATCAATTTTAAATTTATTATTTTCTTTACATTCGTGAGATGAAGGACACCGACCTATTAGTATTGAGTCAGATTAGCTTGCTGGTATTCAAGCGGAGGCGGCTCGAGACAACTGTAGAATTGCAACGATGTAGTTAGTGCGGGGCGATCAATTAGGCTAATTGGCGAACTTGGGCGTCGCTATCCCGTCCCACGGTGGGCGCCACTATCCTACAAATTGCCGACGAGTAGGTACTCACCACCGTAAAAACAATAAGAATGAAAACTAGAGACATTCAGACTATTTACCGAGAGGAGTTTAGTGCTAACGAATTGTATACTATTTTCTTTTTAATATTTTCAATAATGTAGAGATAACAAGGTCGCGTATGTACTACAAGTGGTAATTATAGGTAATAGCTAGCTAGTAAGGTGAAGTTCTTCAAATGACAAATATAAGAACATTTCGTATGTTTTGCTAAATTAAATCTGAGGAATTTCAAATGCAACGTTTTAGTTCATAGAATTTAAAAAAACGTAATTTAAATAAAAATAAGTAGTTAAAAGTGCAGAACTAAGATCAGAGCTGGAACTTAAACGCTGTTTGCAAAACTTCTACGCTAAGTACAGATAATGCTCGTTTTAATTCATATAACTTTTCACCAGACGGCATTTTTCTCTTTTTATAACTACAAAGAATGGATATTAAAACATTAGTTTTTTGTTCTAATCTTTTATTTAAAAACGAGTGCAAGATTTTGGCGAGTAACACGGAATATGTAAATATAATATTCTTCTGTAATAACGTAAGTGATCGCTCGGTATTCAATGATTATATTGAAGGTAACACGATAATCTATCAGAAAACGTAAAAGCAAAAAATAACACCGCAGTAAAAATATATTTTATATTGTAAAATAATAATAGCAATTAACTTAATTCAACAGAACCTATAAATTAGCAAATAACTTAAAGGGGCCTACGATTAATTCTTGTGGCACTCTATTTTCATTTCTTGTCTTGTCTGCAAAAGTGACGTTATCGATAACTATGCTGAGTGTATTCCAGTCTAAGTAGATGCATAAAATCCAATTAGAAGATTTACTTACTTACCATCAATCATTTTTGTTGTCAATGGCCTCATGTGTGAAAAGAGAATTCAAAAGCAATACAAAAATAAGTTTTAAAGTCACTGAAAATTCCTCTTAATAATGATGAATACGGGTAGAATGGCACTAGTCTCTTCCACGAGAGGTATGCGGTATTCTTAGTACCGCCCTTCGACGCAGGGCTGTCTGGCAAAATCCCTCGAGTATCCCGACCACAAAATATGAAAGGCCCAGAAGGTTAACAATCGTACACGAAATTGCTACTACATTAAGATGATTTACCAATCAGTCACATCTGGAAGAACACTACAATTGCACGCACTTTAGCGATATTTATTTGTCTTTGGCATCTTAGTTTGCGTAAGCTTGTTAGCTTGAATTTTATGGAGTGGGCCTTTTCTGCCGACGGCGTCACCTCGTCGCCTCGTCGCCTCGAGTCGTTCGAGTCGTCAAGTCGAGCCGAGACCGAACACCATTAGCCATGACCTTGCACATCACTCGCTTTGAACACAACGATACAATAACACTACAGACTGAGAAACAGGAAAATATTTTTCGTGGAAGGTTGGCTTCTTTTCTGAATCAAAATGTTGAAAGATTTTAGCTAAAACAGAAAATTATGTTATTTATTCAGTTTTCTTTGCATGAGCGGTAGGTGTATGTGTGCTAAATCTGTTAACATTTTCTCGTTATCCGTGTCAAGCCCTTTTAGATAAAATATCACATATATATTTTATAACTTACTGAAAGTCGTTTGTGGGTTGATAAAGTAACTGTGCAAACGAATCCATGGATCTCTACGAATCTGGATAGCCTTCGCTTCCATCCATACTAATATTATAAATGCGAAAGTGTGTTTGTTTGTTTGTTTATCCTTCCTTCACGTCCTAACAAAGCAATCAATCGAGTTGATTTTTGGCATAGAGTTAGTTAAAAGTATTGAGAATAACATAGGCTACAAGCTTAGAAAACAAAAACAACAGAAAATAAAAGTGCACGTAAAAAATAGTTTACCCAAACCATAGTAGATGGCGCTGCTTGACGCTTCTAAAACGCGCTATTGTTGCGATGTTCTTTCTTACCATAAGGCGCGTTGTTACTCGGCGCATCATCCTATAGTGCTTGGGGTACTTATACTACTTCTATATTACATTTTCGTTGATTCTGCTTTTAATTTGGCTGCTTCTGCTTTTGGTTTTCTTTGATTTGCTTTGCGATTTGGTTTCGTTGTTTAGGATTTGTCTTTGATTTCATATCGTTAGGATTGATTTGCATGCTTTGGTATTGATTTGCGCTTCGGTTAGGATTTGTCGCTTTGGTATTTAATTATATACCGTTGCTTCTGTTTTTAACTGACTTCCAAAAAGGAGGAGGTTCTCAATTCGATTGTATGTTTTTTTTTTTGTATATTTGTTCCGCGATATCTTTGCTAATTGAGAACCGATTTTAATGATTATTTTTTTGTTTGAAAGAGTATTCTTTAGAGGTGGTCCCATTTAAATTTGGTGAAGATCTGATGAAGAACTTCGGATATAGACCATTTGAAGTCGGTTTTATTTTTGTTAAAAAGTGATTATTAGTTTTATTGATTTGCTTTTCGATTTGGTTTTGTTGTTAAGAATTTGTCTTTGTTTTTATCTCAACCGAATTGATTTTCTTGATATTATTGATTTGCATTTCGATTAGGATTTGTCGTGTTGGTTTTGCATTTTTTTGGTTTGTTGCGTTTTTATTTAGTTTGTTTTGTTTTTTCCTGAACTTCAAAAATGACTCGCAAACGCAAATCTAACCTTTCCAAGGTATTGTCTCAAGCTCGTGCAAAAAGAGTTGCTGGAGCCCAAGAGTCATCTTACGATTCGGAAGTAAGAAGACAAGAACAGGTACAGCGTCAAGCCGCTTTGGGATCCACTGAATCACCTGCTCAGCGACAACAAAGGCTTGAAGAACAGCCAATGAGTCAGGCCACGTTAAGGGCTTCTGAAACTGCTGCCCAAACCAGACTCCATCTGGACAGGCAAAACGAGCGCCAAGCGATTTTGAAAGCTGCCGAAACGCCTGAACAAACGCAAGTCCGTCTGGATGAACAGGCCGAGCGCCAAGCCACTTTGAGAGAATGTGATGATCCCCCGGATCCCTATAATTCCCACGGATCTTCCATTCCAATTCAAAAGGCTGCAGTTCCCCCTCAAGCTCAGTTTTGCCATCACTATCAACAAGGCACAAGGCCAGACACTGCAGGTAGCCGGGGTACACTTGGAAAAGCCGTGCTTCTCACATGGGCAGCTCTACGTGGCATGTTCGCGAGTGTCCAATGCTAGAAATTTACATGTCTTAGCAGTTAATGGAAAGACACACAACATTGTTTACACTAGTGTCCTTAAATAGTGCTCTGTTCTGTATACATGATCGGTCTTTTTCCTCCTGGAAAAGATTTTTAAATTCCACGCGAGCGAAGCCGCGGGTAAAAGCTAGTAAATAAATAAAATCTCTTTTGGGTTGATTGAAGTTGATTTACAAATAATAAACGATTTTTTTATATTCAAAACTTTAATGAATATAAATAGTAACATGCAAAAAACCTTATAAATCTGGGAATGATCATAAAGGTTAATATAAATAATAAATAAGCTTATCTACCTTTCTTCACAAAAAAATCATAAATTAAAGTTAAACGGTTTTATCTTGCAATAATCCTCAGGATTTGAGGATTGAATATGGAAATAATTATAATGTTTGTATTGTCATGGGAATTGAGTTGAGTGCGAAGTTTCAGGAGAATCGGTTAAACAGAAGTAGTTGGAACTTCTGTCGCAAGATTTGAATCAAATAAGCAAACAATCGAACGAACAAATATACGAAGTGAAGCTAATTATAAAACCGTTTAATTAAAAACCGTTTAATAAATCAGTCAAATACGTTTCGAACATAAAAGAAACAAAAAATTGTCTTCGCTTTCAATGCAGTTCTAATTGAATTATTATAATTACTTATGTGGTTCTAACAAACACAATATCATAGTCCCAACTCCATAGATATTCAATCCATAGTTGCACCTGAACATCAATAACGTTGGCCTATAATTTTCGTATCGATACATCTACCAAGTGTCCAACAACATGGCAAGCCACAGTAGGATCGTACTCCATATAGCGCATTAGTTGTACAGTAATTAATACTCGGGTTGTATTCACATCGCACGGTGGATAGTTCCTCGTACACATAATTCGCCCTGGTAATAATGTTACAGTCAATTTGTATTAGGTCCGATTCGGTAGAGCCTAAGCTGTGCAGGTTCTGTTGTCTATATCCAACAATAAATACTATAACGATATTACATTTATGTATATCAACGATATTATTATACATACACATATTTATTTATTATTTGAACGATGCTTTTGCGTCGCTTAGTTTAGATTTTACACCTTTATTTACTACCTCTAATGAAAATTAGGAGAAATCCTTTGTGTGTTTCGGAGCTGAACAGATTAACAACAATGACTGGCTTATCAAATTTTTTAGGCCTCTTGTATTTCCGGTTCCGCTTCGAACTTCTGTGATGTTTTAATACACCGCTAGTCGTCGGCGGCGCCACACCGGAGCCCAATCTTGTTTGCAAACTTTAGATTAACCTCGTTCACAACCCTTTCCAACTTACTAAATTAGCAGTAATCTCTTACATACGCCAAAGACTAAATAATTCAAAGGCAACCCCACGCCCCGAGCCGCTATCTTTGAACTTTTTTGCGGAACAGAGCGGGCGCTCGCGGGCCAATTTAATTTCAATTTCACACTAACTAGCCGAGTTTCACAAGTTTTTATTAAAGATCTACAGTTAATTCAACGACTTTTGAGTTGTGCGCGATAGGAGAGCAGCTCTCCCCGTGCCCCCCGCTCCCCGCACCTCGCCCCGCCTCACCTGCGCGCACCACGCGTCCTCGCGCTCTCATTTCTTTCCAGTATTGTTGTTCGGCTTAGAATTATTAATTCCCCGCTCGCACAAAATGAATTTCTTTTTTATACGCCATTCAACGTGAAAAGAATGAAAGATGTTTCAGATTACATCATGGGGAATAAGATTGTGTTTATGATTTGTTGTGTTGTTTTTTTATAATTATTACATAATATTACTCGGGACCAATATCGTTACCGGTAGTGTAAGTTGTGCACACATCTGCGTTTGTTCGGCGCATGTCTCGACTGGCCGGCAGATGGCGACTAAGGATAAGCGCGCTACGCCAGATAACTCTAATAATATTAACGTAAACAACCTCCTTCGTTCCGAACTTACTTAAAAACTTCTGATACAAATTACGAAACAGTTTCTGACAAAAAACCCGACAATAAAATATTCATTTAGTTTTTTCGATACGCACACTTGCTCGTACTTCGTTAATACTTTTGTTTCATTAATTCAGTCGCACACTCACGCGGCGTGAGGCGTGCGTTATTAATTCACGCGCGTCTGTCCAATACAACACGTAACGAATGTGTGCTTACTTTCCGTCAAGTATTGTTAACACATTACTTAGTTATGTGCTCAGTTAAAAGTCGATACGAACGGCTATTTACAACACGGTACACTGTACTGCGTAGGTATCTATTAATAAAATTTTCTCTCTCCAGTGAAGTGCTGACGCACGATCAGCACCTACCTCCTGCCTCCACACCCTCGTTTGGTATTTACATGTGTGGATTTTTCATGAAATGACCGCACCAACACATCCCAGTTCCTACTCCGCTTTCCGATATTCGATTCACTCCACGCTTGTATTTCACGAGCGATGCATTATTTGGAAATATTCGCCGGCTTTTGTACACGTACTCCGTTTATTTAGACGTAAAGCGAAAAATTTCAAAGGCGTTTAGTTCACTGACAGTCGAGCGTGAAGTTGAAGCTCTCGCATGAATTGTTCACAAATCGAACGTCCCACCAAGAAGTAAAGCCACCCGCGCGCTACAGCTACAGCATGCACCGCGCTCATAGCGCTGCTCAACTCTACGTAGTCGTGGATCAAACGCGAAGAAGTAAACTTATCTCACGGGCTCTCCGGGGAACGTCCGTATCAAACAATCTAAACACTCACAAACACAAACTTGTTACAGAACAAGATGTGTTAGAGTGAGCGAGGACCTCTCTGGCTACTCGCGACACTGGAAACAGTTGCAAATAACGAGCAGTCGTGTGACGCTCCTAACGCCGAAAGACAACTTTGTACAAAGTTCTACTATTATTGTAATGCAGCAGACGGAAGATGCAGAATTCACTTTTTTCTTTGTAGAGGACTTGCTACGGTAAGTTGGAGGACCAGAATAAACCGGACCGAAAGTTTTAAGGCGAGTACGTGTGTTAAGTACATCTTGGAAGCGAATTTGGCTTTTGAACTGTTTTTGTAAAGGTGCAACGTTCAGCCAAGACTCTCCAAAACTCAGATTGCACGTTAAGATAGCGAAGCGGCGGCATACTGACCCATATCACCGTCACGTTTTCACTTCGTTTCCACTCCCACTCAAGAACCCGGCATGTCGCAATATTATATTCCTTTTCAATAGTATGTATCGTTCACATTGTTATCCCTGACGCGGCAAGCGAGCCCGGAGAGTAACGCACCTCTTTTAGCTTTGAACAGCAAAACGTGTCAGATTTAAAGATAAAGCTAAGCTTCTAGGTTGTTCGGACGTCGGATTACACTCGTAGAAAGTACGTAGTTGCCTATTTCGTTCAATAGAGTCTTATTGCTTGCGTGGGTTTTACTTTTACTTTGTCTGCAGTAGATGATACCTTTTCTTTCATTTCAAAGGTACCTATAGAAAATAAATTAGACAGTTTCCCAATAGCTCCATAAAATGGAGCGTTGGTAAAACAAGAGAATACGTAACATATATATCAGGACTTTGTGTATGTGTGGTTAACATTTGAATGAGTGTTACTACACGTCACATTGCATTGTCACACGTGGCGGTGGGGGTGTCAAAGTGTGTGTCTGGGACCAATAATAAGTCATTTGTGAGATTGTCATAACCACTTGATGCTTGATTTGATTTACAGAATGTTTTATGGACGGAAATTTAATAATACATGTATTATTAGCCAACGTTTAAGTCTAAGAATCATGTATTGAGAATTGTGGACTTAAGATGTCTTAACATTAAAAGAAGTGTACTTCAACGGTTATTAAATAAGGAGTACCTATGTTATTTTAACTTAACGTCCGTACTATCTGTAGTAGGTATTGTTCTTCATTTGTAGTCGTTACTAACAGCTACAATTCGCTCTTGTTAAATGTTAGCTTTTTTAAGCTGGTATTGTTAGTCTACGAATGTACGCCCCGTCCATTGTCATACATCTCAACGGCCTATCAATATCTCAGTAACACCCGCTTCTTCATTCGATTTTCTGTTATCTAAATGTGTTTGAAGGGACTTAGTAAATTCTGACCTGGGTCCCTTGATACATAATATTATGATGATACAGGTTTATTTTAATTATAGTATTTATTTGGTTTTTATTTTTATGTGCATTAAATGTATAACAAAGAGGTGAGGAGCTCGTGGCTCATTAACAACCGCGCGGAACATTGATTTGCAAGGTTAGGAGATCTTAATATGAGAACACGTTAAACCCTTCGGTCCTGGTGTCATACGAATAGGTACCTATGACAGTCGTTACGGGTAGTCAGAAATCCGAAAGTCTGGCAACTGATATCGGCAATGCGGCATTGCCCAGTAACTGGGTTGCGGAGGTCTGATGGTAGTCGCTCTGTGTAATATACTGGTATTCAGCCGCATTCAGTTAGACTGGAAGCTAACCTGGCTGTTGGGGAAAAGGCTACGCAGAACATAAACGCATAACTAAAGGTTAATCATGTCAAACAATAAACATAATTCCATTTATCGCAAGCACTGTAAACTCTGAGTCATTTGTGCGGACATAAGTAACTGTCAGCAATTAATCTTCGCCCCAAGTGTTCTGCGGAGCACGAAATCTTCTTAATGGCAACTATGAATGTTCCGATGGGTGACCCTCGTTAATGGCGTGATGTAAGTACCTAGTGGGTGCTGGCTGTACCGGTGTAAAGGTCGCGTAGTGCTCGCGGCTTTTGAGCTTGTTCCGTGGCGGTGGGTTACGTGAGCCGGTCACGGCAGCTGTCATAAAATCGATATTATATACGTGCCAAATACGTTCACCTGCTCTTATACAATATTGTGATTTTCCATAATATTATTGTTTGCATTTTTTTTTGTATCTTTTATAGTTAAATGTTCATAACAAACCCCTAGCGTATCCCTGCTACTTTGTACTTATAGATACATAAGGTGTGTCTATCAATATTCTGTCATCGTCTCATAGTATTCATCTATAAATTATATCGTCATAATAAGATTTAACATCTCACAAACAGAATACAACTCGAAATAATAAAAAATTCAGAGTGGCCAGCACTCAGCACAGCGCTGATGGTGAGCTAAACGTTAGTTCAGTACAAAAGCGAATGGCGGGACGACGCGTCGACGCTGGCGCAGCAGTACGCAGCGAAGTGGGGGGGGGGGGGGGGAGTGCCGAATAATATAAATTTGAGAATGGCCAGCACTCAGCACAGTCATTCCGCTCTCGGACGCCGGCCAGAGCACACGTGCTCTCGACTCCACGCCCGATCGCTGCGCGCCCCGCCGCGCACCTCTGACGTCACTGCGCGCCCCGCCACGCAGCTGCGCACACTCCGTTTCCGGTCGACGCGGCTCAGTACACTCGTAACGCTGTTACGAGTTGTGCTAGCCACACGACCGCTCGATTCAAAGCTCGTCTTTTTCAAGACAAGTGGCGAACATCACTGTCTCCTCCGAGAGTAAACCGTCAAAACGAAGTAGTCCCCCTTCAGGGAAAACCACTCTTATATAGTGGTCCTCGGTGGAAACCAAACGGTGCCAACGAAACCGAGGTGGTGGGGACCCGGCACACCATTCTTAAGCCGGTAGGGGTTTGGGGTTCACCGGCCTTGGGGGATCTCCTAGTCGGACCCAACTCATAACCCGTTCTCTTCCCAGCATTCCCGAGGTAATTAATTTTACTAAGGGACTTAGGAACCCGATTGCACAATAAGATCGGCGATCGGGATTTCAAGCTTAGGGAACACCGCAGGTACACAACCTCCCTGTCTACACCCGACAGGGAGGGTTACTCATCTCCGGGTAATCCCACCCGGAGAGCTAGGTTCTTAGGCCCTTCAGGCGATATCGAACAACACAGAGTGTAGCTACCGAGTTTGTTTATGGTTTTCTTCTCGGTAGTATAACACTAGGAAAACCTTACGGGTGGGCTTTTTCGTGGGAGTTGTTCGCCCGGGGCGGCACGTAAGTGTCTCCTCGGGACTGGATAGGAGTTAGGTCTCCCCCCCATTAAACTGCCCCCTACTCCATCATGACGGACGCTAGTATACTAGCGGCCGTCAAGGAGCTTCTTCACCACGATAAGGCGTTCGCAGCGGCGTACAGCCTGAAAATCTTCGGGGTTCCCTTCAGGAACTCCGCGGACTGCCCTCAGTCACCTGAGCTTAGGCGCGATGCTCAATATTCGAGCATACGTATCGATGACGGAGTTAACTCCGTATCATCAAACTCGTCCGGCAAACCGCCCTCAGCGGTAGTTGCCCCGGCCCCGTCCGTTCGACCGCCCTCTGCGGTAGTTGTCCCTGCCCCGTCAGTGCAACCGCCTTCCGCGGTAGAAGCCCCGTCCGTCATGGACGTTTGCGGCCCCTCTTCTGAGTCCGACTCCGAGTCGAACTCAAATAATGACTCGTCATCCTCCTCTGAAGGCTACACGCTAGTAGCCGGCAAGGGGAAGAAGCGCGCGCGTAAGACGCAGTCTGCCCCGACCGATCTCCCCGCTAAGGCCCTTAAAACGGTCACAGCGTCCCCCGCGACCCCCGCGACCCCCGCGACCCCCGCGATCCCCGCGATCCCCGCGACTCCCGCGACCTCCGCGAACCCCGCGAAACCCACTAAACCCTCAGTTCCGAGGAAAGAGCCCGCTCCACCGCCTGTGTTCATTCAGGACAAGGCTAAGTGGATGGACGTGGGTCGTCTGTGCACAGCACAGAAGATCCACTTCCTGAGCGCGCGCTCTACCCCTCAAGGCATCAAAGTCATGGTGCAAAATTCTACAGACTTTCGCAATATGACGCGATTGCTCAGAGATATGAAGGTGTCCTTCCACACCTACGCCCTCCCCGACGAGCGTCTCCTAAGGGTAGTCATTCGTGGCATCCCCCTGGGAGTTACCCCCCAAGATGTTCTTGAGGACCTTCAGTCCCAGAACGTTCCCGTTCTAGAAGTCCACCGCATGCACCGCGGCAGAGGTGGCGCCCCCTATGAGATGGTCCTCGCCGTCTGCGAACCATTGGCCGAATCAAAGGCCATTTTCAACATCCGAACCCTCTGCTACGCTACCGGTATCGTAGTAGAGCGCCCCAACAAAGGCGGCCCTCCAGGGCAATGCCATCGTTGCCAATTATATGGCCATTCGCAGCGTAACTGCTACGCGACGCCCAGGTGCGTTAAGTGCCTGGGCGCTCACGGCACGAGCGACTGCAGCAGGCCAAAGGACAGGGCTCTGTGTACAGAGCCCCCAAGCTGCGTACTGTGCGGCGTGGAGGGTCACCCAGCGAATTATCGCGGGTGCCCCAAAGCGCCAAAACAGCGCAGCCCTAAGCTGGCTCAGCGCTCGGCCGTTCGCCAACAGAGGGAGAGCTACTCCATAGCCCCCCTCTTGTCCTCCCATATCCCCGACCGCCTCAGTCCACAGAGGCCTTCCCCCTGGAACATGCTGCAACACCAGCAGTCGTTCCCAGCTCTACAGCAAAGGCGCCCACCACCACCTCCGAGCGCGGTTCCCACCGCCCCGCCGGTGGTGGCGGCAGCTATTCCCCCGCAACAACCTATTGTCGCCCCAACCACAATGCCGGCTGCCTCACAGCGACAGGCACAAATCGCACCACCGGTCCACCATGCACCGGCCCCCGTAACACCACCCAGGCCCTCAGCACCCGCGGCCCCCATCCCCTCACTCATGGCCACGAAAGTGTTCTTTCAAGACACTCTTCCCAGCCTGCTCAAATCTTTGTCCTCCTGCAATATGGATTGGGCACAAAATATGATTTCCGCTTGGAACGCCACTCAAGGCAATCCAATCGCGCGTATCAATGTCCTCCGCGATTTTGAGGACATTCTTAACCAACTTATCTCGCTACCCTCTAATGGATACTGAGACCAACACTAGAATCAAACCGCGATCCCTTAGGTTAGGTTTCTTCAACGCGAATAGCGTAGCCGGTCAACGAGATGAGATCGCAATCTTTCTGCGTGATCATCAAATTGACATATTTCTAGTACAGGAAACGTTTCTGAAGCCCCACAATAGGAATCCTGGAATTGCCAACTACAAGTTAGTTCGCAACGACAGGACCCGTTGTGGCGGCGGTGGTACCCTCATATACTACAAACGTTCCCTGTACTGCACCCCGTTAGACCCCCCTCCCGATCTCCAGTATCTGGAAACCTCTATCTGTCGGTTAGGCATGACAGGACATCAGCCGATCACTATCGTGTCGGTCTACAACCCCCCGTCTAGTCTGAGACTTCCTCTCGAGAGCGACCTTAGAGCTCTATTCGATCTCGGCGGAGGCTCCGTTATCATAGCGGGCGACCTCAACGCCAAACACATCACTTGGAGCTGTCACTCCAATAACCCGGCCGGCCGGACACTCGAAGCACTGAGCCCTCTGCTCGACTTCGATGTGATAGCCCCCATGTCCCCCACTCACTATCCCGCCAACGTTGATGACAGACCCGACATACTCGACATTGCGCTCCTAAAGAACGTAGGCCTCGCCATACGCTCGATAGAAACGCATGAAGAGTTAGACTCTGACCACCGACCCGTTGTCCTAGACCTGGGTCCCCGGGGCGGTCCCCCGGATCCCGGTCTACCCGCGCCTACTAAAACTATCACGGACTGGCGGAAGCTAGAGGAGCGTCTCAAGTCTCCGTCGTCCGCACATTTAGATTCAATCCCCGACAACATAGTGACAATCGCCGACACGTTGGGCGCTATCGACTCCCTCACGGGTCACGTACAGTCCGCGGTGAACGAGTGTTCACGACAGATTCCAGCGGTGGAAGATCACCGCTGGAAACTGCCTGACGATGTGCGTGAACTGTTGACGGAGAAGAATGCGTCCGTACGCGCGTATGACACTTTTCCCTGCGAAGGCAACCGCCTCCATATGCGTTCTATGCAGCGTGCTGTAAAGAAACGCATACAGGAGGTTAGGGAGTCCCGCTGGGACAAGATGTTAGGCGAATTAGAGCCATCCCATCTCGCTTTCTGGCGTTTGCAACGCGCCCTCAAAAATGAATGTGTAGCCTCTACTCCCCCTCTCAATCGTCCGAATCAAAGGCCGGCCTTTGAAGACGACGAAAAGTCCGAATGCCTAGCCGACAGTCTAGAAGCCCAGTGTACGCCCAGCGCATTACCAGTAGACCCGGTCCATCTGTCCCAGGTGGATACCGAAGTCGAACGTAAAGCCGCTCTCCCCCCCGTAGAAGATCCTGATGATCCCCTGCCCCCTGTCACCGCGGATGAGGTGCAGGCGATAATCAAGAATCTTAAGCCCAGGAAAGCCCCCGGTCTCGATGGCATCACGAACAAGGTGATTAAACTCTTTTCCGCCCAGCTCATAGTGCTAATGACCGCCATCTTCAATGGCGCTCTTAGCAATAACCTCTTTCCGCAAGCTTGGAAACAAGCCACAGTTATAGGCATCCCCAAACCCGGCAAACCCAAGTGTGAGCCGTCCAGTTATCGCCCCATAAGCCTTCTCAATTCGTTTGGGAAGATTTATGAGCGTATCATTTATTCGCGTTTAAAGGGATTCGCATATTCCCATAACCTCATTCCCGACCAGCAGTTTGGTTTTCGTCCCACCCACTGCTGCACTAGGCAACTTCACCGTATTGTCGAACACATAAGCTCCGGCTTCATGTTTTCATACAAGACAGGCATGCTGTTCTTCGACGTAGCGAAAGCCTTCGACAAGGTCTGGCACAACGGTTTATTATATAAACTGTACCAATTCAACGTGCCAGACCGTCTCGTGCTCATCATTCGAGACTTTCTGTCGGATCGCACCTTTCGCTACCGAATAGACGGCACGCTTTCGTCTCCACATCCGATCCGAGCCGGAGTCCCTCAGGGCTCCGTGCTAGCCCCCCTTCTGTTCACGCTGTACACCAGCGACATTCCCACTCATGGCAAGGCCCAGTTGGCACTTTTCGCCGACGACACGGCTATTTACTACACGGGTAGTGACCTAAAATCGATCTCTCGCATCTTACAGACCGCAGCCAACCGCCTCGGCGCTTGGTTTCGGAAGTGGCGTATCGAGGTGAATCCCGAAAAGAGCGCAGCAGTTCTTTTCGAGAGGCACGGCGATAACCACTCGCGTTGTCCCCCAGTAGTCATGTTTGGAAAAGAGATCCCTTGGGAACTGAGCGTCAAGTACCTGGGGGTTATCCTAGACCACCACCTCTCGTTCCGGCAACACATCAAAAAGGTGCACGCTCGCGCCTCTTTTGTTGTGGGCCGGTTACACCCCATGATTAGGGCGCGCAGTAAGCTCTCGCTTAGAAATAAGTTGAGACTTTACCTGACGTGCATTCGCCCCATATTAACCTACGCCAGCGTCGTGTTCGCACACGTTAGGCCATGTCGCTTTAAAGCATTCCAGATCTTGCAAAACCGCGTATTGCGCAGAGCCACGGGCGCTCCGTGGTATATGCGCAACGTTCAGCTTCATTTAGATTTAAAAATGCCAACGGTAAGGCAATATCTCAAACGCACGTCTAAGCGTTACTTCGACCATGCCCCGAGGCATCGGAACCCCCTCGTGACCGCCGCGTCCGATTATAAACCCTCCCAGATTAGCATAGTCCGCCGTCCCCGGCATGCGCTACTAGAGCCCGATGATGAGATCACCCTCCTCCAGGAGGCGAATAAATCGACTAGCACTATACACATACACCGCCGCCGCCGACCGGCGTATCGCCCTCGCCGACGAGGCCCCTCGCGACGTCCCACCGCCGCCGCCCCCGATCCACCGTGCTCACCCGCCGCAGCCGCGGAGCCGGTCGTCCCTTCTGACTCCGCGCAGTCACCATGACGCGAGAATACAGCCCTCATCAAGCTGTCGTATCCCTCCCAGTCCTCTTGCATTCGGCACCCTAAGAGTTCGAGTCCCCCCTTGGGGACGCTCTCAGAGGTGTCGCTGCTATAGTCATAGCCATGATGTTACTGTAGTTAGCTTTGCGTAGTTAGCTAGGTAGTTAGATAGTAGGTATTGGTTCGGAGACCCCTCTGGTCTCGCCAATAATAGCCAGGTTACGTAGAAAAGGTCCGCAAGACCATCTACAATAGTCGATTAGGAAAAAAAAAAAAAAAAAACACTCAGCACAGTAAGGCGAGTAAGAAGAAGAAGACACTCAGCACAGTGCACATGATGGCGAGCTAAACTTTACCTCAGTACGAAACCGAAGTGGCGGGACGAATGCGCGGGAGTGCGCGGCGAGAAGGGGGGCAGTGCCGAATGTAAATGGCTCCGCGCTCACTGCAAACCAGCCGTTACCGATAAACACTGTTTACCCGCTTGCCTCTTTGTTCCTAAAGAATGCATGCACCGTCTAATACAGCTACCTGCTGATACAGCTACTGCTTAAAGTTTAAAGCTTATATTCTACGCAAAAGCTTGAGGATGCTCGTTGCAAATCCATATCTCTGGAGCTGAAAATCACTAAGCAAATTAAACGATGTTTATCAATCTTAGCTCAATGTTTCCTGTCTGAAAACTTAAATTCTTCAGAGGTTAATAGATCTTGATAGTACTTTGAACAGTTTGTAGTGAATAGTGATACACCTCGTTAGCTGAATTAACTTTCCACCGCTCTTACTTTGTGAGTGGCTTGTTTTGGTATTAGCGGTTTTAAAAGACGGAAGTTCTTTGACTAATCCGTGCAATAATGTTACGTCAAAATATCTGAACTTGGAGTAAAGCCATTTATAATTTTAAATAAGGAAGGTCTAAAAATAAAGAGTAGGTTCCAAGCACTGAAGCACTTAACTAAATTATACATAGGAGCGAGACAAGCTTTATTTAGATTACAGTTGTGCTCATTGTGAGATAGGTTACTAGCCTATCGTCCTTGGCCTTCGAGGCAATATAATTATAGTTAACTTCTTCGTACTGTTATACCCTGCCTTACCTTAGTCCAATTTGCTGACATCCGCATCTTTAATTTATATTAAACTATTTCATGCCACGCGGTAGTTCAGTTAGCTTCGATCTTACCGCCGCGCCAGTACAGTTAATTCAGTTAACTCATATATTCTTGCCGTTTAAGTCACTCAATTCCATCTTCTATTTCCCTGTCGCGAGTCACCTGAGTTTTGAGATGAGTAGGAAACCAAGTTTGTGTTTTAAATCAATAAAAATTTACGGGAATAAATTGTTTTTTAAAAAGACCTCCCGGTAAGATCGCAAATCAGTACGTACGTTCTTGATTTCGGAAATTTTGTATCAATTGACTATGAAATAAAATTTCCCCAAGGACGATAGCGTCCTTGGGGTCCTTGGTGGGTTTTGGTGTCCCCAAAAGACAGTATCTACGACTATTCGTAGATACTGTCTTTTGGGGACATGTAATATGTCATGTACTTATTACTTTATTACACCTTATGCGTACCATATTTCATGCAAATAAATAAATAAAATAAATAAATAAAATAAAACTTTCCAAGATTATGAATGTAGAATGATGCAGAATTTCTTTTTCATTGCAGCAATCAAAACACAAAATAGCTAATAATTATGTCCAATTGTATCAATTTCTTCGATGAATCAATAAATGTAAATGACACAGCGATTGCGACTATTTCAGACTGGCGAATGAGGGCGACCTTGGAGTGATCGCTTAGTGCGGGCCTGGTTAGTATTAGCACAAAATAAATTGTCACAAAAGGACAAATGCAATGCCATGCTTACGCACCCAGTGCCGAATGAAACAAAAGCAGAGCTTCAGGGATTCAGGTCCTTAGTCATACAATTATTCAATTTCCCTTTTTTTCAGAGGGTGTAAACGTAGAGATCTAGAGCGCACGCAATGGTGGCAGATGCAAAAGATTGTATCGTTTAAGCTATACCCTCACAGATATTTAGAACACACCTTCTTTATCCTGAATTATTGAAAGCAAGCTTTCTGTTCCTTCCTTCTTTCATATTCTGTGTTGCTAGCGCCGACTGAACTAATTCCGGCGAGGCTCAGCCGGGCTGGTCCAAACACCCGACCGTGTTGCGCTCAAACCAACCGGAATGGCGTAGCACCCTCCGACCGGGGTGAAGGTCACGCGCCCCTATTTTTGGAGGAACCCATTTACAGAACACGCTTATATTTTAGTGTAAATGCGACGACACAAATAGTGTCATTTTGTTTAGAAGCGTACGTTACCACATTGTATGAGACAAGTTGCAGAATTGTGGTAACAGTACGATTAGAGATAAAGGTCAACCTGGGTCAGAAAGTTGTCAGGAGGCCAAAATTCGGCAGATTTCGAGTATCGCAGTTGGTATATGTTATTGTAATACTTTATTGCCTAAAAAGGTTGACGAAGGCATGGGCGTAGCCAGGATTTTGTCCAGGGTGGGGCAAACTCAGTCAACCAGTAAATATTTGTCTTTTCAATAAATCTGGAAGTGCAGAATAGGATTATGGGGCAACTTTGCCCCACAACCTTATTTTTGAGGTCCAAATAAGTATAGACGGAGTCGGGCATTGGTCTGCTTATTTTGGGTAATTGTTCTGCGAACATGGGTGGCAAGTTAACTAAATCTAGACCATTTACCTATTCTTTCCTGTGCCAGGGTGCCCTTACCTGAATACGCCTATGGGCAAAGGTCTGTTATCATACACCTGAACTTTGCTAATGACTATACGAGTATTGAGTTCCGTTTCCATTGCAGTATGACCACAATTCCGATGCCGAACTTTGTAAAGACTGACACAAGCGCACGAGCCGTTGTGCGCCAGATCCAGGATCTAAAAGCTGGTCCGAAGCAAAGCCTCTTATCGTTAACCTAATGAGGCGATTTACGCAACATTCCATATTGCGAGGTGCAGCATGATCGGCTTAGTGTTGATTCATCCGGGCGATGGCGCACAGAATGTTGCGAGCATGGGATACACCGCGATCGATACTGTTCACATATACCACACCATTCATATTTATTGACCAACCACCGTAGATTGCAAGCGCTTTTATGTAGCTTTTCTTGTTTCCGACCATAAATTTGATTGTTTATGCAATTAACTACTGCGTATAGTAGAGTAAACCGAATAATCTAAATCTTTTGTTTGTAGGACAAAATATATTTTGTCGTTAATGTTTTTACCCGACTGCCAAGGAAGGGTTACGTGTTTCGCGCGTATCTTGTACCTATGTATGTGTGTTTGTAAATTCCTTTATAACCTCGTATCTTCCAAACGGCTGGATGGATTTCGGCAGTTAAGGTATCGTTATATTCGTCTTAAAAACACAAATATCCTTAGATGGTTGTTTGAAAAAATATTTAACAAAATGGCAGTTTTTGGTTCGAAATAGTAATACGTTAATAAAAAAAATTACAAATCTATCGAGTAGGATATCAAAATAAAGGAAATTAAAAGGGGATTACAAAAATATGTATAACTTATATGTTTCAGTTTAATTAGGAATAATAAATTGATTTAAAAAGTTTTTGATAACGTAAAAATGCGCCATGTTTGTGTTGGATCTCGTGCTATCACGGGACACTAAAAAGTCTAAAATAAAATAAATAATTTAAAAAATAAAAAACCGGACTGCAAAAAAAACATTATAAATAATTCACTAAAAAGACCGAAACAAGATTGAGAATAGAAAACAAAATTAAAATAAACTATAAACGAAGTAAACTCCACGTCGGCTTAACAGACTATATTATGAGTTGAAAGCCTAAGTTAAATACCCGCATTAAGTTTAGTAGCAGGCAGGACCCGTAAATTTTCTTTCGGTTTATAATTTTCAATTAGGTCCCGCCTGCTACTAAACTTTAATGCGGGTATTTAACTTAGGCTTTCAGCTCATAATATAAGACTATATGTTAAGCCGACGTAGAGTTTACTTCGTTTATAGTTTATTTTAATTTTGTTTTCTATTCTCAATCTTGTTTCGGTCACTTCACTTATATTTAAAGTAGATAGGAAGGACAGGGTCTTGTAGAACCTAATAATACACTGTCATCTCAAATTGGTTTTCTGCTAATAATCTACTCCTAAATGCAGAAAAAATTAAATGTATTAAATTCTCCACTTCAAATCTAAAGCGTTGGATCCGGTTCCCTCAACTATCTTCCTTGGCATCACAGTAGACTCTAAATTGCAATGGGGACCTCATATAGAGGCACTTGCAGGCAAACTGAGTTCAGCTGCATTTGCCGTTAGGAAAATTAGGCAGATGACTGATGTAGCTACGGCTAGGTTGGTGTACTTTGCATACTTTCACAGTATTATGTCTTATGGCATATTACTGTGGGGCTCGGCTGCTGATGTAGGTACTATTTTTATATTACAAAAAAGGGCAGTCCGAGCTATTTATAATCTAGGCTGCCGTGAACTATTTAAGGAAATAAATATACTTACCCTACCATCCTTGTATATATTTAATAACATTATGTTCAGTCGAAAGAATATTGCCCAGTATAACAAGAAAAGTGAAAACATAAATACTCGCAATAAACACAAGCTAACGGTACCTGGTTTTAGACTAAGAAAAACCAGCAAGTCGTTTATATGGAACAGTGTTAGGTTCTACAATAAAATACCACTCTTACTGATTTAGCAGATATAAAATTTAAACCACTTATCAAGCGCATTTTAATGTCTAAAGCTTATTACAGTATAAATCAGTATATTGAAGATAAAGATGCCTGGCGTACAACAGAAACTCCGTCCGCACATTGCGACCCCCTGGCCCTGTCTAACCTGGCTTGTATTATATTATTTTTATTATCTTTTGTACGTATCCGGTTGTATGACCTGACATTATTTTTAATGTTTACTTCTGGTATTCTTCTTTTTTTATTGAATTAAAATAACCTGTACATTATTTTATCAATTTTAATATTTTTTACTGATTATTCAAATTATTCAATTTGCATTTTAATTATTATTTATTGTATAATACTCTGGCAAAATAGGTTTTTGTCTTATAATTATTATTTTAATAATATAGCTTTACTTGATTCCAAACTGTAAAGTATGAGCATCATGCAGCTATTGATGATACACCTAAATCATATCATATTACTGCCTATTGTCTGGTAGTATGAGTCTGTCATGCTCACTTAAATGTCTTGCTGATGGTGGCGTTGTTTATCCGGTTGTTGGGTTCCCTACAATATGGTTGAGCTGACCGATGCGGATGTGCACGTCATGCTCGTGAACGGGTGCCGTCTCTCGGGACTGGTCAGCCCTTAACTGCTATGGCAACCCTAGAAGGCATATTTTTCTATTTGTTACTCCTAAGTGAGTTTATTTGTTACATTAACCTGCATTATTCTCATTTTATTTCTCACACTACTGTAATGGAATTGTCCTATATTACTATTTTGAAAAGAGTATTCATGGAGTTTCTTGCCGGCTCTTCTCCATAGAACCTACCTTTTGGAACCGTGCACCTAGTTTTGACGTTTTAAAAGTGCCTGAAATCTGGTCTATTTGAAATAAAAATTTTGACTTTGACTTTGGTCTTTTTAGTGCATTACTTTTAATGTCTTTTTTGAAGTCGGGTTTTTGATTCATTACATTATTTATTTTTTCTTCCCTCGTGTCGGCAGGAGCTTTACCAGAATGGCTCATGCCGTAGTGAAAAGATTAGCCTGTCGGCACGGTTTGTAGCGGGCCTGACTGCCCAGAGTGCGCCGGACGTACTAATGAGTGTCACTCGTGGAGGCTCTATTCATGCACCCCAAATAATTAATGTACTGACAAGCCAGAATCGCACGAAAAACATAATCAGAGTATATCAAATTTCCTCGCAGCGGGCCATTCATCAATCCCCAATAATACAAAAGCGACAAGAAGAGGGCTCGGTCCCTCACATAAAAGATTCATGTATGTGCGACAGCGCGAATTGAACCGGGACGCGCAAATAACATGCGGACTATTTGCGAATAACCGCGTCAGCCGGTGACGTCAGCCGGTGACGGGATCGACTTAAATTTCGTTCTAATGCATAGTTTGGTTACCAAACTGTTTGACCAGCTAATACGATGATGTAGAAAGAATTTGTAGAGCAGTTTTTAAAAAGGCTGGTAATAATATGTCATGTAAGCACAGGGGGATGTTCAACTTTCGCAAAAATATTCGAACATGTTCACCCATCTGTACCGCGAACGATACAGGATTGTTGCCCTGACCTTGTCCGACTTCGAGGGGAGAAAACGATCCGCCTCCAGTCAAATACTTTTCTAAACGTGAATAAGTCGCAACAAGCGAGCCCCGAGCCGCTGCGACGACAAACTAAAACACTCCAAATTACAACTTTCAAATTGTCGTGCATATTTAAACAGCCTGCTTGTTACCGTCTTTGAAAATTACTGTCAAGTTTAATTTTCAACTTTCTATAACAGTTTGGAGTGGACTTTTTTGGGCAACAGAGAAGTTTCGAGTTTTGAAGGCACAAAGCTATGACCAATGCGGTGGAATAGTAAATCTGGAGGTAAACATAGGGAAGTACAGAAGATCTACATAGGGCATCTATATAAATCTGTATTGAAAGTTCAAGATTGTTTACCTACACTGTGGCTACTTGGTCCTGCTCAGGTTCCCCTGGGCTTCTACCTTAACTTAGTAGCAACGTATCAGACGAGATTAGGAGACGGCCTTCTGTAAGTTATTTAGTGGTAAGAGCCTCCCGATACTAATGCTCCGTCCCTCCTGTAACGACGGTCCCATACCGAAATACTCCCTCACAACAACGTTACAAAGACTTCTATAACGCTAACGCTACAAATGTCTACAAACCGATCTAGAGACTTACGAGTGTAACGCTCGGCAACTGATCAATTAAATATGTATGGAGCTGCGAACTGACGCCGAAAGGAAACATTTGGGAATTCATTTAAATTCATGAAGATGTTATCAAAGCAATAAGACAACAACCACCGCGCACCACCCCATCACTAATGATTAGTGATGGGGCGGTGCGCGGGTGGATACTGTGTTGCTATGTACGTATGGAAATTATGGAAAATCCCGCAGACCTTCTGTACGAATATAGATCGACCACAAAATCTATATTAACGTTTATAGGCTTTATACGATTTTGCTGGAAAGTTTGTTCCGTCACAAGGAGATTGTTTGTAGCCTTGATGCTGTAGAGCTCTTTGTGAAAAGTTTGTCCGGGGAAGTACTACAATCATACCTATTCCTTTATTCATGCTTTGCTGTTACAGCTTGAAGGATATGCGTGCCGGTTAAATTACAGGCACATGAGACTTTTCAACTTTGTCTCTATGGTTGGCAACGCGTCTGCAATCCTCTCGGGGTTGTAGATGATTATATGCGACGGTAACCACTTACTCGTTATACCTGTCTTCCCGAAGGAGAAGCCAAAGGTGTTGTACCTGCTATACCTATCACAATTCCAACCATGAAATTAAATGAAATACTTTGATGTAGCGTTCAAAAATAAAGTAAAGAATTTTCTAGCAGATAAAGCCTATTATAATATTAATGAGTTTTTGGCAGAAGGTTTTCAACATTCTACATAATTTAATGTAATTATATAATAAATATTTGTATGCCATTGATCATGGCAAACATGATGATCTCTATTGTTACTTTAACATCTTGCATATATGCTGACAATTGTTTTTGTATGTATGTACACTCATGTTTGAGCAAATAAAAATTATCTTATCTTATCTTATCTTTGGTTGAATACGGTATAGTTATGGGAAAGACGCTTAATATACCTATATAAGGAATAACAATATCTGAAAATCGATTACATCTCGTAGTTGTGTTAAATGGCAAGCTAATGAAGCAAAGATGACAAGCGGAACCGCTGTGATAACTACGAGCATGTGCGCGCTCCTCAGGACTCTGCACAAGTTGCAGCGATGCAGTGATCCTAGCCACTTTGCATATTACCTGTAAACTGTGTCCACTTGTGAACTAGCGAGAACAGTTGACGCGTACCCAGTTTGTAGTGGACACCTGGTTTCAGCTTATACCTATATATAGCTTTAATTTATTTTCTTTTAGAGAGAACGGGTTTATATTTCTAGAGACGAAGAACCGTGTTTGGTGTGGCTACTTAGGCTGCGCTAGTCTATGGCTCTAACTAATACGCATGCTATTTCACCTAACATCGTGTGAGAAAAGGGGATAGACCGATAGTTCAAAGATACGTTATTTGGATCTTTTGAGGCTCATAACTTTCTAATTACTTTTTATTTTACTATTTGGTTTACGTACAGGTATAGATAACAACAAGACCAATCGATATCAAGCTTAACTTTTGGATGTACGATGTCAAATAGTGGAGTAACCACCCCACAACCTTTGTATGGAGAAAATGCCGACAAGCGCACCCTTAAGAGTGGTCTACATCTAGCATTAAAAGACTAAATTTTTGAGTGTCTTTTGTAGAACCTATGTTTTCCTAGCCTATTGTTTATTAATCATGTTTTTTCATCATTAACATAACAGGCTAATATGACCATCAATTGGGGTATGAGACATCAAAAACCAGGTGTAAAATACAGCAAAGGTTCCTTATATCCAACGACAATAAATCAAAGTAACATTATTGTCACTATAAGGGCGCAGGACAGACGCCCCACGGCCGACGTCGAACAAGGGTTAATAGGCCGCACCGCTATGGCTTCACCTGCAGTCTGTATATAAACCCTCCACTTACGCGGTATTATGAGGAAAGGGCTGTGAGGGAGACGTGCACTGTGTGTGGGGAGAGACTGCCTAAACATTATTATGCTTGATAATATTGGTGACGGAATCACGAATTCACGATTCGATCCGGCCTTGAAATATATATATTAAGTAATTTATAAATAACATTTCACATACTCGTAAATTGTAATAAAAATTTGTATTATCCAAAGCAGACGCTATATTCTGAGTTGTGAAGCCGCATTATGCATTTTTTGCTTTCGTTTATGTTTGCCGCCTCGCCTCCCAGCGACGGTGATTTTTCTTACTCGAAGCGCTGACAAATTGTATTTAGATCAAATCTCAATGGGAATAAATGGGTTCATAACAAATCTGCAGCTTGGATCTGATGACGTGCTGCGACACCCGTACTGATTCGTAAACTTATAACTGAACTCGCTTAACAGAGTTATGTCGACTAATAAAATATTGGTGCATTTTTGTCGTAAGGAGGTACTTATGTAGATTCTATTAAAACACAAGTGTGTCGAAGGTTGCACACGCTCGCGACGTGAGGTTGTGTGCACTTATATTATAGTTATGTACATTAATATAACCCATGTATACACATGTGCGTGAGTGACGTCAGAACGTTATAAAACATAACTGGTGGCAGCTACTTACATTAAGTGGCTATTTCGTTAAGAACTGAGTGGTGTACATAAATGTAAAGTAATAACGTGTATGTATGAGTACAGTAAGTACGTACATTATGTCTTGAAGCGGTTGTACAGCGGTATAAACACGAATATTAGATTTTCATAGACCGAGGGCGCGGCCTTTGCTTCGCGACGCTGAATATTCGACGCTTTGGACGTTCAACTATCAAATTGGAAGAAGGGTCACGCTATACAATGCGGTATAATATAATATACATAGATAATGTATGTATATTATAGGTACCGGCATACCGACGTACAGACGTACAATCTACGATTGCAGTCATTAGAGTCGGTTTTGTTTTGCCTACGCCGTAGCTGCGTAGCAAAGAACAATGCCCACTTCTCATACATTTAAAAACCTGATAATGAAAGTTTATGTATACTTATTAGGTATAGTAGAAAGGCTACCTGTAAGTTTAGAAAATAATGTCGTATAGTCATTTTTACGATTTAAATGCTACGAAGTCCAAAATTATTAATGTTACTTTTTAGGTTAGGATATGCAGTTACCAAATAGGTAAAAACGGAAAAAAACATGATAGAACTAATTATTAACGCTCGAAGTTTCTTTAGTCTAAAATAGGAATACTTAGGTACTTAGCTATGGTCTAAAACGTCTTTTTTTACTTTGTGAAGTCCTTGAAACCAACTGCCCTTACGTCTCTGCTTAGACTCGCGATGATTGTCACTATAAACCAACTGCCCTTACGTCTCTGCTTAGACTCGCGATGATTGTCACTATAAACCAACTGCCCTTACGTCTCTGCTTAGACTCGCGATGATTGTCACTATAAACCAACTGCCCTTACGTCTCTGCTTAGACTCGCGATGATTGTCACTATAAACCAACTGTCCTTACGTCTCTGCTTAGACTCGCGATGATTGTCACTATAAACCAACTGTCCTTACGTCTCTGCTTAGACTCGCGATGATTGTCACTATAAACCAACTGCCCTTACGTCTCTGCTTAGACTCGCGATGATTGTCACTATAAACCAACTGTCCTTACGTCTCTGCTTAGACTCGCGATGATTGTCACTATAAACCAACTGTCCTTACGTCTCTGCTTAGACTCGCGATGATTGTCACTATAAACCAACTGTCCTTACGTCTCTGCTTAGACTCGCGATGATTGTCACTATAAACCAACTGTCCTTACGTCTCTGCTTAGACTCGCGATGATTGTCACTATAAACCAACTGCCCTTACGTCTCTGCTTAGACTCGCGATGATTGTCACTATAAACCAACTGCCCTTACGTCTCTGCTTAGACTCGCGATGATTGTCACTATAAACCAACTGCCCTTACGTCTCTGCTTAGACTCGCGATGATTGTCACTATAAACCAACTGCCCTTACGTCTCTGCTTAGACTCGCGATGATTGTCACTATAAACCAACTGCCCTTACGTCTCTGCTTAGACTCGCGATGATTGTCACTATAAACCAACTGCCCTTACGTCTCTGCTTAGACTCGCGATGATTGTCACTATAAACCAACTGCCCTTACGTCTCTGCTTAGACTCGCGATGATTGTCACTATAAACCAACTGCCCTTACGTCTCTGCTTAGACTCGCGATGATTGTCACTATAAACCAACTGCCCTTACGTCTCTGCTTAGACTCGCGATGATTGTCACTATAAACCAACTGCCCTTACGTCTCTGCTTAGACTCGCGATGATTGTCACTATAAACCAACTGCCCTTACGTCTCTGCTTAGACTCGCGATGATTGTCACTATAAACCAACTGCCCTTACGTCTCTGCTTAGACTCGCGATGATTGTCACTATAAACCAACTGTCCTTACGTCTCTGCTTAGACTCGCGATGATTGTCACTATAAACCAACTGCCCTTACGTCTCTGCTTAGACTCGCGATGATTGTCACTATAAACCAACTGCCCTTACGTCTCTCCTTAGACTCGCGATGATTGTCACTATAAACCAACTGCCCTTACGTCTCTGCTTAGACTCGCGATGATTGTCACTATAAACCAACTGCCCTTACGTCTCTGCTTAGACTCGCGATGATTGTCACTATAAACCAACTGCCCTTACGTCTCTGCTTAGACTCGCGATGATTGTCACTATAAACCAACTGCCCTTACGTCTCTGCTTAGACTCGCGATGATTGTCACTATAAACCAACTGCCCTTACGTCTCTACTTAGACTCGCGATGATTGTCACTATAAACCAACTGCCCTTACGTCTCTGCTTAGACTCGCGATGATTGTCACTATAAACCAACTGCCCTTACGTCTCTGCTTAGACTCGCGATGATTGTCACTATAAACCAACTGCCCTTACGTCTCTGCTTAGACTCGCGATGATTGTCACTATAAACCAACTGCCCTTACGTCTCTGCTTAGACTCGCGATGATTGTCACTATAAACCAACTGCCCTTACGTCTCTGCTTAGACTCGCGATGATTGTCACTATAAACCAACTGCCCTTACGTCTCTGCTTAGACTCGCGATGATTGTCACTATAAACCAACTGCCCTTACGTCTCTGCTTAGACTCGCGATGATTGTCACTATAAATTGAGTGTTGAGCATTAAATGTCAAAAAAATCCGTTTCAGTCGTGCGACGCAATTAATTAACTTTATGATTAATTTATTTAATTATTTCGTTATTTTTAATTCATCTGTATTATACAAAGACTAGTAAAGAAATACCTACTAATTAAATAAAACGTAAAATAATGTATTAAAAACTCGGAAAAAGAGTTGAATAAAGTCAAGTCTGCTACTGTGTAGGTACACGTGTGTAAAATGGAACGTCGTAAAAAAGGGTGGTTGAGATGCGTTCAAAACATGGTAATACGTTTACCCTTGACGTAGAATAAGCATACAGAAATAGTCAAAAATCTTTTTTTACTGCGTTTCCTTTGACATTTTGATACGCGTAATTAATATACAATTCAATTAGCTGAATTAAAAGATTTATTTCATTTATATACATAGTCAGGTGAAAAATGAACATTCTTCTTTATAATCAGCCCTTCTTTTTTAACCGACTTCAAAAAGGAGGAGATTCTATATTCGATTGTTTATTTTTTTATGTATGTACCTACACCGATTACGCTGATATTTATGATCCGATTTACGTGATTCTTCTTTAGTTTGATGCGGAATAGTTGCCATTTGGTCCCATAAAAATTAAACATAGTTTGGCCCAGTAGTTTTCATTTTATGAGCATTTAATTTTTTTTATGAACATTTTAGTTTACGTGGACGATGTAATTATTCTACCTGATGTAATCTAGAAAAATCCTACTGTAGTTTACAGAAGAACCTATTACAGACACTAAAAAGTAAAAATAAAATAAAATAAAAACTACGTTTAAAAAAACCGACTTCAAAAACTAAAAAGTATAATATTATAACTTAATAGATTTAATTTAATATACCTCTTATACAAACCTAATACCTTTACAGTTTCAGAAGTCGGTGCCTTCAATTTGGTTCGGCGTGGATTAACACCGACTTCTGGAACTGTAAAGGTATTAGGTTTGCATAAGAGGTGTATTAAATTAAATATTTAGTAAGTTATTTTATACTTTTTAGTTTTTGAAGTCGGTTTTTTTAAACGTAGTTTTTTTCGGATTATTAGAAATAGGCCTTCTGGATCTTATATTATAAATGAGTTAAGTTAGTAGTATGTAGTAGGGTACATAGCGGTGCGGCCTATTAAACCATTCATTTACTTGAAAGTGGAGATGACCAAGATGCAGTCCAGAATGGAGGTTTCAGAAAAAACCAATGCTGAACTACGTACACAAATAGCTTTATTGTGCAACGTTGGTTCAGTAATTGGGTCACCTGAGGCCTCAAAGGTGAACACACGTCGAGGGGCGCAGAATGCATCAATCGGCAGTTTTGAATCGGCGAACACAAATGCGTCACCAGCTGCCGAAACTGCTGACCAAGCGCTGCCCGCCGCCGTTGTCACCCGCACCTCAACACCGGCTGCGGAAACGTCACACGTAGGTACGTCGACCCCTAAACGTGCCTACGCTGCTATTGTCACGACTGGCAAATTTGATTCGTTGCAGCCTAAGCGACAAACCAAATTAGGGGAAAAACTGCAAAAGGGTGCTCAACCTGCCCTGTCTGCGGTCCGTAGCTCCTTACCAAAAACGGGCCAAGTTGATGAAGAGGGTTTCATTAAGGTGGAAAAGAAGAAGAAGCCCTGTTCCCGTAACCAGTGCGGTACCGCACCGAGTGGACCCAACATGCTGCTGCGTCCTGCTGTACCTACGACGCAGCTGTACATTTCGCGTCTGCATCACACCACGATGATTGAGGAAGTCATGGAGTATTTAAGAGTGAAGACCAACTGGACTCTGAGGGTCGAAAGGTTGGAATCGCGCCACAACATCAACTTTAAGTCGTTTGTGGTACGGGTTCCAACCCACCATCTACAGACCTTCTTAAAAGAGGACTTTTGGCCGAAGGGTGTCGTATATCGACGTTTCCGAGGTCGGTTACGCGACACCATGCAGCGAAACACGACGCCGCCGACAACGTTACGTGTTTAGTTAATAAGGTTTTTGTTTTTTTAATATGTATTAATTTATTATTGTATAAGATTATTTTATGTATTTTTTTTCTATGGGCCTCAGTTGCCTGATAATAAAATGATTATTATTATTATTATTATTATTCCGTAGTACTCTCAACCGGCGTGCGTGTATGACAAGACGTGTGAATGTGGACGAAGCAAAAGGAGTATATAAAGATCGTAGCATGTGGCGTTGTATAGTTCCTGCCTACCCCCATGGGAAAAAGGCGTAAGTTTATGTATGTATGTATGTGATTTAAAGACCACCAATACGAGGCGACGGCGCAACGAGTATTCCCAAGGAGGGTTAATGTCAGGCAGGCGGCCGGTCATAAAACAATAAGCCAAAACCTCTAACAACATGGATTTATGAAATACATGTTGTGCCGACCCCACCTAGTGTGGGATAAGGGCAGGAAGAAGAAGTTAAGTTAGGTCGGCTTTATCGACAGGGTCTGTTTATAACGTATCTAAAAGAGGACATTATATTAGATACGTGTTATCGCAGCAACATACGATGAACTGAGTTACAACGGTTTTTATAGACATTATAATGATTTAAATTAATTATAAAAAGGACGTTTAAAGGCAGCCTTTCAACAAAGTGAAAAATGTTACAATAAGTAATTAGAAGGGGTTTATTAGCCAAAACCCCATAGCTATCGAAAGGCGAATAGAACCTATTAATGTATGGCTACATATAATTTGTTGCGTCTGTAACTTGTAGAAAGAAAGAAAATAAGCTTATTCGCGCCGAAATAACGCACAAAAAAAATATTAAAATAACACCATGACTTTAGTGTGGTCGAATCCAAACGGCGCGGAACAATGTGACAAATGTGAGTTCGTCTGTCGGGGAATTAGTTGACACCTCCCCCTCACACATGCCTCTGGTGTCTGAAGTCTGGGACATACAGCAGGCGAACTTCTAATAGGTAGCGCTGTGGTGCGGTAGCACGTACATCACGTAGGTTTAGGTATGTAAGGTTACATTGTAAGATATTATATTTTTTTGCGTAAATTGTAAGTTTGAATCTCGATCTGATATTTTATTTTAAGGAACATAATAGTTATTCACACCTCGAAAAAAAACCTCGGCCCTAGACGTTATAGGCCAGACAATTTTTTTTGTTAATATTTTTAATAAAACTTTGAAGAATCAAAAAATATATTTACTCAAAAACTATTAATTTTTGCGGAACATAGATAGGGGTCTACAGGATAGCCCGTGTGGTCCCCTATCCATTGTTTTTGTTTGGACCATGATTAAAGCGACACCTGTATAAACCTAAGTAATTATGAGTATAAAAGACAGTACTGTCGTGCCAATGACGGCACGCTACACTATACATCACTAGTCTGTGTGTAGTATTTTGCTCCCCATCAACCTCCAACATCACACAGCTCGTTGAGAAAATCACTCATAAATTGCGCCTGCTCTCACTCTCACCCCTGTTATAGTCCAATGCTGGACTTTTCCGAGAAAAGTAAGCAATGCCCATTGCACGGTCACCATACTAGACAAGCTGATTGGTACCCGCAGAAGCCGCCCTGCACCTTTGACACTGCTGATCAGCTACTTGTACAAGTATAAGGTTTACGGGGTAAACGGTAAACGGTATGCCAGAGGAGCTCCCAACAGCTAAGGTCACAGTTTACACGTGCTTTAGTACTATATTATCGTTTGCCTCATTGATGAACTGTTTATCGCACGTCGTATGGAGTCGGGCTAATGTACTTATGTACTTTGAGGCTAATTTCCGGTACCACTTGAACAACAACGTGAACTGCCAGTTACTTGTCACAAGGCTTTCTTTCTATCAGCTTCTATAAGTACATCTGTTATAATGAGCTCATTACATTCGTTAGTGTGTCAGTTGGCGTAGTTGTCTAACATTAGTGAACGTAAGATATATTAGATCGTCTAGAATATTCCGGAAAACTACACAGTTAAATTGTGGTGTGTGTAAAGGAACAACCGATAGTAATTTTAAATCGTTTAACGTTAATGAAAGAAATATTTGTTATGTTAACTAAGTTTTAAACCGCGCTTTGCAAATGATGATAGCGATAATATTGTATTATAATACTGCATGCTCATCATGTTTTATTCTAACTATAATTTAATTATTGTACAAACTGGAGCACCAGGAAGTTACTCAGCCAAATTATTTGATGTGAGCCGAAATATATTTTAATGTGCAATTGTAAACGCACGCTAACGACAGTTTAAGTAAACACTGCTATTATCACTAATATTGGCAGGCGGACGAGGGTGTCAATAAGATCACAGATCAATAGTGCTACCTGTGTACACACACATGTGGTCTGTAACCGCTGCAAGCGATGGAGCAACTTGTAATTAAAACGTGAAATCATCTTTAATAGTACAAAACAATTTACCTCTTATTTGTACACAGTGTTCTGGTTAGCATAAGCCTTTTTCATAAACAGTAGTAACCACGCAGGGCTATCTCGTTATATCCTGTCGACACCAAAATTTCATTAAAATCGGTTGGCTAACCTTGACAATGATCCAATTTTAAGTACCAAAAGTAAAATAAAATAATATAAAGATCTTAAACATCTGTAAGCAAAGCCACGATCGATCATTATACTTAATGGTGTCTGTCGTCAAGGAAACCGACCACTTAAAAGGGAATTAACTTTTTAAGAAGAGGCATTTGTCATAACTGCGGAGTGCGGAGCGTAGCCTGCTGTGATGGAGGAAGGGCGCACATTAACAGACAAAATTCTTTCTATTAAATGGATCTCCCGTGTCTTTGGTAGGATACACTTTACATTCACAAATCTCACATGCTCGGACAGACTTGAAACGTATATCTGAAGACATACCTATATAAGTATTAGTACGTTTAGGGTTTTAACTTGGGGTGCATTAAAAGGGCCACGACGAGTAACGTGACTGAAATACACCCGGCACACCATAGGCAGTCAGCCTCGCTACCGAGTTTGCACTAATTTCGTATAGCACGTGTCTACATGAGAGAAGAAGAAGAACACTCCATTTGTGGGACCACGTAGCAGCTACGACCCTACCTAAGTATCGTGTTTTTCATCTCAATCTATAAATTGATATAAACCCGATACTAACACTTAAATTATATACCTATGTAGATTGATTTTCCCCGAAATCGGTCGTTAAGTAGTAGTGGGGCGCGGCCAACATCGCAGCGCCGGTAATTTCTTCTAGCGATAGAACGGGCTCTAATGGAATTTCAAATTTCAATACACGCGACCATCAGCGTACTAAGTACACCACCGTCACCTTCTGCGGTAGTTCGTTGAATAGGAAAGCTGCTTGACCTTTTTATTTTATTTTAGCCTCAGTAACTTAACTTATAATCTATACCTATATCTAACTATTAATTCGTATAAATACTATTGCAAACATCAGCTCTTGAAATACACATCTTGACGCAAAGCTAAAGTTTAGTTTGTTAAGTAGTTAAGTTGTTCCAACTAGCACCACTGAATATACCAGACTACATTGCATTTAGCTTCCATCTTGATCAACTTGTACAGTCAGTTGCGAGGCGACCGACGACGGAGGTCTAAATCGACCATCTGTACCTTGAATAACCTGAGGCATTTCTGCTCAAATACTATTACGAGCTAGCTTCAAAACTGTTTACATAATATTTATGACATTGAGTGTAGGTACTGTGGATAAGAAGGAGTCAGTCAGGCTACAGGTCAGGTGGTTACACGATGAACGATTTAGTTTTGACACCCAGTTCACCTAACTGGGTGTCAAAACTAAATCGTTTATCGTATACGTAACTCCAACGCTTCTTCAGCTTTTCCCATCTCTGGTAAAAAATATTATAGTCAAAATATGTCCGAAACTGAGATGGAGCACATTAAAAACATATGTAAGAACGATTTATGTAGGAAATATACATCCTTCAATGCTATTAAAAAACAAACATCAGTCAAAATGTTTAAATGTCAAAAGTAATAATATGGTTTAATGTTACAACTATTTAAAGACAAGACTATTATAATAATATCCAGTAGCATCTGCGATGTTCTCAAGCAGAAACAGTAAGGAGTTGTTAAAACTTGCGGAACAATGACCCTAGAATAATTTTCGAAGAAGCTACATTTGAAAGTATGCCAAACTTAGTAAATTTTGACAAAGTTTTAGATCAAGTCGACGAATCCAGCTGTGAAGCAAAAATGTGAACATTAAAAGTTTTTCAGCTTTTCTTTAGAATTTCTTTCAGCCTGGAAACCTAATATAACATAGGCAGCAACTAAATTTAGTTTGGGCAAAAGATCACAGTTACACACTAGTATATAATACGCCACTCCTTCTCCAATCATTAATACCATAGAAGACGACTACGCGAAATAGGCCAAGAGAAGAAGCAGCCGCATCCTTCTGTATGCTAAAGACACCAATCCGTTAGTTGATTTTGCATATTAACGTGGTGTTTTTGGCACTATCAACCATAACTGTTCGTTGGAGCAGGCCTCTTACCAGACCGCTAAACACAACAACACATACTAGTGTGTGCGGGCGACGGGGCGAGTGTGAAGTCGACTAGGTAATTCCTACACATGCATGTTATTTCAGGACGTGTAGTTCTGAAGGTCAGTCGTGTTCCAGTCCACTCGCGACCTCGTCACCTTTGCTTACAACTAAAGGTCGTTCGTAATTAATATCGGCGATCATTGACACGTCATAAAGGGCAGCTGTTGTGCTCATATCAACGCTTTGATGTACAGTTTTATATCGGTGTTGCTTCATCTTTGTCTTGTGTGAATTGACAGAGTTTCAAAGATAAACAATCGATACATGCATGCCGCCGACACGCTTGTGTATCCGAGGGCAGGCAGAGGATTATCGTGTCACTCACAGTTTATTCATGACAATATTTGGCAAATATATAACCCGCTAAATCGCTAAAGGCATATCACCTAGCCATTTATCAGCTCATAAGTCTTACAGAAACCTACGTTTCCTAGAATCGATTCTAGGATCTCAGGATCCGCCGCTCTTGCGGTTCTGAGGTATTTATGAGTGCTTAGTTCCAGATAACAAAGGTGCAAAGATGCTTCAAACGTATTGTAGGTCTACATTTGTACACATAGTGCAGAACTAAAGATTCATATTTATAGTGAAGTAACAAATTTTTTCTAGTACGTTATGCTTCGAGTATAGTAGCAATGATCCGCATTAGCGAATACTGATTGATAGACTATCGCGCGAATCGCATCGTTTAATAATCACCGAACGTCACTGACGTGTCAGTTAGTTTGATTTTCTATTATCGTTTTGTTTCTACGTTAGATACGTATACAAATTACTTTTATTCTATTTAACGATTCAAAATGTTTCATCAGAAAAGCATGTAAATATCAGCCGATTTAATGTATGTTATAACTTAAACTCTTTCGTTATTCAGGTACGTATTGTAATGTTTGACATTTTTGTATTATTTCACAATTTCCCGTCGCGTGATATTTAAGGCGTAATGTGCCATTCTGTTTTATTGAACAGTTGCTCATACAACGTACATCTTGAATCTCAAATCATTAAAGGAAACTGACGACTGGGTGCTTATTTTGAAAAGGACGTGCTACGTTACGTACTATTCAAAATAATGAACTTCGTTGAAAAACATATTTGAACCAATGTTTTAGAGAAAGGTTGCTACAATCTTGACTTTGGCCGACTAACTTGTTCCAAAGTGGGTAATGTTCGTAACCGTAAGCTTAACTAAAACGATTGAATTACGTGTACCCAAGAGCTGAACAAGTTTTGAAACATGTCTCGTATTATTTACTACAGAACGATTGTCGGGGCTCCACATCGTTGCACTCAATACAAAATGTAGCGCAGTTTGACTCAACTCACAAAATTGCACTCAACGCTCTATTTGTCTCCCGAGAGCTATCAAGCGGACGCGGACGCTTCGGAATTCTTATTTACAAATAGCAACACAAATTTACTTGGAACAGTCAGTTCATCAAAAGAACTATGAAAGAGAACGGAACAAACTTCAGTAATTGGTCAATGCAGTGACATAGTTAACTAAGTGTCTACTGCGCAGATGAAGTCATCTCCCTCCGTATAGCACCGTTACCGTGGTTCACGATTGAATCTCGCACCGGTTGAGAATCCTCCGCGACTGAAAGCATTTGAACTCCCGCCCGCCTCGGTTGTCTTCCAAATAAAGATATCACAAGCTGCCAGATAGCTGAAAATATTGGTCGAACTTTAGTGTCGCTAGATGCGTCCTAACAATTTGTTTGTAGATATCCGGGTAGCTGTCGCACCGAGCGAAATACTGATATAATATTTAGGCGCATCTGATTAGACTAGAAGCTGACCTCAATATGGAGCAATGACGATGACGTAACAGTGACGTATGTAGGTACTGATTCGAACATGATTAATAGCTGTGATAGAAATGATTAGAACTCGCACATTTACGTAGCTCGACAGATTACAGAGCTCATTCGTCGGCAAGTACCTACGCTCGCGCTCACACAGGCATTAGTTGTGTAACTGAAATTACCTATTAGACCCCTAGGATTACCTAGATGGGAGAAACGATATTGGATGTATGCGACCAAGAAGTAGAAATTAAATGGAGTGGATATTTATTTATTTATCTTGGAAGACCAACAGCGTTAACAGTAAATTTAACAAAAAATGTAAATAACATTCAGCCAATTACAGGTCCTCGCTATTATTATAGTATAACTAATAAATGAATGTGGACGACGAAGTAAGTAATATTTAGTGAAAAGTAATACAAGATAACGTAAACCATAAAAAACAATCAATCAAACTTGGTATTTAAGAAAAATTTGCGGCTTAGCAGATGTTAAGTTTGCGTTAAAAATGCCAGTCATGTGAATTAAAAATACATAATATAGTTCTTCGGGAAACCCCAGTCACCCAATTTATAAGGTGCACCGGGTTAAGGTGGATGTCGTTGGACGATTACAACAAACTTCTGTGACCGACTGTTGTAGCGTTAAGGCGAAAGGGATTGTGCAGTTGTGTTTCCGGAAGTTCGCCTTACTTCTTACTTCTCTATGTGCGCGATAGTACTTGGTTACAGGCAAGCGCACTGGCTAAGGTGAGCTCTAAACAAATAAGTATTAGCAGCAAGATAGCTTCCGCCGCAGTCGGCTCCCAGTTGACATTAGGGTCGGTTTATCGCGCTCCGCTCTCTAATCGAGTCGGTGCGACCATTTCAGGCATCACTAACCAGTAATTGAATGGAAGTCGCTCCGTTTGTCTCTACTCCGCTGCGCTTACTTGCAAGCACTTTCCGGTGAATGCTGCTAACCCAAAAGTAGGAGCAAAATTCATACAAAACGCGATAAAAAACTTACGCACATGTCGAAATCTGTGACTGCTGTGGTTTGAGAGTGTGGATGGGGACTACTGACGCGCGTTGTTATTCTGTTTGAGTGGATATTCTGTATCTACATAACATTTCAGTGTTGTTTCGTAAACTCGTTACGCCCATCTACTGCTAACTCCGACCCTCTGCGGGTTTCATTAGGTAGAATACTTAGCCGTTTTAATGATCATTTTTGTTACACCCAACGTTCAGATAACTTTCAGCATGATAATTAAAAGATTAAATCACATCGTTTTCAGAAATAGAATGGAGAAAAACGGAGTCAGTAAGTTGGACACGTCATGCCTGTGTTTTACAAAGATAGAGGTGAAATGAAGATTCACAAAACTGAACTGAACTGTTTGAACTGAATACTCTACTAATAGTAGAGCTCCTTATGATTGAGTTGGTCTGGGAACGTTGGGGACAAACATAGCAACCACCATAACTATTTCACAATTTCGAAATGTTGTATGGGTACCGGTGAATTTATAGGCACATGAGACTATCTCTAGGGTTGGCAACGCATCAGCAATCCTCTTGTAGGTGTAAATAGGTGACGGCAAGTATTTTCCATAAAGTGGGTCATCGGCCTGTTTGCCATCCTATTTAATTTTACCACAATGCTGGACTGTAAGCTGATACTACGAATTTCCCAGCAATATAACTCAATAACACCGCCCGATGTGACAATCTATACCAAGACTAGCTCGGCAGCCGCATGCGGGGCCACTACACTGATGACGTTCAGATACACGGATAAATAATTATCCAATAATCGTCACGACAAGTCAAACCTTTTATGTATATGAAGTAATGACTTATATCATAAAGCACACATACAATCATAGGAACCACACATTACAAATGCACCCGAGGTAACGTGGACTTATCAAGTGAAATGCGGTCACTCGTGCCCGTGACGTGCGACGCTGCGGTATGAGTTACTAGACTAGGTCGCGCGACGCTGCGGTATGAGTTACTAGGTCACGCGACGCTGCGGTATGAGTTACTAGGCCACACGACGCTGCGGTATGAGTTACTAGGTTGCGCGACGCTGCGGTATGAGTTACTAGGTCACGCGACGCTGCGGTATGAGTTACTAGGCCACACGACGCTGTGGTATGAGTCACTAGGTTGCGCGACGCTGCGGTATGAGTTACTAGGTCACGCGACGCTGTGGTATGAGTTACTAGGCCACACGACGCTGTGGTATGAGTCACTAGGTTGCGCGACGCTGCGGTATGAGTTACTAGGTCACGCGACGCTGCGGTATGAGTCACTAGGTTGCGCGACGCTGCGGTATGAGTTACTAGGCCACACGACGCTGCGGTATGAGTTACTAGGTTGCGCGACGCTGCGGTATGAGTTACTAGGTCACGCGACGCTGCGGTATGAGTTACTAGGCCACACGACGCTGTGGTTTCATTATCGAACCGATATTGTTGAGTCACAAGTGCTGTGGTTCAACACATTCTTATTGAGATGTATTTTAAAGCACTTTTTAATTTACTAGCTGACTCGCGCAACTTTGTCTGCGTTTTTCCCGCATTTGCAACATTTTTCATTTATGGTATCTACGGCGCACCTACCTACCCTAGCTGCCTACCTTACCTACCTACCCTATCTGCCTACCCTACCTGCCTACCCTACCTGCCTACCCTACCTACCTACCCTACCTACCTACCCACCTACCCTACTACCCTACCTACTTACCGTACCTACCCTACCTACCCTACCTACCTACCTACCTACACTACCTACCTACCTACTCTACTTATCTACCCTACCTACCCTACCTGAGCCTTCAAAATAAATTATAGCCTATATGTTGCCGAGGACTAATAGCTATATAACAAAAAACGTTACATCAAAATCCTTCTAGTAGTTTTTGTGTTAAAGCCGGACAACAGACTGACAAAAATTTCAAAATGATTTTTTTTTGCTTGTGTTACTTGTATGAAGACCCCTAAGGATTTTTAGTTTTTATTCAATGTACAGAATTGAACTCTTCTACAGTTTTATTATATGTATAGATATGTAAAAATTCAAATGGCCAGACTATACTCATTGTAGGGGAACGAGATATTGTGTTCCGCACATGAAAATGGAGGATCCTCCTACCAGGCGGGTCTTATGCCTGGCGGGCCAATGCCCAACAGTTAATGTTGGGGACTTGTATATATACTATCTGCGTATCAAATCTTGATACCGCGATGCAGGATAGTTCGCACATGGCGTGATAGATGCCGCCACAACATTATTACAAAGTTGCAAAGTCACCATGTCCTGTAACTCAGTGGTACCCTTTCAAACTGGAAACTCAACAACGCTGCTTGACTGCAGTAATACTGGTGGTAGTACTTTCCCGGACGAACTTTTACACAAGGATATATATAAAAGATAAAGATAAAAGATAAAGATAAAAGACAAAGGATTAAGATTAAGATAAAAGATGAAAATAAAAGATAATTGATAAAGATAAAAATAAAGATAAAATAAAAGATAAAGATAAAAGAAAAAAATATAGATAAAAGATAACATACATACATAAACTCACGCCTTTTTCCCATGGGGGTAGGCAGAAACTATAGAACGCCACATGCTACGACTCTTACATACCCCTTTCGCTTCACCCACATTCATACATCTTGTCATACACGCACGCCGGTTGAGAGTACTACGCACCTGACCTTTGCGAAGAACATCACCAATAACATCGATGTATGTCCTTCTAGGACGTCCTCCACCGGCGTTTCCATTGACATCCGCCTTATAAATTCCTTTTGTTAATCGCCGTCCACTCATTCTCTCAACGTGACCCAACCACCTAAGCATACTCCTTTCAATTTTTGTCACTACATCATCTTTTAAACCGCAAGTTTGTCTAATCTCATCATTTCTCAATCTATCATTCAAAGTTACACCGCACATACTTCGCAAGGAATGCATTTCCACGGCATTTATTCTACTTTTATGCCTCTTCTGCCACGACCAACATTCACTTCCATACATAAGCGTAGGTACCAGCACACCATTATGGACAGCCAGCCGCGCCTTTTTGGACATCGACTGGCTAGCCACAACCGCATGCATAGCACCATTTACTTTATTTCCGGCATTTGCTCTCCTTTCCACATCTTCGTCAATCTTACCATCTCTTGTAAACATACTTCCCAAATATACAAACTCATTCACCTGTTCAATACTTTCATCTCCTATCTTTACTTTACACTCAGATACATCATCTGCATCATCATCATGCATCTCTTTCAAAAACCATTACTTTCGACTTGCTTACATTAATAAAAAATTCTCTAAAACAATATTAAATAGAAAGCATATAATTATGTAATATGTATCCCATCAAAAACATAAATGTGAAAATGGGAGCCAACAATAAGAATATGCGTGGTTGTCGACCTCGCCGACAAAAGAATTGAGATCTAAATGGGTGCCAAGTTCTGTAGATAATCCTGAAATTTATTTACACAAAGCAGATAACTTAGGATAAATTGAAGCTCAAGTTTGACTTGGCTAGTTTTTACCAGCAAACCGATTTTTTAGACGAGTAAGATAATTATGTTGACCTTACAATATAAAAACAGTAACTTGCGTATACGCTATTGTATGTTATAACATAAAGAAGATAAGTTGATTAGCCAAATATAAGATAACTTGTATGTGAAAACTAGCCAAGTCAAATCTTGAGCTTTAATTTATCCTAAGTTATCTGCTTTGTGTAAATAAATTTCAGGATTATCTACAGAACTTGGCACCTATTTAGATCTCAATTCTTTTGTTGGCGAGGTCGACAACCACGCATATTCTTATTGTTGAACTTGGCTCCCATTTTCACATTTATGTTTTTGATGGGATATCATTACTTTTTGTAAAGAAATTATTATTATTCATCATTCAAAAGTAATCTGTAAAACGTTTATGCTGTATAGTTTTCTTTTTTGTGCTATTTTCTACATTTTCTTAAACGTTAGAAATACAAAGTCCCCCATTATTATTTTTATCATTTGCCTGTTAAGTATATTTTTATTTCCCACTTGAATCAAATAATCTGGTATACAAAACGATAAAAGCGACCTCTTATCGTGGAATTATGGAACCCATTCTCCTACGAAAGAAAAATATTGTTGCTATTATAATTTCGCAAGGCGGTAGGTAATAAAAATCTATTTTTGAAAAATATTTCAAATCGTAACAATTCACTGTTTTCAGACTTTTTCCTTTGTATACACACAATTACCCAGCTAGACACCAAATTTCAACTTTCTAGGTCATCTGGAAGTGGGTTAGGTTCTTGATCTATATGTCAGTCAGTGTTAAAAATGCCGATTTTAGACGTTAATATCTCAATAACCGTTTGAGCTGTATTTATGAAATTTGGGATTATAGTTAATCTCAGGGGTTTTAATAAATAAATCAAATTTCATGTGTTTATGTTGAATAGATTTTGAGTTATTCAGGGCTCAAAAGTGGCTTCAAATGGTTTGTGTAACATAACACACGGCTGCTGCATCGCCAGTTCCTTTTTCTTTGAACTTGGCTTGACACGCTGCCGCGTGTCTAGATATTCAAAACAAACTAACTAAAGTTCAAATAATTCTCCTCTAAGCCTTTTCACAATATGTGAGTATCGGATGTCAGTCTGCCTACCGGCGAGTACTTTATAATATTTGGAACCAGACGCTCTTACGAAAAAAAGCATTAAATAATGAAGTTAGATAGGTACAATATTTATAAATAGATAATCAAAGTTGAATAATAAGTAACAATGATAGTGTAGTATTTCCATAGTAGGTAGGTACAGATCGCTCGAAGGTGCATTACAATAATTATGTGCCTTATTTACGGTTGAAATTAATAAAATCAATCCCAATCCAAAATCTTTGGATTGATATAAATGATTGACATTTCCTACTTTTAATAAATTTCTGTCAAAAACTTACATCAATCCATGTGGATTGGGACCGTTTATTAATTTTGGCCGCTAAACACAAATCACCATCAGATTTGTGACCACGCTATATGTATGATAACTGACGACATGTCACATAATACTCATCACGTCAAAATGAATCATCATCATCATCCTCCTGTCCTTATCCCAACTTATTTGTGGTCGGCGCAGTATGCCTTCTTCGTCCATACAACTCTATTAGCCGTCATCTCAGTAGTCACCCCCTTTCTAGCCATATCATCTTTCACACCATCCATCCATTTATTATCCATCCATCTTTTCTTTGATCTTCCTTTACTCTTATAACCACCCACATTCATACCCAAAAATTTCCTAACGTCATGTTCCTCATTCCTCCGCATCACATACTATGACAACCGGTTTCCACACAACTTCTCAGTCACCAACGCCACTTTCAGACTTCCTTTTACATACTCATTCCTAATTCTATCCATTCACGTAATACCACACATCCCTCTTAGTACTGTCATTCCAGCTGCATGCAATTGCCTTTTATTTATCCCTTTTGTAGCCCAACATTTCGATCCATACAAGACAGCAGGTCTAACCATGGTTTTATAGATAGGTATTCCCCTTACGTTTAAGGGGAATACGAGTGTCGCAGATTCTTCCCTTGACCTGCCGCCATTTCATCCACCCTGTGTTAATTCTGTGCTTGACAGTCCGATCTATTTCGCTATCGCTTTGCACGAGTGAACCGATATACCTACCAAAAATCGGAGCATACCGGAAGAAGCGCGCCATCTAGCGCTATGGCTCCAGAACTAGAGACCGCCGAAATCGCAGAACATATACTCTGTTTTGATTCTGCTGATTTCTCAAGCCAATATTCTCCAATTTCTGTTGCCATTTCTCCAATCTGCTCTGGATCTTAGGTTCATCTTGACCGACAAGAACAATGTCGTCGGCAAACAGCATGCACCAGGGTGCCTCTTCCTGTATCACGTCAAAACTAATGTAGTACATAGTTATATAAAGCTTTACTGTACGTAAAACGTACAAATATTATATTATACGCCGTTACGACCCATATTAATTGTGATTCACGACGTGTACGGATATAATATAATGTTATGGCATTCAATCCCATTATTGATAGGTAAATATAATCAAATTGAAAGCCGTAACTATGCTATAAGCTCATAAATTTTCATAATGTTCTGTGGTTAGTACCATCCATGTAGGTATTATATTTTATGACTTGACACGACCAATTCCTTATTGAATTTATAAGGGTAGTATTTAAACGAGTGACTGTAAATTAAAGTTTTAAGTGACAAAAATAATTAATTTACGTTATAGTATTACTAAGTGAGCGACTGACTGCGAGTGACGAGAAATCAACAGAACAGCAACTTACAAACACTAATTTGAGTTACTTAAAATACAAAATGAGAAGCTTCATAATATGTGAGCGACCTAATATTTGCTTGAGTGTCAACGTTACGTCCTGCATTTTTTTCAATATTTGCCTTTGCAAAAGAGGAAATCTGGCTTTTTTTTTTTAGCGTGGGGAAATCCTCATGGACTATCCCCCGTCTGGGGAAGACGGGGGCGTGTGCCAGACTCTTACTGGCTAAAACCACTACGGTGTCCCTCCTTCTGACCTAAGGCCGGGGTCACGGGATTCGCTGTTGCATGCACCGCGACCCCGGCAGGTCTCGGTCCACCAGCTTCTTCTGGTGGACCTCTCCTGTGGTGGGGCAGTTGCTCCCCTGCCCCACATCCATCCGAGAGGCGCGCGCAGGACACGACGTGCCATCCTCCCTGGGCCCGTTACTGGTCGGGCGACGGGTTCCCCAACCCGCCGCCCGCAGGCCACTCACTAGGGTGGCCGGAGATCGTCACGCGCCCTCCGGCGCCCGGTGCGTCTAGCGCGAGAAGGGAGAGAAGAAGCGGCCTCCCTCTCCCTCTCCGCTACCTCCTTGGTCGCCATCACCTCCTCGCAAAAAGAGGCGATGGCTTCCCACGCAGTCTCGCTCCCGACCATGGATCTCGCTCCCGACCATGAACCTAACCTAGACGTTACGAATTTGACAAACTATAATATTGAAGTTGCCCTGTCTGTATTTCTAGTCGCTCACTTAGTAATTCAGTCGCACGGCTAGAATTTTAATATCTGAAATGGATTAATTACAACCCACTTTTTGTAAGGTCGTTCCGGATATTATTATTAATCAATATTCGTCGTTAGATTAGTTAATTTTTCGCTTACTCAAATTCATACCGCTCAAGTTATTAAAACAGTATCTCATCATCAGTCGCTAAGTTTTTTTTTATTCGATCGTTTTATAATTCCCCAATTTATTAACTAGTGGCGCCTTGCTTGTCAATCAATTGGAAATAATTATCTTATTGTAATAAGTATACCTGCCTGCCACGGTGCACTGCTGCACGTGGGCGCCCGACACCGCCACAAGGACCGCTCGTCACCGAACATTGTTACGATCCACATTTGGCACACGATTAAGTTACCCAGTGCGTGTTTTCATCAAATTAGGAGGATGAATAATTATGTTAAAGAAAATGCGACCTCCTGTTTGAAATAATCTCTTATTCGCCTCTTAAGGCACCCACGTAAAGGGTAGATGTACAACTATCTTTGCCACTAACTACACGGTACGATTGCCTACCGACATTAGAAACAGAAAATTAATACTTGTCTCGTGCCGACACGAGCTATTTGAGAATAGCTCAAGCCGTGGTAAACATTAGCCGGTCAGGAAAGTTGGTAGCTGGGCTGACTGCCCAGGGCGCGCCCCATGTACTTAAAAGGCTCTTTTTATGATCGGTACCTACGTCAAATTGAACAATGCTCAGTACATACATACATACATACATACATAAACTCACGCCTTTTTCCCATGGGGGTAGGCAGAAACTATAGAACGCCACATGCTACGACTCTTACATACCCCTTTCGCTTCATCCACATTCATACATCTTGTCATACACGCACACCGGTTGAGAGTACTACGCACCTGACCTTTGTGAAGAACATCACCAATAACATCGATGTATGTCCTTCTAGGACGTCCTCTACCGGCGTTCCCATTAACATCCGCCTTATAAATTATGCTCAGTACAATACATAGATAAGGTTTGCGTGCCTCTATCAATTATGAAGGCAATTAGGCAATTGCACATATTTGTGTATAACTGACACTTGTCAGGATAGCACACCCGACGCATTCATAACGGTGTGACTATTGAATCGAACTAACCAAAAAACTGGAGCATCCAAGTCACACTATCAATAAATCTGAAGTAGAATAAAGATCCAAATTAGTATATCCTACAAATACAATATTATTGTCTTGGTTTAATAAAATTATTTACAAGCACTCAAATATTTTCTTGTTTCAATATAACTAACTAAGATGATAGGAGGAGAACCAAAAAAACAGAGTAGACAACTTACACACGACAAGAAAATTATGTTGAAATGACCCGGACGATCTAAGAGGGCGAAGCGTTGCGACTATAAATTAATCATTAATATTGTGAGCAGAGAACAGTACCCGTATGTGTGTAACTACCAACAATAGAGAGCTAGTAGGTGCGGTTGTGTGCGCCCGGGCGCCCGCGCGGCGACCAGCGCCTAACGAACTTAATGAACAGCAAAACAAAACAATCACGGAACATTCCGCACCGTTGTGTACGTAGGTACATCCTACATTCACGAAAATAAAATTTCATTAAGGAAAATAATTAAAACGTATTGTGGGCCACGATTAAGCTACATTTTCGTAGTTGGATTACCTATTTGAGAAAGAGGTCGTTGAAGACCTCACTGTGACTAGAATATTTTTTGTGTCAGTTATTAATTCTGTACTCTTGCTATAAAGGGAAAAGGTATTTTAAACCGTGACAAATCCCTGATCCACCGTGCTCACACCGTTACACCGTTAATTCAGCCCTCATCAAGCTGTCTCCCTCTCAGTCCTCTCGCAAGCAACGCCCTAAGCCAAGGTTCGAGTCCCCCCTAGGGGACGCCCTTAGTGGTGTTGTTGCTATCTAGTCATGATGTTAGTATAGTAGACGTAGTAATAGTAGTTAGCTTAGGTTAAGTATTTTACTCTCGTCGGGATTGGTTGGAGACCCTTCAGGTCTCACCAATAACTGCCCAGTTACGTAGAAACGGTCCGCAAGACCATCTACAAGCAGTCGATTAGGAAAAAAAAAACCGTGACAAAACATAACATAAGATATTATTGAGCAAGAAAACAACACGTGTCCCCAAAGTCCTATGACATAAAAAACATACATTTATAGTATTAGAAATTATAATTAATGACGACGCTAACGTTCAGTAGTGCGACAGGTTTGTGACAGAAGAGCGACACGGTGACGCTGCGACACAGACGCTGATTGTAATTAATGTCGCGCGCACACTACGCGACGTGCGCCTAACACGCGTCTACAACGTTACGTGGAACTCAATCGATGCCACATCACATTGATTGTGTCTATTACTATTATTGGAACCATGAATTATGAACGTTGTGTATTGTCGGTGTGTAACTTTTAGCAGTAACAATACTAATAATACTTTTAGTATTTCGCGTATCTATCGTAGTTCATCGATGGACAGTCCTTTAAGTTTGTCGCTACGCTGGCCTCTGCTACAACCTCATATCCGCAGAACTCACCTCGCATCGTACTGATGGTCCTGCAGCCCGTCATCGCCCTTTGGCCATTGGCAGGGCAAATTAAATGGTTGTCTAAATGCTAGCTCTGGGTAGGCAGCTTTAAATTATGTAATAAATGTTAACAATTAACACGTCACAACAATAGTACTTAGTGAACGCGATATAGAGGATAGTATGTGGGTGGCCATCTGTAACGCGAACAACATTATCAGAATGTTTTGTTAAGATGTCGCCGTTTGGCAGCTAGGGACACATTCATTCAGTCACTGAAAAGTAAGAAAGAAGGTCCAATCGATACACTGCGTGAATTGAGACACATTCAAATAGTCGCTACGGTATATAAGTTATCGAAAAACCTAAAAAACACTGTACTGCAGTCATAAATTTGACGACACGTTTGGTGCAGTGGTTGAGCGATTGGCTTCTATGCTGCGGGTTGTAGGTTCGATTCCCGCACGGAACAAATATATAATTGTTCTGGGTCTGGGTGTTTGTGCGTGTGAAGATTTGTGTCTGTAAACGCACCCACGACACAGGAGAATTCCTAGTGTGGGGCAATGTTTTATTAAAAGAAAAAATGCACGTGCTTTAGGTTTTTTGGTTGTTTCCGAATTCATTGCATGAGCATACTATCGCGCTTTGTATGGACTGGAGTTTCTGTGCTTGTATATATGTAACGGCCCCGCGGCCGCAGTATCGCGCGGCCGGTGCCAAATGAACCGACATTAACTTCAATACACCATACAACCTCGCCCCTATCACCCCCCCCCCCCCCCCCCTCCAACCATCGCCTTGTTGTTCATAATACTGCATCATAAGCGCTTCATCTGAATTAGCTGGCCAGAATATTTGATGAGTCCCAACAGAATAGTCGCACCAACTAAATCTATTAATTGTAGAGTCACTGCATTTGTACATATTAATACCTATTCTCTGTAGATGAGTATATCGACAGCTTCAAAGATATTTCATAAAGTAATAAGCCATTTTAAAGTTGTAACGTTCATGTGTAGTGTACCTACCTTTTTTTTGTTTTTTTTTTTTTTTCTCGTTGGATAATCCTCATGGATATCCCTCGCCCGGGGAAGGCGAGGGGGTCTGTCAGACTCTTACCGGCTAAAAACCAACGGTGTTCCTTCTCTTGACCGTACGGCCGGGGTCGCGGGATTCGCAAAAGCATGCACCGCAACCCCGGCAGGTCCCGGTCCGCCAACCCATGGCGGACCTCTCCTCTGTCGGGCCTTGCCCCACGTCTTCCTGAGAAGCGCGCACGGAACACGGCGCGCCGCCTTCTCGGGCCTGTTACTGGTCGGGCGGCGAGTCCCCAAACCCGCCGCCCGCAGGCCACACACGAGGGTGGCTGGAGATCATCGCGTACACGCGCCCTCCGGCGCCCGGTGCGTCTGGCGCGGGAAGGGAGAAGAGCACACCGCTCCCTCTCCCTCTCCGCTTCGTCTTTGGTCGCCATCACCCCCTCACAAAAGGAGGCGATGGCTTCCCACGCAGTCTCGCTCCCGACCATGGACAGAACCACAGCCGGAAGCGAGAGGTCACCGCCGACCGCCGCGACTAATTTGCGGCGCTGCGGCGCTGCGACCCCCAAGCTGGACACGCCTGAAAAGTGTGCAGCGCCGTGTCCTCGGGGCAGTCGCAGTGGTGACAACCGGGCATCTGTTCCCGGCTTATGCGACACAGGTACTTCCCGAAACAACCATGTTCCGAGAGCACCTGCGTCAGCCGGAAGCTGAGGGTGCCATGCCGCCTCTCCAGCCACTCCTCCATCACGGGTCTTACCGCCGCAATTGCGGCGTGTCCCGCGCTGGGTTGCGCAAGTCATTCCCTCCACTCAGCCACTAGGATCTGGCGGAGCTCACTCCGCCCAGGCGCCTCCTCGCGTTGACGATATCTCAGCGCGAGGGCTCTCGCCTCCAAATCCCAGAGCACGGATCCGGCTAAGAGGCTCGCCGCCTCGAACGAGATCATACGGTACCCCCTTATCACCCTGACGGCCATCGCCCGCTGCGGTCTCCGTAGGATAGCGACATTGCGGGCCGTCAGCGTGTCCGTCCAAACAGGCGACCCGTAAAGGGCCATGGACCGTACGATCCCCGCATATAGCCTCCGGCAGGAGGTATTGGGCCCCCCTAGATTGGGCAGCAGATGCGACAGGGAAGCCGCGGCGCCCATCAACTTAGGCGCGAGCTGCCGAAAGTGAGGCCCAAAGTTCCACCGGCTGTCGAGGACGAGTCCTAGGTACTTCATCGTCGACTCGACACCGATGCGAACCCCTCCCACCACGATATGGGATCCCGAGGGTGGTCCTCTCCGGGGCCCGTGGAAACACAGGGCCCCGGATTTCTGCAGAGCCACCTCGAGACCCAGCCGCCGGATCCTTTCGACGACTTGCGCAACCCCAGCTGTGGCCAAAATGGCCGCCTGTCGGTGCGTTTCTCCCCGCGCCGTCACTAGCGTGTCGTCAGCGTAACAAGTCACGCCGACTCCGGGGAGGAACGCACCGCGCAGCACCCAGTCGTACCCGATGTTCCACAGGAGCGGCCCCAGGATCGAACCCTGTGGGACACCGCACGACATCTCTCGCCGAACCCATCCTTCCCAACCCGGGTAGATGACGGCCCTCTCTGTGAGATAGGCCCCTACAATGCGGCGGAGGTAGGTCGGCACTCGATGGTATTCGAGTGCCGCCCTAATGCAACTGCAGGGCAAGGTATTAAAGGCGTTGGCGATGTCGAGAGACACCGCCAAGACGACCTCGCCCTGGGCAACTGCTGCCTCCGCCTGAGCCCTCACGCGCATGATTGCGTCCACGGTGGAGCGCCCTCGGCGGAAACCAAACTGGTTCTCCGCCAGATCCGGCCCCACCCCAGTCATGTGCGTGACGAGGCGGTCTGCAATTACTCTCTCAAAGAGCTTGCCCACCTCGTCCAGCAACACGATGGGGCGGTACGCAGACGGTGAGTCTGCGGGGCGCCCCTCCTTCCTGAGCAGGACCAGCTTGCCGGTTTTCCACCGGAGAGGAAACTGGCCCCGCTCGCAACACGCGCTAAAGAGCCCCACCAGTCGGGGCCCGAGAGCCCTGAGAGCCAGGACCCACGCACGGCCAGGTATGCCGTCAGGGCCCGGGGCGGTGTTCTTGGCTTGAAGCCTCCGCACTGCCGCTCCCAGCTCCACCCGGGTCACTTCGGGCACGTCGTCGTCGTCGTCACCCACGTAAGGCGCCATGTAAAGCGGAACCATGGGCGGCGCCGTATGCTCCGCCCTAGAAGGGAACAGAGCGCTCACCACTCCCTCCAGAAGCTGAGGTCTAAGACTCTGGGTCAGCGGGGGGGCCCACGGGCGAAGTTTGCCCCGTACCATAAGGTATGGGCGCCCCCACGGGTCACGGTCCAGAGTCTCAACCAGCTCCTCGCGGGCCGTTACTTTGGCCCGCGAGATTGCAGTCTGGAGGGCGATCTTCGCCTCTCTGTATCCCTCGTACAGCTCCGCCTCTGCAGCTGTCGCATCCGGAGTGCGGCGAAGCCTCCTGCGGAACCTGGCGTACCGGCGGCGCGCTTCTACGCATGCGCTGCGTAGGACATCTGTCCCGCGACCACCAGTACACCTGGCGCTTAGCAGGCACGGCCTGGACCCGAGGCATCGCCACATATGTCTAGTGTACCTAGAAAACAAAGTCTGTTGTAGAGATTATAATCATAAAAACTTTATGTTCGCGGCGAAATATAAATTGTATCACTTCAGCACAACATCTTAAAGAGCTGAAAACGAGTGTAAGTGTATGGCGACGAACTTAAAACATTGTTTAAACAACGTTACAGGGAGGTTAAAAAGAAGTTATAGGTGAACCGGTACAGTGTGCCAAATTGCCGCGGGGCGCCCGCACAGGCTCGACACGCTACCAGTAGCAATGGGCAGAGGTCCCACTTGGAATAGGCACTGACTTATAAATACAAAGTAAACGTAAAACGGAACAGTATCAGGGCAGTCTCAATTGCACACAGTTTGGCGATCATATTTTTGTTTCGATTAGCTTTAATGTGCTTAACCTTATTATGCTACATGGACTATGGAGTGGACTTTCTGTGTCTGTATGTTTAATAGGAACACGGCACGAATAGCGCGGCGTTTGTTGCCTGCTCTAGTTTTAATTGCAAAATTGAATCGTAATCTGTTGTTGTCGGAGTGGCGTGTGACGGACGTGTTAGTGCCCGCATGACACGTGGCCACTTGAACTTGAACCTTGTGCCGTCGCAATAAGAGCGACCGCTGCAAGAGCAATCAACTGTGGCAGACCGAGCGGGCAATAGCTTGAAATATTGTAGTGGTACCGTTGAAGCAGCACGTGAGTCGGTGGCCGTTTGATGGGTCAACGTTGCTTATTAATATATTAACAAGCTTTCGGGCTAAAAATTATAAATAAAGAGAGCATACGAGTAAGCGAAATGGTAAGGAATGAATGGTTACAGGTTAAAAAGAAGAAGAAGTTTTACTAGATATGTAACACAACTCTATGGCTCAGAAGATGTGAACGCGGAGAGCACAGCATCGTAAGGAGCGGCGTACAAGAGACGAAGCCGAAACAGAAGAAGATAGTCAGCTGCAGGTGGACTATTAACGAAATATGTAATAAACAAAAATAAAATGTATGACACATGAATGATTTTGTACGAAATGGCTATCATTCGACCTTAGCTGGCATAACTATTGGGGAAACGGTATCCAAAAGTTGGACTAATAGGGTAGCCTGATTCAGGCTTCAAATTTAGGACGACTGACATGGGTTGCCAACTGTACTAATACATAGTATTGTACTGTAGTATTGCGGTTTAAAAGATGATGTAGTGACAAAAATTGAAAGGAGTATGCTTAGGTGGTTTGGTCATGTTGAGAGAATGAGTGAACGGCGATTAACAAAAGGAATTTAAAGGCGGATGTCACTGGAAACGCCGGTAGAGGACGTCCTAGAAGGACATACATCGATGTTATTGGTGATGTTCTTCACAAAGGTCAGGTGCGTAGTACTCTCAACCGGCGTGCGTGTATGACCAGATGTATGAATGTGGATGAAGCGAAAGGGATATGTAAGGGTCGTAGCATGTGGCGTTCTATAGTTTCTGCTTACCCCCATGGGAAAAAGGCGTGAGTTTATGTATGTATGTATGTATTGTAATGTACTTCTATCTGCGTACTATACGTTTAAAGAAATATAATATAATAATATTACTAATAATACTATATTTCAGTTGGATGCATCAATCTCTATTTTGCAACACCAAAACTAATAACAAACAAATGACTTTGTAACATTTATGAATACACCTTATGATTTTGTTTTTTTTCCTCTTTCCATAAAATACTACTTTTTTATAGTTTATTCTGAAAAATACTATAAGCAGCTGAAAAAAAGTTGGCAACCCTAACTGACATAGACATTCGCATGATCGCACGGAAAAAACAATTACTTATTCAGTATCCTTTTCATTTTACCATAAATACGTTATAATTGTTCAGCACGGAGCGTGCCAGCTCGCGGCGACGCTCGGGCACTGTCGGCCATCGTCGGGCGCGATCCCTTTGGCTTGTATTCGGTTGATAGGTCACAAGCCCACATTTGATCGTGTCTGATCGGGACGAGCCGACAACGTGACGCAGACGACACCACCTCTCGGTTAATCGTCGTTGTTTCATTATGACACAAAGGAGGAACATCCAAGCTCTCTCAGATAACATTAACTGCTCTAAATACTGTTTGGAACTTCCTAATACTGCAAACTTAAGGCAAATGTGTTAATATTGTTACTATAACGTGACGTTTAACAGTGGAGTATGTTTATATGTAAAAGAAAATATAAAGTTGCTTATCAACCTTAAAATTCGCTAAGAAGACGGACAATTCACGTTTTATTGAGCACAGCGTTATCTATCTAATACCTTTAAACGAGCAGTTCCTGTATATATGTATACCTATATACACACATCAAAAAAAGTTTGCGATCACTTTGAAAAATCGTTATTTTTTTTGTTACGGTATATTATATTATGATTTCTTCTTCTTTTAAGATTCTTTATTTAAAAATATAGATTTAGAATATAAAACAATAAAACAGTTCAATTGTTTTTCCATATAAAAAGGCTTTCAGTCCTAGCTTACGCTCATTCAGAAATCTGATTTAGTCAATTTTAACGGATTTAAAATAGATTTCGCGAAAAGTTGTGATTGAAAAATGCCAAGAGGATTATCAGAAGTTTTACGAGCAAGAATAGTAACTTTGAGGGAAGAAGGATACACCACGAGAGAAATAGCACGCAGAGTTGCTATATCCCAATCCTGTGTCCTGACTACGTAGCAGAGGTACCACGGGATGGGCAATTTAGCTGACCGACCCCGCAGTGGTCGCCCAACTGCTTTGACTGCTGCCTAAAAGCGCTATATTAGATTGCTGGCAGCCCGTGACCCAACAATCAACGCCACTAAAATAAAAGCAAAAGTTCGGACCGCCTCTGGGCTTGAAGTTAGCACTCAGACCATTCGGAATTGCTTGCACCAGGCTGGATTACGAGCACGGAGGTCTTGGCGAGCTCCTCTGAATTCCCGGCAACGTCAACGACGGAGATTACAGTGGGCTAGGCTTCGGCAAAATGAAGAAGAAAACATTTGGCAAAACTGTCTCTTCGTTGACGAATCGCGAATCAGTACTCATCCAGATAACCGACGTGTCTGGAGAAGACCAGGAGACCGTGAAAGGCAAAGAACTGCCACTGGAACAGTTCAGCAAGGCGGGAAATCGGTGTCCTTTTGGGGTGGTATTATGATTGGAGCTAGAACGCCTTTGATCCCGCATCGAGGCTTCATGACAGTAGACACGTACAGAGCAGTTGCTATTGATGGAATTGTCAGACCATTCCGAGTAAACCATGGGCACCAATTTGTTCTGGTCGATGATAATGCGCCCGCCCATCGAGCTCATCGAGTCAATGCTGCTCTCCGAGAATACGACATCACAAGGTTAGACTGGCCTGCTGGCTCGCCTGACTTAAACCCAATAGAGCACGCGTGGGATGCTCTTAAGCGAGCTGTTTGGAACCGTCAGCCACGTCCCCAGACAGTGCCAGAGGCTAGGGAAACCGCTATTCAAGAATGGGACAGGTTACCCCAAGAAATGCTGGATAACTTGATTCTCAGCATGCCCAGGAGGATCTTCGCATGTGTTCGAGCCAGGGGAGGAGTTATATTGAATATAAACCTTTTATTAATAAATTGTTGTTTAAGTTTGGTTAAACAATATTTTTCTTTCTATCAAATTTCTGTTACAATTACATTATGATTAATTTCTCTTTTTTTATAAAAAATAAGAATTCGTTTTATGTTTTAATTTCAAACTGGGTATTTATATTTAAAGAAAACACACAACAAAGAATTTTTCTTAATAAAGTTCAATTTAAAAAATTACATCAGCTTATGCTAGTGATCGCAAACTTTTTTTGATGTGTGTATATAATCTGAATCTCGGAAACGGCTCCAACGATTTTCATGAAATTTAATATGCAGGGAGTTTCGGGGGCGTCAAATCGATCTAGCTAGGTTTCATTTTTAGAAAACGTCGTTTTATCCATGTTTTAAGGCAATGACAAACTGCTACAATATCATTAGAATACGAAAAGGACATGGCCAATTTCTGTATGGGCGTCGGCATAGTTATCGAATTTATTGTACACCAATGATTTTTTGTGTTTTATATTCGTGAATATTGGCACATTAAATTGCTATAAATAAAAATCTCATAGAACTTCTCATTACTACAGACTAGACGTAAATAGTTTCACTAAACCTTTAATCAGATCGCTGGCAATAAGTGTATAGAATTATAATGTAACATGTAATACATTTTTACAGGTTATCCTTATCTATATTTTTATAGTTTAATTACCAATTAACAAGGAAAACACAAAATAAAACAGAGTAGGTATAAATAACTATTTATTTATTAGAGAAAACAAATAAAAATGTTTTGTTAGCTTTTAATTACCTAGATAACTCAATATACATTACAGCGATGCAGAGTTAGTCTTCTGTTCATATTATAATCATTAATAAACTGTCCAAGACGATTAGGCTCATCATAAATCAGATTCAGTTTTTTCTACTCCAACTTCATACCTGGGGTTGAGCATTGGTTATCCAACGCGAAAGTGTTGTTTACTGGTGTGCAGAAAGCGAGGATATGCGATGCCTCTGCAACTTTTGTATGGCTATTCCGCAGTTGATGCATGCACTTCATAATGATTCACAAAACAAATCCGAAACGCTATGCAAATCAGATTCCAGTGTTAATAGCAAGGTAATTGAGTGATAGAAGGTATCGGTCAGTAAAAAAAATCAAACAGTAACGCAATGAAGAATCCGCAATGAAATGACATATGATATTACATTGACATTTGACATAGACAAAATCACACTGTCAAACAAGTAAACGCGTTCCGTTTTAAGTTTTTTTTTTTTTCTGAAATATTAAAAAGAAACTATCTTACGCATCAACATAAATTATGATAAGATAATTTTATTCAATGCAACTATTACCAATGAAGATAGTTTCGTATGAGTAAAATGTTCCTAATAAGAGCATTTGTCATCCATATCACACATGTTTACAAGTAGTAAGCGTGGTTTGGAACGTCCATTATTATTTTTTATCTTTGTCTATGATCCATTATGGCGGACGTTGACAAACGGAACTTTGAATTCATCTTGCATTACTTATTATTTTGTAATAAAAACTGACAAGTTCAGAGAGGCTAGAAACTACGTATTAATTCATTTTTCTATTTCTATTTTACAATATTATTTACTATGTATAAGTATATAGAATGTACTTTTTTGTCTATGTCCTTTCGCCACCATCTACAAGCTTATAATAGCTCAGGTGGGAAATAGGGCGGTTCCGTAACCAGAAGACCCCGGTTCGAGTCCAAATGGTTATTTTTTTCAAGTTCCTTTTTTTTCTTTTTCCCTTTTTTTTCTTTCCAAAAAACACGATATACCAAAAAAACCGAGATAAGCTCGGTCCTCCAGGTACTTAATCTTAAAGCTGATTATTTAGGCCTAATTTTAACAGTTACCAAGTTTAACAGGGTCTTGAAAAAAGATACATATGTAGGTGTACATTTGTGTGATATATTTGTCCTCTCAGTATATAAAATAGAATTGCGTGTCACAGTTTAAACGTGAATAGAAATAAAAACACGACATGAGCCAGTACGCCAAGCGACACCGCACTTAATTGAATTTTATTTCGGTCTCTCTCAAAAGTTAATAGATCGTGCAGGTGGACTGAGCTGGACTATATCACATTAGTGAGGCCTTGAAACATGTTATACAGTATACTATACAGTACACTCTGGACGAATGAGGCTCTGGCAAACAACATCAGAGTAATGTGGTTGTAGTTGAAACTAAAGGCAGGTCTACTTAACTAAAGAGATCTGTCTCTCTAACAAGTTGGATTGTGGAAGTTAAGCAAGCAAGATGCTTACTGTGGTCTGCACATAGGCTGGTAAATAGTCAAAGCTTCCTATAGAGTCCATAATGATGTCATATATTTATCATCTACAAGCAGCTTGCAGAGACTTCAGTAACTTTTCTTAGTGATACAATAATTGTCAATTGCTTCTTCTTTAATTATCAGTAATAATTTATTTAATTGTAATTGTCTTATATTCATTGCCTGATATGTTTACATAGTCTACATATTCTAAATAAACACGTTTGTACACCATATACATGGTAGGAGGTAGCCGATCCTTTAATGTATCTTCTATTATACCGTCCTGTTATGACCTATGTTCACAAGTAAAGATTTGGATTGATTGATTGAAAGTTCGCACTGTGGAATACAATAAATATTATTATTGAGTGTAATGAACAGATTTGAGTCACCAGCTTGACGTTCCATAAGCTGAGGTGAGGCTCAAGTGGTTAAACTGAAAAATAACTTCCATAAACTCGGTAATCCTCAGAGTTCATTCATGTAAGTTCCACTTGCGATTGCGACACATAATTAGCGTGGATAGCGTGTCGGTGTCGTTTGAAGTGGCTTCATTTTGCATGAAACAAGGTGATAATGTTCATAATAATGTAGCTCACAGCTCACACTGAGCGCGCGTTCACGATATTAAACAAGGCGTGTACAGTGCACTGGTCGGACCGCCGTTGACAAGTTAAACACAGAAGTTCAAAACGTACAAGGTGCAACGAAAAGCTTAAGGAAACATACACTACGAAAGAAACAAAAATATCCGCAAAGAGACTAAGACTGGGCCGTTTTATCGTAGCCTTACGTTGCATCTTATATAGCCTGTCGCCATTGTTTGGACACAATACTTTTTATCACTGTCTGACCTGCGAACTGGACCTGGGACCTCTTGTCTGGCTGTAGTCCTTTGACTTGTGACCGCTACAATAATGGGGCAGTATCTATGTACTTATCGATATATTTAAGAGCGCCCATTAATTCGAATGGTTCTTCGGAACCTTCTCAATTTGTAACAGTAAAATGTGGCGCGCCTCCGTGACCGCGACAGAGGTCAACTGGTGTTATGATATAATTACGTGCCCGCGCCCCCACCCTCGCCCCCGCCCCCGCCTCAGCCACGCGCCCGCCGCCGCCTATGAAAATATCAAAGCTGCAACAAGTGCCGGCTAACTTATGAAAACTATCGTAAAATGTTTTACTGAGACTAAAAAAAAGTGGTCGCATCTGGAGCGAGGATCAGCTGTCCAGGATTCCCGAAAATATTGTGAATCTTTGTGACCCTAACTTACAGTAAGAGTCACAAACTTAGCATATGAAAATGACTAACTAAGTTGTATGAAGAATCAAGCTGCCAACACAAATGATATCGAAGTTTTTTCAGGGAACCTTATTGCAGTTACGAAGATAATTCATTGTTTCTTCTATACGGAATACTGGTCGCGTGATCAGAACGACGTCAACGGCATCATGTAATTTCGAGAACCACTTCAAAGGTGATGGCGGCCCAAAGCTGAGGAGCACGAGTGAATAAGCTTCAGTAATGTCCAATCTACCAATTGTGCTCCACCATTTAATTCGCTACAGCGCAGCGCCACAAATACGTAAGGGAGTAGGGCGCGCACAGCTGGGCGCAACCACGATCTGTTTACTGCTTTAGTGTGTGTTAAATCGCGCGGCGCACACTGGATCGTCCCTATACAAGAGGTTGGACATAGAATCAAAAATTGAAAACTTACTTAATTAAAAACAAAAATACAGTTGCATTCCTCTATTAAAGAACAACAAAAATTGTTACTACGCTTTTTTTATTTGACCAGCACTTTAGGAGCGATTCGATTAAAACTGTTATTTTTGTATGGAAACGAACACAAAAATGTCTGTATCTCATGATTCCCTCCTTGTTTCGATTTGCAGTTTTCACTACTGTTATTTGCCCATTTTATGCCACATTTTCTTCAAGGACACATGGTGCCCCCAGAGTGCCCCTTCCGAGATATTTTGCCTATAGTATCTATTTTTGCCTATAGTATTACTGATGGAATGGAGGTGCATTAAGTATACTTATTACTGAGAATTACTCATCACTAAGTAGTTCCTTAAGAGTAATTCTCGCGCGACTAGCGGCAAGTGCCAGCAAATGAACAATATTTCCCTATGTTTGACTACATTACTTTAGCAAGGCAGAAATAAACTATAGTATCTTTCCATTCGCTAAAAGTACTCGTTGATAGCATCTTATTTGTCATCAGCTATCCAAATAAAAAATTTACTTAAAAAAAAAACTATCTTACAAAATCCCTAAAACCCTGAAGACTATTTTCAGTAAGAAAATGGTAAAATGTGTTAAATGGCAAGCATTTGAAGTGTAATGTAGCGAAGCGATCGATGCCCGTCGGTGACACAGCATAACAACGTGCAGAAGGTCTGCTTGTAAAGACACGCAATAAGAAACTCACGAATAACAAGTGACTAAGGTAGCGCTAGCTAAGTGAAGCAGAACACTCTCAAGCAACTGCAGTCGCAGATTACACTCGCTACAGCGATAATATTGTTTTGTACGGCGTCAGTTCTTCCGTAAACATGATATCAGACATTGTATGAATTGTACCTTCTGTGCTTATTTAAATACTTCGTGCTAGTGTAGAAACAGGCGCGGCGGCGCGGCGTTCTCGTCGAGGATGAGCGCTATCGCCGCGCTCTACGGCGCGGCGCTACACCGCTCTCAGCCACCGCTTTATTAGCTTCTATCGTTCTATTATCGGCTACTATGCCTCACAAACTTTCTAAACCACGCCAGGATTTAGGCAGACAATATTTAGTCCCTGCCTTTACTTAGTCCTAAGACACTGTCTCGTTACTTCTAGGAGTATTTCATTCCGTGTCGTCGCAAATTTTACATAATTACGCAGGGACTTGTCACGTTTAACAGAGCCGATTTTTTAAAATACAAAGAAGATTTCAAGAATTTTTAATTTCATTGCAATTCCTTCCACAACAGCCACCAAGTACGTTGAACCTTTACGGAAGAAGCTTTACATAAAAAATGACAGGAACTGAAGTTACAACAGATGCTTATAAACGAGAGAGCGTCATGTCAATCTCACAAGGTACTACGAGACGTGCACCTACTAGGTGACAAGAGTAGCATCTTGAACACTGCAGATTGGAGCAGTGGCAGTGATATTACAATTAGGTAGCTAGTAGGATCGCGGCGCGGGCGCGCGGCCCCCGAGGAAATCACCGCGACGACAATCTGCCGTTTCCGCGCCAATGTGCCGCCCGAATGTGTAGGGCGACACAGGACTCGATCACATTTATACACTTGTGCTCCGTCCTTATATTCATTCAAGCTGTTTACTAACTATGTGTGATGGGTTCGCGTAATTTTTTGTTAGGAGCAGCGTAATCGGTGGAAAAGGACTTGGTCTGCGGATACCAACCCGTTGGCCTTACGTGTACTCTGATCATTGTTTCTAGATTCAGCTGTTGTTTACAATATCTACCAATGGATTGCCATTTCTTATGCTGAATCAATAACAATGTAAAAAACATTCAATTTTAATAATTCGTCGCTATCCACTGACTAGTTCCCAGGGTCAAGATATATTTTAATCTCTTAAAAAGGTAATTAAATGAGCTCCAACCTGTCGGCCGAACTTGCAATCGATTTTCCATTCACTTCCGTTTGTCTAATTGACTTCTGATTAAAAGTGAATTAAGACTAGTCGATTTTGAAACGTAAAGACATTCAGTTTGAATTCAAATTTCTCGTTTTATAAACAAATTCCATATGAGGCATAATTTAAGAGTTGGATAATGATGATTGTGCCCAATGGGAGGGATCAGAACTCCTTAAAATTATATTTTATACAAATTGCATTTGGGTTTTGTTTCCTAATTCCTAATACAAAAAGAAAATCAAAAGCTTGCAGCTTGAAAGATATTTTTGAATGTTTCCTTCTTCACCTTGATTGACGTACTCGATTACATTTTAAATTATAGTTTTTTTTTAATGCACATAAATGCACTGTTTCACATTTAATGGAACTCTTGACTCCAAACTGAGTAAAACTTGTACTATGGGAGAAGTGGTAATTGTTCAATCAAGTTTTACGAATTCTTTGTTTTCTACATAGTCTGTTCATTATTATACATAGGTACAGTGTTATGTACCTACGCCGTTATTGTCATGTACTTACATCAAAGAAGATACGATTGGTTCATTGATCATTTTATTGCATATGATGTGGCTGTACTTCTATAAATAAATAAAGAAAAGCAACGCTTCATTAAGATCTGGTGGTAGATGGTAGAGCCCACTTATGGAAATTTAACCTCTTCGACATGAAAATTAAATTTCGTGTAGAGATTTAATTTTAGAGACTAAAGTTAGTTCATAAGTTAGGTAAAGGTTGAGAGGAGTTGCTAGGCTTTTAGAAACCTTAATAGTAAGAAGAGAAACTACCTGAAACATTAAATAAGGATTCAAGAAACAAACACAAGAAACAAACAAGTCATAAAAGTTAAAGTGGTGAAATTAAAACGCGCAAATTTTTGTAAAGCTCTGGTTATTGCTCAAAGATTAGAATTTTTTTATCGTAGGTTCATTCGCGTGCCCTTTGTATATGCTTGTATTATTATCTTACAAACAAAATGACGTTTCCCCCGCATACCTGACACTAAGGCAACCAACACAAGAATCATCCGTCATTATGTCTAAAATCTACTTTAGCCGAACTGGCCGACGATGAAATACATAACGCTATAATACGAGTCTTTTGACGTTTGCACGAGAGAGGTATATACGTGGTCCATTTATAGACGACTAGCTGTGTCCTCACGGCTCCGCCCGTAGTCTATGTTACTCAGTGATAATGTAGCTTTCTAACGGCAAAAGAATTTTTGAAATAGTCCAATAGTTTTTAAGTTTATTCGTTACATACAAAAATACAAATCTTTCCTCTTTATAATATTAGTATAGCTGTTAACAGAGTGCGCACCTAATGTGTCCTCACGGACCGTGTTGCAATATACGAGTATCGAATAATAAGTAGCCGGCAAGGGATCAGTCAGTTGTAAATTAAATGTATTGTACATAAGTTTGGCGATGGCATGACTATTTAAATGGTGGTTTTTAGATAGGCAGTATGCTTTTCAGGGAATTCGTAATTTAGAATCAACTAATTCTTCTATCTGGAGTCACTTCCGTAAACAAACGTTTCCAATAAAACATGTATAATATCTACCGAGAATTGTTTAACAAAATTCTTGGCGTGAAACTATTCTGTATCTGAAACATTAAGGATAGCCATGTTTAGAGTTTAAATAACAACGCTAACGCTCCCTTTTGCTTCCACGTAAGAATAAAACGAATTTACCTCTCATTTAAAATTCCAAACAGCTGAGGTATGCAACGAATGAAGAGCAAAAATTCGAGCCAAGGATCAGGCCAGTGGAATGTGGCGTCGTGGACGTGCCACGTGCGGCGGCGCGGGACGACCACGACGCGGCGAAGATTGACACACGACGTGTATGGGGCACCGCTACATGCCTTATATCCTGACGTGATTTATGTTACACTAACTTGAATGTTATTTCCATGAAATACTGATTTACAACAGAAGTACATGGTATTAGCTGTTTGTTACGACGACGATACAGTTGCAAGTAAACAGAATAGTATCGGTAGCCATTACCATCTATGACGTACTTTAGCAAAAATATTTAGATTCTCAAAAGACACCGCCCATCTCCCATACATCGTTGGGCCCACAATTTGATGAACCGTTACAAGTTTCAAATTAGTATCATTTGATAGATTAAAATATAAGCTTTAAGCTGCCTTAGTTTCAGTTTCATTGACAGTTGCATAATCAAGATATATGGACTCGAATCTAAGGTTAGGTTATATTAGAGATTGTGTTATTTATTTAATGTATGTATTACTGCTGAGAAGTTTCCTGATCGTTGGAAGCTTACACGAGTAGTGGCGGTGCCAAAGGGACAGGGAGGAGAGGAAGCCAGCGATTACAAACCAGTGGCAGTTCTTTGCGCACCAGCAAAGGTCTTCGAAGCAGCCATTCACACCTGCTTATATGCTTAGGTGAGTGCCCATTTGTCAGACGAGCAACACGGCTTCCGTCCTGGAAGAGGGACATCGGGGAACTTACTACATCTGATGACGAGACTGGTACCAGCTGTTGATGCCGGGCTGCAAGTGGATGTGGCATATTTGGATTTTAGGAAGGCATTTGACACAGTCGACAATGACCTCCTTGTCATGAAATTGGCTGCCATGGGTTTCATATCGCATACGCTGAATTTCTTTGCCAGCTACTTGCGGGACGGGCGTCAGTTTGTGGACTGTGGCGGTTGCCTTTCTGAGCCTTATTACACAAGATCGGGTGTCAGTCAAGGAAGTCATTTAGGACCTTTTCTTTTTATCCTAATGATAAATGACTTACCTAAGGTAGTCACCGAGTCAACTTGCCTTCTTTTTGCTGATGATCTTAAGCTGTCTGTTGTAGTGAGTGATATTGTGGATCATGATTTGCTGCAGCGAGATATAGATAATGTAATTCGGTGGAGCAAGGAGAACAAATTATATTTTAATGTCACCAAATGCTCGGTGCTATCATTCACTCGCACACGCTCACCGAGACATTACCGATATCTCATGGAGGGGAAACCGCTGCAGCGCGTCACAGAGATAAGGGACCTAGGTATTTGCTTCACCGTTGACTTGACTTTTCGGAAACACATTAGAAATGTCTGTAAAAAGGCATATCGTAATCTGGGGTTTGTTCTACATCAGGCAAATGAATTTACCAATATATGCGCTTTAAGGACATTATATGAGGCTCTAGTAAAAAGTCATCTAGAATTTAATGCGGTTATTTGGAGCCCAAATGAAGCTAAGTATAAAGCAATGTTCGAACGAATTCAGAACAAATTTATAAGATTCCTGTACCTAAAGTTATATAGGGTGTATCCAGGATATCCCTCGATTTATCCAACATTGTTTGTACTTGGCATGGTAGGATACTACAAATTGGAAATAAGGAGAGAAGTAGCATTGGCAACATATTTGTTTAAAGTACCTACTTCGGGGAAAAACAAATAACCCAGCCATTCTGCAGGAACTTTGGCTATGCGTGCCGGACGATTACGCGGGGCGACGGCGGCGCCCGCAGTTGCTGGTGGTGCCGAGTGGGTGAACCAACTTGCTGCAGCGGGCGCAGCTCACGCGTGCCTTGCGCACGCTCGTCACGGTAGCTGCACAGACAAATATATTTTCGTGTACATTGAGCGAATTCACAAGGGCCACTTATTGGTTATTATGTTACGAAATAATTATTTGTAAATAAAAAACTATTTAGGCTTGTAAATTTAACTGCTCTATCGCATTAGGTCTGTACCTGTAATTATAGATGTAAGTTTGTTATGTAATAAATAAATATATTTTGGAATAATCAGTCTGGTAATTTTCAGATGACTAATTATAGTACACTCTTGAGATAGGTTTCCATTGTATAAAATAAATGGACTTAACAGATTGAATGATATACAGCGGCTATTGCATACCTACTTATAAAACAAATAGAACATGTATTTTTTACAAATGTGTTTTATTTGCATTGAAAACATTAATTACATGTCAGCTTAATAAGACCCAACCCGGTAGAAAACGAAACAAAGTTATGGATTTGTAAATAATTATATTGTAAGATTAAGGTAAGTACTTCTATCTATTTATTAATCCTAATAATCTTACATGCCATGTCAGATACCTAGTTTTTAGTAGGTAGATAGGTTTATGATTCCCAGGTAAACTATAATGTGGAAATAGATTAGTTTTAAATATGTACTTAAAGAAAATGCACATTTTGTAGGTATTATAAAAATACTAAATCGGGTCTAATCGCGTAGAAAATTTATAAGGCAGAAAAATACCTTATTTATCCCGACGTTTCGACCGAATTTCACCGGCCGTGGTCACCGGTAGACTGAAGTGGTGGAGCAGTTGTCATCTTCGTGAAGCAAGGGTATTTTCATCTACCCTTACTTGTCTTGATTTTTAAGAATATTATTATCGTGGGTATTTCGACACACCACACTAACGACGTCTTTACACTCGCCTAAAACGTCCCGTCGACGATAACACTTGCTGATGACCGGATTCCATGATGTTGATAGTTTGTATCCATCTTCCCGATTTAAATTCTTGTACTTCTTAATTTCAATCGCTTCAGGTACTATTCTGGGATAATAATGACGATTTCCTACGCGATTAGACCCGATTTAGTATTTTTATAATGTGTACAAATCGCGAAAGTTTGAAAACATTTATTTTGTAGGTAGTCATTCTCCTTTATTAATTCATTCACATTAGTCATTCGTCTTCTTCAACAAACAAGGTCGTCTTCCCGTTAGGTATATTGCAGCGAGAAGTTGCATTACCGCAATTAATGCAGTTGTCCATCACAATAGGTGGTATCGAAGTCCGAAATAACAAGCTGTAGTCAATCAAAGTAGCAGATACAAAGTCCGTTTTAGTGATGAGGTAGTTCGTGAAAGCAAGACTCGTCAGATTCCGTAAAGCAGCCAAAGTCGTTGGATAAATCACCGTAAACACGAATATCGCAACACAACACATTCACTTGCGCGTAAAAACAGAGTAGGGATGGGTAAAAAATATCGATATATCAAAATATCGAATTTGTCTCACAAAATTATCGATATATATCGTTGCTATTTTTAATTTTTATTTTTAATCTATTTTTACACATTAATATAATCAGAGAGAGATGAAACACATCTACAGGTTCAAAGATTGCAAAACATAGGACAAACGGACGTCGCCGCGTCGGCGAGACGCGAGCGAATCCTACGTAACATAACAGAGAGAGAGTGTGTAGCTCAGTCTCTTCGCCATGAACTCCGGCTGCTGTGAGCATCACGTCGCGTGTAACTCTTCCGCGGCGAGGAGCCGCCCGGCAGCGCTACGATCTCCCATAGATTAAAAAGCCATTTGCAGCCATCCATCTAACCTGCTCCGCCGCACCGCACCGCCGCGGCGCCGCGCCGTCATCGCAATCAACAATCACCCAGCACTGGAGAGCGATACTGTGGCGATGTGAGACGGTGCCCCACTTACATATATACGGGGCGTGTTCCGAGCTGTTATCATTGTTATGCACCTTTGCTAATCACAATCTGGTAAAACATGATTTTTGTTACTCTTACAAAGATAGACGTCAATGTGTCCAAACTTTCTAACTGATCGCCGACTCACTAGTCAAGTACAACAGAATAACATTTTTATTCAAGTTCGTATCTAGACTACTACACTAGATAAAGCACGTAATGAAGAAGACTTTATTGCACAGCTCAAATAGCATAATTTTATAAGGAAGTCGATGACTCATTTGTTATACAGCATGTCCATTTCCACACTATGTAGCAGTGGTTTCCGTCAACTTGTAATGAGCTGATTATTTAAAACGTACGGTGTCTTTGTAAGCAGATACGTTAAGGGTAAGCGCGTGTTCACACGTCACGACGCACGTGTTAATCAGAGCGGGCGGTAAGCCGACGTGCGGAACGCAACACCGCGACGACCACTTGACGGGTTTCATCGCAACAGGCGACGCGACGCACCTGTGTCAATGCTACCTGAGCATCTGTAGGTTCACGAAGATTATATACCTACTAGTTTTATTTATAATTATACCTATCATAATAAGATACCAAACTGCCAACTAACAAAAAAGTGAACCAAAATGTAAAATGCAAGTAAGGCATAGCCAACAATGAAACAGAAACGTCTGATGAGATGACGCTGCTATCACTGCATATAGCTAGTAAACATATACGATAACATATCGAGCATCTGAACTTGCTGCGCAAATGTGGATCATAGATGTTAAGAGGAGCAGACACGTGATGAGCGTGTCTCCGAGAGGGGCGCGCTGATGAGGAGACACAGAGGTGACGTGACGCGCGTCTGCGCTGCGGCGCGGTCCCCGCCACACAGTGTGCGACCGCATTAAACTATGACTATATTTACAAGACTATATTATTATAACAATTTTGAAATACTTATAGATAGATAGATATACTTTATTGTACACTAAAATAAATAAAACAGAAGGAGTACACATTATTAAGAACAGTACCTACAAATGGCGGTCTTATCGCTTAAAGCAATTTCTTCCAGACAACCTTTGGATGGAAAGAATTGTCAAGAAAAATATATAGGGCAGTTTGCAGCATACAAACGTATAACCTAATAAAAATCGACAATCAACTAAATCACTAAGTATATTATAATAATAATATAAGTAATCTAAAACGGTAGTCTTTTCGAAACTTCCTGTCGAATGTCCAAGAATTCAAAGCATTATTTTGAGACTGGATTTTGACTAAGTTGAAGATTTTAGATGAATGTAAACGAAAACTATACGTCTCGTATTCTCATGCAATGATTTTTAATTCCTGATATCACAGGAACACACACTTAGTGACTCAAGTAAGTAGAAGATCTAACCAAGTACCTAACTTTATAGTCTTACTAAAGGTCATTGGGCACTTTAGATGGAAACCTTACCCACGGCGGACACTAATAAAATATAGTAGAATGTATTGATATATAGCTCTGATATGCTATGATATTAGTCGCATTAATGCGGGTAGTGGGAATATAGTAGAATGTATTGATATATAGCTCTGATATGCTATGATATTAGTAGAATGTATTGATATATAGCTCTGATATGCTATGATATTAGTCGCATTAATGCGGGTAGTGGGAATATAGTAGAATGTATTGATATATAGCTCTGATATGCTATGATATTAGTAGAATGTATTGATATATAGCTCTGATATGCTATGATATTAGTCGCATTAATGCGGGTAGTGGGAATATAGTAGAATGTATTGATATATAGCTCTGATATGCTATGATATTAGTCGCATTAATGCGGGTAGTGGGAATATAGTAGAATGTATTGATATATAGCTCTGATATGCTATGATATTAGTAGAATGTATTGATATATAGCTCTGATATGCTATGATATTAGTAGAATGTATTGATATATAGCTCTGATATGCTATGATATTAGTCGCATTAATGCGGGTAGTGGGAATATAGTAGAATGTATTGATATATAGCTCTGATATGCTATGATATTAGTAGAATGTATTGATATATAGCTCTGATATGCTATGATATTAGTAGAATGTATTGATATATAGCTCTGATATGCTATGATATTAGTCGCATTAATGCGGGTAGTGGGAATATAGTAGAATGTATTGATATATAGCTCTGATATGCTATGATATTAGTAGAATGTATTGATATATAGCTCTGATATGCTATGATATTAGTCGCATTAATGCGGGTAGTGGGAATATAGTAGAATGTATTGATATATAGCTCTGATATGCTATGATATTAGTCGCATTAATGCGGGTGGTGGGAATATAGTAGAATGTATTGATATACCTATAGCTCTGATATGCTATGATATTAGTCGCATTAATGCGGGTAGTGGGAATATAGTAGAATGTATTGATATATAGCTCTGATATGCTATGATATTAGTCGCATTAATGCGGGTAGTGGGAATATAGTAGAATGTATTGATATATAGCTCTGATATGCTATGATATTAGTCGCATTAATGCGGGTAGTGGGAATATAGTAGAATGTATTGATATATAGCTCTGATATGCTATGATATTAGTCGCATTAATGCGGGTGGTGGGAATATAGTAGAATGTATTGATATACCTATAGCTCTGATATGCTATGATATTAGTCGCATTAATGCGGGTAGTGGGAATATAGTAGAATGTATTGATATATAGCTCTGATATGCTATGATATTAGTCGCATTAATGCGGGTAGTGGGAATATAGTAGAATGTATTGATATATAGCTCTGATATGCTATGATATTAGTCGCATTAATGCGGATAGTGGGAATATAGTAGAATGTATTGATATATAGCTCTGATATGCTATGATATTAGTCGCATTAATGCGGGTGTTGGGAATATAGTAGAATGTATTGATATACCTATAGCTCTGATATGCTATGATATTAGTCGCATTAATGCGGGTAGTGGGAATATAGTAGAATGTATTGATATATAGCTCTGATATGCTATGATATTAGTCGCATTAATGCGGGTAGTGGGAATATAGTAGAATGTATTGATATATAGCTCTGATATGCTATGATATTAGTAGAATGTATTGATATATAGCTCTGATATGCTATGATATTAGTCGCATTAATGCGGGTAGTGGGAATATAGTAGAATGTATTGATATATAGCTCTGATATGCTATGATATTAGTAGAATGTATTGATATATAGCTCTGATATGCTATGATATTAGTCGCATTAATGCGGGTAGTGGGAATATAGTAGAATGTATTGATATATAGCTCTGATATGCTATGATATTAGTAGAATGTATTGATATATAGCTCTGATATGCTATGATATTAGTCGCATTAATGCGGGTAGTGGGAATATAGTAGAATGTATTGATATATAGCTCTGATATGCTATGATATTAGTAGAATGTATTGATATATAGCTCTGATATGCTATGATATTAGTCGCATTAATGCGGGTAGTGGGAATATAGTAGAATGTATTGATATATAGCTCTGATATGCTATGATATTAGTCGCATTAATGCGGGTAGTGGGAATATAGTAGAATGTATTGATATATAGCTCTGATATGCTATGATATTAGTCGCATTAATGCGGGTAGTGGGAATATAGTAGAATGTATTGATATATAGCTCTGATATGCTATGATATTAGTCGCATTAATGCGGGTAGTGGGAATATAGTAGAATGTATTGATATATAGCTCTGATATGCTATGATATTAGTCGCATTAATGCGGGTGGTGGGAATCTTGAAAAAATTAAAAGTATCGTAATATAACTTTAGTATGTAGTCGATGTGCTAATGTTACTAAAGTGATGTAGGGAACTGGTAGTTAACCAGAGAGTCGCAAGTTCGAATCCTTACTACCGAAACAATTTTTACGTTTTCTATAAACAAAAAAGTTGATTTTTCCGTCGGAAGTTTTATTTAAAAAAATATTCGGTTCATTTTTCTTCCATGAATTTTTAATTAAACAATTATATGCAATGAAAGGACACATAATTTTCTTTATTTTAAAATAATTTTGGTTAATGTCCGCCACTCTTCTCAAAGCGGGTCAAATATGCCCAATGACCTTTAAAACATCCTACAGGTTCTAGGCACTAAATATTATAGATAACCCGCAGAAACTGTATAATAAAGACAAGCATCGTATAAAAGCATTTTAAAAGCCGATTTCTCTCTTAACTTTTAACAAGAAATTGAGTTCTTTGAATTCCCATTATTCTAAGAAAGCAGATAATTTCGTAATCCTGACCGATACGCAGAAGTCCCTGTAACAATACGTTGTGCGTGATCTGAAACACTAGCGTGACATCAAAAGGATTGAAGAGCAAGTCAACGCTCGCCGCCGACGAACGTCCTATTTATATCGTGTCGGGAGGACGCGGCGCTGGCTCGTGGGAGCCCGCCTCACGGCCGTACACAACTCTCGTAATATTAACAAGGATATTACCTATACACGGAACAAGTTCACGTCTGCTTGCTTAACATACTGGCTGTAAGAGGTTAAGAGTTCAAAGCTCACCCGTTTCTCTACAGTACTGAAAACGGAACGGGATTTGCGCATAGTGCACAGTGGATGTTGGTCAATTATCTACATTGTATAAAGTTCGTCTAATATGTCAGACCACACTGGCTTGCAGCTTGCAGTACCTACGCCACGCGCGCCGCGCCGGCGCCGCAGATAACCTGTTATACTTTGATATTTGCAAACGTGTTGATAGTTGTCATTCTCTGATGAAAGATGTATGCTTTGTCCAGTTTACAAATGGCAGACGTAAGTTCCAATACTAGTCGTTGGTGTATTCATATGGACTGCACACTGGACAATTAACCGGCACGGGTTGGTCGATAATTGTTCAATTGTCTCAATTATTGTAATTATCGCTGAGCCTGACTCATACCACTCACGCTTTACGATCGACACACTTATCAAGCGCCTCGCTTCGCCGAAACGATGACCGTTTTAGAAGTACTACAAGTACTATATCCGTGTAGGTAAGACACTTCAAATAGACTTGGTTATAATTACAAAGGTAGACTATCTATCTGTCTGATACGTAGTTATCAGACTCATGGATAGTCTAGTTTGCGCCTAACGCAAATATGGTAACACTAATTGCACCACCAACGGCCGCCCGTGAATCTGATGACGCGGTATCTGCAACACGCACTTGTGGCCGCAACCACGCACTGGATGCGCAAGCGGTACTTGTTAACTGTGTGGTGAGCTACGTGAGCTCTGAGCTAGTAAATATCATGCACAAGTAGGTACTTACTTTATTTAGTTACATCACCACATTGGGTGAGATACAGTTTTATGTGTACCTAATATGAAGTCTTGAAGATAATTACAGTCAATTGCGCGGCAGCTGAAAGCGAGTGTAGCGTAACGCCCCGCACACACCTACCATGCGATAAATATTGATCTCAGTTCAAAAATGTTTAAAAAATGATTGATGTACATGATTTAAACACGTTCTCCCATGTTCCATGTAAAAAAAATATACACACAGGCACAGTCAATTACAAAAAAAAATTCATGAATTTCGGTTTCGTTTTGATAGCTGAGAACGGAGTATGTTTTGGGACCTTTTAGTTTTAGACTAAAAGGTCCCAAAACATACTCCGAGCATTATCGCCCTTACAGAAAATATGTTATCTTTTATGTGCCACGCTTATAGCATTGACAAACTAGGGATTAAAGTGGGGTCAATGGATAATAAATTGATTGAATTGATGGATAATAAAATATTAGGTATTCAATAAAATATTAGGATTTATAATAATATCAAACCTAATGCTTTGATCTCTTTAGAGGCTCTTGTGTCGAATCATTTGCAAGGTGAACGCGGCCGCGCTATCTAGTGTCAAGATACAAGTGATATCAATTGTGCGTCCTGTCACAACACACTCGTTGTGTTGTGAACAGCTCGCCGTGTTTATTCATAGACGTGACGCCGCACCGTAGCTCCATTAGCTCATTGAGTGCACTAGCGACAACTATTCACTTATCGCAACTATCGGTGTTCATAATAGCGAGAAGACCGCCATAAGTATCACCTCGCTTTGCAAGCAATTTTGTGATGGCTGTAAGCACTTAGGAGAATTCTGATAAACCGTCCCTGATAATACCAATTACAATTTGGACTTGTTAGAGAGACAGTTAGATATGCAACTTGCAAGGTGGAGGACGAAGGACGGTCGTGTAGCCCATAGAGTAAGGTCCCAGAGCGATCAGACATAACTTATTTTCACAGAGATGAAACCTTAGGTTCAGGCGTCTCATGTTCTTTGAATACCTGCGTGCTTGTGGAGCTCGCCTTGTGACACATTTTTTTTTTCTTTTTTTTCTTTTTTTTCACGTGGGGAAATCCTCATGGACTATCCCCCGTCCGGGGAAGACGGGGGGGTGTGCCAGACTCTTACTGGCTAAAACCACCACGGTGTCCCTCCTTCTGACCTAAGGCCGGGGTCACGGGATTCGCTGTTGCATGCACCGCGACCCCGGCAGGTCTCGGTCCACCAGCTTCTTCTGGTGGACCCCTCCTGTGGTGGGGCAGTTGCTCCCCTGCCCCACATCCTTCCGAGAGGCGCGCGCAGGACACGACGCGCCATCCTCCCTGGGCCCGTTACTGGTCGGGCGACGGGTTCCCCAACCCGCCGCCCGCAGGCCACTCACTAGGGTGGCCGGAGATCGTCACGCGTCCTCCGGCGCCCGGTGCGTCTAGCGTGAGAAGGGAGAGAAGAAGCGGCCTCCCTCTCCCTCTCCACTACCTCCTTGGTCGCCATCACCTCCTCGCAAAAAGAGGCGATGGCTTCCCACGCAGTCTCGCTCCCATGGACAGAACCACGGCCGGAAGCGAGAGGTCACCGCCGATCGCCGCGACTAGTTCGCGGCGCTGCGACCCCCATGCTGGACACGCCTGCAAAGTGTGCAGCGCCGTGTCCTCGGGGCAGTCGCAGTGGTGACAACCGGGCATCTGCTCCCGGCCTATACGACACAGGTACTTCCCGAAACAGCCATGTCCCGAGAGTACCTGCGTCAGCCGGAAGCTGAGGGCGCCGTGACGCCTCTCCAGCCACTCCTCCATCACGGGTCTTACCGCCGCTATCGCGGCGTGCCCCGCCTTGTGACACCTAGGCAGGTACCAGGTAAGAAAGGTAACTAAAAATAAAAGTTACTTAACTAAAATTTATATGGCTGATTTTTATATATGTTTTGTAGAATATTATTCTAAAATAGTATCATAAGTGTCAGACACTTTCCATGGATCAAAATTTTTGTCAGATGCTTTAAAGCTCCACAAAAAACAATCGCTCAACAAAAACTTGGCGGGGGCACTATCGTGCCCCCGCCAAGTCGAGCACGAAGCAAACACTGCCGTACCATCCTTTACTGGAACCATTTCGCCGCATTTTCAGGCCCCTATTTGAGAACCTCTGGATAAGACCAGAACGCAGAAATTTTCGTCATCCAGTAAACTATAATCACATACTTAAAATCCAAAATTTCAAGTCTGTAGGTCATTTAGTTCCGAAATTAAGCGAAAGCAAAGTTTCGCATTTATGACACTCACTCACTCACTCACTCACTCACTCATGATCATCAGAATAGAACTAGTACTTCCCATAAACTCAGAGAGCTGAAATTTGGTACAGAGTTAGGGTTTAATGGCCACATAAAGGGAAAACTATAAAAACTAGGATAATCGAAGATCTGGAGTACCTGGTGACCCTGATTAGAAAACACAAGAGCCCAACCAAACTATTAGAGATCGACATACCGCCTTTACAAAAAATATTCAACTTGGCAGGCCGCTTCATTTGATGCCAAAAAAAAAAAACAATATGCCCCACGTTTCTACAAAAAGAAGTGAAATCCCACCAAAAACATTCTGTAAAAAGCTAGCCAAGTCTCTATGGAGCTACTTGTTTATCTCTAAAAAGTAATGAAATCTAGACAAAGTCGTGCCCAGTCTAAGGTTCCTTACTGCGATTTCTTTATTATTATAGTTAATGTTGTGTGACTTGGCCGTTGAAGGGTACAAAACCAGGTGCGCCTTAGACTTGGCACGACTTTGTCTAGATTTCATTACTTTTTAGAGATAAACAAGCAGCTCCATAGAGACTTGGCTAGTTTTTTACAGAATGTTTTTGGTGTGATGAACTTTACTTATTTTTACATGTCTGATTTTTAAATATGTTATTAAGGTAATTATTACAAAGCTATATTTCATTAATCAGACAAATTGTAGTGTCCAAACATCCCCTAAACACAAAAATTATTCAGCTGAGAGAATAAGCGTGAGAGCACTATGCGCATGCGTTTCAGAGTAAAATATTTAAATATTTTTAAAGTACTTACTGCTTTCAATTCAATATTTTTGCATCTCTATTTAAATAAGACGAACTTCAACATTAAAGTAATCATTAATTAATATTAAAGTAAATTATTTTTTGCATATATTCGGGAAAATACATTTATTCGGCGCAATTTTGTTTTATGAAGAATTATTTTAATTTTATTATAAAAAGGTACCAGTTGGGACAATTAAAACAAAAATCATTTTATTAAAAAAAAAACTATGATTAGTAAAGAAAGTATTTGTTTATCTTTTAATCATCGTAATCGTCGTTATAATCATTGAAATTTTCATCATTAGCCCAATCATGATATTGTCCATTCGAGTCATCATCCTTATCATCATCAGCTATGTAGTGGTTGCTGGCAGCTTCTTCTTTAAAAAATTGTCAAAAAAATAGAAAACATAAAACTGCAAATATATAATTTTTTAAACTTGAAGTCAAATTACACTTCCTGATTCTTGAAGGAATTCACTAACGTCTCCTGGTAATTGGTCACCATCAAACCAATGAAAACGATACTGGTTTTCTTCTAAAGTCCACCCATTGTTTTCAGGAGTTAAAATGGTAGGTTGCTTTTGGTTTGCATTGTTTCACATGCTAGCAATGTAATTAGCTCGGAAGAATACTTGAAATAACTCAAATTTGGATGGTGGTAAACTGCTAGCATCAACATTTTTTAATTTTTTTGGATTGAATTCTTCGTTAATATTAGATACTCTGTTATTATTTAAAAGCAGCTGATGCCGGGCAGCGTCAACGTCGAGCATGCTAGGAACACTATAAATTTAGCAGATAATTTTTTGTATTTTATTGAAAATATCTTCTTGTATATGCTCATCGGTAAACGACTCTGGATCTCCAAATTACATAAAAGCTTGCTGATATTTATTTTTCTTCATTAATATATTAAATGGTCTTTGTTTACCTTTCTTAAAAAAGGCGGGATTAAAATCACATCTAGTCAATGCATAAAATCCTGGTAAACTTCTACACAAAGATGGCCCCAAGTGCTCGTAAACTGTTGTTAAATTAATGTATCTTTGGTTATTTCCGGTGCCTGCGTATAACCATACATTCGAATCATCATTTTTCAAATTATGCATATATCCTAACATAATTATTGCAATATCAGATGATATATGATGATGGGGATGTTTGGTCATTACAATTTGTCTGACTAATGAAATATAACTTTGTAATAGTTACCTTAATAACATATTTAAAAATCAGACATGTAAAAATAAGTAAAGTTAATTTATTTTTTATGGAGCTTTAAAGCGTCTGACAAAAGTTTTGGTCCATGGAAAGTATCTGACACTTATGGTACTATTTTAGAATAATATTCTACAAAATATATATAAAAATCAGCCATATGAATTTTAGTTAGGTAACTCTTATTTTTAGTTACCTTTCATAGCTGGTACCTGCCTAGGTGTCACAAGGCGAGCTCCACAAGCACGCAGGTATTCAAAGAACATGAGACGCCTGAACCTAAGGTTTCATCTCTGTGAAAATAAGTTATGTCTGATCGCTCTGGGATCTTGGACTACCAGCGGTGAACAGATAAGTCAATTTATTGCGGATTTGTACTCACCGGAAGAAATTCCACTCCCATACTTACTATAATTTCGTTTTTTTAACCGACTTCCAAAAAAAGGAGGAGGTTCTTAATTTGTTTGTATGTTTTTTTTTAATGTTTGTTACCTCACTACACCCTCATTTCTGAACTGATTTGAAAAATTCTTCGTTTGTTTGAAAGAGTATTCATTCGAAATGGTCCCATTTAAATTTGATGAAGATCTGATAAAGAACTTCGGCGATAGACAGTGGAACTCCTCAATGACGAACAGTACGCATAATGTGATGATGTGACTATGTTACGAGCAGCGTCTTTAATAGGTCCAATCCAACCATGTTTTAGTTAAGGCCACTAAAATGAATGAAATAAAAAACATTTTAACAAAAATAAAACCGACTTCAACAAAACGAAAAAAGAATAAAATAATTACCATATTATAAAAGTAACAGATTCAGAAGTCGGTGCCTTCAATTTGGTTCAGCGTGGATTAGCACCGACTTCTGAATCTGTTACTTTTATAATATAGTAATTATTTTAATATCTTTTTCTTTTTGTTGAAGTCGATTTTATTTTTGTTAAAATGTTTTTTATTAATTTAACTGCATCCAAGATCATACTGTTTTGATGCACTTGAACATCAGCATAATTACGTAAACTTACCTGCTCTCATCATGCTCTCAAAAAGTGTCCGGTACAGTTCTGTCATAGTCCATCTCTGTAGGTGCACAAAACCGCACGGATCAATAGCGCGGTCACTTCACGTCACTCGCTCATGTACAACAAGCTGTGGCGAGTGATCGACACCACAGACACGCAACCGACCACCTACGTCACTCAGTGCACCTTTACACCCCATATGATCGACACCGAGCCATTACGAAGCTTTATTCATGCTTGTATTTGACAATAAATACGGTGTCAGTCCTCGGCATCATGTAAGCTTTTTCCCAGTTATAAAGGTATTATAGCTTCAAGTGTAAGTGATACAATATGCTAACGAGGGCATTACGTTTACTGAATAAACTCTCAAAGATCTGTTGTTTGGTTGTTTGTGTAGCATCATTGTTTGTGTGGCCGTGAGGCAAGCGCGCATTTATTTGAACGTCCATTGATTTACTTCTCCGGCCGGCTCTCGGCAGCCAGTCCTTGAGTATCGCTGAATAATTCGCGCCGATCCACGACCGCCTCCCACCCGCGCCTCGACCGATTGCAGGCCGCGTCGGCGACGCGACGCGCTCACCTCTGACATTTCCGTGCCCAAACCAGGAGCCTGTTACTCAAGTATATATTATACAGGTGAATGTATTTACAAGTAGCAGCCTCTACAGTAACTGCACGTAAACTTTCGTTGCTGACTAAACCCCTACCTTCCCTTTCTCTCTAAACAAACAAAAGCACTCACTCAAATGTGTATTGTCTGTACTAGTAAACCATTGACATTGTATGCAATCAATACTACGTGATACTCAACTGACTCATAATTCGCTGTTATATTTATTTTAATGTTCCCGCAAACATCGGGACCCTAGCGGGTTCTTATAACAATGCTTCTAATTAGTGCTAAAGATACCGCTTCACTCACAATGCAGGGCCGGCCGCGTGTTTGGAAAGTATTTTGCCTTTTGTAAATTATTAGCAGTGTTTACTGTCATGTTCTTTGTTCCGCTCAGCGTTGAACCCTCGTCTCATCTGAGGGTTGTTGTTACACCATTTCCGTCCGTAATGACAGTTCTCCCGAACGTTGTTTTGGTGCCGGAAAATTTGGGCCAGGACGAGGGCTGGCCATTTGATACATTATGACAAGATTTCGACACGTTTGGGCGAAAGTTGAGACGTCGGTGAAACGCGTGTATGGTACACACTCGCGGACTCGAGCCGTGGTCCTCGTCGTAACACTTGAACCTGATTGTAATCACCGCCACTTGGAGCAGATCGTTATCTGCACCGTGACGAGCGCGGCGCGCCGCCGAGCGCCTGTGTGCTCAACCCGTATTCATATTGGTTGGCGGCGGCGTGGAATATTAAAGGCGCCGTTGTGACACTCCGGGGTACCGACATGTATGTTGTACGTCTATGTGTGTACATTCATCTGTGTGTGAATATAACGAGCTCCGTGTAAATAAACTAACGAATGTTGACGTATTGTTTGATATGCATCTGCCGGTTGTATTTCCGGTCGAAACGTTCAGTCATGATAAGTCCCTCATAGGTGCTGTAATATTCAAGTGAAACGTTTAAATGTTATTCTGTCAAAAACTTGCCGGAACAGAAAGGACAATGTTACAAGTATTTGTGTAACATTGAATGTTGTGGAGTTACACAACACGAACTGGTGGTCGGTGAGCGGTATCGACGCCTACAGCCGACGGGAGCAGTTGTGGCACCGCTTGCGAAATGTTATAGCACCAATCACGCTTATTCGATATTTACTGTACCTACACCAATATTATGGACAACACCAAGCACGTATTACGATGAAAAAAATCCTTTCTCAAGACTTTAATAACCCTTGCAATTTGCAAAAATACCCCGACATTGTAATGTGGCTGACGATCTTTGTTAGCGATTATTATTACTGCGGTGAGAAAGTGCTTTCCATAACGAGTCATACGAGTTCTGACACCATGGGCCTACACATACTGATTGTGGCGAGCCGATCAGAACCCGGAGCCAATTTCCAAGTCCTTGGCATCTTAATATTGTATAGTCACTAGGTTTACATAATTATATGTTAGAAATTTCAAGTCAATCGGACGAGCGGAAGTGGAATAAATACCCATTCTTTGGCTGAAATCCCTACACTAATTGTGAAAAGAACTGATCATTTCGAAATTACTGAACCGATTTCCATAAAACATAGCCTATAAACATCTCGATTAAACCAACTTTCAAATAAATAAAACCGTATTTAAATCGGTTCATCCGTTTGGGAGCTCCGATGCCACAGACAAACAGACACTTTTTTTTTTGTTTGAATGCTCTACTATGCTTTCGCAACAACAGAGCAACGGCTGGAGAAGAGTTCCGCCTCAGATGCAGGACTAATGAAACTTTAAACTTTACCTCTGGCTCTATATTTTTATCGCTTTGGTAATATACGTACACGTCCGTTGAAACCTGTCGCGCGTCCGTTGTTATTCCGTCGCTGTCACTCGATTAGACATCTACGGATGTGTGACACGTAAGGTTAATTTGAGTTATACAAACAGTATTTTGAACGGAGCTTTAGTTGATGAGGACGCGGTGAGACAGCACCGATCGCAGTTGTCTTTAAGACTGACACCCATATTCTAAGACGTTCCTCCAAAACTTACTCGACTCAAACTCGACTCAGAACGGCCTCGAAAACACCTTCAAAATTGTATTCTTAGTCACAATTTCGAGTGAACTTTGGTTCCTCGACGGAGTCATTACGTCATAATTTGAATTATCTGCATCGCGCAAATAACGCCGCGATAAAAACATGTAAGGATTATCGTAAGCATATTTTAAATTTATTTTTACTAATTTCAGTTTTCAAAATTTATTTTTATTACATACGAATTTTGACACTTCCTTCCTTAAGGTAGGTTCCGAGGTACCTCGAGTTTGACAGATGATTCCTTACCTCGACTGAGGAAATATCTCGAGTCGAGGACGTTTATGTCAATTCGAGGTGGAGTGGAGTCGAGTACGTTTTGGGGGAACATCTTAGAATATGGGTGTGAGTCTCTTACCTGAAGGAGATTTGTCCATTGCTTATGGACAGAACGTTGGTCAAGCAAGTTGATAACAACAAAGACGGCCTTCTGACTATGATGATAGTGAGATAATCCAGCCAAAACAAGGAAAAGTGTGTAATATCCGTTAATGTAATCATTTCTCCTTCTTGTCCCAGGTGTAACTATGTCATAGAGCAAAAAAGTGCTACGTTCATTCGTTCACTTATCGAAAAACGCTCCATATTCCACCGCATGGGTCCACTAACGACATGCGCATACATCTGCACATAAAGTTGGTAGGTAAATGATTGGACCTGAGCCGCGAGAGTGCGCGAGTCACCTGAGTCACGCATTGGAAGCGCGTCTATGTTGTGTCGCAGCGCCGATGTACTACGCGTACGCGATACAACTCACGACAACATATAGTTCACGATATATTGTAGAGGTGCACGCATAGAACAGAGCACGCGGAGTGAACGACCGCGCGCCCGCGCCAAACAAACGCGCTTCCGATTCCAAAACAAGCCATTCAACAAATACATTCAGTAGGTCCACTCCTATACACGCATAAAGATACTTGTACCATATCTTTATTACTTGTTCTAGTCTGTTATGTTAAAGTAATTGGCTTATTGAAGCCGTGTTAGCATAAATAAATAATATAAATAACCTATTTATAGAACTTTTTTTAAATTTATAGAATGACAATTACAAAAATAGAACAATCTGAACCTTAGGGTCAGTTTCCACCAAACGGAAAAATCCTCGCGCACTTTTTTGAAGTCACTGAATAAAGAACTGTATCATTATTGTGTTTAAGTATAAAATTCGACGCTCGGGTATGCACAAGGAAACGCTTGATGTCTGCGTCGGATTTTACACTTAAAGGTAAGACTGATACAGTTCTTTATTCAGTGACATCAAAAAAGTGCGCGAGGACTTTTCCGTTTAGTGGAAACTGACCGTTTCAGTTAGAGATCCAATTTACCGTAGCATTGTTTCTTTCGGTCCATGTGTGGGTGAGCTTGGTCTGTGAATCTTCTGTACTTATCTGTTTTGTACTGGCACCTACACTCGGACGTACGGTGTAATGTCTTGTTGATACTGCTCCCAAGTTTTGGGTGCACGGGAAATTACGCAACGGTATCGTTTGTTACGTATAATATGTTAAACTGACTAATTAACGGTAATTGAAGTAGAGCTCGTCTGCGCCGGTCGATATCTAGTGTTGTTTCGAGAACGAACTGAAAGTAAACAAACTATTACAGACACATCGTAATGGTGCGTCCAGACCTGACGAACGCGCCGCGAATGCGAACATGAAATGCACGCGCGCAGCTCGCGAGCGGCGCATTCGCGGCGCGTACGTCAGGTCTGGACGCACCATTACACATTATATGTTGTAGCCCATCAAGTAGTCATTGTGATCAATAAATGGGTTTTAATTAATTAAGGGTAGAGAGCCTACGACAATACCTACGTCTGTATTTAATTTTCGTTATTCCTGAAAAATGAAAAATACAAAATAACGACTCCTGGATAACGTCTCGTAAGCGTAATGTGTAATTATTATTGCTGTGTATTGATAGCGAGGCTGAGTCATGTAACACCAGTTATCACGGACACAAACTCACTGTCTGTTGATGAATGGGATGCGGCGCGTGCGCATCGATTCCTAAACACGAGGTATTTTTAATTCGGTGCATCACCATGACCGCGCGACGCCGGCAGTAAAGCAGATTAATAATGTGACAACCCGATTGCTATGTGTTGTTTATGTTTGTATTTTGTGTTAAGTAAAATTGGTGAGGTGTCCCACAGAACCCACAGAGCCCACACAGCACCAATGTTTCACATAACAAGGGATTGCGACAAGCTAAGAAATGTGGTCCAAGAAAGCATTAAAAATTACATTTCAAAAAGTTGTAAATTAAATACAAATATAAAAACAGCAACTATAGTTTAATCGTTTGTTTTTCATACAATACTAATTAATTTCTGGATAAGAGTTCCATACACAGCTTCCATATCCCGATCTGCAAGTACGCTTCGGCGACTAAAAGCTCGAAACACGTTCGTCTGCGTAAAGAAAAACAACAACAGCAAACATCACAAACTTAAACTTACTCATAAATATATTCACAAAACTTTCACCAAAGTATTATATTCACATCGAAACAACACAAAGTGAAGAGGTCTTGTGTTATGTTCAAGGCACTACGACGTCGGAGTGCATCATCCGGAACCTATCTTCTTGTTCCTCATATTCGTGGACGTCTCTCGTCACAATCATAACTTTTTGATAGCAGGAAACGCTTAACAAGTGAAGTGCGCATAGTTACCAGTTATAGCTGTAATAAACCTCTCGGTTAAAACTCTGCAATCATTGCAAACTTTTATTAGTAGTAAATGTTTGAGCCTTTGAAATTCAACAGCTTCATTTTGATTACTGTCAGATATCTTGTGCATTCAAAGCAGGAATCTTGTTACGTAGTATGAAAATAGCCAACAGTGCTTCTATGACACTGCTTTAGAAACTAATTTAGATAAACAGATTAACTGAAAAGAAAAGATCTAAAAGACACGACCATTTGTGTTCGGGGCCTGTTAAATAAACACAACACTTTCTATGAGCCACTTGTGGTTCTGTAGCTGAGCGTTCCAAAAGACACAATTGTACTGACTCGGGTGAGTTCAATTGTTTATTGTGCTCTGTCGATGACACAAATAGAAAACGTTGTTAAATTAATCCGACGAAGAAATGCGCCCGTTGTGTCTGACGCACTTTGTTACTGGAAATATTCATCTTTATGCTCGTCCTCCGGAATAATTCGTGCAGCACGTGATGGGGTACTTACTACCTACGAAGTGTAGACACCCGAAGCCTGCTCGTGACGAAATCTGAAATCGTTTCCAATTTCAATAATTACTAATAACCCAGCTTCCGCTGCTAGCTCGCGTCTGAAATCCAATTTCCTTTAATAATTTATATATTTCGTGTTAGTTTTTGTTGACGTCTCTCATATTAGATGCAAACGTTAAACAAACAGTTGCTGATTAACTGCTGACCTCGTTAGCGGAACATCGGGTTTAATCGGCGCGCTCAGCGAGCGATGGGTTTAGTTCACGCATTGTTACATGAGGTGACAAACAAACCCCATGGCCCATGCAGCTCAAATAATTATTGATGCATTGAGCAATTCACTAGTAACTTTGATAATTCAGGCATCCCATGAAAAGAAAAATGATCTGTGCTAGCTGCTATGTATGGTCAGTTCATTAAATACGCTTCAATCAATCTACACGTCTTTTATTATCACTAGCTTAACGGTTTCATAAATACGACCTCCTATTGGGAGGATTTTAGATTTCCATTTACGCAGCCCTTGAATTAGTGATATTATAAAAACTGTAGTACGTAGAAAAGGTTTCTTGTTTACGTTTTAACAGTAGGCAGCGACTCATCCCCGCCGCGGTATATGATACATGGCTGGCGAGCGTCTTAATGACGGACTACTAATAGTATATCATAAAACGGAGCGTTATCACTAAACTTGGCTTAAGCGTTGTTATCCTTAAAGACCCATCTCCGTATATACCTATATATAAGTGCTACGAATATAGTGTAGGTACTTGTCGCAGTAAGAGCGCGGCCGAAGGCGGCGGCGTCTCGCGCGACCACGCGCTTGTCTTTATTTTCGATCAACAGATTGCATTTCCTAAATATAACCTCTCACGCCCCCCCTCCTGCATCACTCATACTCCCTTCCCTCTCGACTTCCCGGTGCAGTTCCGTGGCGCACGCGGTGCACGTATTAACGAGATGACAACAACAAGCTGACAAAAATAGGTAGGTAAAGAAGAACCAAACAACAAACAACGCAAGAGGTCTACGGTTGCAGTAAATTAGAGCAATCTCTACATACTGCGGCATTATTGAACGCGCTTTCGCATCATTTTTGTTTCGTTTGGCAGCTGAGCCTGTTATAGCGCAATTTACGTATGAACTTCTGTGCCTACCTACTGATTGCCGGCAGGTTCTTTAATTATTTCGTTAACATCACTCACGCTTAATTTCTTCTTTTCGTGTGGTTAGTGACTAACCTGGTGTCAGAGTTTAAACCACCCATGGGCCTCTGACTTGGCTTCACATGCCGTCGAGAAATATCTCAGGCATGCCGGTTTCCTCACGACGTTTTCCTTCACCGTTTTTAAACAAGTGATAATTAAACAATACGCACATGAATCTGAAAAGTCAGAGGTGCGTGCCTCGGGTTCGAACTCGAGACCTATGACTTGGCAGTCCGAAGGTCACACCACTAGGCTATCACTGCTAGTACTCACGCTTAACAACAAACATATTTTTACTTTACGATGTGACTAGGGAATACAAGACATTTCCCTGCCAGATACTGGTAGTGAAATGATTATGATCCGTCAGATGACAATCAGTGGACTGTCACAAGTAACAACAGTTATGTTATCACTTTACTGATGCCTCTACGTCATAACTCGTACGCCGCGCCGCACTTTCTCGTTGCTGCAACGAGAAAGTGCTTTGTACTGTATAAACTACTAGCTGTGTCCTCACGGCTCCGCCCGCGTAAGAAGTTTTATTCCAATAATAATTATAGCCTATGTTACTCAGTGATAATGTAGCTTTCTAATGGCAAAAGAATTTTTGAAATCGGTCCAGGAGTTTTTAAGTTTATTCGTTATATACAAAAATACAAATCTGTCCTCTATAAAATATTAGTATAGATTGCCTACTCGAGTGATCGTCGAAAGTTTTTAATATTTTTTGGTCAATTTTGTACTAATCAGATCTCTTCAAATGTCGGTGGCCTACTACTACATTTACTACTGAGCTTTTTGTTGCATTCGCTGGGATAGCAACGATTAAAATCCAATAAATAGCTTAAAATGAAATCAGAAAGCACTTTACAGCGAGGTGTGCGTACCTTTAGTCGCCGGCATGTAACTTGGCAAGGGTAAAGAAGAGAATTCTTCTCCTTTCTTCCTTTATTCTAAACAGACATGTTTAAAAATAAATTATATCAATAACGATAGAATAATGACAAACTATAAAAGTGACCATTTTTTGTTGCTCTTAGTGTGCATGCGCAAACTTACTCCCACTACGCCAAAACCTTACCAAGTTACGTGCCCGCGACTGTACTTCAGATTAAAATCCAGAGCGACGTAAATGGCCTGTGTTTGAGCTTCCTATCGGACAGCCGTTGCACTAATATGGAAATAAATGAATTACCACGCTTTCTAGAAGCCTCATACTGAAATATGCAGTAAATATATGTATGTACCTGTACACTTAAAGTCATTACACGTTGGCGCGGCTGCAGCAGGTTACGTTTTATTTTAGTTACAGTGTGCGATGCTTTAAGTAACATGTGATGCATCGCGAGACAAGCTGCATGTGATGATTGATAGACGATTTAGTAATCTGTCAAACTGACGCGAGAAAATAAGTGAGGAACATTGACTTATTTAATTTTGGATGTATTTAAGTTAATTTTTGATGAGGTATGGAGGAGATACATAGCGTTACTTAATAACACGAGATCGAGATGAATGCGGAGTGAAAGAGTCTCGATTGTGATTTAAATTGTGTGGTACAGCGTGTTATTTTCCTTTTGGTCCACAGAAGCAGGTAGGACACACGGCTCCCACGAGTGTCGTTAGACTCGACTTAGATTAGGGATCACTGCAGTGGATTAATAATAGCCATCACAACCCTTCTACTAAGTCTGAAACAGATGCTTCTGTGATTGTTTTCTAACACCAAACTCAAAACTTGCAGACAGCTCTCATGGCCTACATTACGTCGCGCCGGTGAGTCAACGGATTAGCACTAAATTGAGTAAGCGAACATGACAACACAGCGAAGCTTGGACGGTGCGTGGCTGCGACAACGCAACAAGTAGCAGGACACGTTATGATGATGGCTAATACGATTAGACAAAACACGTCGCCAGCGCATCTACTAATCTGCGTTTAATTTAGCAGCGCGTCGCGGTCGCGCGGGCGCCACTCGAGGGATCACTTGATGTATTATTAATTTGTGCTTTACGATAAAGCGGTGACACATCCCAACACTCACTGGACACGTCTTTTTTGAGCGTTTTTCGTTACACAGCTCTGTCTGAGGTTTGACCGTCGCGTCCTCGCGTCCTCGCGTCCTCGCGTCGGACCGCTGCATTCGATTAAACACTTCCAATTAAAGTAAAGCTTGATGCTCCGTCGTGTGTCGCTCGCCAACATTTCTGCAAAATTGAAATTGTTGTAATCGTTAGCTTCAAAACCCTTTTTATGTGAGTCTGGGTGGTTGACTTTAAACAATTTAAACTCTTGGTGATCTGATGTTATACAGTGACAGACAATTATATATTTAAACACTTTGTTTTCACTAATTTCTTACAGAAATTCTTAGATAATGATGATACTGTAGATTTCAAAGCCACGAGCGAAACCTTTCGTTAATGGTAAATTTATTACGCACCGATGAGAAAAGCTCTCGCGTGTGGAAACTTAAGATTTAATATAAATACTTTATCTGCCTCTAACGTTAACTTATCTCTATAAACAATTTCCATTTCGCTGGACATGATTACAGTCTGGAGGCAAATATCTCGACGGTAGCAGAATGAAGGCGCTTAATGTTTGATAAAAAGGCACACCTAGCCATATTAATATCTGCATTTAAGTGACAACTTCCAAGCTGCTTGTCAGTCGTTGAGCGATATGTCCTTATGTCAACATGGGACGGGTGTGGTCGATAACGACTCATTGAAACTGTCCCAATTTTATACCAAACGTAACGGTTGTACTGTGGCTGTGATTAAAAGTGCGGCAGCGGCGGCAGCGCGGGCGCACCCTGCACTTTATTCCGATACTGATTTATATCTTGATGCAGACGATCGTTTTTATTTATTAATAATTTTAATGGAAAAGACAATGGACAAAGAATTGTGTAAGGATATCGGTGAGACCTACTACAGATAATCAACCCAAATAAACTAGAGGTGAAGCTTTCGCGAAGCTCGTTACCGTAAGGGTGGGTACCGCTGAAAGTCCGAAGAATGTTTAGTTATTTGTTTATGCAGGTACAGATTAAATATAAAATGACTCAGTTGAGATGAATCCTTAACTAGGCTGAGCGCCCGTGAACCAGTGCCCTGTACGAGTCTGAAGAGCTGCTTGTAAGGTTTCAGTGCAAGGTACTGCGAGCTTGCCTGCTACTAAGTTAGTGATACAAGAGCCTACACTACATGCGAGTACATGTTCGCTCATAGTGTTCATAATAACACTTCAATGTATGTTTATCTTGTACGTTTGCTTCAGCGATGAGACTGATATTACAACGACCACACAGTTTTATGACTATGTTGCAGCGGCGGCACTTTGATGCGCTCGCCCGTAATTATTCAATAAAAATTCCACTTACCGAATCAACTTCATAGTTTTACAGCTGCTTCTAAACACAATTATTGTTAGTTCACATCTATCTGTTCGTGTAACTCGACTGTTTATGATTGGATTACTCTTACCTTATTTGTAAGGTTTCCTCAGTCATTACACCATTAGGCACTTAGACATAATATCGATGCAGATCTAGTCCCACCTTTACCAGCCTGCTACCAGTATCTATTAAGATAAGCTAGTCCTACTTGAGTACCTAAGCTAGGTACTAATTGAGTTCTATTCAGGTAATAAACAAACCGGAAAGGTAATAAACAAACCGGAACCTTTATGTGCTCACACTTACAGCAACAACTGACTTTTAACATTAACATTACTACGAATATAACTGAAGTATTAGAGGTGGAGCGACCAACATAACATAACATAACTGAAGTATTAGAGGTGGAGCGACCAACATAACATAACATCACGCCTGTATTCCCCGAAGGTAGGGCAGAGGTGTATAGTAACACCCTCATTTCGCCGTTATGTTTAAGTCTCACGTAATAGGGGGTGAGCCTATGGCCATCAACCGGATACAAATCCAAACTCCGGGCTGCTACTGAGGAATTCCACACGGAAAAACACAATAACACTGCTCGACCTGAGATCTAACCCAGGACCGATTAGCAGTCGCGCTTGCTACCACTAGACCAACGAGGCAGTTGTATGTAGTGACAAACTATACTCTTTACACATTAATTACTTTTAAAAAAACTTGATCCGTGAGGCATAATTATGACTGATGACAGTATCGCCTTCGATAATGTTTTTTTATGTGATAGTTGGGAAAACCAGTCGACTGCCTACTGTAATGAAATCTACATTTACGAATAAATATGATTTGATTTGATTTGCCCACCTAACTACATCGCCAAGAGGATTGCTGATGCGTTGTCAACCTTAGAGACAAAGATGTGAAGTATCATGTGCCTGTATTTTCACCGGCACCCATACCCTTCAAACCGGAACACAGCAATGCTGCTAGACGAACTCTTTCACAAGGAACGGTACTACTACTAAATAATATAATGTAAAAACTTTGTGCCAAGTTCCCCGACACCGCGCGCCGCGCGCCGCCGCGACCTCTACGACTGTTGTAGCTACTTTTTATCTCCTACAGATTTACTATGACAGTAATCGTGCACATTACTAAAATATAATGTTATAACATAAACTGACAGATTCAGATCTCAACTAGATTTGAAAACTTATTTCATTAGTTTCCCTAGATGACAATGTTTTTGTTTCTGCGCACGGTTTCTCAGACAGCTTGAGGATTACCTACACTATGCACGTACCACACATCTATTGCGTTTCTTCGTTTCCAATGATTTTCTAAAAAATTATGTAGAGCCATAACATTATTTATTTTTTCTTCGATCTTAATGTAGTTATATTTTTAACGAGCGTCGCCATAGACAGAAATTATATATTACTCAAACCACTTTAACACTCCTCTTTTAAATGAGGACACGCAGTAAACATTCTAACACTAATATCATTAACTAAAGTTGTTTTTCTATGTTTATTGGAGGGCACTAGCTGCGTTATCTCGGCGTCGGCGTCGGCGGCGCTCGATAATTGTCGCGATATGGTCGTAATGCGCTCAATCTAAGACTTATGATGTTTGCCCAGCACTTGGTGCACGTGTCGTGTGTGCTCGGTGTATGTTGGTAATCGGTATCTAATCGCCGATCGTCCGCCACGCTATCAGAGGTGCCCCGCTCCCGCTAGTTTTGTTGACCCGCTCCACATGGCTCCGTGATTATCGAACCTCATCTGTTGCGTATACTCGCGCTCCTATAATATTATCAAAGTTTGGATTTTAAAGAAGTCTTTCGATCACTTATTCTATTGTCCAATCATATGATTGCTAGGGCTGTTGTTATTTGTTGTGTAGCTACACGGAACACAAGAGGGTACGTCCTGGTGGTGTCGTATCTCCTTCATATTCGTATTAGTTCCATATTTCCGATATTATAACAAGGGCAAATAGTTATCCTTTTCAGGAGTGATGTTTATAAGTACGGTGTGCAAGCTGCCGTCTCTCATAATTATAGAACGGAATGTGTTTCTTTCCCGTCAGACTATTGTTACACCAACCCAAGCGTATTAACATCTCCGTGTCACCTTGTTCTTTACATTTTTGTTATTAATGTGGCTGTATTAATTAGGATCATATTTGTTGTTCTTATACTAGGTTAGGCATTAAAACCTTTTTATTAATGTTTTGAAATATACCTACAGGGTGGGCAAAACGAACGCTACTTGCAGGGAAAGCACTTCAAATAGCCAATTATACTCAGAGTTGTTCTATTCACACTGAGTATAATTGGCTATTTGAAGTGCTAGTATAAGAACAACACTTCGTGTTTGAGTTTTAAAAGTAAGAAGTTATACATTCATAGATTTAAAAAAAAACTCGTTAATGATAATATAAAGTCTACCATTGAAGACAGAAAATTTTATTAAAAAATACTCTATTTTATGTGTTGTTTGGACTCATTATAAATACTTCCCTTAAGTTAAGAAACAATATTTATTAGAGATTTGATTGTTATTATAACTGACCCTATCAAACGGTGCCATTCAATACAGGATAGTGCTCTTCGCAGACGTACCAGTACGATTTCCGTCTAATGCAATTTTTTTTAAACTATGTACTTAGGTATACAATAATGCAGTTTAAATAAACTCTAAAAATATAATGTTTCTCTTAGTAAAACTTGTTATCTTCAATATATAAGGTACTTTTCCTCCAGGTGGTCTGTAGGTGTATCGACTCTTAACTGTCGTTAGCTTACAATGAACAGTTGCGCCATTGGCACAAGTCACACAACCAAACAGTCTAGTCTAGTCGAGATCAGGCGAGCTAGGCGTGGGCGCTACGAGATACCATTGGAGAACAACATGACAACATTTATACACTTGTGCATAGTAGCAGGCGCTACGCGGGGGCTAAATGCAAAGCGCTGTGGCCTGAGGCTGTTTGTCACGTTGCGGCGTGTCGCAGCTAGTCGCGACAGCGCGCCTCGCGCCGCGCCCCCGCGTCTCTCCGCCTTGCGTAAGACAGCCTCCACTCATTGATGAAACCAAACAAACACGTTCAACACAACTGACCCAACCACATCCAAAACAACGTTAGCAACATGTGACCAAACTACCCCGAGTATAAAGTATAAAGTCTACTGTACATTTGCCAATTCATCTTGATTTTATGGTTGTTTAAGGGCTTGTCTAGTAGGTTTACTATTGTAGGTCCTCTAGTTTATCCATGGCGATGGCGGTACAAGGGCCCTGTGATAAAGAGCAGGCCTAATTCAACTTTCAGGACACTGTTCCAACCCTGAGCTAAAATTAAGAATGATTGTAACACAGACGAACTAATTACACATGTTGCCGAAACTCGCGCTCAGGCACGAAGCTAATAGAAAATTCAATTCATAAATGTCTTCAATTATCATCAAAGCTCTTAAACTTCCATGAAAATCTGAACGAATATGCAAAAATGTAGTGATAATTTTATACGTAGCCTACTCTTCAGTCTGTTGTCAGTCATGTCTCTACCAAACACCTCTTTAGAGGGGTGGGATGACAGTAGCTCTACAATTTCGTCATAAAACTCTCAATACTTTTGCCATGCTAATTAATATTGGCCGAACATTCCATTGTTTGCATCATGGTACCGGTCAATCTGCCCATTCCTGCATGGTTGCGTCATCAGTCATGTTAATTCTTCTCGATTTGGTACTATTAGTGGTCAATCAGACTGCACTAGCGGGTGCGGGGGCGGGCGCGGGCGCTCGGGTCTTGGCGTCTGCGTGTTCACAGTAGTTCCGAACGAGCTATCGTAGCGTGCGTGTGTTTGGTCGTTCTCAAACTTTGCTGCGTAGTTAGAAGACATGGATGACGATTTGATTTTATTAATGGAAAATTCGTACTTGAATGGAAATTGCATTATATGAAGTTTGGTACACACAATTTAAATAAATTCTAAATGAATTCAAAGATATAAATTCTTCCGTATTGATATCTATGATGACGCTTCGGCGGGTGTATCAAAATGGTTTAGAACCACACGCGCAGTCACCTAACAGACGCTACATTACTGTAAAGGATACGAGCGGACCGAGCCATTAGAAACACCCGCGCCACCCGCGCCCGCGCCCGCCTCATGCAGGCGCGCGGCTCGCGGGAGCACTGTGAATGCAACTAGCGTCTACATACATTTTAATTTACACGCGCCCGCGCTAGCACCCGCGCCCGCCTCCACTCTGAAATACGGCTTAGACTTCGCATCGCGTTGTGTCGCAAATGACATTGTGGAGTAATTATCTATCAGAGAGCATGGGCGCAGAACAAGAAGGCCCACTGCAAACAATGCGTGATAAGATCTCAACTTATATCTCACTCACTACGCCACGTCGCTTATAAGTAAAACGAAACAGTCCTGAACCACTGCAGTCTGAAACGCATTTTGTCGTGTATGGAATGGAGCTTCCGTAAGATCTATACCATGACGTGGAACTACGAGGCACTGTCTGTCCAGTATACTATTGTAGTCTTTGGCACTGCCGTCTGCGGGCTGATGTAGATGCGTCGTCAGCGCGGACGTCAGCCTCGCCGCTCCTTTTAATAACGCATTATGAGCTCTCGAAGAATTTCAATTTTATTTTCGCCGCCTTTATTACTAGATGAGTCGGACTTGCAGTCGCCTCGCGCCTTGTGCCTCATTCACGAACGAAAACACGATTAATATCCAGCGCAGCGCCGACGAACGATATTTACGATGTAGTGGAGAATTAAGAAATACTTCGAAACGGCGGGGGCGAGGGCCGGCCCGGCTAATAAAACACGAATATTCCCCGAAGGGGCGCGGATTATACGTTTCTGCCTATCTCGAGGGGATCATAAACGTAATAAATTCTCCTACAGAACAAAAGTGTCGCAGTATGTGGCGCGCGGCCGAGGGCATAGGTACACGTAGGCGCAGTAGGTTGCACGGTCCGGTACCGGCCCCCGCCGACTGGCGTGCTGCCGGCTGCCGGATGCCGGGACCGACACGCTATCGATCACAAACACATTTTCGAACCACAACATCGAAAAGCATTCCCTCCGATTCTACGGAATATTAAAAATGGTTTCGTGTGCGTTTACACAATACCTATTTAACTTTTTTTTTGATACGCTAATCTTAATTATGGCCGTAGCGCAAGTCGGGGCGTAATTACCTCGCCGTTGTCACAAATAATTATTCGTCGTTGCTCCAGTTCCCGGGGCACGAGGCACGACTTCCGCGCCGCCGCCGCTCGCGAGCACACGCCCGCCGCCGCCGCAGCCCTCACGCTCGCACCACGCATGTCTCCTACCGAGTCGTACTCACATTGCTTTCGTGTTTTAGACAATGACTGCAATCGTTGTGTGGGAGTAGTCCGTCAATGTTATCAACGAAAATGTTTTAAATACCTTTAGAGTCACGCAACTAAAGTGCAAAAGGCAACTCATCATCTGCGGTACTACTTAAACTCCGATGAAAATGTAAATATAAATACAAAACGTACGATACGTCTACTGTAACTGGTAACTATAAAGATCGATAAAAATATGGCAAATAACGCCTCTAAAGAATTGAATGGGGAATTTACTCACGTGTTTAAGGAATGTAGAGTCTTGAAAGTTTGCAAATGCATCTTACATCTTATAGTCTTTGTAAATGTCTAGATTGATTGAGAAAGATGTCATTTGATTTACCTCAACCTCACACTGTTCTGGACCTGTAGACGACCAAACAACAACTTATAGCAACAATGAGTGTTCCATGAAATTTACCAATACGAGGAGCTATTACTTTAAGGGGAGTTTGAAAACTTACTAGTTAGTAGGTGGTCCACACACTAAATCTATATCCATATACATTGGGTCACGGCGCAAAGGCGGCAGTAAGACCTGTGGAGGAGTGGCTGGAGAGGCGGCATAGCGCCCCCAGCTTCCGGCTGACGCAGGTGCTCTCGGGACATGGCCGGAAGTACCTGTGTTGAGGAGCAAATAGGCCGGGAGCAAACGCGTGAGGACATGGCACAGCACATGCTGCAAGTGTGTCCTGCGTAGACAACGCAGTGCAGTGACCTGGTGGTGGCAGTGGGTGGTGATCTCTCGCTTTCGGCTGTGGTTCTGTCCATGGTGGGAAGCTAGAGTGCGTGGGATGCCGTCGCTTCCTTTTGCAAGGAGATGATGATCACCAAGGAGGCAGCGAATAGGGATAGGGAGGCGTCAATCTCTCTCCCTTGTCGCGCTAGACGCACCGGGCGCCGGAGGACGCGCGACTATCTCCGGCCACCGTAGTGAGTGGCCTGCGGGCACCAGGTTAGGGGACCCGTCGCCCGACCAGTAACAGGCCCGGGAGGACGGCGCGCCATATTTCGCGCGCGCCTCTCAGAAAGATGTGGGGTATGGGGAAATAAGGCCCCACCAATGAAGAGGTCCACCAGAAATTGGTGGACCAAGACCTGCCGGGGTTGCGGTGCATGCAATAGCGAATCCCGTGACCCCAGCCATAGGTTGGAAGGATGATGGATTTTTAGCCGGTAAGAGCCCGGCGGTCCCCCTCGCCTTCCCCAGGCGAGGGACATCCATGAGGATTATGCCAGGATAAAAAATCCATATACAGTACCGTTATAACATCACTCGTTGCTAATCCAAAGTATTTTTACAGATTGTTTGCGGTATGACCATCTATTCTATGGCACACCTCGCTACATCGGCTTCCTGTCTAACCAGATGGGGCTGAAGTTTAGTACTTGACGCGGAGCGACAGCTATCTAAACTACTAGGTATTGGGCATGAACGAGTCTCGGTGATTAAGGGACGGCCATCCATTCAAGGTAAAACCTCGGCAAGCGTAAACCCCACAAATCAATCGACCTTCGAGGTCTTACCTTACGCAGCTCGTGTATAAAACTCATATAAGAAAACCGTTGGTTGTAGAAGCTGAAACACGGTCTTTATTTCATGAGAGTCTACATGTTATCACTGTTTCTCTATGTTCGCTTCACCCCTTCAAATATCTTAGTATATAAATAACATCCACTTGATATAGTTAGTGTGTCGTTTACGATGCATTGAGCTTTAGTGATTGCCACAATGTGGTCTCTGGTGCAAAGTGGACTAGTCACACCCAGCCCTGTACACTTCCTAACTAAAGCAATAAAGTAGGCTTTATAAAACAACAAACTTTAACTCACATAGGCTTACTGAGTACTTACGTATACCTACCAACCTAACCCTTGTAAACAGAGCCGGTTGCGCAAGCTACTCGACGGGACATACTATATAGCCGACCATACTACGGTATTCTATAGATAGGTATCAAAATGCAACCTCGGCGATGTGAATAATTTGCCTTTCACAAAACTGCACGAGGAGCCAGTCAGCCAGCCTACTCACGATATGAGAGCAGGCAGAAAGCAAGTTTATAGGGCAAGCTGCGTGTGGAGAGAGCGCCTGTCCCCCCTTCCTCCCCGGACCGCACGCCACGCCGCTCCCCGCGCCCTACGCTCCCGGCCGCCAACCGGTCTTTCCAACAGCTCACCGATGCAGTCCGGCCAGTCAGCCGACGACGGCGCAACACTGTGCACGTGCCACCCGCTCCGCGCCTGTCCCCCGCGCCCCTCTACTTATAGTCGCGCGACTCACCCGGAGCATTACCTACTTGTGAAACTTGAAACAAATCGGTGGCAGAGTGTTGTTAAGGAGCGTGTGTGCAATCTGAGTGTAACTTGTGTATAGTGTATTGTGGTGGAGCCGGTTCACCTCGTGTGCGAGGCCGGTGCACGGTGTGCCGACAGTGTCTGTGGTGTGGCTTAGTGCTTTCTAAACGAGTCCCGGCACACCACGACGGTGTGTATATTGTCTTACACACACTGGGATTTGTTACCAAACTCTTTTAAAGGTGAGCAGTGAACGCGGAACTTTCAGAGGTCCCCACTGAACCTCCTCAATCGTCACGAACCTATTAACGCTTAAACAGACTAACTAAATACCTGGTCGATGAATCTGTCAACATGCATGAAACTTATAACATTTTATTCAATAAGCTTTCTCTCAGCCGGCTCTTAGCACTCATACAACTGTCCACCCACTTCCTCCTAGATTAATCAAAATTAAGGAATTCTAAATATTAGGCTAGCTAAGTAAAACTGAAAACAACTCCAAATTGCGTAATGCGTATCAATCTAAATACCCACGGAAATTATGTTAACTTTCCATCTGCAGATTACATTGAGTACAATATTTTATATATGCCTAAAAAAGATTCAATAATGACTATGTGCCTTCCCAATAAAGTAACTATAACGAACGGTTAAGAGCGGATGTTGTCGAAATCACCACGCTTAGCAAGCAGATGGATGTAGGCTCGGTAATAAAACGCTGCTGGTCTGTCGTTTTTTTCTTTTTGTGGTTATGATACAGCTCAGTCTAGTAACTACACGTTATCATTAATAAGTTGACACATATGCATCATTTACACTTCATCTAATTAAATTTTGTAAACTCTTTAGAAAGATCTATCAATATATTTATTTCTAACACTTTAGCATGAGAAATATCGACGCAACTATAATATGTTTACGGAAAACCTTTAATAAAGGCAGTGACTTCTAAAAGATGCCATAGTATTTTATGAATAGTTCAAATATTAATAAATGAAACCGTTGTGAATCTAATTCGATAGAATCAATCGGAGTCTAAAGATAACTGAACGCAACACAATGTCAAGTGGGCACGTTGCTTCAGGTTCAACTATGAGTAGCTATCTAGATATACTGCGAGCCATTTCGACTTCCAGGCAAGACGAACCCCGCCAATGAGAAGGCAAAAATATACAAAAACATTGAACTTAGAGAAGACTAAGTGCTATGTAATGAGGATCATCGAATATTTTCTGAAAGCGCGTTTCCGTCAAAGGATCATTAAAGTTTAGAATTAGCAAAATGTTGAAACATCGTAGGCAGGATATCTAACTACAATTTTAGAAAAATTCTTGAATCATTCAAACTACGGGATAGCGTCGGTAAGATCTACGTGCCACCTTATTCAGACTACGGGATAGCGTCGGTAAGATCTACGTGCCACCTTATTCAGCCATATTATTGTATTATTGGAAATAATGCACTGTTTTCTGACAATTCCCGGAACACATTTTTGAAGTCTAAGATCTCTATATTCATCAGTTCAGTGGAACTAACCATTTTAAAATTCAGGTTTACCTGATTTCCACAGTTTCAAATGCGAAATCACTCTAATCTGAAACATTTAACGAGGTCCCCAGTACTATCTCTACATAATCAGCTATGAACCATAGCGGCCTGTATATCCACTTCCTTCCTTCCAACGGATTGGTGAGCATGTGGCTTCTGTTCATCTTGTTATGAATCACATCTCAGAAAGTAGTTGGATATAGTGTCTTCATCTAAATAAGTCAGGATAGTTTACTGTTGAAAATAAGTTACTCTACCATAGACCACCAGCAGATTAGCTAATGTAAAACATCATCACGTAACTATAAATAGCAAATGCTCTCAAAGAATTATCCCATCGCTAGTTCAAGACAACCTATCAAATTATAACAATTACGTGCAATCGCCACCTTTGTAAGGACTTTGTCACATGAAGTTAAATTTTGCGAAAGTTCCCAAAAAAAACGAATCATTTTCTTTCCTCTAACCAAATTGAATTCTGCATTTAATAATTTATTAACACGATGTATTACCTACTTATTGTATACGTGACATACTTAGATTACTCATACAGTGTCAGATTATATTATTATGTGACACAAAACATACGGATGACGAAGGCCGTTGCAAATGTTTTTATAAATTATGCTTGTCTAAACCAAAAAGCATCTTTGGTACAAAGTGGTATCATGGTGGTTTCACAACAGTATGTCCGCAGCTGTTCGCAAAAGCCGCAATGTTTATTTTTATTGTTTTATTGAGTCCACCAAATAATTGAGAATGAACTGCGTGTGTTTTGCATTCTATTACATATAGTGTTACAGAAAATACAGTAAAATGTATAAATATGAATAATAAAAACATTATAACAAAAAGAAACATTATAATCGGTACATTTATCGGAATTAAGCCCGTCATTGAGGAATTCCATTGCCCATCTCCGAAGGTCTTCATAAGATCTTCACTAAATTTTAGTGGGACCATCTCGGGAGTAAAATCTTTCAAACAAAAAAGAAATATCCAAATCAGTGCATATAATAATGTCTGACTTATGCCCGAACATTTAAAAAAGAAACACTTTATCGGAAATGTATGTAACCTGTTATTATATAGAATTCCTAGGAATTGTACAATTCCTATAATGCCTAAAATCGATAAGAAATGTGTGAAAAACAATTATTATACCATTTCCTAGGAATTCTATACATTACCTAAACAGCAATCGGAAATGTGTATTTTCCGTATCATACATTAGCGTCCCTTCACTAGTACTGAACCAATGTCTCATCATGATGCAAGGATGCATCATGCAAGCAAGCATCATGCAAGCAAGCATCATGCAAACAAGCAAGCATGCAAGTTTCTGAATGTGCATCGCCAGAAGACTCGCTTTGTCGCCCCTTCGCTTTACTCGCACACTCGACCAGCGCTACGCTCGGGGGTCGCCACCTCCCCCCACTCGCTGCGCTTCGGCCTCGTGCACTTGTTCTATTCAGGGCCTCATTCGCTAGTTTCTGGCTTTTCGCTTTATAAAACACTCTAGGGGGTAGGACACAGTCTGACCACGAATTAACAGTAAATTCGACCTATTTTAATTAATGTTGCGATCGTTGTGTGATCAAATAATACAATTGCCAAATATTAATATTAATTTTTATACATTTTCTAGTACCATTTAGGAATTGCATGCAATTCCTTGAAAATATATAGGAAATGTACCTATGTATTAACTTTTGACAAATTATTTCATACATTTCTATTGTATACAATTCCTAGATGTCATACATTCCTGGTAAAACATTTACAAAATACAGACGAATTGAGAACCTCATCCTTTCTTAAGAAGTCCATTAAAAATATAAAATCATTGGTTGACGGTTGTTCTCGTCTTGCTAAAGGCGACTATTTGCAATCATAACCTAGTGGTTAGGATTATCCACCAGCAACTTGCTCTGAAATACGAGATTGTGGATGTAGAAGTACCATACTACAAGTATGTGCCCGACCCAGTTCTCGAAAATGGTCATGTCACATTGTACTGGGATCAATCTATCATCACCGACATGACTATTCTTGCCAATAACCGTGACATAGTGATGATATGATAGATCAATTAAATCGTTGCACAATGACTGTTAAGAATTAGAAAAGAAATTATAATCTTGTGAAAGTCGAGAAGAATACGGAAATTAAATATTTTAACTTGGCACATGAGGTTGTCGACATGTGGGATGTTGATATTCAGCAGTAATTGTGCCGATAGTTGTTATGGCCAGTGGTATAATAGTCAAGCGCCTCGACCAACATCTGAAAGCGGTACTCCTAGACACGGCGCATATCGTTAGGAAGTTCCTCTCTCCGAGGCCCTGACCACGAGTAGCTTGAACCCTGTTCCCTATGCCGGCGAGCTACTATTTTATATATACTTATTTTTTTGTTTTGTTTAGATATGTTTAAATAAAATTAATAAATATGTAAAATGAATAAAAATAAATTGTGCATTACTGCTTCTTGTAAATTAAATAACAGAGATAGGTAGTATAGGTATCCCCCACTAATATGGTTTCCACCATCGTACCCCTTACTGCCAAATTCATCCAACGTTCTTATTTCCACCATCGTACCCCTTACTGCCAAATGCATCCAACGTTCTTATTTCCACCATCGTACCCCTTACAGCCAAATGCATCCAACGTTCTTATTTCCACCATCGTACCCCTTACTGCCAAATGCATCCAACGTTCTTATTTCCACCATCGTACCCCTTACTGCCAAATGCATCCAACGTTCTTCTTTGACAAGACGTTTAATTAAATAACAGAGATAGGTAGTATAGGTATCCCCCACTAATATGGTTTCCACCATCGTACCCCTTACTGCCAAATGCATCCAACGTTCTTGTTTGACAAGACGTTTGATTTGAAACGCCCCTGTTGGTTTATGGAAGATTTTGCTCGTCAATAAAATGTATGGTTAACATATCAATAAAATGTATGATTCGCTCTTTGGGACCGAGCGATATGATACATTTAATGATACACTCCTGAAATGTACGGATCTAACGACATCTTATTTGGACTAATTAGTTGCATTACATATGTATGTTGATAACTGACTCGAACATAAACCTTACAGAATCAACTCGCTGCTTAATCATAATTATAAACCTGTAAGTTTGGATCATTAAGAGTCCTCATCCATCAACAATACTTACTTAGTTTTAAATCAGCTGAACGTTTGCTGTGTTAACGTTAAGTTGATTAACGTTATACATCATTATCAAACTAAACACAACTTAGCTGTCCTTGTTTCCACAGCACCGCAATCGTTTCAAATTCATTAAACGCACGGTAATGACATCAGATATACGTACACACTAGACATCACGGAAGTTCGGGGAACTTGCCCTATGCATTATAGTATTTCACTTTTGATATGACAAACAAAAAATGTGCTTTATTTACAAATTGCAATTCGAAAAAAAATACTTCAACCGGGTAACTTTAAAGGAATAATAACTGTTTAAGTTAAAAACAAGCATCGATAAAACAGAGGAACGGTTGATGAAGCAATTCCAGTGCTCCGGAGTACAGCTGAAGGGTCAGAGTTCTGTTATAAGAAAAGGTAGAGTCAGATTGTAAGGTAGATTAAAAAAATATGTAAATGTACTACTGCATCACAGATCTGGCTGGCTTTAGCGCTCTAATGTAACAGGCTAAATGGATCTGCTAGAAGTGAGGAAATTGTTGTAACCATATCACAAGTGTCTATCTTAAAATAAATGACACTATTGAGCTTATCATCAAGATAATGAGTGGTGTTTCTCGGATCCAGTGACTTGTCATGATTTTACGAGTAATCCTGTGTGGTTCTACTGAATGCTAACAATATGAGCTAATAACAGTATTTAATAGTGACCTACATACCTGCCATAACTGTGTCATTACACTGACATAATTCACCAACGAGCCTGTGTGCGCCATCTTCCGGCTGAGCTTAGGAACTAAGTGACCAGCTTCTGCCGCGAGTCGCGCAACTGTAAATGTAAGTACACACAAAATGAACACCCCCTTCGGAACACGTTGTTTTCATGTATCATCATGCCTCGCTGTATCTCGGCTAGAGGTAAATTCATTTAACGCTGGAAATGATAGATCTCTACTGTTTTTCTCAGCCTATAACAGTTCAAAGCTGAATAAGACTCTCCCAAGTTACCTGTTAGTTTACTTTATAAGAAAATCCCTGTCCTTCGACTATTTAATTCGATAATAGTAATAATTAGTTGACCAACTATGTCGTCAATATACATGAATCTACTATTAATACTTGTTCTGCTTTGCCTTTTTCCCAACTGTTGGGATCAGCTTCCAGTCTAACCAGATGTAGCTGAATACCGGTATTTACCACGGAGCGACTGCCATCAGACCTCCGCAACCCAGTTACAGAGCAATGTCAATATCCTAGGATTAAACCGGTTGTCAGACTTTAGGCCTTCTGACTTCCCGTAACGACTATCGTAGGTATTCGTATGACACCCAGGACCGACTGTTTAACGTGCTCTCCGAGGCACGGAGGGGTCTCGATGTGTAACGTCACCCATCCACAGACTGACCGCGGCAAGCGCAGCTTAACCTCGCAAACCGTTTGATCTGCTCGGTTGGTAATGAACCACGAGCCCCTCCTACTATTAATACTTATAGGTACAACAATCAAATACAGCATCTTAAAAAAAATGTTTTGCGTTTACTCATTAATAAATTAACATCTTCCTCTTAGCCTTTTCCCAATTATCTTGGGGTCAGCTTCCAGTCTAACCAGATGCGGCTGAATACCAGAATAAATTAACATCTAACTGTGTAATAAATAAGTCAAAAGTACATTCCATAATATTATAACATAACATCACGCCTGTATTCCTCGAAGGAATGGGCAGAGGTGTAAGTAATACCCTGATTTCACCGTTATGTTTAAGTCTCATGTAATATAGAGAGCGAGCCTATTGCCATCAACCAGGCACAAATCCAAACTCCGGGCGGCTACTGAGGAATTCCACACGAAGAAACTCAATAATACTTTGCCCCACCTAGGGATCGAACCCAGGACCTCACGATGAGCAGTCGCGCTTGCTACCACTTGGCCAACGAGGCAGTTCATAATACTCGTATAATGTAGTTCCATAATATTATGTTATATTGAAATTGGTTATGGTATGAAATGTTTTTACAAGCTTTTATTTGTTAACTTGACCTGTTAGTGAGTGTGGGACTAGTCTTGAAACTGAATTTTGACCCACTTCCTCTTATCCTACGGAGTTGAATTTTTACATGTTGGTCAGTTCCGATGACAATGCATTTTTATGGTAAGCAAGAACTGAATCGACATTCAGGATTAACTCCAGATAATGGAACTCTTCAACCGTCAACAGCACAGACATGAAATTTTTTTTTTTTTTTTATTTATTTATTTATTTAAAACTCTTAAACTATCATTACAGGTTTAGAAACCTAATGCGATAGCTAAGCCTACTTATAATATTAACCATTTTAAATAACACTATTACTAACAATTACAAATAACTACACAATACATTAACACAAAATTACTTATAACTAAAACAATACAATTATAACAATACAATCTTCAAAGAAAATTAACATACATATGTTTTACACAAACATAACAATAAAAAACAATAAACATAACATTACACTAATTGTTGCTTTCGTAACATATTATGTATAAACTTACTCTTGCAAGTTCACTAAAGTAACACGAAAAAATGTCCAACCTATATCATAACCTATGCTAAATGTAGGGCCCGGATAAAAAAGTCTATAGAAATTGCGCACAGAAACCATAAAAATAAAATTCAAACCCAGTTCGCTAAAAATCCAAAATCATTCTGGCAATATATTAGGTCAAAAAAAAATAGAGTAAATAGACAAAGTATTGTAAAAGATGGGCAAAATCTTACTGATGAGCAGTGTGCTAGGGAATTCGCAGAATTTTTTGAGTCGGTATACAGTCAGGAACCACCGCAACTAGACGTTCAAGCGGCGATGGCAGAGGTCAGCAGTGCTGCCAGTGCACGGGTGCATATAGAGACTTTGAGTCTCAAAGATGTGCAGGATGCGCTGACGAACCTCAAGCCAAAACGATCATCTGGCCCTGACGGTATACCAGCGTTTCTCTTTAGAGACTGTGCTAGAGTTTTAGCAATCCCGCTGCATTACATATATAACGCGTGCTTAAAGCAATCGACTTTATGTTGTATACGCATTCAATTATGAAAGCCCGTTCTAAGTTTCACCATAACATACTAACAAAAAAAAGTAAAAGAAACACATTTTTTACAACATTTTTTTATTTAAATGCTCTAAAAAGAAAAAAAATAACATTAAATTAAATCAAACCCATCAATTTATTACATTAAACTTACAATTTATATGATATAAATGCTTGTCGCGAGATTAAGCTGTGTAAACAAACAAGAATACAACTGGATCTTGACACATCACACAAGTAATTCTAATAAAATATGTATGTATTTCATAAAATAAATATACACAGGAAATCTCGGGGCAAGCTTTTATATCATATAAATTGTATAATAAATTGATGGATTTGATTTTATTTAATGTTTATTTTCTTCTTGTTAGAGCATTTAAATAACAGTTTATGTTTAAAAATGTTATTTTTACTACCTATTATTTTTTATATTATGCCTGTGTTAGTACCAGCTATAATGGCGCTATTAGTTCCCCAGTTTCTTACCCCGTTTACGATGGTGGTTTTGTTGTCCTTGTACAATTTTCATTTTAAAGGCTTTTGCTTTTGACATCCACCGATACTCCTGACCCAAAACATGATTTTAATGGAAGACCAAAGTGGCTCTAAGAAGCTCAGATGTGCACCTGCGAATATACTGATTGTGAATAATAGAAATAGAATACCAAATGCCTTTTCGTCTCACTCTCAACACAGAGTCAAGGTAATTTAATACATGCTTATACAGTATCAGATTAGTAGTATCGATAGACTGCAGTGAACTTTTGGGCTCATTAGGTATTAAAACTCCAACTCGGATTCCCAGGATTAATACTTATAATCTATTTTACATCCCAGGCTCCAAAACAAACTTAGGTCATTACGCCGCTCTACCAACTCTTTGTAGGTAATACAACATGCTGGCTAAAACTAAAACTACAAATTATTATTACAAATATAGATATCAGCCAATCCCTCGATAAATATAAGAAAAGTCTTTATTGTAATGTAAATGGCTTTTCTTTTTTTTTCTAATTTTAGGTATTTTCTTATTCTATGTTTTAATATTTAACAGATTTGTTGTGTTTTTGTGTTCCACTTTCAAAATTTATTGTATCATTAGTTATTTAATTAGTTAGCTTAGTTGTTCATTTTATTGTGCATGCTGTGGTGTCCTATAATTAAAGGAGTACATCTACGAAACACTTTGTTGGGTATTAACAATATGTAATGTTTTGTGTATATTCTTTTGTTGGAGATCCTAAAATAAATAAATAAAAATAAATAAATAAAATTTGCCTAAGTAAAAAGACAAAGTTTGTTATCGTGTGTAGTGCACGACTACGATCACTACGAGCTACGACATGACATGTTTGATTGATGTGTCCCCGAGAAGCGAGTGGTGATCATGTTACACGGAGGCTGGTGCGAGCTGTGCGGCGCCGGCGACTGCGACGCGATAACGTGTCGCCACTGCCAACTGTCGGCTGACAGCCACTTGACCTCTCACCTCTCACCTAATTCCGCGCTGTCGTCTATCATTACTGAACTCGCTATTTCACGCAACCTCGCGTATTTAACGATGCACGGCTAGTTGCGCCAATTACACGACTTACATTCGTAACATGTTTGTCGCGCCTGTGAAGGGAAGTGCCAGGTAGAGCAGGTAGCGTCGCGAACTAACGGCTTATTAATGATTCCTTGACATTGGAAATTTGACGGTCGATCGATGCCAGAACTTCCTGATCCAGCCGCGCTTGTTTTATCTGAACTGTAAAAAACGAGTATCATTGGAAATTAATTCTATGGAAAACCATCTAAACGCTTGGTACCTTTAATTTTTTTATTCGTACGTGATTTGAATGGTTTAATATTGTCCATACAAGGAGAATGATTGTTCTTGGTCTCCGAACTCGGAATGTAACAATTTGTAAGCGTTACTTCCATAACAACTACTGCACGAGACCCAAACGGATAAGTAAGCTTACGCATTTGCAAATTGCAATCCCAATTATTTAAAATATATTTGAATAGTCTTCATAGAATCTTGAATAGAATCTTGGTCTTTAAGTTTGTGATTTGTAGACAGAATTCCACAAACCACTAAAACACACGAAATATTAATGAGACGTTGTGAGTTAGCGGAACGCATCAAGAACATAGGAGACATTAAATATGCGTTATAACTAGATAGACCGATTCAGTTCCATGTTTTGCAGCTTGACCACTTTTCTGCTGACCTACTCATACTAGTTATATAATTAATCTACATGTTAGTTTACTTGTTAAGGATATCATAACGATCTATTTAGAATACTGTAGCTTATAAAACTCAATATCTTCGACAGGAAACATAGTTAGTCGAGAGTTCATTGTATGCACCTTGTAATTCATGCAGGGCTCAGATATGATAACGTAAGTATAATAACTTAAACCTATTTATCAGAGCCAACGCCACATAGTAGCGGCCCGAGTTATTGCATCAAAGTATTCTGACGGAGGAAATTAAACGACTTGTATCAATACTCTTTATTCAATCAAAAATTCATAACAATATCGTCAGTGGAAAGGTAAAAAGACTAAAGCGCCAATATGCCTACTTTACAGTAGAGAGATTCAAAGTATTTCAAAGTCAAAGTCAAAGTTTTTTATTTCAAATAGACCAGATTTCAGGCACTTTTAAAACGTCACGACTAGGTGCACGGTTCCAAAAGGTAGGTTCTATGGAGAAGAGCCGGCATGAAACTCCATGAATACTCTTTTTAAAATAGTAGTTCATTACAATTCCATTACAGTAGTGTGAGAAATAGAATGAGAATAATGCAGGTTAATGTAACAAATAAACTCACATAAGAGTAACAAATAGAAAAATATGCCTTCTATGATTGCCATAGCAGTTAAGTTAATTAATTATCTATTTAATATATACTCTAAGAAAAATAACTATGTTTATTTTCTTAAAATAATACTTTGAATGTCTCTCCTGTAAAGGAGGTATATTGGCGGTTTAGTCTTTTTACCTTTCCACTGACGATGTTTATATTTTTGTGTCAAGTACCACATTCATAATGACAGTCACCCTGCTCCCAGTATACTCGAATATCAAGAGTTCTGTTTTTAGAGGTTCAGGTTACAGCTTATCGAATTAAAGAAAGTTGTGTCCGTATATAAAGAACCAAATGCAGAAGTCTGTTCTGATAAGTAAACTGTCAACATAATTTACCATTCTCCTTTCTTTTGAAGAATTAGATACGACTGAACACCGACCCTGATGGTAACATCGCCAACATTGTCGTATCTATTTTGAGATACGAATCACTGAGTAAAGTACTCACTTTGCATCAGACTACTCTTCACAAACCCAAATAGCGACGACAAAATCATCCAGTTCCCTAACTGTTTTAAATGACTGGCGTCATTAGTAACTTCACTAGCAGATAGTTTTTAATGTCTTATAAAGTATTAACATCCTTTGGCAGAAGTTCTGGTTGTCATAAGATATTTAAAAGCAACACAGCGCGGCACACTTGCTAGAGTTGCGTAAGATACAGCTTATCGCATCGGTCTGCTGAGCGTGTGTATGTGTGGAGGAGACACGTTGATTTATGCTAAGTTCATCGGCCGGCTCTTAATAAACAAACGCGGACAGCGGCCCAACACCTCCGCTCCCGATCCAACCCCCTCCTAACTTCCCCCCCGCGACCGATAGAGCCACTCAATACTGCGTAACCTACATTCTGGTTTATCCAAAATTGTACAGAGTATCCAACCCTAGGACCAAGCTTTGAAAGCATCATGTTATTCCTGTAACCAAAAAAAATGTACACTAGTACTGTAGTAGCACCTTACTACGACGGTTTTTCTACAATCAGCATTCTTTAAAAGAAACTACTTATTTTGAGATCTGGTTATAAAAGACTAAATCAAATAATGAATATGGTGACAATGGAAACATTCGATCGATTGTCATGCTTGCGCGATGGACCAGTGATTAAAGTTTTGATCTTTAAACCACCAGTACTATGATAATAACTAAGCTACGTCAACACACTACATTTTTAAGCTTGCCTCGCCCGAAAAGAATCGTTTGCGCTATTTGTCCGAATGACGTACGAGAGCGTCAGATGAAAGAAAATATTGGGAACCCTTTACTACTTACTAGTTCGTAGAAATGAATCACTCCCTGGTTCACATCTACAACGTAATGCCGGTGCATTTTATCCTCTAGATAAAACCATAGGCGTCTGCCTATATCTTCAGATTAATACTTTATTCAGAGTGCGATAGGTCAGTGAGGTGTGTCAACTATCACCAGACAGTCAAGTCAGCTCTAGTGCATTTTCGGCCTAACTAAAGGTTCCAAGAAGTGCAGTACCTAGTATAGCCACTGCGATCGTCAAACAACTCTGCAATCATTACTAACAACCTCAGTAGTAGGTACCTACAAAGCTATCAAAAACTATCTTTATCTTTTCTTTGTAAGTTTTTTTTTTGTTGGAACAGTTTACTTACTACACCAAAATGTTGTGCTCAATTAGTAAAATTCTGTTCTTTTCAAGCCATGCTAAAGCCTTAGGGAAATACAGTTACGAATGAATTTGAAGTTCAAACAACTTTACATGAAGGTTTTTAGACGAGTCAGTGTGTTGTAACGTAGAGCAGTACGGCATAACAACAAGTCTGCAGCGGGGCCCGCACGCACACACGTGCTCGGCGCGCCCGCGCCTGTTTGTAAACATACCACGTCGGTGTGCGTGCGCGCAGCTGCCGCGTCAACGCGCGCCCCGCGCCTCTGCCCGCCCCGGTCCCATACACCGGCCATATTTATTTTATTTGCTGTAGTCGTTGTCGTTGCCTGTGGGATGTTATCGCGCATACCTGAGCTGGCTCCGTACCAACTTCGTCCTTCACGCACACTTGAAAGACGTATCGTGTACCTGGATGAAATATTTATTTTCGTGTAGTAGGTATAATAATACTTGGATAGGTACCTGCGTACGTTAATAATGTAGGTAGGCAAACGTAGTTCATTAGTCAGGGTCGTAGACGTCGTTGTAGTCGTTTCCGTTTACATAAAATAATCGAGTAGGTAATGTATGTATGTTAATATCAAGCTGAAGTTAACAAATGTTTGACCTGGATTTTAAAATACAGTTCTGAGACAGTCTTCTTATTCCAATTCCGCACTAATGTCTCCTTGCAAATTAATGTGATGTCCTTGCAAGGACACCTTGCGATCCCTTTCGGAATGGTATCTAACTAATAGGTAGGTACCTGTTTTATCCTAAACAGAACAGCAGTATCTTTATTGGCATTTACGGCAGACGACTGTCGAGGTTAGGCCGATGACCCGCGCTCGCCGCGCTGACATCATCTCGGCTTCTTCCTTATATTTTTTAATGAATCTCAAGCTCCAACTTGGATTAATAATACGGACGATAGCAACGTAGGTAGCAACAAAAAAAATATTCATCTTAGTAGGTATAACTTATTAGTGCCTGTTGGGTATTTAGTATTTAGATGACTAAGAGTGTTTTAATAAACTTGCATACCTATAAGGCTTCCATAGTCACTCAACGTGAACTAATACCTAGAGAAAAACTTGATAAAAAAAACATAATAATGTAAACAAAGGAAAGCATGAACACCTGGCCGGCGCGCGGCGCTACGTGTGAATGTGTAACACTCACAATGGTGGCACGTCTCCGGCGATAGCTCACGACACGGCTTATCAGCGCCAGCGCGGTCCGCAGCGACACAAAGCAGTGCGCGTGAGTCACCGGTGACGTCACGGAGACGCGCCGGCGCCCGCGCACCGACGTGTCACGACTACATCACCAGCCGAGCGTGACAGTCGCTCCACTTACATACAATAACCATCAACAACTACTCATTCAACTGAATTACTGAGCGCCAGTCAGGCGCCAAGAGACGCTCCCACTACGCGCTATAGTGCTATCCATACGCGATCAACATTAAAACTACCTGGGAGCCTAGACAAAATCCAAACGCCCCGTTTTTCGTTAACGCAGAGACCTTAGCGTGACCGAAATGGTAAACAAACAAGTTACACATTGAACGCCAAACGCATTTTCCGCAACGTAATACTAATTGTTGTCTTTGGTTTCCGCAGCGTCGCCCGTTAAGCTGAAAACAAACTATCAGACGCGGCTCATAGCCGCGACTTATAGGTATCTGGATAATGGAAGTATACTGAACTGTGAAAACTATCGGACGTAAGTCGCGTATGTAACCTAGGGCCGTCCTTGAGCGTTCGGACGTCTAATAGATATCTGGCCCGCTGGATGTTTTCCGGCTGTGCACACTTATAGGTCGCGTCCGTCAGCTGCGTCCGATAGTTTGTTTCTAGTTTAATTCTCTAGAATATAGTGTTACAGTTGTCAAGCCAGCAGTGTTACCAATAGGTAATATTAGAAATCCCCAATTTAAGTAAGTAACAAAGACACCAGGAACGTTATCCACACAGAAGAATATATCTTCGGCCTTTGGAATTTTTAAATAAAAAGACTTATCTTTGTCCTTCATTAAAATAGAATCGAAAACGAAGAAAACTAAAATTAACAAGGCTCTTTTGTTTAAACATTTGCTTACCTACAAAACAACATTGCTTTTCGCGATTTAATTCTTAATCGACGTCTTTGCAATAGTTCTTACCTATTGCCTGCCCATCAAAATCTCAACTATGCATTTTAATAGCTTAATTTGCTAAAATACACAAATAAAATTACTGTTTCATCATCTGATTGTGAAATCCGCCATCTTTTTATAAGGTACCCCAGGCAACTAACGCCCACCTAACTTAAAACCATTTTTTTGTGTAAATACTATTTAAATGGAAAAAATAATTCAATAAATAGATTAAACATAATCTTCTGAATTTAAAGATGATAGTTGCAAGGTGTAGGTAACTATTTATGATTTCCATGTAAATAACATTATAAAAGCCTTGTTTTGGGCGTTATTAAAAGTAATATGTTTATTACCACCCGTTTGCTTAGTAAGATGCTACACGCTAGACGCACAAATACATTCATAGGGGATATAAATCTAATAACACATAAATAGTCACATACAATTTCTTTATTAAAAATAAAAGGAATGTAACAAATCAATATTTAACATAAAAAATATTTAATTTCTTAACACGCGTGAAGTAGCATCAAATTCCTAGATAATTATTTTTAACAAAACTTTATAAGTACAGATATTTAAATTTATAAAAAATAAAAGTATTACGGCTGTCTTTTTTCAACAAAGAAGATTATAATATAACCCTAAATTGGGCGTTACTGAACGACAGTGGGCAATGGCGCCCTTAATCTACCATTGATGACAATGGCTATACTTAAGTAAGAATTACCTTTTAATAATATGAGATCTGGTACTCCTGCGTCTGTATTCAGTAATAGGCATTTTCTGGGTAAGCGCGTTCCATCTTCGACCTCGTCGTAACTTAACATCAGGCGAGACTATGGTCAAGCGCAAGCCCATAGGCCAATAGTGCCCATGAAGGCTAATAGCGCCCAACGATCACACAGGGCGTCATTCAGGGCGACAGGGCGTTATTTTCCGAGTGTTAGTTATTGTTATTTCGAAAGTTTTTACACAAAATTACATATATTGCCTTAAATATATGAACGAAATATGAAGGGTAGTTACCTAAATTATAACAGGAATTTAAAAGTGTATGAAAAATACAACAGAACCACTAAAAACTTACAATTTTGTCTGAGATTTTTTTATAATAGCGGCGTAGGCGACTGCATTCCTTGAAAGTCGACGTGTCACTGGCAAAATGTTGGCACGATAGACTTGCATTCACGCTAGGTGTGTTCTTATTGGTGTATTATATGTGCACGTGAGCCGTCAAGCAGCTTACGCGAATAAAAGTACGTTTACTGTAGTTTGGGCGTTATTTAACAGATGGCGTTAATCACCATACCTACCTTAGTTAACAGCAGGGTCCCAGCTAACGCTAGTGAAGCGTGTTGCGTTAACGCCAAGATGGCATTTGAACGTGTCAAAAATGGCATTTTTCTTACATTTATTACGGAAACTAGTCATTTGGACGTCAAGGTAACTTCAATGTTCCTTTTCTAGTAAGAAATATTATGACTTCACTAGCGGCCCGTCCCGGCTTCGCACGGGTGGAAATTTTTCCCGTTTTTGCAACATTTTTCATTTACACTCCGCTCCTATTTATCGACCTATTGGTCGTAGCGTGATGTTATATAGCCTATAATCTTCCTCGATAAATGGACTATCCAACACAAAAATATTTGTTCAATTCCAACCAGTAGTTCCTGAGATTAGCGCGTTCAAACAAACAAACTCTTCAGTTTTATAATATTAGTATAGATATACCAATTTAGCAACAGTCACAATCATAACGTCTATCGAACCAATGTCATTTCCATAAAATTTGATCTTTCCGCGGGCGTTAACGTTTAAGGAAAAGGGACCCCCTTATCTGACAAACCAAATTCTATATTATTAACATAATGACAAATGAATAACCTTTGATCATCATCCAATCTCTACGTGATATTGAGAAGGAGGATATAGCATAAGAAGTTTTAATTATGTATAGTACCTACTTAGCTTTAGCTACCGTGAGTCACAACCTAAAGTCAAGTATCAGAAACTGTCCACAAAAAGTACCTACCTACTGTTCTACGAACATAATGCTTTGTTACTTATCTTCGACAACGACGTCTGTTTGGACTCGATGTGACAACGAACCCAAGGCTTATCGAAGAACAAGATAATTGTGGGATTATAAATACACGCGTGCATTGTTATCACCTCACTGATGGCAAGTAGGCCACCATAACGCTGCTCCATATAGGACCCGCGCCACGTGCGGCGGCTGTGGGGCGTGCAGAGGATAAAACATTGTCACGTGCTGACGTGCCCCGCACTAATATCAACAAGATAAGATCATTATAAAACAAAAAATAATTTTGCGTCGGGAGTAAAAAAAAAATGACTTCAGTAGCAGCAAAACATATCATACAAATTATAATTACAATAGAATATATATTCATTATGTTGATTGATTGTATTGATAGCACAGAGTGCAATGCTAGCGCAAGTAACAGTACAAACTGCAAACGTAACAAATAGTTCACAAATTCCTCACACCGAACACGACTTACGAACACTTCAATTCAACTAGTATCTGTGATAGTAGTTCCTGCGGCACCGGTACACACCAAGCACTATGTTACGTGGTGAGACGGTGTAGGTACTCAACAATGTAATTCATGGAGAACGCGAGCTGCAGGCCACGGCGCCGTCCTGGGCCGCACCGTCGCTGTCGCACGCTAATTCTTCAGGCACACATCTCTCCCCTCCCCGTTTCTCACTGCATTCTACCACCCCCTGCTACCTGTGCCTTGCAAACCATCATATTTTGCCTCTTAGTTATTTTCTTATACCGTATAAATGCAAATCAGAACTCTAGCCCATAGGAATAGCCTTAGTAATGGTTTATCTTAACTTTGAAGACCATTTGCCATAACCACGGTATAGGGTTTGCCTTTGACAAATCCCGATTTCTTAGGTCCTAATGAAGACCATCCAAATTATTATATTAGAAATATTATCAATTATGAAAACATAGACTTGGGATACATTTGGCATTCAATTAATGTCATTAGCGGTGATAACCTAGGGGTGTGACCGTCGGACTGCCAAGTCATAGGTCTCGGGTTCGAACCCAAGACACGCACCTCTGACTTGAGCTAACTTGAAAAAAATAACTACAGTAACACTAATAAATAATAATACATATAAACTAAATATAATTTCCTATAATTGCTATACAACCGCACGACGATGGTGCAGCTGCAAGTTCGTGCTTATCGTGGTTGCATGCTGAGTTGGTTCAAGCGGTCCGATACTCAAAGATGTGCACCGCTGCAGCCGTCCGGTGCGGTGCTTGGCTTTGTATTGTAAGCAAACACCGCTCAACACTTATTTTTATCAATGATAACAGACTACGTTTGCACAAATTCCTATGAGACTGTCACAACCAAGTAATGAGATAACATAAAGTGGGTCATGTTACTAAACATAAGTAGTTACGACAAGGGAATGTATGCCATAGAATGGTTTTAATTTCTACAGTCTTAATGACTTCTCGAGCATGTGTTTTTATCACCAAATGTGAATGAACCCTTACCCACAACGTATCATTTCTATATTTTAGATGAGATGAAACTCTGATATCGCGATGCAGGATAGTTTGCATGTGATGTGATAGATGCCGCCACATCGCCCCCCCCCCCCAAGTCAGCAAGTCGTTGCATGTTGAGATGATTGCCAGGGCCAGGTGAGGGTTCCAGTGAGTCGGAACCGGATACCGCGCCGTTCACGGTGAGTCGGAACTGTGAGTGGTGAGAAGTGGCTGGCTGCTGGCGTCGACCAGGAGAGATGTGCCTCTGCTAGTTGAACAATCGAATTTGCAGCGTGCTGAGACATGTTGCTGAAGAGGGCTGAAGGTGTGACAGGCTTGCGCGTTCGCTGCAAGCTAGTGGTGACACGATGAAGCCGAGGATACTGGCTGGCCGTGTGACTTGCTGCTTGCTTGAATGTTGAGCAGAGGGGAGTGATGATGTTGCTGCCGATGTTTATAGGCTGCGAAGGTTGCGTTAGTAATCGTCACCAATGTGGAAACATTGTCTGTGACGATCACGTCGGGGTCACCAATGTAGGGGAACGAGATATTGTGTTCCGCCTACGAAAAGGAGGATCCTCTTACCAGGCGGAGTCTTATGCCTGGCGGGCCACTGCCCAACGGTTGATGTTGGGAACTTGTATATATACTATCTGCGTGTCAAACTCTGATATCGCGATGCAGGATAGTTCGCATGTGGCGTGATAGATGCCGCCACATATTAATTGCTCTTCAAAATAAATGTTTACTACCAATTTAACAGTTTGACAAAAATCAATAGAAGTATAGCCATTAACATGTTACTAAAAAGGTCTAAATATTTATAATGCACGCACATGCCTATCAAGTGCATGTCAATAATGAGGTGTTTATTCAAGTCAGCACATTGGCTCTGCCCTTAATGGACACGGCGCGCGACGTCGAGCAGTCATTTGATACGTGCAGCTGCTCCTACTAAACAGTCCACCGGTAAGCAATCGTAACGGGACGCGAGACTATCATGTGCAGCTCACCACTCAACAATACGAACTACCTATATTGTTAATAGTAACGCTTGCAAATGTATTTAAAACTTAAAGCATTCAACAGTAGGCTTGTTCGCCCCCATTGCTTTTTTCTTACTAAAAGAAGCGTGGCTGCCAATCCTGAGGGTATAATCCCGGTGTGTACATTGTTGTACTTACCTATGGTCCTGTATGTCCTGCCGTTCACCGCGATACACTGAGTTACATATGCTCGGTAAACGTTATGGTCAACGTCCTCATCGTGAGGTATTATTACACTAATCACCACAATTGGCAAACAGACGGGTGATTACAGTATAGTATGCAATCATTGTTATTAGCGCCAAGGATGATGCTGGTGCCCATCCTCATAATAAAGGGGTTCTTAGTCACCATCTACGACCCACGCCATGCTACAGAGAAAGTACGGCTCGCCAAATGTTCGTTGGTACACCATGGCTTAAGAGTTATTTACACTAAACAAAACAAGTATTACACCACATTAAAATAACATAAATATAGTTTCATTAATCATGATAGTTTTACGGATTTACCGGAAAATGAACCTGCTACTGAAAAACAGTTTATATTATATTCAATATTTGTGGGCAAGGAGCGTGTAGCGGCCGATCATTTAGGTACGAGTAGGTACCTGGCTTAGCTAACAAAGTTTCTAACATGTCTAAATCGTTCTAGATTAGAAGTTATTTCTAACTTACAAGTAACAACAAAAATATTTGAAATAAAAATAAATTTAATGTCCATACATTAAATTTATTTTTATTTCAAATATTTTTGTAGTGCCATCACTACGGAGCTTTAGCAGATAGAGTCTGGTATAAGGTAGACCCATTGAGTATGGATTTCTGTTAACTTTATTACTTGCAGTGACTCAAAAGGCGACTCTAATTCGTCGCCTTAAGGATACATACTACGATAGGTACTTCATTTGTTTAGGCCCTTAGAAAACCGTACCTAACTCATCTTTGGATGGGGGATGTATTGAATACGGAAAGCCTTATACGTTGCCCGGCAATGAGATCGGAAGTGCATCAGTTGCCATAATTTTCCTCGAAGAAAATATTAGTCCTTTTTATTTTTCTCTTGTTTCGGCACGAGCTATACGAGAATAGCTTATACCGTTGTGAAAAGCTTAGTCAGTCAGCAGGGTTGGTAGCGTGGCTGTTGCTCAGGGTGCGCCGGACGTTACTTAAGTGTCGTCACTCGTGGAAGATCTTTTAATGCACCCTAATATAATATACTAATTATTAGTTTATTAGCTGTTACTCGACGGTCTAGCTATCCTTTAGAGGGTAGAGCGCAGCATTCTAGTGACCATGATGAAGATGACCTTGATGAGCTTGCTCTGGTTGGTTACAGGCTCGCGGGGATGCCCGTGCTGCCACGAGTAAACGCGTGACCACTGCTGCGCGCGCGCCGCGCACCTCTTCACGCGCACACACACACTTTATGAGGTAATTGTGAAAGACCAGGTTTCTTAAAAAAAACAGGATCCTCCCATTATATAAAATAACACGCGGCGCCATATTCATATTGGCGGACCTGCTATGTGCCATCCTTAAGGCGTAAACTACCTGATTGGTAACCACGAACAATACACCTGACTACGACTAATCGTGGTTTAGTATTATAATCTAGGTTATCCGTGTTTATTGCTTCACTATTAATTTTAAGTCAAACTTATGTGTATTTTCAGTTTGCCAGCGCGGTGTGTAGCGCGATGCGTGGCGTGCGCGCCTGGCTGGCGCTGGCGGCGGTGTGGGGACTGGTGTGGCGGGTGAGTGGCGGGCCCGGCCCTCCCTCCGGCCCGCACGCCCCGCCCCCCGAACTGCGCTTCACGCGCGCGTTGTACAACCTAAGCATCCCCGAGAACAGTCCTCCACGCACGTACGCGCAGCAGCCGCCGGCTGCCGACCCGCTGGGTGTGCGCTTGCCAGCGCACGAAGCGCGCGTGCGTTTTCGCATCCGCCATGGTGACAAAGACAAGTTCTTCAAGGCGGAAGAGCGAACCGTTGGTGACTTCTGCTTCCTATCCATACGCACGCGCGCCGGCCACGCCGACGTGCTGAACCGCGAGCGGCGTGACGCATACCGCCTCGACGTGCGCGCCACCGCACAACTGCCTGGCGGCCGCCAGCTCGAGGCCGACGCCGTGTTAGCCGTTACTGTCACCGATGAGAACGACCTCAGCCCGCTGTTCTACCCCACCGAATATGAGGCCATCGTGCCGGAGGACGCGCCGCTGCACTCTAGCGTCGTGCGCGTCACCGCTGAGGACGCTGACCTCGGACTCAATGGTGAGATCTACTATAGCCTCGCGGAGCCAACGGACCGCTTTGCCGTCCACCCGACCACCGGCGTCATCACCATCACCCGCCCACTATCGGCGGCCGAGAGCGCACACCACAAGTTCGGGGTGCTGGCCCGCGACCGCGCTTCGCTACTTGTGCGAGGCGAAGAAGCGCCAGCCGCGCGCGCCAACGTCGCAGTGCGTGTAAAACGTGTCAATCTACATGCGCCAGAACTCCACGTGCGCCGCATGCCTGAACTGGTAGAAAACTCCACTGCTGAAATCTATGCTATCGTGGAGGTGAGCGACGACGACGCTGGAGAACACGGGCGCATTGCCAGTCTCGAGATAGTGGATGGCGACCCGGACGGACACTTCCGCGTGCGGCCGTCTGCGCAAGCGGGCGAATACGACGTGCTGGTGCACGCGCTGCTGGACCGAGAAAGCGCACCCGCCGGCTACAACCTCACGCTGCGCGCCGTAGATGCAGGCCGCCCGCCACGCGCCGCCTACCTAACACTGCCGGTGGCACTCGTCGACGCCAACGATAATGCGCCCGTGTTTAGTAGGGAAGTGTACGAGGCGAGTATACCGGAGACCGTACCGCCGAACACGCCCGTCATCAGACTCAAAGTAAGCGATCGCGACGAAGGACGAAACGCACGTGTCTATATCGAAGTCGTAGGCGGCAACGAAGGCGAAGAATTCTATGTTAACCCGGACACGGGCGTATTATATACCGCAGTGCCGCTAGACGCCGAAGACAAAGCACTTTACACACTGACCGTGTCGGCCATAGATCAGGGTAATGCCGGTACACGCAAACAATCTTCTGCCAAAGTAAAAATTACCGTACTTGATTCGAACGACAACGACCCCGTTTTCGAACGGGAAGTGACAGAGGTGACGGTACAAGAGAACGGGCCGAGCGGCGCCGTGGTCGCACGCGTCGTCGCTCGGGATGCTGATTCGGGCGATAACGCATACATTTCCTACAGCATAGCCAATTTACAACCAGTCCCATTCGATGTTGACCACTTCTCAGGTGCTGTCCGCACGACGCGCTTGCTAGACTACGAAAGCATGCGGCGCGAGTACACATTACGGATACGAGCCAGTGACTGGGGAGTACCGTATCGTCGGCAGGCTGAGATGCGTCTTGTGGTGCGGCTTGACGATGTCAACGATAATCGACCTCAGTTCGAGCGCGTGGACTGCGTGGGCTACTTGCCGCGCCGGCTCGCCATCGGCTCTGAGATCGTCACACTTTCTGCGATCGACTTTGACGCTGGAGATGTGGTTTCTTATCGCATCATCGGCGGCAACGAGGACAACTGTTTTGCACTAGACTCGGGCACGGGTGTCATGAGTCTCTCCTGCGATCTGAGTGACGTCCGCGCCGACTCAAGGCTTCTCAATGTAACGGCTACAGACGGGACGCACTTCGCCGATGCCACGTCCATGACGTTGCATTTAGTGAGCAGCGGTGGCAGTGGCAACGAGCCGGGCGCGCTTGAATGTCGCGACACGGCCGTAGCGCGCCGCCTCACTGAACTGCTAGCGGCGGCAGAGCGCAGCAACGCACCTCTTGACCTCACTGATGAATTTTCACTTGCACCCTCTCGCTACGGTGAGAACCTTCATGCTCCCGAATTCCTTGATTTCCCCGTAGAAGTGAAGGTGAATGAGTCGGTCGCACTCGGCACGTCTCTTGTTAAATTACGAGCGCGCGACCGCGATCTCGGCTACAATGGATTATTAGTGTACGGCATCTCCGGCGGCGACGCCGACTCCGCATTTCGTATCGACCCGGACACGGGAGAACTTCAGGTGATCGGTTATTTAGATCGCGAACGAGAGAGCGAATACTATCTAAACATCACAGTGTACGATCTGGGCACGCCCCAACATTCCGCTTCTCGCCTCCTGCCCGTCACTGTTCTCGATGTGAATGATAATCGACCACGCTTTGAAAAGACCCTAGCTAGCTTTCGCGTAACTGAGAACGCACTGAACGGTACAGCGATATTCCGTGCAAACGCGACAGATCGTGATGCGGGTGAGCTCGCCCGCATCACCTACAGCGTGATCGGTTCGGGTGAAGGCGACTTTTGCGTGGACCGCAACAGCGGTGTGCTGACCGTGTGCGCAGCGCTGGATCGCGAGCGGCGTGCGCTGTACGAGCTCACGCTGCGCGCCACGGACGGCGGTGGCCTGCACGCCGAGGCGCTGGTGCGCGTGGCAGTGGACGATGTCAACGACAACCCGCCGCGCTTCGCGCTCGGCACATACAGCGCGCGCGTGCGCGAGGACGTGCCCATTGGCACGCTGATGGCCGTCGTGGAGGCCTTCGACCCAGACCTGGGAGCTGGCGGCGCCGTCTCCTACTCGCTGCCCGACCAGGCACCCGACGATATGGTCTTCACAGTTGACGCCACCTCTGGCACATTGCGCACTGCTAAACTATTAGACTTCGAAGAGAGACAGGTCAGCTATTTATTCCAATTAACTTTATGATCTATATCTATCTTGCGATAGGTACCGATAATATATTCTGTTCTGTGGCCATAGGTTTACGGTGTGACGGTTAGGGCGACGGATGGCGGTCAACCAGCGCTGTGGTCGGAAGCAACAGTTATCGTGGAGGTACGCACATTATAATTCCACTAAATTAGCGAAAATATTTTTTTACTAGATTCGTACTACAAAAGTTTAGACTCTTGTTGAATCCGTGTCTAACATCAACTCCAATACATATAAAGGTGTATAAGCGCTATTTAGTCTTAACTGTAAAACACGATTTTGTGGAAAGACAGCTTATGTTTATAATAACTAGTATTTTATCAAATTTTGTCGCAGGTAGTGGACGTGGACGAAAACATGTACGCGCCGGTGTTCAGCGACCACGCGGTGCTGACCGGCGCCGTGCGCGAGGACAGTGAGCGCGGCGCAGTCGTGCTGACGGCCGCCGCCTCCGACGCCGACCTGCCGGGCCGAGACTCGCGCCTCGCGTACTACATCGTCGCCGGCTCCGGCATGGCACACTTCTCCGTCGATGACGCAGGTACAAGATGCGTCTTGCTAACTTTGCTCTTGATCTCGCGACTCTCAACCGGACCACAAACAATTTACATAATTATAATATTTTTTTACACACAGGTATAATCCGCACTTTGACTCCGTTAGACCGTGAGTCGATCCCGCACTACTGGCTCACTCTATGCGCGCAGGACCACGGTCTGGTACCGAGACACTCATGTGTACAGGTGGGTGACGGCGAGAGAGAAGTGACGCGGAGATGGGTGGAACCTGATGTTTACGTGTGTGATTATGTGCAGGTATACATCGAGGTAGAGGACGTAAACGACATGGTGCCATGGCCGGAGCGTGCGGCGTATGCGGCCACGGTGCCGGAGCACTGCGCGGCTGGCACACGCGTGGCCCGCGTCCGCGCATTCGACGCAGATTCCTCGCCAACACCTACCAACATCACCTACTCCATCGTCGCCGGCAACCCTGATGGGCTGTTCTCCATAGACGAGCACACCGGTATGCTGCCCTCGTTCCGAAACATTATTCATAAAATGTCCTAATATCTATAACAGTATGTGCATCTGCGCTAGTTCGTTATCGTTTTTATAGAATAGGTACCTACACCTTAAGTTTTATACTCATATTTGTAAATAATGCCGTTTTAACTTGGTACAGGTGAAATTGTGACAACGGGCCGTGCGCTGGACCGTGAAGCGGCTGCCAGCCACGCGCTAGAAGTGCAGGCGTCGGATGGCGAGCTGGCTAGCACGGCGCGCGTCAACGTGCGCCTGCTCGACATCAATGACCACGCGCCCGTCTTCGCACAGCGCTTCTACGACATCCGCGTGCCAGCGCCCCTCGCGCCCTTTGTGCATGCCCTGCCGCAGGTACGCATTTTTATAAAAACATGCTACACTCTCACCCGCTCCTGTTATTTCAGCGGTAAAGTTTAATAAACATCAAAATTATTCATGCATGCCAGCTTTATTACTGATGTGTCGTGCCGTGTGGAGTGGGATTATTAACGTCACAGGATGGAACTTTTATACCTTAGCCAGTGCCTCGAGAAGTGACGTGATCGGACGAGTTGTGATAATATTGTGTGTGGAGTGGTAGACTAGTGTGCAGCAGCGTGGTGTACTTTGCAGGGCGATGCGCCCGGCGAGGCCGACGTGCCGCCCGCCGCCGACGAGAGCAGCACCGAATGGGAGGCCGACGACGACGAGGAGGGCTCGGGGGCGCGCGCGCCCTGGGACCTGTACGACGACCCCACGCCCGTCGGCCTCTACGTCGCCACGGTGAGAGATTACCTGCATGTTTCTGCATGATTTAATTGTACAGATTGCGGTTCGAGAATCTGTGTTCACAGTGCTGTTCGCCTGACAGGTAGTGGCGTTCGACTCAGACGACGGAGCCAACGGCACCGTGCAGTACTGGGCGCGTGCTCGCGGTGCCGCGCGCGGACTGCTGCGCGTGCACGCCGCCACCGGCCGGCTCTACATGGCGCCGCGCCTGGCGCTCTCTCCCGGTGACTCCTACGATGTTACGGTACGCATACGAGGCACTCAGCCATCTTAAACTTCTCATTGCGATGTATAAGGGTAAAGTATTTGTAATTATCACATCGCTGTATCGTGCAGGTGCGCGCGTGCGACGCGGGGCCGCGCGCGCGCTGCAGCGTGTCGCGCGCCACGGTGCGCGGCGTGTCGCGCGGCGGCGGCGGCCCGCCCGTGCTGCCGGCGCCGCCGCCGCTGCAGGTGGCCGAGCTGGACGCACCGGGGTTCCTGCTTGCTGTGCTGCAGGCGACCGATCCCGATGGCGACTCTCTCTACTACACTATAACTGGTACAGAAACACCCCAGTCAAAGATCCAACCGTTTGCCATCAAATACAAAACATTATAAAACAATATTTTTTATTGGTAACGACAGACGGTGACCCCCGACAGGAGTTTTACATCGGTAGGGAAGATGGAAGCCTGGTGCTGGCGCGTCGCTTGCTCTGGGAACGTCAGTTCCAATACTCGCTCAACATCTCCGTCACCGACGGTCTGCACGTGGTGTACGCTCCGGTAAGAAGTCGCAGCATCATGTATATCGGTTCCTGCATCTGTCGAGAAATTAACTCACACGACCGTCTCGTTTCACAGGTAAATATAACCGTCATCAACGACGCCAACGAGGGTGGAGTGTCATTCACACGAGAAGAATACGTCGTAGAAACTTCGGAGGCGACGCGAGTCGGCGAGGCATTGGTGGCACTGCGAGCGACCGCGGCGGGCGCGGGTGGGGGCCGCCTGCTATACGGACTGCACGCAGCGCGCGCTCCCACTTCCGCACGTCTCTTCAGACTGCACGAGTTCAGCGGAGTACTCGAGCTCGCGCACCCACTCGACAGGTGAGCATAGAACATACCTCTCGCCGAGACAGTCGAAGCATCGATTACAAATTTACTGTTTTATTTAATTGGTTCGCAGGGAGAGTGCAGCGGTGCACGAGCTAACAGTATGGGCACGCGACCAAGCGCCGCGTGCGTCCCGTGCCTACGCTCGCGTCACAGTGCGCGTGCACGACGCGGATGAGCACGCACCCGAGTGGGGCCGGAGGCTGGCCGAAGTGAGGCTGCTGCGCTCGGCGCCAGCGGGCGCGCTGGTGGCCGCGCTGCGCGCCGCCGATCCCGACGCGGGTGATGCGGCACGCATCGTGTACTCACTGGTAGGGGGCGACGCGGGCGGCGCTTTCGCGGTGGACGCGGCGTTAGGCGATGTGCGGCTAACGCGCGCGCTGCCGACGGCCGGGCCGCGCGACTACACGCTGCACGTGCGCGCTGCCAACCCGCCGCCGGCCGCGCGCGCCGCGACGCTGCCGCTGCACGTGTTGGTGGTGGAGGCGGATGATGCGCCACCGCGCTTCGCCGTGAGTGAGCTGGTGTGCGAGGTGTATGAGAATGAGCCGGCAGGCAGCCCACTGGCCACGCTGGAGGTTCGCAGCGCAAGCGCGCCGTGGTTCTCGCTGGAAGGCGGCTCGGGTCTATTTCGGCTCAACCCAGCCGCCGGCCTGCTTGCCACCGCTGCGCCCCTCGATTATGAAACTCAAAACTTCTACAATTTAACGGTCACCGCAATCAACATGGTAAATTAATCCCCTTTTATTATTAATCCCCGGTTCCATATTAGCAAAATTTTTGCTTTATCTTTTTCTTGTGCCTTTTCACTACTAAAGGTAGTCAGTCAACCTCCAAAATTTTCTTTGTCCTGTACTAAATCTGAAAAGATATACTGCTTTACTTTAAAAAAATATTGCAGCCTACACAATGAAATTGTAAATAAATCCTTTTTCGCTGGTAGGGTGGTGGCGTGGCGACGGCGCGCGTGTCGGTACACGTGCTGGACCGCAACGAGTTCGCGCCCTCACTGCGACGGCGCGTGTACCGCGGCCGTGTGTCCGAAGCGGCGGCGCCGGGCGCGCTCGTGGCGGACGCGGACGCGGACGCAGCGGGCGCGCCGCTCGTGCTGCTCACCGACGACCAGGACTCGCCCGCCAACCGCCAGCGCGCCTACGAGATCCTGCAGCCCGCCGCCGCCGCGCTGTTCCGCGTCGACCCCACCACCGGCGCGCTGCACCTACTCGCGCAGCTCGACTACGAGCGCGCCTCCCGCCACGAGTTTAGCGTCAAGGTTAGTTAGCTTCAAACCGCGGATGAACGATTTGCGCCTCGTGCCAATACTATATCCGTATACGACACTTACAGGTCATCGACATGGGAACGCCGAGACTACCGTCAGGGAGCGTCGCAAAAGTTATCGTGGAGGTGACCGACGTCAATGACTGTCCGCCGACCTTCTCGCGATCCGCTTACGAAGCCACGGTGTTGCTGCCGACGTCTCGCGGAGTGACGGTGGCGACGCTGGGCGCCACGGACCCCGACGTGCCGGCGGGCGCGGCCATCAAGTTCGACATCATAGAGGGCGACGCGGGCGGCGCGTTCGCGCTGTCGGCGCGCGGCGTGCTGTCGGTGGCGCGAGCAGACGCGCTGGCGGACGCGTACCGCCTGCGCGTGCGCGCCTCGGACGGGCTGTACTCGAGCACGGCGCGGGTGGAGATCCGCGTTCGAGAGGCCGACAATTCGGGTCTCGCGTTCCAAAAGGCTGACTACTACGGCTCTGTCGTCGAGAACTCGACAAAACCGACGACGATAGCCGTCCTTAACGTGCTCGGTGCAGCGCTCAACGAACACATTGAGTTCCGAATCCTAAACCCTGTCGACGGATTCGAGGTGAGGACCGATATCTTTACAAACGACTCTTGACTCATTCTATACATTAAAAAAAATTTAACAATAAGATTTTTTTATTTGCAAGGAACTATTAAACAATTAGATAACACAGCTCCACAAAAAAAATATTGTTCAGTGGACTAGACCATGTCTATCTTATGTTTTTGGGGTAGCTGAGTCCGAATCTGTGGTCCGTTTGACCCTACCACGCCAGGGTTTTTTCATAACCTCGAAAAATAGGTCTAAAATCCCAGTTATTCCTTAAAATCACAAAAAAAACACAATTGTTCAGCGGACTAGACCATGTCTATCTTATGTTTTTGGGGTCGCTGAGTCCGAAACTATGGTCCGTTTGACCCTACCAGGTCAGGGTTTCTTCTCTCCGGGTTCCGCATCCGGGAGGGATTTATTATTAGTATTTATTTATCTTTTATCCTAAATTATTTACGATACATTTCGTATTCTGGACACGCACTTGGCTGATCTTTTTTTCTATTTGAGGAGTGTCTAGCATAACATAATATAACATCACGCCTATATTCCTCAAAGGGTTGGGCAGAGGTGTGTCTAGATATGTGTCTAGCAAAATACATAATATTAATATTTGTGTGTGGCAGGTGGGTGCGACATCGGGCGCGGTGCGCAACACGGGGCTGGCGCTAGACCGCGAGTTGCGCGACTCCTACACGCTGCTGCTGGAGGCGCGCAGTGCCGCCGCCGCCGAGCCGCGCGTGGCGCGCGCGCGCCTGCACGTGTCCGTCACCGACGTCAACGACAACTGCCCCGTGTTCGTCGAGCGGCCCTACGCCGCCGCAGTGCTGGCCGGCGCCGAGCCCGGCGCCGCCGTGCTGCGCGTTCGCGCCGTCGACCTCGACGCCAACGACAACGGCGAGGTCCGCTACGAGATGAAGCGTGGCCACGGAGAGCTGTTCCGCGTGGACCGGCGCAGCGGACAGATCACGCTCAAGCAGACGGTGGACGCGCACAACCAGCTGTACACGCTCGTGATCGCGGCGTTCGACGGCGGCGTGCCGGCGTGCGGCGCCGAGGCGGCCGTGACGGTGCGCGTGTGGGGCGGCGGCGCGGCGCCCGCGTGGCAGCGCGCGCACTACGTGCTGAGCGCGCGCGAGGACGCGGCGCCGGGCGAGCCGCTGGCGGCGCCGCTGCAGGCCAGCTCGCCGCTCAACCGGCAGCTCATCTACACGCTGCAAGGGGACGCCGCCGGCCTGCTCGAGATACACTTCGACACGGGTGAGTCAAACGTACACCTTGAGCTGGACAACACTCATTTCGAAACCGACACTGGAATGTTGTTTATGGTTGTCTCATCGTCCTGCACGGTGTTTGGGATAGAACGGTGACACCACGGGTGGTTTAGCGCACGAATACTAACAGATTATTAATTTGTATTAAATTTCATGTTTTTGCATGAACGGGAAATACTTTCAGTACCTAATAGCGTCGTACTAAAATGGACGTAATAATACTTTGGTATATACATATTACCGTTAAGTTAAAACCCGTTTTAAGTTTAACACTTTTAACTATGTAGTATTTATTTATTTTATTTCAAATTCGTTAGGTACGTGTTGCAGTTCTGCATATCAATATGTCATTTTATAAAATAAATTTTTCGCTTATTTATTTTTACATTTATAAATTGTTAATTATTTTATTGGTGAGTGCGGTGTGGGTAAATCTGGCATAATCCTAGCGTTCACAACGGGAGACTACAATCCATCATTCCTAGTTACAATCGGAGTTGACTACAAATGTCATGGACGTGAACGGTGTTAAAGTCAAGCTTGGTATTTGGGATACAGCAGGACAAGAGCGATGCAGAACATCAACAGCAAGTTTTTACAGAGAAGCTAACGGTGCTATGATTTACTATGTCAGAACCGAAGTCCCTAGCTAAACTGAATGAGTGGGTCAAGGAACTGCAAGTATACTCCACCAAGAAGACACCATTGTTGGACCCAGTGCATAATATCAGCGTCAATTGCGCGACGGGCGCAACGAGTATTCCCAAGGAGGGTTGATGTCAGGCAGGCGGCCGGTCATAAAACAATAAGCCAAAACCTCTAACAACATGGATTTAAGAAATACCTACATGTTGTGCCGACCCCACCTAGTGTGGGATAAGGGCAGGAAGAAGAAGAAGAAGTAAAATTTATTTTGTATTTACAAGTAGTTTTGCCTTAAAACTAGAAAAAAGACTCCAAACGAATTTGAATATTAGTGGTACCTACCTAGTACCGTAAAATGAGGCTTTTCGAGAACCACGGGGCTAATTAGAATTCAGTTAAATAACGTGCTTCTGAAACCTTTATGACCGCAGGAACTATGTTTTTGCGAATTCAATTTAATTGTAGGTATGTTTTAATATTTAAAATTGTAGATAGTTTCGTTCTGCCTAGCTTTTTCCCAACTATGTTGGGGTTAGCTTCCAGTCTAACCAAATGCGGCTGAATACCAGTATTTTACACGGAGCGACTGCCAGCAGCCCTCCGCAACCCAGTTACTGGGCAATGCCGAAATACTAAAGTTAATAATACATATTATATCGAAAAATCTCCTATGCTATGTTCATGCCAATTAACCCTGTGTTTCTCAAATAGCCCTATTTTATGGTGGTTTGATTAAAATCCCAAGTGAAAATAAAGGGAAAATCATGTTATGGTGCGTCCAGACCTGACGAACGCGCCGCGAATGCGCCGCTCGCGAATTGCGCGCGAGCGGCGCGCGGACGGCGCGCGAGCTTTTGGACGAACATGAAATGCACGCGCGCAGCTCGCGAGCGGTGCATTCGCGGCGCGTTCGTCAGGTCTGGACGCACCATTTCATGTCTAAAAGAAGGATCCTTTAACACAGGCAGACCACGCACCCGTTGGAAAGATCGTACTTTTTTATTGGAGAAACCCCACACCTCGTTCCTCCATAACGACATTGTACCTGTATACATCCGTTTAGGAACTTTAGGAGCGATCATCGAAAATCGTCTGCCACAGCCACGTGCTGCCTCTTCCCGTCCCTCGACATATTCGCTTAATGCCGATCTCACATTTACGATCGATCACTATCAAAGTTCCTACCTATCTAAACAAAGCTCAAAAAACCTTATGGCATAACATTTATTTGGCAACAACATTCTTCGTCCGACATTAAATTAAATAATACTTATTCGTATACATCCCAATATACCATAGTACCAAAGCCTATACAGATAGCATAGTGCAAGGGCCACGTCTTGCTAACTTGCTGCCATTTTATTAATTTTGTTTGCAGACTTGTTTAAGCACATTTATAATTATTAAATGGTAAGATGGTGGTAGCTGACCCCAAGATAATTGGGAAAAGGCTAAGAGGAAATGGTACGATGGAACAATAATAATCACGGGCCTTCTGATCGACAACACTATAATGTGTAACCCTAATTTAGGGTTCCCTACCTCGAAAGGAAAAAAGGAACCCTTATAAGATGAAAGGGACGGAAATTTATGTAAGCAAGACGAAAGTAATGGTTTTTGAAAGAGATGCAAATGTATCTGAGTGTAAAGTAAAGATAGGAGATGAAAGTATTGAACAGGTGAATGAGTTTGTTTATTTGGGAAGTATGTTTACAAGAGATGGTAAGATTGACGAAGATGTGGAAAGGAGAGCAAATGTGGGAAATAAAGTAAATGGTGCTATGCATGCGATTGTGGCTAGCCAGTCGATGTCCAAAAAGGCACGGCTGGCTGTTCATAATGGTGTGCTGGTACCTACGCTTATGTATGGAAGTGAATGTTGGTCGTGGCAGAAGAGGCATGAAAGTAGAATAAATGCCGTGGAGATGCGTTCCTTGCGAAGTATGTGCGGTGTAACTTTGAATGATAGATTGAAAAATGATGAGATTAGACAAACTTGCGGTTTAAAAGATGATGTAGTGACAAAAATTTAAAGGAGTATGCTTAGGTGGTTGGGTCATGTTGAGAGAATGAGTGAACAGCGATTAACAAAAGGAATTTATAAGGCGGATGTCAATGGAAACGCCGGTGGAGGACGTCCTAGAAGGACATACATCAATGTTATTGGTGATGTTTTTCACAAAGGTCAGCTGCGTATTACTCTCAACCGGCGTGCGGGTATGACAAGATGTACGAATGTGGATGAAGTGAAAGGGGTATGTAAGGGTCGTGGCATATGGCGTTCTATAGTTTCTGCCTACCTTTTTCCCATGGGAAAAAGGCGTGAGTTTATTTTATAGGGTCACTTCGTTGTCCGTCTCTCAAGACCCTTTTTCATAGGAACGCGTAAAGGTATCAAGTTGAAATTAATATCAAATACTCAAGTCTGCAATTCCTTGAAGCTGTGAAAAAATCGAACTTCTAAGTTAACGCAATCAAAAGATGCGGCTGTTTATGCCGCATATTTTGACACTCGCAAGGGAATCAAAACCTATATAGTAGTTCCGTTGAATCATGAAATTGTAATTTTCCCTTTACTTTTGCTATATGTCTTATAGCACAAGTAAAGGGAAAAATCCGAAAATAGTAATTTGCAATAATACACCACAAAAAAAATGAGGACGATCTATTTACATAGGTACCTACAATTTAGTTTGTACGGAACCCTCGATGCGCGCACGCACTATTGGGGAGTCTTTTTAACGTAATCAATTTAATAAACGGTGAACTACCCGAATTTTATTAAACTGCGTAAATCTTATCATAAATTAAGATGAATCGAAATTATAGATTGTCTGTCGTGTAGGAGCCTGTCGTACATACCTACTTCTTAATATTTTTTGTTCCTTCGACCCGGATCGAATTCGAGCCTATTACCAAGGTAATATCATTAAGATCTGGACAGCATCCGGGTATCATCAACATAATCAAGATCTTTCGGCAATTAGTTTTAATTACTATTCCGATTTTGTGCTATTTAAAAGTTAATATACAATTTTAATTAATTCTGATACATTAACCACAACCAGAATAAAATTAGCATAATCTATCTATTCTACTATTCTATAACATATCTATACATATAATAAAACTGGAGAAGAATTCAATTCTGTACATTGAATAAAAACTAAAAAAATACCCTTAGGGGTCTTCATACAAGATGTAACACAAGCAAAAAAAATTCAATTTGAAATTTTTGTCTGTCTGTCTGTTGTCCGGCTTTAACACAAAAACTACTAGAAGGATTTTGATGAAACTTTTTTTGTTATACAGGGTGTTGGCGCATGGACCGACAAAAATTTTTGGGGGTTTGATGGGGCCATGTACTAGTTTTCACCCATAGACCCCATGTCCTATATGTCACTGTACCAGAGATACGTTTTTTTGTTTATTTTCAAAAATTACCGGAATTAAAACCTTGGACCTTTAAAACGTTATAACTTTTTAGTCTGTAGTCGTATTTACACCAAATATTTTTATTGAGTTCTCTGATGTATTATTATTCTAAATAAAACATAAATTCATAGAACTAGATGTAAAAAAAATACTTGTGCTTCCAAACTCTTAAAAATGAAATAATGTATAAAAAATTTCAAATTCAAAATTAATTATAAAAAAAGTAAAAGCTTTTTTAAACATCATTTGATTTAAAAAAAGTCTACTTAATACCCTTTCCAAAGATATGCCACATGGTCTTGAAATCTTTAATAATGTGGTCACAAAACCTAAAGGTACACTTAACCAGTGTCAGGATAATGAAAACACAAAAATGTTGTGTACAAAGAGACACTATAGTATTTTTATTTCAATACGCGCCTCTTAAAATTGAGCTTAAATATGACACAGTGGGTTTATTATTTTAAAATAGTGTGGAAAATCCGCTAAGTTTTCTAGGAACACTAACATTGAAAATTATCTAGTAGAAGCATAAATCCGTCATGTGGCGTAAATTGATATACGTAGCGGTTTTTACGACCCAAAAAATAACCGGTATGTGCCCAAATTCACTTAAAAAAATCCTAGCACCTGTTATACATATAGTAGAAAAAACAAAAAAAAAGATATTTATTGATGTCCCGATATTAAGTCTAATTTTCTGCATACTAGGTTTTAAAATGTTGTTATCAGTTTGGGAAAAAAAACCGTTTTTTGCTTCTCCTGTAAAGTTGGTTTTTATCCCATAGCGGATTTTGCAGGCTCAGCGACGATATCAGATATTATTGTAGGTATACTTACATTTATATCAAAAATATAGGATATTTTAATATTTATACCCTGAATAATACATAGTAGGTATCTATACTAATATATATATATATATATAAATAGGTATAATAATAGGTATACCTACGTATCGAAAAAACCTAACAAGTTGAAACGTCCATGATATTTTTCATCTTGTTACGTTAAGTACGAGTAGGTAGGTACTCTATCATCTTGGGAGAAATAAAAATTGAACAACATTTTCCTATTACTTTGAAGTCTTACTGATCTCGTTACTACAACTACAACTATTGCAAAACAGACCAGACCATGAATAACCTCGAGTAGTTGCGCGACTCATATTGCACGGTATGGAGGTCGCGGTAGGTGGTGGGCGTACTTACTGCGTTACTAACATATTGATTTTATCCGCAGCACCCGACAGAGGCAATAGTCCATGTGAGTATACAGTGGTACGTCACTCCCTCCCCGCTCGCTTGTAGTGCCCTCGCGCACAGCTCGCATGTCTCCGCGCTTGTGCTCCTCCTCCGCCTCACGGCTCACGTGATCACCGCCCTCTTGTCCGGCGCGCTTGGCCGCCTGCTGCCTACCTGCTGCGGTGGGCGGGGACGCTCCCTGTGATAAACCATGCGATACGACTACTAGATTCTGTTACATATTCGAGTATTGATACCTGTTTAGCAAAATAATGTCATGTAATCAGTGCGTGTATTCCGTTTTTTAGCGCAGTTTTGTTCTTTGTGTTTTGTGTAACTTCCTGAAAGTTATCTTTACTCGAAGTGTAAAGAAAATTCGTTCGAGCACTATACTATTTTCACTAGTCATATTGGCCTCATTCTATCATGGGTATCTCAGTCGGCTAATCATCACCATGTTTAATTGTAACCAATGTTCGAAACGCGAGTGCGACGCTTTGGGTGTATTTCGTTCTAGCATGAAGAAAAAATAACACAACGTTTTAATAGTCGTGCTTGCTTTTCGGTGCACATTAAATTAATAGTGACTCGAACCGCCCAGTCTGTGAGCAGCAGGCGGGTCGACTCACGCTAAAGTGCGGTGTGCGCAGGCGTGCTGGTGGCGCGCGCGGCGCTGGACTACGAGGCGGCGCGCGAGCTGGAGCTGGTGGTGCGTGCCACGGACGGCGTGACGGGCGCCTTCGCCGACGCCGCCGTCACGCTGCGCGTGCTCGACGTTAACGACTGCGCGCCCGAGTTCCCGCAAGACGTGTACCGAGCGACCGTCTCTGAGGCCGCCGCTGTTGGGGACCTCGTCGTCACCGTGCACGCTGCGGACAACGACACCGGTATGAGTCGCTTCCGACGCTCGCATGTCACGGCTGTCGTCTTGCAGACCTCACGGACCGCGTTCTCGTTTCAGGTGAAAACGGTGAAGTGACTTACTCACTGGCTGAAATGGAATCGGCCGCCGAGGGTGCCTTCGTGGTAGAGTCCGCAACGGGCGCCATTCGAGTCGCCGCACCGCTCGATCGAGAGACTCGCTCTCACTATCATCTGCTGGTGACGGCCACGGACGCCGGCCGACCGCCTCTCCTCACCACTGCTCATCTCTTCGTCACCGGTGAGCATCCAACGCTCTAGCAATGAAGCGGTCACGTACGCTGGTGCACAATTGTTATGTTTGCGGTCTCTGTATCGATCCGCAGTGGAGGACGTGAACGACAGCCCCCCGCGTATGGAGCGCGGCGTGGTGCCGGCGCTGGTGTCGGGCGAGGCGGCGCGCGGCACGGCGCTGGCGCGCGTGGCGGCCTGGGACCCCGACGCGCGCGACGCCTCGCGCCTGCGCTACGCGCTGGAGGGCGCGGCGCCGCAGCGCGCCTTCGCCGTGCACGCGCGCACCGGCGTACTGACGCTGGCCAACACGCGCGCGTGGCTGGCGGCGGCGCCGGCGGCGGGCGGCGCGGCGGCGCTGCGCTCGCTGAACGTGTCGGTGTCGGACGGCGCGCACGCCGCCTTCGCGCGCGTCAAGCTGTCGCTGGCGCCCGCCAACCGCGCTCCGCCGCACTTCCCACATCTCGTTCACGAGGCTCGCGCACTTGAGAACCAACCACCGCCGCTGCTTCTAACTACGGTATAGTCATGCTAGCTCATTCATTGTATAACAATATTATTCATCACACGTTATCACACGTTATTTGTCATTCTCTAGTGTTCCTCAGCTTAACATTATTTGTTATTACTACGACATTTAAACCTGCGGATATTATCGTAGCTCCATAAGAAAGTATTAATTTTGTAGGGTATTAGAAAACATTAATGTGCATCTGAACTGTTTATCTATCTCCGCCAGACTAAATTCAAGGTCAAAGGAGATTGCTAAGAGACGATACATTGATCTCCTAAGAACCAACAACTACGTATATTAGTTCTGAGTTCTAAATGATAACTACATTCGACTAAAATTAAATTGAAGTAACGGACGCCCTTGACGGCTGAATGGTTAAAAGTGAAAATACGGATGCCTCAGTTTAGACGCTTAAATAAATTTCAACTTTCAATTACATTTCCACCGGTAATTTTTGGGTCACAATTTCTGTTTTACAAATTCACCCAGTAGTTTAATTACAAGATACCTACTAATGTGGGGCATATAAACCTTCCTCTTGAATCACCGTACCTATCTCTTAAAAAAACGCATCAAAATCCGTTCCGTAGTGTTAAAGATCTAAGCATACATAGGGACAGACAGACAGCGGGAGTGACTTTGTTTTATACTATGTAAATATTCAAATGGCTAGACTATACACATTATTACAAAGTTGCAAAGTCACCATGCCATGTAACTCAGCGGCACCCTTTCAAACTGGAAACTTAACAACGCTGTTTGACTGCAGTAATAGTGGTGGTAGTACTTTTCCGGACGAACTATTTCACAAGGAGGTAAAGATAAAAGATAAAGACAAAAGATAAAGATAACAGATAAAGACCAAAGATAACGATAAAAGATAAAGGTAACAGATAAAGACAACAGATAAATGTAAAAGATAACGGTAAAAGATAAAGATAAAAGACAAAGATAAAAGATGAAGATATTTATTTTGCAAATATGGGTGGTACAAACAAACGTGGTGACATAAAAAAGGATACACGATCAGCCATATTTATCCATAGCGGCCCGTCCCGGCTTCGCACGGGTGGACATTTTTCCCGTTTTTGTAACATTTTTCATTTATGCTCCACTCCTATTGGTCGTAGCGTGATGTTATATAGCCTATAACCTTCCTCGGATAAATGGACTATCCAACACAAAAATAATTATTCAATTCCAACCAAACAACTCGCAAACAAACAAATTTTTCACCTTTATAATATTAGTATAGATTTTTCCAGTCTAAGATCATGTTTTAAAGATCCATGAATCAAAACGTTTAATGATTTGAGGGATCATGTTGAACCACCATCATTTTGTGAAGCAGCGTTCTAGTGAGCTGGGAATTTGTAAAAAGCTTTTACAATAGTTAAAAAAATATTCGAAAAGTAAATTTTACTCGCACATACGATACTGAGATACTATGACATTTACTTCGGGCATCAGAATTGAGGGATCAAGTGAGGGACCATAACTTTCTAAAATTCATCAAGTTTTAATAATGATTGTTTTTTTGTTTGCAAGGATTTAGAACTGATCCCTCATTTCTCAGATCTCCGCTGCGCTCTAACTAGGTACTGCCGGCGTCTAGTATAATTCTGCAACTAATACTAGGCCGAAGTCGGCGTAGTATTAGTTGCAACCAATATGTGACGTCGACATGCACGTGTTCTATTGCTTATATTCTAAAGAAAAATGCCGGTTTGTGAAGTAAAACTGTCTAAAAACAATACCTACTACAAGAAATTATATTAAGAGCGTTCCAAATGTCGACATAAAGTTGTAGCATTCAAGGAGCTATTGTTCTTAGGTAGAGCGGTATCTAGTTGGAGCGCAGCGGAGGCCAATCATTATAGCCCAAGGCGTAAATCTTCTTGGTGTTGCACAGGTTAAGGCTTACGATGAAGACGCCGGGGAGTACGGAACGGTAACATATTCTATCCCGTCTGCTCGACTACGGGAAACCTTCGCGATAGATTCGACGAGCGGCGCGCTGACGAGCCGAGTGCCGCTGGATCGCGAGCGACGCGCCGAGTGGGAGGTGCCCGTGACCGCCAGCGACGGCGGCGGCCTGCTGCGCCACACCGTGGTGCGCGTGCGCGTGTCCGACCTCAACGACAACGCGCCCGCCTTCCCGCTGCGCGAGTACCGCGCCGCCGTGCGCAGCGACCGCGCGCCGCGCCTGCCCTTCCTCACGCTGGCCGCGCACGACCCCGACGCCGGCGAGAACGCACGCCTCGTCTACTCCGTGTACGAAGGCGACGTGCGCTCCGACGCCACGGGACTCTTCACCGTCGACCCGCATACCGGGGCGCTCTCGTTCGCACGCGACGCTACGGAATTCGGTAAGAGCTCGCATCTCGGCCCGCCCGACCCGCTCGGCCGGCGCCGACGATGCTCATCAAGCCTTTCTGTGCAGCGTCGCGGAGCGTACAGGTGTGGGTGCGCGCACGCGACGGCGGCGGGCTGGCGGGTGAGGCGCCCGTGTCCGTGTTCGTGCTGGGCGCGGGCGACGACGCGCCGCGCGTGCAGGCCCCGCCCGCCGACCTGTTCCTGCGCGAGGACTCCGCGCCCGGCACGCTCATCGCGGAACTGCACGCGCCCGACGCGCTCGCCGCACCTGCCCACTACCGCCTCGCGCCTGCGCTATGGCCGCGTGACCTGTTCGCTGTCGACGACGCCGGCCGCCTCGTGCTCGCCGGACAGCTCGACCGCGAGTCTGCATCTGAACATCTAATAGGTGACTTGGATTTTTAATTAGTGTGCTATAATTTTAAGGCGATGAGGCTCAGTAACTGCAACGATCGACGTGAATGTTTTGTGACGATATTTATCCATTGTGTTTTGCGTTCGTTTTCGACTTATTTATGACTTACATTTCAGGCATAATCGCAGAAGGCGCAGGTAGTCCAGCGCCAGCAACGATGGTACAGACGCGGCTGCACGTGCTCGATGTCAACGAGCACGCGCCGACGTTCCACTCGCAGCCCTATGTCGTGCACGTCGCCGAAAATACACCCGCGCACACCAGCCTCGTACAATGTGAGCATGCCTCCCAAGACACTTGTGAGTACGCACACTCACACTAGACCTGAAAATGACAATTATCGAAAATTGCAGTGATGGCAGACGACCCGGACTCGGGAACAAATGGCGAGGTCCGCTATTCCCTCGCGACGGAGAACGGCGACGGTGAGGCCGCGGACGGCGCCCTGTTCGCAGTGGACCCCTATACCGGCTGGGTCACCACCCTGGCGCTGCTTGACCGCGAGGCGCGGCCAGAACATCGGCTGGCCTTGCTCGCAGCAGACGCCGGCACTACACGTCGTGTCGCGCGCGGCACGCTCATCGTGCGGCTCATAGACTACAACGACTGCCCGCCCGTGTTCCGTCTGGAGGAGTACTCAGCAGAGGTTAGCAGCGACCAGACGCCTGCGGCCCATAGCCCAGCGGCGCGTGGCTCACTCGGAGATGTGTTGCAGGTGCGCGAGGATGCGGCGGCTGGCACCGTGGTAGTGCGGCTAGAGGTGCGTGACGCAGACGCGACGGGCGCGCCGCTGTCTTTCTTCGTGGCCGACGGAGATCCGCGCGCCCGCTTTCAGCTGCGCGCCTCGGGCGAGCTATATGTGGCACGCGACTTGGACCGCGAGACCGAGCCGATGTATGACCTCGCCGTCGCCGCCACCGACGGCAAATTCACAGCGCAGACGAGGGTCCGCATCGTCGTCCTCGACGTAAACGGTTAGTAGCATCCCTCCGCGATTGATCTCGAGCCTCATTGATCTCGACACTTTCACCGTTCGTTTTCATCCTTAGATAATCCACCGTACTGTCTCCGCCACCGGTACTACGCGCGTCTACCAGAAGATGCGGCAAATGGGACCCGCGTCATGACGCTGGAGACTGGAGACGCCGACGAGCCGAGTGACTCCCGCCTGCGCTACTACCTCACCGGTGACTACGCGCACCATTTCGTCATCCACAAGGTGAGGCTTCGTCACGTGCTACGCGGAAGGCGAGCCGCTGAGTTGCGATGTGTGACTTGTGTGGGTGTTGCAGGAGACGGGTGAAGTGACTGTAGCAGCTCGACTGGACCGCGAGGTGCGCGCGGATTACCGGCTGCGTGCGCATGCGCAGGACCGTGAGCGGCCCGACTGGGAGTGCAGCTCGGAGTTGCAGGTGGCGCTGGATGACGTCAACGACAACGCGCCGCGCTTCTCCGCGCCCACCTACAGCGTCACGCTGCCGGAGGACGCCGATCTCGGCACTCTCGTTGCTAAGGTACCGAGACATAGTTACACAAACATTCTGACTCAAACAAAGCCTGAAGACAGTTATACGTACTTTGCTATGTAGGATTCTATTAGGTATCATAAATTATACTACGACTTCATTCGCATTCAACTAATAGATACTCTTTGCTAATATGTGTAACGTGTAAAATGGAACGAAACGTAAAAAAAATAGCTTACATGATCTTGTTAGTGATGTTTCAATATCATTAGAACAACTTTAAACTTACCTATATTGCGTGAATCATACTGATCTTTGTGTTATATTACTCAGGTACATGCGACGGACGCGGACCTCGGCGAAAACCGCCTCGTGCGCTACTCGTTCGTGGAGGAGGCGAGCGGCACGTTCGAGCTGGCAGCCGACAGCGGCATCATCACGCTGCGCGCGCCGCTGGACCGCGAGACGCAGGCCGAGCACCGCCTCGTGCTGCGCGCCAGCGACGCGGGCCGCCCGCCGCGCTCCGCCACCGCCACCGTGCGCCTCACCGTGGCCGACGTCAACGACAACCCGCCCGAGTTCGAGTTCCACCAGTACCGCGCCGCCGTGCCCGAGCTCGACGCGCCCGGCACGCAAGTTCTGCGCGTGCGCGCCACCTCTCGCGACGCCGGCGTCAACGCAGACGTGTACTACTCCCTAGTGGGTGGCGACGATCGCGACGATTTCGCTGTCGACCGCGCCTCAGGCGTGCTGACGGTCGCGCGCCCGCTCGACTATGAACGCCGCAAGGAGTACTCGCTCACGGTGCAGGCGATCGACGGTGGCACGCCGCCACTCAGCGACCTGGCGAACATTAACGTCACCGTGTCGGACGGCAACGATAACGCGCCGTTATTCTCACAGGCGTCGTACGGAACGCGCGTGCGTGAAGACTCCACGGTAGGCGTGCGCGTGCTGCAAGTCATCGCGGACGATGCCGACTCCGGAGCCAACGGCCGCGTCTCATACTCGATCGCTCGCGGGGATCGCGACGGCCGATTCGCGATCGACTCCGACACCGGCTACCTGTCAGTGATTGCGCCGCTGGACAGAGAGACCTCGCCCGCATATGTACTAGAAGTGCACGCGAGGGATCATGGCCTCCCTGCTCTCGAGGCCACCGCTTTAGTTAACATCGAAGTGGTAGATGCGAATGATAACCCTCCACTGTTTGCGCAATCTAATTATACAGCAGTCGTCCAGGAAGATCGACCGCTCGGTCACACGATACTAAAATTCGTAGTGGAAGACGCCGACGCCCCGCCCAATGCGGCCCCTTACACGTTTGATTTTCAGTCTGGCAATGAAATGGGCGCTTTCCGTTTGGAACAAGACGGCTACTTGCGGTCCGCGACTCGCTTCAATCATCGCATCAAGGATCGATACGTGCTGCAAGTACGCGTGTTTGACAACGGCACGCCACCGTTATACTCGGATGCGTGGGTGTACATAAGAGTGATAGAAGAATCCCAGTACCCACCGGTAGTGACGCCGCTAGAAGTCGTCGTCAACTCCTATCTGGACGAATTTCCCGGTGGCATTATTGGGCGAGTGTACGCTTCCGATCGTGACGCGTACGACAGCCTCACATACGCTATCGCTCCGGTTGATGGAGCGCCCTATGCCCCCACAGACCTGTTCGAGATCGATCCGGCTGATGGTACAGTAAAAGCCGCGCCTCGCCTAGACGTCGGCGACTACCGACTCAACGTGACCGTCGACGATGGCAAGTTTCTCGGCTTCGCAATTGTAAAGGTTACCGTCCTACTCGTGTCAGACGAAATGCTTGCGCAAGCGATAGTCGTACGTTTCCGGGAAGTGACCGATCGCGATTTTATCCTGAGTCATCGCAAAGGCTTCGTTAGAGCCATCGGCGAGGCGACCGACTGTGAACCCGGCGACGTCATCGTGGTGAGCGTGCAGCCATCCGGCGAGCCCGGCGACGCCGACGACGCGAGTCGCGTGCGACGCCAAGTAGCGCAGGACCTGGATGTGGCCTTCGCCGTGCGCGTCATTGGCGGTTTCCTACCGGCCGACGCGCTACGCCGCCGCCTGCACGCGCATCTGGAGCGCCTCGAGGAGCGCACGCGCCTCGTCGTGGAAGAGCTGGTGCGCGCAGCTTGCGGCGGCTGCGTGCACGGTGCATGCGCAGAGCGCGTGGAGCTGAAGGCGGCGGGCGCACGCGCCGTTGCCACTGAGGTGTTCTCGCTCGTGGCGCCAGCGCACCGCCTGCGGGGCGAGTGCGCGTGCGCGCCGGGCTACGGCGGCGAGCGCTGCGACCACGCGCCGGCCGAGTGTTTGGAGTGCCGCGCGCCGCCCGTGGCGCACCTGGCCGGCGATGGCTATCTCGTGTACCGGCTGGAGCGCGGCGTGGTGGAGGGCGCGCGACTGCTGGACGACGAGTTGGCGCTGTCGCTAAGGTTCCGCACGCGGCGCGAGCGCGGCACGCTGCTGCAGGCGGCGGGGCGGGTGGACTATGCTACGCTGGAGGTGGCGGAAGGTTACCTGCAATTTCGTATGGAGCTAGGCGCGGGACCTGCTCAAGTGCGCGCGGCAGTGCCCGTGGCGGACGGGCTGTGGCACGAGGCGCGGCTCGAGCGGCGCGGTGCCAGCATGCGGCTCACCGTGGACCGGCGCAGTGCGCTGGCGCAGACCCCACCGCCGGCCGCCGTGCTGGACGTGCGCGCCGACCGCCTGCTGCTCGGTGCCGCGCTACAAAGACACGCGCATGCCTTCGCTGCCGAGCAGGTACCGGCTCGTTTTTTTCGCTGTCAGCCAAGCTATTCGCCCTTAATTTAAAAACGGTATTGTTCACCACATTTGCTTTTACAGGTGACATACGGCTTCCACGGCTGCATATCGGAGGTAAAGCTAGGAGGTGCTGTCTTGCCATTGGAGGAGGGTGGCACGTCGAGTGACGGGCGTGCTCAGCTCGTGCGCCGAGTGCGCGTACGAGTGGCGAGCGCGTGCCCGGCGTTGCCGCCACCGACGCCGTGCGCTTCTTACCCGTGCCTCAACGGTGGCACGTGCCGCGACGTGGCCGACCTGCTGGAGGGGGACACGGGCGGCGCGGCCGACGGGGACGAAGGCTACGCGTGCTCGTGTCACGCACGCTTCTCCGGCCGGCGCTGCGAGATCGACACTGACCCGTGCGCGTCTCAGCCCTGTCTGCACGGCGGCTCGTGCGCGGCGGACGCACGCGGCTACCGCTGCGCGTGTGCGGCCGGCCTGACGGGTGACCGCTGCGAGCGAGGCCGCTGGTGCGCCGCCGACGTGTGTGCGCACGGCGGCGCCTGTGAGGAAGGCGAGTGGGGCCCGTCGTGTCGCTGTCGCGGCTACTACGGCCCGCGCTGCCAGTACGACGTAGACGAGTGCGCTGGCGAGCCCTGTCTCAACGGAGCCACTTGCGTCAACGAGCCCGGATCTTTCCGATGCCTCTGTCCCCCGGACAAGACAGGTACCGTCTAATCTTAAAAAAAATATTATATTATTATAATCGCTAAATAATTTCTGTTATCATGGATAGTGTCCGATTCTGTTCTATAACGTGCTGTATCTTCGACAGGCATGAACTGCGGCAATCCCTTGTATTCTGACGCGGTGGTGGCGGGCGGCGCGGGAGACTCGACGGCACGCGCGCTGCGGTCGGCGTGGCGCTGGGCGTGCGAGGAGCGCTGGCCGCTCGCCGCCGCCGGCGCCGCACTGGCGCTGCTGCTGCTGCTGGCCGCCGCACTGCCGCTCGCGTTGCGCCGCCGCCGCGCCGCTCGCTCCAAACCCAAGGATGACGAGCCGCTTAATAGCCGCGCACTCGACAAGCTAGCACCGCGCGCGTCTAAACTTTCCAACCTGGAAGCAGTGCGGCGTGAACGCCCCGCTTCCTGCGCCGACCCACCCCCCCTCAACAACGTCGACACGCTGCGCAGCTACGGCTCCGCAGGTGACGAACTCGAAGGCATCCCGCCGGACTACCGCCGTAATCTTAACATCGACGTCGTCGACCGCAAGCCCTGGTCCGAGCAGATGCACCTCCATACTTTCGTGGACAACAAGATATACAACGGTGAGTAGACACGTGAAGCTAGCTCTATCCGATCACCTAATTGCAATTTCCGCAAGCCTTCTCTAATTCATGCGTTCTTATTCGTAGATCTGAAAGGATGCAAGAGCCGAATTCGTGCGCGGTCGCCCGGATGCGCGAGGCGGCCAGCGGGCGGAGTGGGCGCGGTGGGCGCGGTGGGCGCGGTGGGAGCGCCCATGCCGGTGGAGCCGCACCTGGTGGGCGGCTACCACTGGGACTGCTCGGACTGGTGCGGCGGCGGCGGCGCGCTGCCGGGCATCAGCGAGGTGGCGGGCTCCGAGCGGCCCGACTCTTCTTCCCCCACGTCGCCCGCGTCGCTCGCCAATAGCCCGGCACCGCGCCGCCGCGCTCGCGCAGCTCGTCCCGCGCTGCTCGACACCGACTCGGCGCCCGACGACTGCGACGCTGACGCACCGCGCCTCACTGACGGTGAGTCCGCCCGCCCGTTCCGCCACTGCCATTCTCCGAACTACGTTAGCTAATGCGCTGTCTTGTTCGTTTCAGCCTCGTCATACCTGATGCACGCAGACGACTACGGGGTTCGCGCCGGAATTGACTCAGGACCGCTACGCGCACGCACACTACGCGAGCCGGACGCGGCGAGCCTCATCACGATGCTAGGTGAACTAACTCTCGGGCCGTGGGATCATTGTCGCGCACCGCGGATCTCAGACAATTGCCTGACCGGCCGTTCTGTATTCGCAGAGGAACGGAACTCACTACTAGGAGGGGACGACGACGACGGGTCGGGCAGCGAGCTGTCGGCCAACCTGTGCGAGATCGAAGAGTCGGACGCAGAGACGGAGCCGGCGCTGAGCGCGGCGCGGCACACGGACGTGTGACGGCGGCGCGCGGCCGCTGAGCCGCCCCCGCCGAGCGCCGCGTGCGCAGCGAGCGCGCGCGGCCTCTAGCCGGACCGCGACCGCTGAGCCGCCCCCGCCGAGCGCCGCGTGCGCAGCGAGCGCGCGCGGCCTCTAGCCGGACCGCGACCGCTGAGCCGCCCCCGCCGAGCGCCGCGTGCGCAGCGAGCGCGCGCGGCCTCTAGCCGGACCGCGACCGCTGAGCCGCCCCCGCCGAGCGCCGCGTGCGCAGCGAGCGCGCGCGGCCTCTAGCCGGACCGCGACCGCTGAGCCGCACCCGCCGAGCGCCGCGTGCGCAGCGAGCGCGCGCGGCCTCTAGCCGGACCGCGACCGCTGAGCCGCCCCCGCCGAGCGCCGCGTGCGCAGCGAGCGCGCGCGGCCTCTAGCCGGACTGCGACCGCTGAGCCGCCCCCGCCGAGCGCCGCGTGCGCAGCGAGCGCGCGCGGCCTCTAGCCGGACCGCGACCGACTGATTAGTGCATAGACGATGCTGCGCACATGACACGTGCGACATGAACTGTTCATTAAATTATTGCAGTGTGCAGAAGGCTGACGTACCTTGTAAATGTATATTAGAAATTAAGATTGACTCTGTTGTAGGAACTTTTACCGCTGAGATTGTCCCTCGCCGCTATGATACATCAATGTTGACGGTTAAGTCATTAGTGATTGGAGTTTCATTGAAATATAAAGATGAACACTGTGCGATGGGTAAAAGTTGGTTGTGATTCCGGATCTTTTTATATGGAACTGTTATGGACCAAGCTACTAAAATGATCTGCGACTGAGATATATGACTAGGGCTTACAAACGCAATCAAATGAACTTGGCTGACTGAATCTAGCTTTGTCGATGATGTGCAAACACGACATCGTGCTCTCACATGAGTGTCATGTAGCCCATATTATTTCATACATTCATTACTCATGACCCCCATGTAATCATACATTTAATGTAATCATTATAGGATTAATTATTATTATTACTAGTTGGTCCATAAAGTAACCATTAAAACATTTATTGAATAATAAATAAATTACAATAAAACAATGAATGTAAGTGTATATAACTAACTGGCGACGTGTTCGCGCTGCTCGTTACGTATTCATCAAGAGGTATCAACAGAGGGAATAGGAACTATAAGACTTGTACATAATATTAGTATACAGATAATTACGAACTAGATAGATCATGTTGTAAATAACTGTAAGAAAGTGATAAACGTTTAATCTATGACTTTCCTTTTCTACGATGACGTAGGTACGCCGGGAACAATTATAAATACATACTCTAAGAAACTGACAAAGAAAGACGCCTAACAGTTTATAGAAGACGGACGACACTCGAGACAAATAGGACCGACACAAAGACAGACGACACTCGCTGACACCGGACAAAGCGACAACACAACACGTTACTCGGAATCGACCAAAACACCGTACCGCTCTAACTTAATACTGTCCTGCTAGGTACCTACCTGTTACTGTTTATGTCATAATCGGTAATGTACAACAATCCACTATATTGTATCACCCGGCTCCTTATTTTATACAAATCGTATTATATTAGATAGGGATACTTGTTTTATTGCAAATCGCGAGTACTCGGGGTATGTGAGCGGCGCGCACCGCGGTGAAACTGTGCCGGTGCGGCCCGCCGCGGGGAATATATTAATGAAATGGTGCTCCAATCGTAGTTTCATATCATACTTTAAACTGTGCATTTAAAAGTTGAGTAGCCGATGCGTTCTCCTCCTAGACTAGTGTAAAATTAAGGGATCTATTTTTATATGTACAAAAAGAAGCGCGAATGTGCCGCCGTCTGTGACGACGTCCCGAGCGCCCCGCTGGGGACTGCGCGCCCGCAGCTGGCGCTCTCGTCGTGACGTCACGCCGGCGCCCGCGTACGCAACACTGTGCGGGCGCGCAGTCGCCTAGTTGGCCAATCTGTATCTTTTTTTTATAAAGAAAGGTTTATAAAATAAAATATAAATTATTGAATCGTTGTGTAAATTTTGACACGACCAATAAAGACTAACCGAAGCAAATTTGGAATTTTCATTTATTTTTCTCAACATTTTGAGGTCACCTTCCAGTCTAATCAGATGTGGCTGAATCCTAGTATTTTACACGGATCGACTGCCATCATACCTCTGCAACCCAGTTATTGGGCAATGCTGATATTCTAAGGTTAAACCGGTTGTCAGACTTTCGGACTTCTGACTACCCATGATGACTATCATAGGTATTCTTGCGACACCCTTATGTCATAGGTAAAAACCGGCCAAGTGCGAGTCGGACTCGCGCACGAAGGGTTCCGTACCATTATCTAGTACCTGGATGACCGAGCTTAGCTCGGTTTTTTTTTTCGTATGGCGTGTTTTTTGGAAAGAAAAAAAGGGGAAAAAGAAAAAGAAGGAACCTGAAAAGAGTAGGTAATCATCTGGACTCGAACTGGGGTCTTCTGGTTTCGGAACCACCCTATTTCCCACCTGAGCTTAGCTTGTAGATGGTGGCGAAATTTACCTTCGTATTCTAATGATATTGTAGCAGTTTGTCATTGCCTTAAAACATGGATAAAACGACGTTTTCTAAGAATGAAACCTAGCTAGATCGATTTGACGCCCCCGAAACTCCCTGGATACTAAATTTCATGAAAATCGTTGGAGCCGTTTCCAAGATTCAGATTATATTATATACAAGGCTAGTCCGAAAGGGGGTATTAAGCCGAAAGGGTGTTAAAGTACACATAATAATGGATAACTTTTGTTCTACAACTTTCTCTAGAAGTAAATAATTTAAAAAATAAATTTAGAGATATAGCTGTTCAAAGATTTCATTAAAAATACGCTACGCCAACTATACATCAGCTGTGTTTACATTTGAGGTCATATTTTAAATACAAAACGGCCAACTATTCCCCTCGCATTTCTCGGAATTATAAGTAATCATGACTAAATAAAGCGCAGACACGACGATTCGCAATCGCGTATTATACCTAAAAATGTTTTGCACCTCAAAGTATTTTGCATTTCTCTGTTAGACCAATTTTATCGGCTTATTTTTGTGTAAAACGAATTGACCTGATATTTTAGTTCCCTGTACCTACCTACCTACCTAGAATATTCGTAATAACAGGCAATAAAAATCCTTCAACTTGGATATCAAAGGTTTTGATCACTAAAGCACGTAATTCCATATGATCTATCCTACACTGAAAACTATCCCGATTAATTAGCAGCCTTGCAGTACAATAAGTAAGTTATTATCACAAACAATTCGAAAAAAACAAACCGTCAAAAATAAACTTACAGGACGATGTCGCTTCTGCAATAAATCATCATATGATGTCACAATTGCGCCAAAATGTAGTGAAAACATCAACAGGCCAATACGTTGGCCTGCATAAGGCCAAGAAGGAGTTGGCGGCCGCACAGCAGGCCGAGAAATTAGTGGAGGAGGAACAGCGGATTACCGAGCTGACCAAGAAGGTGTCCGCCGGAAGGGTCAGTCGGCTGTCAAATTCCTCCTATATGAGCGAGATAGATACGGAAGATCTGTCCGCCCTGGAGTTGCACACCAAACTCCAGGACGCCGTGGCGACCATTAAAACGGTTGCCGGGTTGTCAAAGGGCCTCAAGGCCACAAGTCAGAAGGCCCTCAAGGAGGCCGCGGCTTCCATTAAAGATGCCGCAGAGGTACTAATAAGGCGCACAACTTCAGAGGAGGTGGCCAGGTTGCGGGCTGAGAACGCCCGCCTTGCGGCCCAGCTCGCTGAGCTGCGAAAGGAGCACGACGAATTTCGGGCTGACCTGGCGAAGGATCGCCAAGAGCGGATGCGCACGGAGGCCGGCCTTGTTGTGCGGCCAGCCGACGGCGGGGAGTCGGAGGTGGTCCGGTTCTTCCGGACGGAGATGGCGAGCTTTAACGCTCGGTTCTCCGTCCTGGAGGCCAAAATTCTGCGGCCGCCTCTGGCAGGCGATCGAGTGCGGGACGCACCACCGGCCACTTTCGCGGCCAAGGCCGCAATGTCGCGCCAGTCGGCGCAGTCTGGCCCTCCGGCCTCAGCTGCCTCGGCCTCAGCTGCCTCGGCCTCTGCGGCCCCGGCCTCGGCCACTTCGGCCCCGGGAGTAACAAAGCCCGTACAAGGTAAGGGGAAGGGAAAGGGTAAGGGGGCGTCGAGGGCTGCCACGCAGGGCGCATCCGCCCCTGCTGCTTCCGCCCCTGCGGCTTCCTCCCCTGTGACTTCCGCCCCTGCGGCTTCCGCCCCTGCGGCTTCCGCCCCTGCGGCTTCCGCCCCTGCGGCTTCCGCCCCTGCGGCTTCCGCCTCTGCCGGTGCCCAGCGGCAACCCTCACCCACACCGGGTGAGTGGCAGGGCGCGGGTGCTAAAAAGAAGAAGAAGAAGGCCAGGAAAAGAAAGTGCCCGTTCCGTGCCCTGGGATCTGGAGGCGAGAGCCCTCGCGCTGAGATATCGTCAGCGCGAGGAGGCGCCTGAGCGGAGCGAGCTCCGCCAGATCCTGGTGGCCGAGTGGAGGGAACGACTTGCGCAACCCAGCGCGGGGCACGCCGCGACAGCGGTGGTAAGACCCGTGATGGAGGAGTGGCTGGAGAGGCGTCACGGCGCCCTCAGCTTCCGGCTCACGCAGGTACTCTCGGGACACGGCTGTTTCGGGAAGTACCTGTGTCGTATAGGCCGGGAGCAGACGCCCGGTTGTTACCACTGCGACTGCCCCGAGGACACGGCGCTGCACACTTTGCAGGCGTGTCCAACATGGGGGTCGCAGCGCCGCGAGCTAGTCGCGGCGATCGGCGGTGACCTCTCGCTTCCGGCCGTGGTTCTGTCCATGGTCGGGAGCGAGACTGCGTGGGAAGCCATCGCCTCCTTTTGCGAGGGGGTGATGGCGACCAAGGAGGTAGCGGAGAGGGAGAGGGAGGCCGCTTCTTCTCTCCCTTCTCGCGCTAGACGCACCGGGCGCCGGAGGGCGCGTGATGATCTCCGGCCACCCTAGTGAGTGGCCTGCGGGCGGCGGGTTGGGGAACCCGTCGCCCGACCAGTAACGGGCCCAGGGAGGATGGCGCGTCTTGTCCTGCGCGCGCCTCTCGGACGGATGTGGGGCAGGGGAGCAACTGCCCCACCACAGGAGGGGTCCACCAGAAGTAGCTGGTGGACCGAGACCTGTCGGGGTCGCGGTGCATGCAACAGCGAATCCCGTGACCCCGGCCTTAGGTCAGAAGGAGGGACACCGTGGGGTTTTAGCCAGTAAGAGTCTGGCACACCCCCCCGTCTTCCCCAGACGGGGGATAGTCCATGAGGATTTCCCCACGTGAGAAAAAAAAAAAAAAAAAAAAAAAAAAAAAAAAAAAAAAAAAAAAAAAAAAAAAAAAAAAAAGGTTAGGTTAGGTTAGGTTAGGTTAGGTTAGGTTGCTTTGGCTCGCACCTGCACAGGATCGGGAGGGAGGAAGCCCCAGCGTGCCACGACTGCGGCGCGGCGGAGGACACGGCGCAGCACACCCTGGAGGTGTGCCCGGCTTGGTCTGAGCCGCGCCGCAGCCTGATTGCGGAGATCGGCCAGGACCTCTCGCTTCCCGGCGTGGTTCGTTCCATGCTGGGGAGCGAGGAGGCTTGGGCCGCGGTCGCCTCCTTCTGCGAGGACGTCATTTCGCAGAAGGAGGCGGCGGAGCGCGCGCGTGAGGACGACCCTCTCGCTGCGCCGCTCCGCAGGCGAAGAAGAGGTCGGAGAAGACGCCATCTTCTCCCTCCTCTTGGTGGTGTTGGGCGGGCGACAGGCGCGGGGGTGCCTCCGCCCGCATTGCACTCCACACCACCTCCGCCGGACATTCCCAACCCTCCCCCCCTGGGGAGGACTTGAGGGGCCTGCCGCGAAGGCGGGCGATCGTCGGAGGGGACTGGATGTAAAGGCTACGCCGGTTTCCCAGTCCCCTCCAGTCAGACGATGCGGGAATGCCGCTGGGTTATTTTAGTGGGTATACCGGGCTTGCCCGGGGAGTCCCACATAACCCCCCATTCCCCCAAATGGGCGGGTATGCGTAATAGCATTTTTTCCCAGCGCAAACAAAAAAAAAAAAAAAAAAAAAGGTTAGGTTAGGTTAGGTTGGGGGACCCCCCACAGTGCTTACGTCCTCGTCGTGTCCCCTGGAAACGACCCAGTCCTGACCACCGTAACGGAGTGGCAGGCTGGGCTCGGCTAAAGTGCACTGTGCATCGTAGCAACTCACCAACTCGTCTTGCGTGCTGCGAATCTGCTGGAGGCTATGCCTAAACCACCGCGGGACGCCCACGGGCGTTACCAAAAAGGCCCTTCTCAGGGCCAACCAAAAGGCCCTTCTCAGGGCCAACCAAAAGGCCCTTCTCAGGGCCAACCAAAAGGCCCTTTTCAGGGCCAACCTGACGCCGAAGCGTCTGAAGTTAGCCGCGCGCCGTCTGCTGCAAGCTACTTCGGTGGGATTGAGCTGACGTCGGAGGACTCTGGCGATGAGTCCGTCAGCTCAATCGTGTCTGACGCGGGTACGTCGCGCAAGCGCGCGTACAGAAAGGAGGGGTCCGAGGGTTCCTCGGCGTCGGGGTCGGCGAAACGTAGGGCCAAGAAGCCTGCGATGGCCGCGGACTCCCACGTCGTGGGCCTTGCGGACGCACAACGCCAGTTGGACCTGGCTCGGCGGGAGCAAGTCCAACAGGAGCTGGAGGAGCGGGTCGCCGCTAAGGAGCAGCGGGCGCGTACTGCCCGGGCCAAGTCCGGGTACGGCGCGTCCCGCGTGCTGTACGCCGACCACTCCTTTGCCGAACTGGCACGGATGGCGGAAGAGGACGAGCAGGAGATAGCGGAGGTCGCCTGCAAGTCCTCGAACCTCAAGGGCACCTTCCAGAAGGCCCTCAAATGCCGCGCCGCGAGCATGCGCGGCATCGTCGAGGAGCTCGTTCAAAGGAAGGCGACCGACGAGACGCGGCAACTGCAGGCGAGGGTCGATCGCCTGCAGTTGGAGGTCAGCCAGCTTCACCAGAAGCTGGCCGACGCCACCGCCCGGCCGAACCAGGCCGCACCGCCGCCTGTGGTGGAGGCCCCCTCCTCCAACCTAGAGGATACCATCCGAAAGGTTATAATGGAGGAGCGGGCATTCACCAGAGCCTGTATCGCAGGCATTGAGGACCGGCTCTTGCCGGAGAAGCGCCTCCGACCGCCACTTGCGGCGGATGGGCGGCGAGAGCCGAGACCATCCTCGCAAGGGGAGGACACCCTTCTTTCTGCCGCCGCGCCTTCCAGCCAGTCGCAGACGGCTGAAAAGGGAGAGGGAAAGGGGAAGGGGAAGGGAAAGGGCAAAAAGGCGGCGACGGCCGCCTCCGCCGCCCCCGCCACCGCCACCCCCGCCGCCGCGACCCTTCCCCCTTCCGCCACTCCATCCAGCCAGGAGGGTTGGACCGAGGTGGTCAGGAAGGGGAAGGGAAAGGGCCAAAAAGCGGCGCTGGCCGCCCCTGCCGCCCCCGCCGCTGCGACTCCCAGTCAGCCGCAGACTGGCAGAGGCAAGAGGAAGGGGAAAAGGAGAGGGGGAAAAAGGGGCAAACTCGTCCCCCCAAAGACTGCAGCCGTCGTGGTGACGCTCACCGCAGAGGCCGCGGAGCGGGGCGAGACGTACGCGTCCATATTGGTGCGGGCGCGTGCCAATGCTGATCCCACCCAACTGGGGATCAGCGGGGTCTCCTGCCGGCGGACCCAAACCGGGGCTCGAATCTTCGAGTTCCCGGGGGCGGAGGGCAACACCAGCGCTGACCTCTTCGCAGCCAAGCTGCAGGAGGCCATAGCGGACTCGGCGAAGGTGGCCCGTCCGGTGAAGACGGCGGCCTTAGAGGTGACCGACCTCGATGATTCGGTCACCAAAGAGGAGGTGGTGGCGGCGGTCGCGGCGATTGGGGGTTGCAGCGTCGCAGCGGTGCAAGGCCGGGACATCAGACCCGGCCGCGGCGGCATGGGCACCATTCGGCTCGAGTGCCCGGTCGCCGCTGCCAAGGCCGTCCTCGGAAGGGGACGGTTATGCGTGGGGTTCAGCTCGGGTGCAGTCCGGGCACTTGCAGACCAACCACTGCGGTGCTTCAGGTGCTTCGGCATCGGACACACCCGGGCCCTCTGTCCGTCCACGGTCGACAGGTCGGACTGTTGCTACCGCTGCGGCAAGGACGGGCACAAAGCCGCCTCCTGCACGGTCGCTAAGCCACACTGTGCAGCGTGTGCCGCCAGTGGCCGCCCGGCAGGCCATATGATGAAGGGGAGGACGTGTAATCCTCCCCTCAAGAAGGGCAAAGGGCAGGCGCCGATCAGGCCTGCTCTTAGCGCCGTCGTTCCCGTGGCGGGAACCTCGGTGGCTGCGGAGGAGGGGGGTGCGATGTCCGACTGATGGATAGGGTCATCGAACATCGCATCCTCCAGGCGAACATCAACCACTGCCGGGCAGCCCAGGACCTGCTGATGCAGACCATGGCTGAGTGGTTGGTGGACTTGGCGGTGGTCGCCGAGCCCTACTCGGTCCCTGGCAATTGGCTGGGCGACCGGGACGGCCTGGTGGCAATGGTGTCGCGGTCTTCCACGGACTCCCCTCCCCTCTCGCTCTTAGAGAGGGGTCCGGGATACGTGGCCGCCGCGTGGGGGAGTGTGGCCCTAGTTGGGGTCTATTTCTCCCCAAACCGCCCTCTCTCAGACTTTGAGGACTTCCTGGAGGTCCTCACTGCAGTCGTGGGGAGGGCGGCGCCGCGCCAGGTCGTCGTGTTAGGCGACCTAAACGCCAAGTCGGCGGCCTGGGGCAACCCGGCTGCCTCTTGCGACGTCCGGGGGCGCGCCGTCGAGTTTTGGGCGACGTCGTGCGGTGTGTCCCT